>CAWUFW010001086.1:1200000-1800000 GCA_963921515.1 Calotriton arnoldi
CTGACTCTGACTAACCAGGCCTAGAGCCAGTGCTATTCTAAAAGACACTTAGAATACAGTGAAAACACCTACATACACTAGGGAACACTATGCGTTGGGGTACCCCTGTGATTTGCATGACCTCCTCTGTAAGGCCCTAGTACATAATAGGGCAGGGGGATTAAAACTACCTCTAAGTCAGAGGTGCAGAAATATGCTACTTTAACTAGTAGTCGTGTTTGCAGAGTGGTGGAGAAATGGTGTTGGGCGTCCAACCAACGCTCAGGAATTCCGCTGCGTAGGACTTACAGGAGGTACCAGGAGGGATTTTTGGCCCCCAAACTCCCTCAGGACTAAATTGGACTTCATCCCCCATCCCGTAGTCTGCCACGAGGCACGTTTGCAGAGTGGTAGAGAAAGGGGGCCATGGCCTCCGAAGACGTCTTAGCAATCCCACTGTGTGGGACTTACTGGAGGTAACAAGAGGGGTAGTTGGCCCCCAAGGACATCCTTGGGGGCCAACTTCCCAAACTATTACCTCCAGTCAGTCCCACACAGCAGCACTAGTAAGTACTCGTACCAGGCCACGCCCACTTTGCCCACCACTCTACAAACGCGCTCCCTTGTGCGCTCTTGGATGGGGATTGAAGTACCCTTTACTGCTGGGGGTCCTTTAGGGGCCAACTAGCCTACCTTTTACCTCCAGTAAGCCCCACACAGTGGGATTGGTGAGAGGTAGACAAAAGCCATGCCCCCTTTCTCCACCACTCTGCAAACGCGCCCCCTGGTGTGTTGTAAGTTGGGGGATTAAGTCCCCTTGAATTCTGAGGGTCCCTGGGGTCCAACTAGCCCACCAGGTACCTCCAGTAAGCACCACAGTGCTCCATTGCAGAGAGGTGTAAAAAGGGGCGTGACCTGGACCACCTCTCTGCAACACAGCGCAGTGGCGCTTACTGGAGGTACCTGGTGGGCTAGTTGGCCCCCAGGGGCACTCAGGATTGAAGGGGAATTAATTCCCCAACTTAAAATGTGCCACAGGGCGTGTTTGCACACATATCACCTCAGGCCCCGCCCCCTCCCTTCACCACTGTGCAAACGCGCCCCGTGGTGCGTTTTAAGTTGGGGGATAAAGCCCCCTTGAATCCTGAGGGTCCCTGGGGTCCAACTAGCCCACCAGGTACCTCCAGTAAGCGCCACAGAGCTGCGTTGCAGAGAGGTGTAAAAAGGGGCGTGGCCTGGACCACCTCTCTGCAACGCAGGCCTGTGGCGCTTACTGGAGGTACCCGGTGGGCTAGTTGGCCCCCAGGGACCCTCAGGATTGAAGGGGAATTAATTCCCCAACTTAAAACGCGCCACAGGGCGTGTTTGCACATATGTCACCTCAGGCCCCGCCCCCTCCCTTCACCACTGTGCAAACGCGCCCCGTGGTGCGTTTTAAGTTGGGGGATTAAGTCCCCTTGAATCCTGAGAGTCCCTGGAGTCCAACTAGCCCACCAGGTACCTCCAGTAAGCGCCACAGAGCTGCGTTGCAGAGAGGTGTACAAAGGGGCGTGGCCTGGACCACCTCTCTGCAATGCAGCCCTGTGGCGCTTACTGGAGGTACCTGGTGGGCTAGTTGGCCCCCAGGGACCCCCAGTATTGAAGGGGAATTAATTCCCCAACTTAAAATGCGCCACAGGGTGCGTCTGCAGAGTGTTGGTGGGAGGGGGCGGGGCCTCCTGCACGATCGCGTGTTTTTTTAAATTATTTTTTGGGGAAGGGAGGCTGTGTGGCCCCCCTTCTTTTTACTTTTTTTGGGCCCTGGGGACCCCATCCCCCAGGGCCTGACCCCCATTTAAAAAAAAAAATATATATATATATATATTAAAGGGAAGGGGGCCGTGTGGGCCCCCCTCCCGTGGCCAATTCCGGCCCGGGGACCCCATCCCCTGGGGCATGGCCAAATATTTTTTTTATTATTATGGAGGGGGGCTGCGTGGCCCCCTCCTCAGGCCATTTATGGCCCAGGGGACCCCATCCCCCGGGGCCGGCCTTTGCATGATTTTCTTTTTTTATTTTTTATTATTATTGGGGAGGGGGGCCGCATGGCCCCCCACCTGGGCCACTCCTTGCCCCGGGGACCCCATCCCCCGGGGCCTGGCCTCTCGTTGGGGACCGTGGGAGGAGCCCCAATGCCCCCACGGTCCCAGCCGGCTCCCCGCCTCCTGCGGGAGCCGGCATTGCTTTTCCACATGGGGAGCTGCTGACATGCAGCTCCCCGTGTGGAAAAGCAATTTGGTTTGGATTTTGGAAGAGAGAGCAGGTTTCCTGCTCTCTCTTCCAAAATCCAAACCACAGTTTGCTATGACAGGGCGGGAGCCGCGAGGCTCCCGCCCTGCCATAGCAAACAGTAGTGTCCCGGGGGTGGGCACCCTGGGACACTGCAGGAGCCGGCCCTGGGGGGGTGGTGGTCCCCAGGGCCATCAAGGGCTCCAGGAGGGAGCCGCGCGGTCCCCCTCCCATCCAAATCACAGTCCCGGGGAGGTGGTGGTCCCCGGGGCTCGGGGGTCTGTAACGGACCCCCAAATTAGCATTTTAGTGCCCCCGGGGTGGCTGACCCCGGGGCAGCATGGGGGCCGTGTGCCCCCCTCAAATAATGAATAAAAGCCCTGGGGGGTGGCGGTCCCTGGGGCTTGGGGGGCCTTTGAGGCCCCCCCACACATTTTAAAATTAGCCCTGGGGGGTAGCTGTCCCCGGGGCTGGGGGGGCTGCGTGCTACCCCGCAACTATTTAATCAAGCCCCGGGGAGGTGGCGGTCCCCGGGGTAGTGTGGGGGGAATTGGGGCCCCCCACACATTCTTTTCACTGCCCCCTGGACCTGGCCCACCCGGGGGCTTCAAAACAACGAAGCGCGGGAGCCAGCGCTTCGTTTTTTTTAAATTTTCTCGGCCGGATTTGCTCACCCAGCGCGAATTCGGCCGATTTTTAAAAAAATAAATCCTTTTTTGGGCCCTGGGGTTCCTTGTGGGACCCCCTGAGCAGGCCTAGGGGGTCAGGGTGTTTCTACCCTGCCCCCTTTTCTTTTTTTTCACCTTTGTTTCCCCTGTTTTCTTGTGCCTCAGTTCTACCGAGACACAAGATGGCTGCCAACACTTCCTGGTTTGGAGTGTTGACAGCCAATTAGAATAAAGCGCGTGGTCGGGAGGGTGCGCGGATCCACCGCGCCTCTATATATCGAAACTTTTATTTTTTGATTTTCTCAGCAACTACTGAAAGGATTTACTCCATTTAAAAAAAAGGTCTCTTTCTGAACCAAGGGCTACCTTTTTGCCAAATTTGGTGTTATTCCGTTCAGCAGTTTCAGCTGTAACCGTGTCTAAAGTTTCCTATGGGAAATTGATTTTCCGACCTCTATTTTTTGAATTTCTCAGGAACTACTGAACGGATTTACTCCAGTTAAAAAAAGGTCTCTTTCTGAAACAAGGGCTACCTTTTTGCCAAATTTGGTGTAATTCCGTTCAGCAGTTCGACCTGTAGCCGTGTCTAAAGTTTCCTATGGGAATTAACATTGAGAAAACATGTTTTGGGACCCCCCTTTTTTCTCGGCCCCCGCTTGCTGAATCACCCCGAAACTTTCAAGGCAGGAGCTGACCGGAGCGGGCTACGAATTTTGAAAATTTCGCGAAGATTCGTCAACCGGTGCCAAAGATATTGAGAAAACAAAAACGAGTCTCCTATGGAAAATAGGTTCTAACTATAACTACCTACTGGCGACCGCCAGTAGGTAATACATATATATACATATATATATATATATATATATTCACTGAAAAAACCAGAGGTTTTAGGGACAGTTATAGTTAGTTGGACATTGCACTCGTACAAAACCCGTGAAATTCCCCCGTTATAGTTAGTTCAGCTAACTATAACTCGCGCCCCGCAATGCACTGCTGATGACGTCACATATTACATCACTCATGACATGGTCAGTGACATCACTGATGACATCACTGATGACATCTCAAATGACATCACTGATGACATCATCCAGTGACTGTGTGTTTCTGTAAAGTTTAAATATGTTTAATATATATAGGGAAAGGCGTATTGAAGAATGAGTGGGTGTATAAGTGTCTGAATGGATGATTTAGTACGTGCGTGACTGACTCTACAAGTGAGCGATTAAACGTATCTTACTGAATGCATGGGTTAGTGACTAAACTGTGTGAATGTCTGTATCCGTCTGTTGGTGTGTAAGTGGATGCATGGATTTGCGAATAGCTACATGAGTGTCTATATGGGTTATTTATTGGTTCTATGAGTATCTGTATGGGTGCCTGAGTGTTTGTGTGGATGGGGTGTGTGCGACTGTGCATAGATGTGTGAGTGGGTGATTCACTGGGTGGATGGTTTCAAGAGTGCATCTGTGATAGACTGTATGGGTGGGTAAGTGTGTGTAAGAGTGTGTTAGTGAGTGAATGTATGTCCCAGTGGTACATGTGTGAGTAACTAAATATGTGAAAGGCAGTATATATGTGTATTGGAGTATATAAATAGCTATAAGCGAGAGTGAGTGATTGTGATAGTGGCTGTATGGATGAGTGTGTGCTTGTATCAGTGATTGTATAAGAGCGTAACAATGTGCTAGTATTTGTATGATTAAGTGAGCTGGTGTGTGTATAACTGTATAGGTGAGTAAATGGCAGTGTGTTTAATTATTTGCATGACTGACTAGGTGTGTGAGTACCTCTATGGATGAGTGGCGGTGTTTGAGTGTCTATATAGGAGTAAGAGTGCATATGATAGTCCTGTACTGAGTGACCATAAGTATGAGTGACTGTACGGGTGAGTGAGTGGATGTGTGTGTGTAGACCTAAGAATCAGTGAGTGGGTATGTAGTTATTGGTGTTGGAGTGTCTATGGTTTTGCGAATGGCACTCTGTAATTTAGATTGGGTGTATCAAAGGTTATATTAGGGTGTGAGGAGCTGCATCAGATTATCACGTGGATGATGTCATCAGTGATGTCATTTGAGATGTCATCAGTGATGTCATCAGTGATGTCACTGACCATGTCATGAGTGATGTAATATGTGACGTCATCAGCAGTGCATTGCGGGGCGCGAGTTATAGTTAGCTGAACTAACTATAACGGGGGAATTTCACGGGTTTTGTACGAGTGCAATGTCCAACTAACTATAACTGTCCCTAAAACCTCTGGTTTTTTCAGTGAATTTCAAAGGTTTTTTAAATGCTAATTTCTAACTATAACGTGTCTGAAACCTATGGTTTTTTCAGTGAATTTCAAAGGTTTTTAAAATGCTAATTTGTAACTATAACGTGCCTGAAACCTACGGTTTTTCAGTGAATTTCAAAGGTTTTTTAAATGACAATTTTTAAATGTATTAATTTTTATATTAATTTTTTTCATACTGATTTACTACATTTTTAGAAACAATTTCTTTTACATATTTTATTTTTTTAATTACATTGTAATTACATTATACATTACATTACAAAAAATACTTTCTCAGAATGAATTACTTAGTTTAAATACTTTGCACATAGGCAATAGACTTTTAAGTACAGTAGTTACAGTTGTTGCAATGGGCAACACATTTTCAAACACAATGCAACATTCAGCTCAATGTGAATTTCTAGTTAAATGCAATTAGTTACTTTATGGATTACTTTTCTAACCACAGGACTGGATCCTAGATTCAGTCCTGGTACATCTCCTGTAAACAGTTGAGTAAAAGCGTTTTGGTTACAGTCGTGATTTTTAAGGAATATTATTGTATTTTAAAAGTTGACACTTAGAAACTTTTTCTCATAGAATCACCAATGTTATCCTATGGAAGGAAATTCACTTAGCAGGTAAAAACTGTTATCGTTACTTTTTCTTACTCAGTGTTGGATCCTGGATCCAGCACTGGTGCATCTCCTGTAAACAGTTGAAAGAATGCGTTTAAGTCATACAGGCGATTTTTAAGGAATATTTGTAGTTTGTGAAAATCGACACTTTGAAACTTTTCTGCTGAAAACCAGACAATGGATTCCTATGGAAGCAAATATAAGTTACTGGTAAGTACGGTTAAAATTACTTTTCAGGACCAGTACTGGGCTGAAAGATACAGCACTGAGGTCTCTCCTTATAACAGGTGAGTAAATCGGAATTCGTATTTCGGCTGATTTTAGAGGAATATTTGTATGTTTCAAAAATCAACACTTAGAAACTTTTTCAGCAAAAAGCAGGCAATGATATCCTATGGAAGGAAATTCAAGTTACTGGTAAGTACGGTTAAAATTACTTTTGAGGATCAGTACTGGGCTGAAAGATGCAGCACTGAGGTCTCTCCTGATAACAGATGAGTAAATCGGAATTCGTATTTCGGCTGATTTTAGAGGAATATTTGTATGTTTCAAAAATCAACACTTAGAAACTTTTTCAGCAAAAAGCAGGCAATGATATCCTATGGAAGGAAATTCAAGTTACTGGTAAGTACGGTTAAAATTACTTTTGAGGATCAGTACTGGGCTGAAAGATGCAGCACTGAGGTCTCTCCTGATAACAGGTGAGTAAATCGGAATTCGTATTTCGGCTGATTTTAGAGGAATATTTTAAAGTTCCAAAACTCCACACTTAGAAGAATTTCCAAGTGAAACCAGTCAATGTTAGCCTATGAAGGAAATTCAAGTTACCGGTAAGTACGGTTAAAATTACTTTTCAGGATCAGTACTGGGCTGAAAGATGCAGCACTGAGGTCTCTCCTGATAACAGATGAGTAAATCGGAATTCGTATTTCGGCTGATTTTAGAGGAATATTTGTATGTTTCAAAAATCAACACTTAGAAACTTTTCAGCAAAAAGCAGGCAATGATATCCTATGGAAGGAAATTCAAGTTACTGGTAAGTACGGTTAAAATTACTTTTGAGGATCAGTACTGGGCTGAAAGATGCAGCACTGAGGTCTCTCCTGATAACAGGTGAGTAAATCGGAATTCGTATTTCGGCTGATTTTAGAGGAATATTTTAAAGTTCCAAAACTCCACACTTAGAAGAATTTCCAAGTGAAACCAGTCAATGTTAGCCTATGAAGGAAATTCAAGTTACCGGTAAGTACGGTTAAAATTACTTTTCAGGATCAGTACTGGGCTGAAAGATGCAGCACTGAGGTCTCTCCTGATAACAGATGAGTAAATCGGAATTCGTATTTCGGCTGATTTTAGAGGAATATTTGTATGTTTCAAAAATCAACACTTAGAAACTTTTTCAGCAAAAAGCAGGCAATGATATCCTATGGAAGGAAATTCAAGTTACTGGTAAGTACGGTTAAAATTACTTTTGAGGATCAGTACTGGGCTGAAAGATGCAGCACTGAGGTCTCTCCTGATAACAGGTGAGTAAATCGGAATTCGTATTTCGGCTGATTTTAGAGGAATATTTTAAAGTTCCAAAACTCCACACTTAGAAGAATTTCCAAGTGAAACCAGTCAATGTTAGCCTATGAAGGAAATTCAAGTTACCGGTAAGTACGGTTAAAATTACTTTTCAGGATCAGTACTGGGCTGAAAGATGCAGCACTGAGGTCTCTCCTGATAACAGGTGAGTAAATTGGAATTCGTATTTCGGCTGATTTTAGAGGAAAATTTTAAAGTTCCAAAACTCCACACTTAGAAGAATTTCCAAGTGAAACCAGTCAATGTTAGCCTATGAAGGAAATTCAAGTTACCGGTAAGTACGGTTAAAATTACTTTTGAGGATCAGTACTGGGCTGAAAGATGCAGCACTGAGGTCTCTCCTGATAACAGGTGAGTAAATCGGAATTCGTATTTCGGCTGATTTTAGAGGAATATTTTAAAGTTCCAAAACTCCACACTTAGAAGAATTTCCAAGTGAAACCAGTCAATGTTAGCCTATGAAGGAAATTCAAGTTACCGGTAAGTACGGTTAAAATTACTTTTCAGGATCCGTACTGGGCTGAAAGATGCAGCAATGAGGTCTCTCCTGATAACAGGTGAGTAAATCGGAATTCGTATTTCGGCTGATTTTAGAGGAATATTTTAAAGTTCCAAAACTCCACACTTAGAAGAATTTCCAAGTGAAACCAGTCAATGTTAGCCTATGTAAGGAGATTCAAGTTACTGGTAAGTACGGTTAAAATTACTTTTCAGGATCAGTACTGGGCTGAAAGATGCAGCACTGAGGTCTCTCCTGATAACAGGTGAGTAAACGGAATTCGTATTTCGGCTGATTTTAGAGGAATATTTTAAAGTTCCAAAACTCCACACTTAGAAGAATTTCCAAGTGAAACCAGTCAATGTTAGCCTATGAAGGAAATTCAAGTTACCGGTAAGTACGGTTAAAATTACTTTTGAGGATCAGTACTGGGCTGAAAGATGCAGCACTGAGGTCTCTCCTGATAACAGGTGAGTAAATCGGAATTCGTATTTCGGCTGATTTTAGAGGAATATTTTAAAGTTCCAAAACTCCACACTTAGAAGAATTTCCAAGTGAAACCAGTCAATGTTAGCCTATGTAAGGAAATTCAAGTTACTGGTAAGTACGGTTAAAATTACTTTTCAGGACCAGTACTGGGCTGAAAGATGCAGCACTGAGGTCTCTCCTGATAACAGGTGAGTAAATCTGAATTCGGATTTCGGCTGATTTTAGAGGAATATTTGTATGTTTCAAAAATCAACACTTAGAAGAATTTCCAAGTGAAACCAGTCAATGTTAGCCTATGTAAGGAAATTCAAGTTACTGGTAAGTACGGTTAAAATTACTTTTCAGGACCAGTACTGGGCTGAAAGATGCAGCACTGAGGTCTCTCCTGATAACAGGTGAGTAAATCTGAATTCGGATTTCGGCTGATTTTAGAGGAATATTTGTATGTTTCAAAAATCAACACTTAGAAACTTTTTCAGCAAAAAGCAGGCAATGATATCCTATGGAAGGAAATTCAAGTTACTGGTAAGTACGGTTAAAATTACTTTTGAGGATCACTACTGGGCTGAAAGATGCAGCACTGAGGTCTCTCCTGATAACAGGTGAGTAAATCAAAATTCGTATTTCGGCTGATTTTAGAGGAATATTTTAAAGTTCCAAAACTCCACACTTAGAAGAATTTCCAAGTGAAACCAGTCAATGTTAGCCTATGTAAGGAAATTCAAGTTACTGGTAAGTACGGTTAAAATTACTTTTCAGGACCAGTACTGGGCTGAAAGATGCAGCACTGAGGTCTCTCCTGATAACAGGTGAGTAAATCTGAATTCGGATTTCGGCTGATTTTAGAGGAATATTTGTATGTTTCAAAAATCAACACTTAGAAACTTTTTCAGCAAAAAGCAGTCAATGATATCCTATGGAAGAAAATTCAAGTTACTGGTAAGTACGGTTAAAATTACTTTTGAGGATCAGTACTGGGCTGAAAGATGCAGCACTGAGGTCTCTCCTGATAACAGGTGAGTAAATCGGAATTCGTATTTCGGCTGATTTTAGAGGAATATTTTAAAGTTCCAAAACTCCACACTTAGAAGAATTTCCAAGTGAAACCAGTCAATGTTAGCCTATGAAGGAAATTCAAGTTACCGGTAAGTACGGTTAAAATTACTTTTCAGGATCAGTACTGGGCTGAAAGATGCAGCACTGAGGTCTCTCCTGATAACAGGTGAGTAAATCGGAATTCGTATTTCGGCTGATTTTAGAGGAAAATTTTAAAGTTCCAAAACTCCACACTTAGAAGAATTTCCAAGTGAAACCAGTCAATGTTAGCCTATGAAGGAAATTCAAGTTACCGGTAAGTACGGTTAAAATTACTTTTGAGGATCAGTACTGGGCTGAAAGATGCAGCACTGAGGTCTCTCCTGATAACAGGTGAGTAAATCGGAATTCGTATTTCGGCTGATTTTAGAGGAATATTTTAAAGTTCCAAAACTCCACACTTAGAAGAATTTCCAAGTGAAACCAGTCAATGTTAGCCTATGAAGGAAATTCAAGTTACCGGTAAGTACGGTTAAAATTACTTTTCAGGATCCAGTACTGGGCTGAAAGATGCAGCAATGAGGTCTCTCCTGATAACAGGTGAGTAAATCGGAATTCGTATTTCGGCTGATTTTAGAGGAATATTTTAAAGTTCCAAAACTCCACACTTAGAAGAATTTCCAAGTGAAACCAGTCAATGTTAGCCTATGTAAGGAGATTCAAGTTACTGGTAAGTACGGTTAAAATTACTTTTCAGGATCAGTACTGGGCTGAAAGATGCAGCACTGAGGTCTCTCCTGATAACAGGTGAGTAAATCGGAATTCGTATTTCGGCTGATTTTAGAGGAATATTTTAAAGTTCCAAAACTCCACACTTAGAAGAATTTCCAAGTGAAACCAGTCAATGTTAGCCTATGAAGGAAATTCAAGTTACCGGTAAGTACGGTTAAAATTACTTTTGAGGATCAGTACTGGGCTGAAAGATGCAGCACTGAGGTCTCTCCTGATAACAGGTGAGTAAATCGGAATTCGTATTTCGGCTGATTTTAGAGGAATATTTTAAAGTTCCAAAACTCCACACTTAGAAGAATTTCCAAGTGAAACCAGTCAATGTTAGCCTATGTAAGGAAATTCAAGTTACTGGTAAGTACGGTTAAAATTACTTTTCAGGACCAGTACTGGGCTGAAAGATGCAGCACTGAGGTCTCTCCTGATAACAGGTGAGTAAATCTGAATTCGGATTTCGGCTGATTTTAGAGGAATATTTGTATGTTTCAAAAATCAACACTTAGAAGAATTTCCAAGTGAAACCAGTCAATGTTAGCCTATGTAAGGAAATTCAAGTTACTGGTAAGTACGGTTAAAATTACTTTTCAGGACCAGTACTGGGCTGAAAGATGCAGCACTGAGGTCTCTCCTGATAACAGGTGAGTAAATCTGAATTCGGATTTCGGCTGATTTTAGAGGAATATTTGTATGTTTCAAAAATCAACACTTAGAAACTTTTTCAGCAAAAAGCAGGCAATGATATCCTATGGAAGGAAATTCAAGTTACTGGTAAGTACGGTTAAAATTACTTTTGAGGATCAGTACTGGGCTGAAAGATGCAGCACTGAGGTCTCTCCTGATAACAGGTGAGTAAATCAGAATTCGTATTTCGGCTGATTTTAGAGGAATATTTTAAAGTTCCAAAACTCCACACTTAGAAGAATTTCCAAGTGAAACCAGTCAATGTTAGCCTATGTAAGGAAATTCAAGTTACTGGTAAGTACGGTTAAAATTACTTTTCAGGACCAGTACTGGGCTGAAAGATGCAGCACTGAGGTCTCTCCTGATAACAGGTGAGTAAATCTGAATTCGGATTTCGGCTGATTTTAGAGGAATATTTGTATGTTTCAAAAATCAACACTTAGAAACTTTTTCAGCAAAAAGCAGTCAATGATATCCTATGGAAGAAAATTCAAGTTACTGGTAAGTACGGTTAAAATTACTTTTGAGGATCAGTACTGGGCTGAAAGATGCAGCACTGAGGTCTCTCCTGATAACAGGTGAGTAAATCGGAATTCGTATTTCGGCTGATTTTAGAGGAATATTTTAAAGTTCCAAAACTCCACACTTAGAAGAATTTCCAAGTGAAACCAGTCAATGTTAGCCTATGAAGGAAATTCAAGTTACCGGTAAGTACGGTTAAAATTACTTTTCAGGATCAGTACTGGGCTGAAAGATGCAGCACTGAGGTCTCTCCTGATAACAGGTGAGTAAATCGGAATTCGTATTTCGGCTGATTTTAGAGGAAAATTTTAAAGTTCCAAAACTCCACACTTAGAAGAATTTCCAAGTGAAACCAGTCAATGTTAGCCTATGAAGGAAATTCAAGTTACCGGTAAGTACGGTTAAAATTACTTTTGAGGATCAGTACTGGGCTGAAAGATGCAGCACTGAGGTCTCTCCTGATAACAGGTGAGTAAATCGGAATTCGTATTTCGGCTGATTTTAGAGGAATATTTTAAAGTTCCAAAACTCCACACTTAGAAGAATTTCCAAGTGAAACCAGTCAATGTTAGCCTATGAAGGAAATTCAAGTTACCGGTAAGTACGGTTAAAATTACTTTTCAGGATCCGTACTGGGCTGAAAGATGCAGCAATGAGGTCTCTCCTGATAACAGGTGAGTAAATCGGAATTCGTATTTCGGCTGATTTTAGAGGAATATTTTAAAGTTCCAAAACTCCACACTTAGAAGAATTTCCAAGTGAAACCAGTCAATGTTAGCCTATGTAAGGAGATTCAAGTTACTGGTAAGTACGGTTAAAATTACTTTTCAGGATCAGTACTGGGCTGAAAGATGCAGCACTGAGGTCTCTCCTGATAACAGGTGAGTAAATCGGAATTCGTATTTCGGCTGATTTTAGAGGAATATTTTAAAGTTCCAAAACTCCACACTTAGAAGAATTTCCAAGTGAAACCAGTCAATGTTAGCCTATGAAGGAAATTCAAGTTACCGGTAAGTACGGTTAAAATTACTTTTGAGGATCAGTACTGGGCTGAAAGATGCAGCACTGAGGTCTCTCCTGATAACAGGTGAGTAAATCGGAATTCGTATTTCGGCTGATTTTAGAGGAATATTTTAAAGTTCCAAAACTCCACACTTAGAAGAATTTCCAAGTGAAACCAGTCAATGTTAGCCTATGTAAGGAAATTCAAGTTACTGGTAAGTACGGTTAAAATTACTTTTCAGGACCAGTACTGGGCTGAAAGATGCAGCACTGAGGTCTCTCCTGATAACAGGTGAGTAAATCTGAATTCGGATTTCGGCTGATTTTAGAGGAATATTTGTAATGTTTCAAAAATCAACACTTAGAAGAATTTCCAAGTGAAACCAGTCAATGTTAGCCTATGTAAGGAAATTCAAGTTACTGGTAAGTACGGTTAAAATTACTTTTCAGGACCAGTACTGGGCTGAAAGATGCAGCACTGAGGTCTCTCCTGATAACAGGTGAGTAAATCTGAATTCGGATTTCGGCTGATTTTAGAGGAATATTTGTATGTTTCAAAAATCAACACTTAGAAACTTTTTCAGCAAAAAGCAGGCAATGATATCCTATGGAAGGAAATTCAAGTTACTGGTAAGTACGGTTAAAATTACTTTTGAGGATCAGTACTGGCCTGAAAGATGCAGCACTGAGGTCTCTCCTGATAACAGGTGAGTAAATCGGAATTCGTATTTCGGCTGATTTTAGAGGAATATTTTAAAGTTCCAAAACTCCACACTTAGAAGAATTTCCAAGTGAAACCAGTCAATGTTAGCCTATGAAGGAAATTCAAGTTACCGGTAAGTACGGTTAAAATTACTTTTCAGGACCAGTACTGGGCTGAAAGATGCAGCACTGAGGTCTCTCCTGATAGCAGGTGAGTAAATCGGAATTCGTATTTCGGCTGATTTTAGAGGAATATTTTAAAGTTCCAAAACTCCACACTTAGAAGAATTTCTAAGTGAAACCAGTCAATGTTAGCCTATGAAGGAAATTCAAGTTACCGGTAAGTACGGTTAAAATTACTTTTGAGGATCAGTACTGGGCTGAAAGATGCAGCACTGAGGTCTCTCCTGATAACAGGTGAGTAAATCGGAATTCGTATTTCGGCTGATTTTATACAAATATTTTAAAGTTCCAAAACTCCACACTTAGAAGAATTTCCAAGTGAAACCAGTCAATGTTCGCCTATGTAAGGAAATTCAAGTTACTGGTAAGTACGGTTAAAATTACTTTTCAGGACCAGTACTGGGCTGAAAGATGCAGCACTGATGTCTCTCCTGATAACAGGTGAGTAAATCTGAATTCGGATTTCGGCTGATTTTAGAGGAATATTTGTATGTTTCAAAAATCAACACTTAGAAACTTTTTCAGCAAAAAGCAGTCAATGATATCCTATGGAAGGAAATTCAAGTTACTGGTAAGTACGGTTAAAATTACTTTTGAGGATCAGTACTGGGCTGAAAGATGCAGCACTGAGGTCTCTCCTGATAACAGGTGAGTAAATCGGAATTCGTATTTCGGCTGATTTTAGAGGAATATTTGCACAATGGTGAAGGGAGTGGGCGGGGCCTGAGGTGACATCTGTGCAAACGCGCCCCGTGGTGCGTTTTAAGTTGGGGGATTAAGTCCCCTTGAATCATGAGGGTCCCTACGGGCCAACTAGCCCACCAGGCACCTCCAGTATGCGCCAGGGGCTGCGTTGCAGAGACATGTACAGAGGCCACACCCCTTTTACACCTCTCTGCAACGCAGCTCTGTGGCGCTTTCTGGACGTACCTGTTGGGCTAGTTGGCCCCCAGGGACCCTCAGGATTGAAGAGGATTTAATTCCCCATCTTAAAACGCGCCACGGAGCCTGTTTGCACACATGTCACCTGAAGCCCCGCCCCCTCCCTTCACCACTGTGCAAACGCGCCCCGTGGCGCGTTTTAAGTCGGGGATTAACTCCCCTTGAATCCTGAGGGTCCCTGGGGTGCAACTAGCCCACCATATACCTCCAAAAGCGCCATAGAGCTGCGTTGCAGAGAGGTGTAAAAGGGCGTGGCCTCTGTACACCTCTCTGCAAGGCAGCCCCTGGCACATACTGGAGGTTCCTGGTGGGCTAGTTGGCCCCCAGGGACCCCAGTATTCAAGGGGATTCGTTCCCCTCTGCAAACGCGCCAGGGCGCGTTTGCAGAGTGGTGAAGGAAGGAATAATCAGCGATGTCATTTGAGATGTCATCAGTGATGTCATCAGTGATGTCACTGACCATGTCATGAGTGATGTAATATGTGACGTCATCAGCAGTGCATTGCGGGGGCGCGAGTTATAGTTAGCTGAACTAACTATAACGGGGGAATTTCACGGGTTTTGTACGAGTAAAATGTCCAACTAACTATAACTGTCCCTAAAACCTATGGTTTTTCAGTGAATATATATATATATATATATATCAACACACGCTGTTACCTCGTATCACCAACAGCAACCACGGACACCATGAGCTTTTCAAAGCAGTGTTTATTTTAGCAAAAAATGGACCCACTCGACGCGTTTCGGGATACACTCCCTTGATCACGAGTACTGTGGCAACGCCTCATTTCCTTTTAAATAACCATGTGACTATGTTTATCATAGAACGTGAAAACAGACTTCAATGAAAAAAAGAGTTAATTCACTCTTCACGAAAAAAATGTATCAGCATGTTACAAAGACGATAATTATTCACAATTGTCGACAAGTATTGATATATAAGAAAAAGTTGACCCAAATATTATTAAGAACAACTCCAGAATTAATACATTATTATTAGAATCAAAAGGCAATCAAACGTTAATCTCAACGTGAATAATAAAGTTTTACGAACATTGAATTTGCTCTATAATATAAACCATTTCGCCTATATCTTTTAGTCAAGGTCACAGTTAATAATATTTGTCCTAATCAAAATATATATGCATTTCAGCTAATTACTGCCTTTAAAAGTTATCACACTGATACTACCCTAAGTATCACCACATATTTACACTGAATATACGCCCCGTGTGCTTTTTGAAAATGTAGCTCATAAATATTTCTCATTAAATCATTGCCCAAGTGGGCTTGAACTACATGCGATAAACATGGCAGATTCCTTTAAGCTTCTATACATAACACTTTTGTTGCATTTTCAAAGCATCAACTTAGAAAAACAAAACCAAGCTGTCCGACATCATGTACCAAGTCGTTATACCCGTGTGGGTAAAGCAACTAAAATTAGATACTTTCGCTCTTTGGCATTCTTCATTGTAACTGCAGTAACATTTTTCTAAAATGAAACAAAACAAAATCAAATTAGTGTCATAACAACATAACTCCTCACCCAACTTCCACAGTGCAATTAAAAGAACAAAGTGTTCTTCGGCGATGGCAGAATGCAATTATCCATAAAACATTTCCTCATTTTTAAATTTTTAAATTTTTTAAAAACATCATACTTTATATTACCTCATAATAAAATCAAAACTCATTACACTTAATTGATCATACCAAGTCTACATCAGCCCAAATGTACTGTAAGCTCTTCGTCACAATTATGACCTATCGGCGCCAACGTTCTGTACTGAATAATAAGCTTAGACTCAAGACGTCGGAGATTTTGCACTCTATTGCCTCCTCTCTCATTGATTTTCACTGTATCTAATACACAAAAACTCAAAAGGTTACTGTTCTGACCATGATGACTTTGGAAATGTCGCGCTACTGGATACTGTTTGTCTCCATTTTTTATTGCGCGTAAATGTTCCAACACCCTTTTCTTCGCCTTGTGTATAGTACTCCCTATATATGCCTTTTGACAGGGGCAAAACAGGGCATATACTGCAAAATCAGTGTTACAGGTCGTGTGTTTCGAGATTTTGAATGGCTTACAGTCAGGAGATAGTGTGCACTCTTTTATGTTTTTGCTGTTTTTACATGCTTTACAGATCCTGCATGTGTAAAATCCTTGTATTCCTAAATTTCTAGTTGTTGAAGGCTCTACAGCTCGACATAAAGTATCCTTCAAGGATTTGGCTTTCCTAAAAGTGATCTGAGGGAAGGTTTCAATACTCTCTGCTAAGTCATTGTCGGTTTGTAGGACAGGCCAATATTTATTCAAACTTTGCCGTACTTCACGTGCCTGTCTATTAAAAGTAGTGATAAATCTGATCTTTTCCACTTCCTTTCCTTTTGCATTCTCCTTTTCATTCTCTTTTGCAACTAACAATGAGGCTCTTATTCTTTTACCAACTTCAATTTTGGCTTTATTAATCACTGATCGTGAGTACCCTCTCTCAAGGAATCTCTTTGTCATAATTTTTTCTTCCTTGGCATAACTCTGTGATGTGCTACAGTTGCGTTTAGCACGCAGTAACTCACCCAAAGGTATACTACTGATCAAGGATCTGGGATGACAGCTACGTGCGTGTAAGAGGCTGTTACCTGCAGTGGATTTTCTAAATAGAACACTTTCAAGACGATTTCCCTGCACCGTCAGTCTAAGATCTAAAAATTCTAAAGTTTCTCTTGACCAATGACTCACAAACTGTAAATTATAACTATTCACATTCAAAGTGCTGACAAACTCATTCGCTTCACTCTCCGTGCCTTTCCACACACAAAAGATATCATCTATGTAGCGTACCCACATAGCTACCTTGTCTTGAAAGATAGATGATTCTCCTAATACCTTTTCTTCCCAGTACCCTAGATAGAGACCTGCAAAGCAAGGAGCAAAGCAGGTCCCCATCGATGTTCCGAGGGTCTGTTTGAAGATTTTGTTATCGAAGATGAAGTAATTTTGTTTGAGACAGATGGACATCATTTCCATCAACATCTCTGTGTGGAAAAGATACGAGATGGATCTTTCATTCAAAAAATATCTACATGCTTTCAACCCTAAATCATGGGGGATGCATGTATATAAGCTTGTAACATCAAGTGTCAGTAGTGAATAATCTCCTTTCCATTGCAAGCTCTCCAGGCATCTCAAAAAATCTCCTGTGTCCTTAATATAGGATGGGAGTCCTTTTACAAATGTTTGCAAAAAGAAATCAACATATCTAGAGGTATTTTCCAAACAGCTCCCCTGGAAGACACAATGGGTCTTCCAGGGGGACTCTGCTGATTTTTATGAATTTTGGGCAGCAAGTATAAAGCTGGAAGCATGGGGAATTTACATAGTAAGAAATCATACTCTTCTCGTTCTAATAACCCTTTATCCTTCCATTCTGCCAACTGTATTTGAAAAACCTTAATGGAATGTTCATATTCCATTCTATTGCTCCTACTGTAATTGTTCTTATCTAACAGTTGTCTCATCCCTTCTTCGATATACTTTTGTTTAGATTGTACCACAATATTGCCACCCTTATCTGATTTTTTAATGACTATCGTATTGTCATTTTTTAAATTCTCGATGGCCTCACTCTGCGCTTTTGTAACATTATTCCACCCCCATCTTTTTTTACATTTTGAAATCTTCAGTAATTCTCGAGTTACCCCTTTCTCGAAAACATCAATTGCATCATTTTTAATTTGGGGAAGAAAAATAGATTTGGGTTTAAAATTACTTTGGGCACTTAAATCAAGAGGGACATTTTCATTCATCAAATTGATAAAGGGATCATTTTCTACATTACCTTCATCTGCTAGCACATTCATAGTATGGAGCAGCTCAACATCAGTTATTCTCACATTGCTAGGCTGTTCTCTAGGTGTCTCAAAATTACTTGCAGCCTTTGTTGCATACCATTTTTTTATACGTAGTTTCCGTGTAAAATAAAACAAATCAATGCGGCTCTGGGTATAATTAAAATTATTAGTTGGACAAAAAGTGAGACCCAAAGATAAAAGTTCTACCTCTATGTCGCTGAGTGTTCGTTCTGACAGGTTGATAACATTTTTTGTATCCATCATTTCGTCTTGGTTTGGCCCCTCGTACGACTTCCCACTGGGCTTCCAAGCTCTCCTAGCGTTGATGTATTTTCTTTTCTTCCGCCTCTGTTTCCTCTTCCGCGATTGTGAAATCCGCCCTGTTTCACAATCGCGGAAGAGGAAACAGAGGCGGAAGAAAAGAAAATACATCAACGCTAGGAGAGCTTGAAGCCCAGTGGGAAGTACGAGAGGCCAAACCAAGACGAAATGATGGATACAAAAATGTTATCAACCTGTCAGAACGAACACTCAGCGACATAGAGGTAGAACTTTTATCTTTGGGTCTCACTTTTGTCCAACTAATAATTTTAATTATACCCAGAGCGCATTGATTTGTTTTATTTTACACGGAAACTACGTATAAAAATGGTATGCAACAAAGGCTGCAAGTAATTTTGAGACACCTAGAGAACAGCCTAGCAATGTGAGAATAACTGATGTTGAGCTGCTCCATACTATGAATGTGCTAGCAGATGAAGGTAATGTAGAAAATGATCCCTTTATCAATTTGATGAATGAAAATGTCCCTCTTGATTTAAGTGCCCAAAGTAATTTTAAACCCAAATCTATTTTTCTTCCCCAAATTAAAAATGATGCAATTGATGTTTTCGAGAAAGGGTAACTCGAGAATTACTGAAGATTTCAAAATGTAAAAAGATGGGAGTGGAATAATGTTACGAAAGCGCAGAGTGAGGCCATCGAGAATTTAAAAAATGACAATACGATAGTCATTAAAAAATCAGATAAGAGTGGCAATATTGTGGTACAATCTAAACAAAAGTATATCGAAGAAGGGATGAGACAACTGTTAGATAAGAACAATTACAGTAGGAGCAATAGAATGGAATATGAACATTCCATTAAGGTTTTTCAAATACAGTTGGCAGAATGGAAGGATAAAGGGTTATTAGAACGAGAAGAGTATGATTTCTTACTATGTAAATTCCCCATGCTTCCAGCTTTATACTTGCTGCCCAAAATTCATAAAAATCAGCAGAGTCCCCTGGAAGACCCATTGTGTCTTCCAGGGGAGCTGTTTGGAAAATACCTCTAGATATGTTGATTTCTTTTTGCAAACATTTGTAAAAGGACTCCCATCCTATATTAAGGACACAGGAGATTTTTGAGATGCCTGGAGAGCTTGCAATGGAAAGGAGATTATTCACTACTGACACTTGATGTTACAAGCTTATATACATGCATCCCCATGATTTAGGGTTGAAAGCATGTAGATATTTTTGAATGAAAGATCCATCTCGTATCTTTTCCACACAGAGATGTTGATGGAAATGATGTCCATCTGTCTCAAACAAAATTACTTCATCTTCGATAACAAAATCTTCAAACAGACCCTCGGAACATCGATGGGGACCTGCTTTGCTCCTTGCTTTGCAGGTCTCTATCTAGGGTACTGGGAAGAAAAGGTATTAGGAGAATCATCTATCTTTCAAGACAAGGTAGCTATGTGGGTATGCTACATAGATGATATCTTTTGTGTGTGGAAAGGCACGGAGAGTGAAGCGAATGAGTTTGTCAGCACTTTGAATGTGAATAGTTATAATTTACAGTTTGTGAGTCATTGGTCAAGAGAAACTTTAGAATTTTTAGATCTTAGACTGACGGTGCAGGGAAATAGTCTTGAAAGTGTTCTATTTAGAAAATCCACTGCAGGTAACAGCCTCTTACACGCACGTAGCTGTCATCCCAGATCCTTGATCAGTAGTATACCTTTGGGTGAGTTGCTGCGTGCTAAACGCAACTGTAGCACATCACAGAGTTATGCCAAGGAAGAAAAATTATGACAAAGAGATTCCTTGAGAGAGGGTACTCACGATCAGTGATTAATAAAGCCAAAATTGAAGTTGGTAAAAGAATAAGAGCCTCATTGTTAGTTGCAAAAGAGAATGAAAAGGAGAATGCAAAGGAAAGGAAGTGGAAAAGATCAGATTTATCACTACTTTTAATAGACAGGCACGTGAAGTACGGCAAAGTTGAATAAATATTGGCCTGTTCTACAAACCGACAATGACTTAGCAGAGAGTATTGAAACCTTCCCTCAGATCACTTTTAGGAAAGCCAAATCCTTGAAGGATACTTTATGTCGAGCTGTAGAGCCTTCAACAACTAGAAATTTAGGAATACAAGGATTTTACACATGCAGAAGCTGTAAAGCATGTAAAAACAGCAAAAACATAAAAGAGTGCACACTATCTCCTGACTGTCAGCCATTCAAAATCTCGAAACACACGACCTGTAACACTGATTTTGCAGTATATGCCCTGTTTTGCCCCTGTCAAAAGACATATATAGGGAGTACTATACACAAGGCGAAGAAAAGGGTGTTGGAACATTTACGCGCAATAAAAAATGGAGACAAACAGTATCCAGTAGCGCGACATTTCCAAAGTCATCATGGTCAGAACAGTAACCTTTTGAGTTTTTGTGTATTAGATACAGTGAAAATCAATGAGAGAGGAGGCAATAGAGTGCAAAATCTCCGACGTCTTGAGTCTAAGCTTATTATTCAGTACAGAACGTTGGCGCCGATAGGTCATAATTGTGACGAAGAGCTTACAGTACATTTGGGCTGATGTAGACTTGGTATGATCAATTAAGTGTAATGAGTTTTGATTTTATTATGAGGTAATATAAAGTATGATGTTTTTAAAAAATTTAAAAATGAGGAAATGTTTTATGGATAATTTCATTCTGCCATCGCCGAAGAACACTTTGTTCTTTTAATTGCACTGTGGAAGTTGGGTGAGGAGTTATGTTGTTATGACACTAATTTGATTTTGTTTTGTTTCATTTTAGAAAAATGTTACTGCAGTTACAATGAAGAATGCCAAAGAGCGAAAGTATCTAATTTTAGTTGCTTTACCCACACGGGTATAACGACTTGGTACATGATGTCGGACAGCTTGGTTTTGTTTTTCTAAGTTGATGCTTTGAAAATGCAACAAAAGTGTTATGTATAGAAGCTTAAAGGAATCTGCCATGTTTATCGCATGTAGTTCAAGCCCACTTGGGCAATGATTTAATGAGAAATATTTATGAGCTACATTTTCAAAAAGCACACGGGCGTATATTCAGTGTAAATATGTGGTGATACTTAGGGTAGTATCAGTGTGATAACTTTTAAAGTCAGTAATTAGCTGAAATACATATATATTTTGATTAGGACAAATATTATTAACTGTGACCTTGACTAAAAGATATAGGCGAAATGGTTTATATTATAGAGCAAATTCAATGTTCGTAAAACTTTATTATTCACGTTGAGATTAACGTTTGATTGCCTTTTGATTCTAATAATAATGTATTAATTCTGGAGTTGTTCTTAATAATATTTGGGTCAACTTTTCTTATATATCAATACTTGTCGACAATTGTGAATAATTATCGTCTTTGTAACATGCTGATACATTTTTTCGTGAAGAGTGAATTAACTCTTTTTTATTGAAGTCTGTTTTCACGTTCTATGATAAACATAGTCACATGGTTATTTAAAAGGAAATGAGGCGTTGCCACAGTACTCGTGATCAAGGAGTGTATTCCGAAACGCGTCGAGTGGTTCCATTTTTTGCTAAAATAAACACTGCTTTGAAAAGCTCATGGTGTCCGTGGTTGCTGTTGGTGCTACGAGGTAACAGCGTGTGTTGGTGTGATGAGGCTCGTCTCCTCACCGCGGACCGCCGTCACAAGAGGAAGGGGAAGGGCGATTACGGTGCGTTGCACTGTGCTGCAGTTTGATATATATATATATATATATATATATATATATATATATATATATATATATATATCATACTGCCAATAGCCCAATAGCCAGTAGGTAGTTATAGTTAGGCCCAAAGTTTCCATAGGAAATGCTTTTTTTGTTTAGCCAATAACTTTGGCGCCGCTTGACGAATCTTCACGAAATGTTAAAAAACCTTCCCCTTTTTGGTTCAGCTGCTGTGTTGATAGTTGCAGGGTGTTCCATTAAGCGGGGGCGAGAAAAAACGGGGGGGTCCTAAAACACATTTTCCCCGTGTTATGTCTATGGGGATTTTTCATTTTTTTAACACGACTACAGCTGAACTGCTGAATGGAATTACACCACATTTGGCAGAAAGCTAGATGTTGGTCCAGAGAGCATGCTTTTTGTGATTTGGTGTAAATCCATTCAGTAGTTTCAGAGATATTTAAGTTTAAAAAATATAGATATTGGGGGACGGGAGTCCTTGCAGTGGACTCGCGAGTCCTACTGAAATTTGATTGGCTGCCAACACTTCAATGAGGAAGTGCTGGCAGCCATCTTGGGACTCAGCTTGAAGCTGAGCCCCACAAAAAAAGGTAAAAATAAAGAAAAGGGGGCATGGTAGGAATGTAGTGACCCCCCCAGATATGTTGGGGGGGTCCCACAGGGCCCTCTCTGGGGCTTAAAAGTATTTTTTAATTGAATTTTGCCAGTAATTCACAGTTGGACCTACAGATCTGCTGCAAATTTTAAAAAAAAAGATGTGTGGGCTCCTACGCATTATTTTTATGAAGCCCCCAGGTGGGCCACATCACGGGGGCAGTGTTTATTAATTATGCACGGGGTGCCACCTCCCCGGGGCAAATAACATAATGATGCAGGGGCCTGCATGCCCCCGCAGTCAAAGGGACTGCCACCTCCCTGGGGCTATTTGTAAAATTAGTGCAGGGAGGCCCGTTTGGCCTCCCCCACAACCCCAGGGACCGCCACCTCCCTGGGGCATTCTTCCAATTTATGTGGGGGTGGCCCTGGGGCCACCACCTCCCCAGAGCAAATGATTAATGTGGGGGCCCACAAGGCCCTCCCCACCGCCGGGTCCGCCACCTCCCCGGGACAAAATATGCCATAAATGCAGCCCTGGGGCTTTGACCTGCCATGGAGGGGAGCCATGCGCACCCCTCCTGGAGCCTAGATGGCACTGGGGACCGACACCCCCCAGGGGCTGGCTCCTGCCATGTACCTGGATACCCACCCCTGGGACATAGCTGTTTGATATGGCTTGGCGGGAGCTTTACCGCCATAGCAACTGTGCTCTGCTTTGAGCAAGTGAGAGCATTTTGCTCTTGCTTGCTCAAAGTGGAGAACAATTGCTTTGACACAAAAGGAGCTGCATGTTAGCAGCTCCCTCTGTGTCAAAGCAATGCTGACTTTTGCAGGAGGCGGGGCAGCTGGCAGGGACTGCGGGGGCCTAGAGTCTCTCCCTGCAGTCCCCAACACTAGAAAGTGGGTGCCCTGGGTGGGACCAGGGCACCCACACTAGAGGCCGGGCCACAAGGGATGGGGTCCCTGGGGATGAAATTGGCCGAGGGAAGGGGGGGCCATGCAGCCCCCGAATAAAAAACTTTTTTTTTAAAAAGACCGGCAAGTCACTAGATGCCCTGCCTCCTTTCTCCACCATTCTGCAAACGTGCCTCCTGGTGCACTGCTGGTTGGGTAATGAAGTCCCCTTGGCTCCAGAGGGTCCTTGGGGCCAACTACCTCTCCTGTTACCTCCAGTAACTCCAACACTGCAGAATTGCTGAGAGATCTTCACAGGCCGTGCCCCCTTTCTCCACCACTCTGCAAACGCACCTCCTGGTGCACTGCTGGTTGGGAGATGAAGTTCCCTTGGCTGCTGAGGGTCCTTGGGGGCCAACTACCCTTCCTGTTACCTCCAGTAAGTCCCACAGAGCGGGATTGCTGAGAGATTGTCGGAGGCCATGCCCCCTTTCTCCACCACTTTGCAAACGCACCTCCTGGCACACTGCTGGTTGGGGGATGAGGCCCCTGTGGTGCTGAGGGTCCTTGGAGGCCAGGAACCCCATCTGTTACCTCCAGTAAGCCTCAGACAGCAGGATTGCTGAGAGCTGGTTGGAGGCCCACCCCTTTCTCCACCACTTTGGCAACGCAGTTACCTGTTAAAAAACCATAGGAATTCACTGAAAAAAACAAAAGTTACAGGGACGTTATAGGTAGGAATTAGCATTTTTTTTAAACTTAGAAATTCACTGAAAAAACCATAGGTTACAAGGATGTTATAGTTAGGTTCATGTTTCACTCAAACAAAACGAGTGAAATTTAGCAGTAATAGTTAGCAGAGCTAACTATAACTCGCGCCCCCATAATGTACTGCTTATGACTTCACATATTACATCACTGACGACATGGTCAGTGACATCACTGATGACATCACTGATGACATCTCAAATGCTCGGCTCATCTAACTATAACTGTTGAATTTTACTGGTTTTCTACAAGTGAAACCTGAATCTAACTATAACGTCCCTGTAACCTTTTGTTTTTTCAGTAAATTACTACGCTTTTTTTCTTTCATTTCCTAACAATAACGTCCCTGTAACCTTTTGGTTTTTTCAGCCAAAGATTGAAACCATTCTGGCTTGGGAACCCCACAAGACCCAAACATAATTGAGAGCTTCTTAGGCCTCACTGACTATTACAGGAGATTAGTCAAGGGGTATGGCACCATTGTTGTCCCCTTGACAGAGCTGGCTTTCAAGAAGCTGCCACGTCAGGTGATCTGGACAGGGACGTGCCAGAACGTTTTTGACACCCTGAAGGAGGCTATGTGTACAGCACCTGTGCTCAAGGCCCTTGACTTCTCCCAAGAATTTGTGGTGCATACAAATGCCTCAGAGCACGGCATATGGGCCATGCTCTCACAGCTGAATGAAGAGGGACTAGATCAGCCTGTAGACTTCATCACTAGAAGGTTACTCCCAGGGAACGGGGGTAGCGCAATAGAAAGGGAAGCCTTTTACTGTGGTCTGGGCGCTGAAGGAGCTAAGGCCATACCTGTTTAGCACTCACTTCCGGGCTCAGACAGACCACATTTCCCTCAGATGGTTAATACAATTGAGGGGTGCGAATCCTAAACTGTTGATGTGATCCATCTCCCTATAGGGAATAGACTTTATAGTGGAACACCACCCTGGAACAGACTACACCAATGCTGATGGTCTCTACAAGTCCTTCTGCCTTAGTGAAGAGAACCCCCAAGGGATTGGTTTATCCAAGTCCCTAGTAAAGTACACTACATGTACCCATGGAGTGTACATCAAATGTTACTAGTGGGCCTGCAGCACTGATTGTGTAACCCAATTAAGTAGCCCATTGAGCATGTCTCAGGCCTGCCTTTGCAGAGCCTGTATGTGTAGTTTTAAACTGCCTTGTCAACCTGGCAAGGTAACCTACTTGCCAGGCCCAAACCTTCTTTTTTATATTACATATAGGTCACCCCAAAGGTGACAGGGTGCAGTGATTTAAAAAGTAGGAATGTACTTTTACATTTTACATGTGCTGGCAGTGAAATACTCGTTTTTTACTACTGCAGGGCATAGGATAACATTGGGATTGCCTTATTTATAAGTGTAGTTTCCAATTAAGAAGAGATGGGCCCCACAAATGTGTTGTCTTTCGACTCACAATTTAAATCACAACTTATGGTGATGTTAGTTTTTAAATTGCAGTTCTGAAAATGCCACTTTTTAGAAAGTTAGCATTTTATTACTTAAACATTTGGAGCCTTCTGCCTGTCTCTGGAATACACATCAGGGGTGGCTTCCTGCGTTCCCTCTAGACAGCCACACACAAAGGAAGGGTAAGTGTAACTGAGTAGCCATCTGCATGTTGATGGGTCATCCTGAGCAGGATGGGAGGGAGGAGCTGACACTTTACACCTAAAAGGGCTGTGTCCTGTCTCTGCACTAAGGACTGCATACCCTCCTTGAGTGAGTCTGGAGCCAGGGCAGGAAAGGCAGGGTCTTGTGCACTTCAAAGCATCTCTATGAAATCTCCTTACTTCAAAGGACTAACTGGGTATAACACCAATTCAGAACACTTATGCAACTGAGGTCATTCTACCAGGAAGAAGGACTGGTGTCCTACCAGGAGGGACTGTCACTTTGCTGAACTGCTTTACTGTGTTAGTCTGCTGCCTGCTGCTTCCTGCCTGGGAGTGAGAAGGACTGGAGCTGCATCTCTTCATCCCAGAAACTAAGTAGTCTCTAAGGGCTTGTTGACTTGCCTCATGTTTCTGAAGTCTCAGGGATATCAAAGAATTTCCTTTCATCTTCAGCTCAGCACCTGGACTTTACTTGCTGTAAGGCTTGCTCTGCTCAGTGGTGCCAATCCAGTCCAGGGCACTTGGAAGTGAGTTTAAAGTGCTGAATCTGCAAGAACCTGCGCATCGATGCTGCTGCGCTGATCGGAACTGACCCATCGCCTGCTGTGAGATCATTACCAATGCATCACCGCTGCTGCAGGGACTGGCGCATCACACTCTGAACTGCCACATCACGTCCACAGAATCGGCACATCGCCACTACTGCGTGGAGAAATCCAGTGCAACCTCACAACGGTGTGGGGATCATCGACACATCGCTTGACTGCACCCCGCATATTGTGCTGCAACAAGGATTATGCTTATTTAGCTCAGCGGGTCCTGCATGGATCCTGTAGCTGGCCTGTGCTTCATCGCGTGTGTCCTGAACCCTTGACTTTGCCCCATTCCTGTGCGCCCATTTGAACCCCCTTTAAGTGCTATTTGCTTCTAAGCGCTATTTTGCCACTTAATCTTTGAAAATGTATATCTTGACTTCTGCTTTGGATTTTTGTAGTTTTGGTCTTGTTTTACTAATAACAATATTCTCTATTTTTCTAAACTGGTGTGGAGTCCTTTTGTGGTGTTTTAACTGTGTTACTGTATATTGTGTGACAAATACTTTACACATTGCCTCTTAAGTTAAGCCTGACTACTCTGTGCCAAGCTACTAAAGGGTAACCACAGGTTAATTTAAAGTGTGTTACTGACTTACCCTGATAGTAGTTCCTGCTTGGACAGGGTGCATACCTCTGCCAACCAGAAACAGAATTTCTAACAACTGTTGAGCAACATTTCCAACACCTCTAGCTATATGTGTTACTCTTTACTGATGAAGGACGATTATCCTGAAACATGAGCTTATGTCTAGAAATACTCAGCACTGGCTGCACCAACCATGGTGAAAACAAAAGATCAAAACATTGTTTAATTGAAGAAAGTGTTACCATGCACTGCATTTACCACAATGCATATGAGTTAACTGGGTGTTGGGATGTCAAAGCAGTGCATTCCCGCCCTGTTATTGTAAGTCAAATAGCACTAGGAAGCCAAAAAAATGTAATTTTGCCCCCAAAGTACCATTATCACTTATAGTGTAGTAAAGGTTAAAACCAATGTCCCACTAGTACCACAGCTCCTTCAAAATTGACTCTTATGCCTACAGTGTAATTTAAATAATAATTGTAACTGCCAGGGTGGCCTGGGTGATTGAGTCTGATATAAAATAAGCAGGTGACATCTTCTTGAGAGCATAAAACACTCTATAAACAATTAACTGCAAGAACAGGAAATTTCTGATACTACGTTATGGATAGCAATATAAATATTGGTCCATATTTGCTCATTTTTCATGCAGTGCAGTACAGATCCATGGATGAAAACACACCGCAGAGTCCTACCAGCTGCTGCTGTCTTCCATCCACTTCTCTCAAAAAGGACTGTTTTGTCCGACACGCAGCTTTGCACCATGGTGCAGAGGTCAGTCTGCACTGTCTAGCACAGATTTTGTACTGGCAGCCTACCCTTCCTGTACAAATTCCTATATGTAGACAATTCAGGATGCCACATATTGGATGTGTGCTTTGCTCTACAGCATACATACAATGAGTCAGGTTTTTGCAGAATTAAACCGATTTCTCCTAGTTTTTCTCTGCTTCAAGTACACAGTAGTTCTTGGGTCAGATCCAAGTTTCAATATCTTAGTCGATGGAACTTTGCACCAAAACCTATGGGTGGTTGTGCTGATCTGTCCCAGTAATTCCCCCAAGATGCAAGGCAATGCAAAGTGATACAAAGCAGCAGAAAGCGGTTATGTTCTGAGAAAAAAACACCAAAAAAAACCACCTTTTCAGTGCAAAACACTTTATGCCTGGATAGTAAACATCATGTGCCTGTCTGTGTCGCTTTGTGTCGGAGCAAAACCTTAGTAGGTCTGGGTCATAAAGTCTGCTACAGTGATTGAAATTCAATATTATTGCATGACTAAAGACACCAAATTGGGTCATGCAATGAAGGATTTCGCACATGCTTCTAAACAAAATGTAAAAAAAATGTAAATCCAGTATTTGTAAAGCGCACAGCTACCCGGAGGCATCCCGGCGCTGGGGGCCGTCGGGAAGATTAAGCGAGCTATTGCCCAGAGTCACATGGTGCTGGGCTGACCTGCCACCGGGGCCGGGGATCGAACCGTGAGCCACAGCGTCCGGTATCAGTCGCCCTGGCCGCAGCGCCAGAAGGTGCATTCTAGAATTTTTATTCTGGGCAAAAACAACCGTTTTCTTCTTATCACTATATGCCCACTTTCAACAACAAAAATGTCATTTTTAACATATATATACATGGCTATAGAAGTTTGTATTTCCTACTCAGGATGCATTTCATGCTTGGAAACCCAGCCTAGATCCCCAGCTGCTGAAACCACAGAGGCAAGTGCACGTACAGTGGTTGCCGGGCCAACTCCCACCTCGTTAAACATTAATCTCCTGCAAAGCAGGCCTCTGATAACCGAGGAATGCCATCCGCCGTTGGTTCCCTGGTAGAGACCAAAGGTTAGAATGCAGAGGAGTAACCCAGCGGTGGGAAAGTGAGAGGGAAAAGAGGTGACGTGGTGTCAGGCTCCCACTGAGGCCCACTGAAAATGCATAGCTCACCCATCCATGCAAAGATAATCTCCTTTCGCACAAACTCATACAATGGCCGACTTTTTATTTGATACCTCAGCCAAACAGAAACGTGAAAGGCAGATCAAATTGCCAAAAATAACTATAATCCTTTCAAACAAAATTCTGAAGTTGACATTTTAGAGTTGCTGACTATGGCACAAGTTCCCACCGCTTTGCTCACTAAATGTGTCATGCTTTGTTTTTTTTTTACTCTTGTCCAGAATTCCTGCTGTAAAGGGGTGTGTACGGTGCTGGAGCAGGATGAATTTCCTACCTCCATTATTTTCGACAGGAGGAAGTTGCAGTACCAGTGGTTGGTAAGGTGTGGTGCTGGCTTATTTGAGCTCAGCGATGGAGTACTTTTAGGACTATTTTGGGTAGGGGTTCGCATTAGATGTAGTAACACTAGAAGGACAGTTTGGGTTTTGTACACTTTTGCATTTTATATGTGTAGTGAACTTTGTTTTTTAAAAATATTATTTTTTCCCAAATAATGTACGTGTGTGGGAAGCAATATTTAGCCTACCCTGCTCTAACTATCTTTTTATGTAATACTGAAGCTCGGGAAACGTTTTTCACTCCAAAACTAAACTATTGAACTTAACATTGGCATTCATTTTGTTAGTCCAATCATTGTTTTTTTGCAACGGTGGAAAGTACTTTTTTTAAAGGACAAAGTAAATGAAATAAAATAAATTAACACGAATAACGTGCTATTTATATGCTTTCATGATATAATTGTTTCCTGATATTGTAGTTAATATGATTCGGTGTGAATAACGAAAAGCTTTTCTACAGCATGTGCAATTTGACCCATCTGGTCATGCGATCTATGCTATATGCTTTAAAAGAGGTTCACACCATTGTGGGAAATAACAGGCAACGCACATAGATATCTGTTTATTTATATCCATTTGTCAAAAGATATAACATTTCTACATGCTGAAATACACGTTTGTGCAATGTTGTACCTGTCCTCGTGAGCTCTGTTATCTTTGTATTTGCACCAGGCAGACCTGTGCATGTTTCTTTATGTTCTGTTCTCTCAGCATGGTCAGCTGTGAAAACGCGCATTGAAGTAGTAAATGTCTTCAGTGTGCTATCTCTTAGGTATTCGCATTGCAGTAATATCAACGAGGGATGATGTAGTTTAATTGTATTTTCTTTTCCGTTTTGCCTGATAGAGCATTTTGTCTCTTCTGTGTCAGAGTTCTGCTGTGACTGGGTGCGTTCCTCGCTGTGTGTTTTGGCACGCGTTCCCTGTTTTTGGAAACTGAAAATAGAAATAGCATATGTGACAGGAATTTAGTATTCACTGCAGAAGTCAGTGAAATGGTGTTTAAATTCTCACTTAAGCTGAGATTATACATTTAACTAAGTGCACTTTAGTGTGCAGGATATAATTTAGGAAGCAATTAAAAAAAATCTAATTCTAATCAATTAGCGAAACCATACTCTAACACAGCAAAGAAGGTCGTTTTGCAGGAATAAAACCATACATTGAAGGGGCTATTCACAAAGTTAAACTTACTCATGAGTAAATCTACTTGTATAAATGTACTATTACAATTTTTATTACATTTAGTACTTTAGGCTGTCCACCATTTACATAGACGCCAAGTTTCCGAAGTCTATTCTTGAGGTGCAGCTCCTGTCCAGGGATTTTCTTTCAATTCTGGGACTTGTATTCTTGTTTATTCCATTATATACCAAAACTAAAAGTCCCAGAACTGAAAGAAAAAAACCTTGACTGAAGCAGCTCATCACACATGGACCTGGCAAACGTGCCCAGCTATGCATTCACAAGTGTAAATTTACTTCAAAGTGTAGACTTACATATCGCTACCCCTTTAGTTTAAGGGGTAGAGTCTCAAAGAGCATAATTTATGACCATAAAGTTAATACTAGTAATTTTATGACCATAGTTTAAGTTCTGCGTACTTTGTGGGACTTCCACACTCAAGCTGAATATGTCTACACACTTTGCGGGACCTCTGTATTTGAGACGGAGGCCTCCTCATGGACCACCACAGGATCGCTGCAACGGCCGGGTATCCATCAGAGTCAGAAATATGCTGGTGGTGCCTCTGTGGCACCGGCATGCATATTACAAGTTGCCTCACTGCCACTATTTGAAAGGATGGTGGTGAGGCAATACAAGGGGTTCTTACAGGGCCCCTTGTTGCCTCTGGCCCTGGGCCCTGGGAATGCACGCAGGGGGGGGGCACATGTTGTGCACCCCTGTATGTTTGCACTCCCAAGTTCCTGCCTGGCATGGACTGCCCGACATGGTGCATTCCATGCCGTGCAGTAACGTACTGCAGCGGTGCCTTTCTAAGGCTCTCCTATGAGCCTTTGAAAGGCATCACCATGGGACAGCTGCAGCACCGCCTGCCAGACAAGGATTAAGCTCCTAATCTGGCGGGTGGTGTGAATAGGTTTGTGTTCCTCCCGTGGAGCACTAGCGTGGCACTCCGCCGGACAGCTGGGAAACTCGTAATCAGGCCCTAAGTATTTCATAGATCGTAAGAAATTATTTAAGAACAAGGGCTGCATTGCCATGCATGGCGGGGAGTGGCTACCTTTAGCGGGCCCTGCGATCAACCCCATGCCACAGACGGCTGAAGGCCCTGTGCAAAAGGGGGTTTACCCCCTGTGGGGGTTTGGGCGCCGGCCCTGTGTCCAACCCCACGTTGCACATCCACTTCGGCCATACTCAACCGGGGTTTGGCATAGTTATGTATGGTAAAAAAAAACTAGAAATTTATTGAAAAAACACAAAGGTTAAAGTGATGTAATAGTTAGGTATGGTAATAATTTCTTACTTTACATTTAAAAAAACCTAAGAACAACAATGGTTAAAGTGACGTTATCGTTAGATGAAAATATCAGTGTCTGGGGAAAATGTTGGTGTCAGGAACTTGTTTCTCTCTTATGAAATCACTGAAAATGTTCCTCAACTTTCTTCCTTTAGAAGCTTGGACGACAGTGGTTCATGCACTGATAACCTCCAGAATCTATCACAGCAACAGTCTTTATTTATATCTAATCAACAATCTGGTAGGCAAGCGAAGGGCATCCAGGGGCTCCGTCAGGTGACCACACAACTCCAGGGCTTAGCTACATGGTCCAGGCCTAGCCACGCCGTCCACAGGCTGCCGCATATCGGGGATCAGTGTTGCCGCCAGGCACCCTCGAGGTGATCAGAAGCAGGCCGATAGTGTCTGCAATAGGCAGGGGTCCAGATTCCTGCTAGCAAACTAGTATTCAGCCCAAGTAAAGCAGGATTCTGTACATATTACGAGCTCGGCTGGCGGAGCCTCTCTACAGAGTGGCCATTTTGCAGCCAAGCCAAGCTCCGCCCATGTCTAGCTCCTACTTCAAGAGCAGTGATTACTTGTACAGTACTTTGGTTTTCTGCTCAATGCTAGGATGCACTTTTGGGTAGCAAACTTCTCTTTCATTTAATTAAAAATACCATTTTACATAATACATCTTTTACCTGTTATATGAAATTACATAATTGATGACAACACTGTGCACAGTGGGGGCCAGGGTTATAGTTAGCCATAACTTGTGAATATCAGTTGTTTTTTTTGTTTTGTTTAAAATGTTACATTTAAACTGACATTTTCATGTAACCATAATGTCACTTTAACCTTTGGTTATTTCAATGAACCACTGTCCAAAATGATGTCAAAATCATTGCCCCAAGTTGGAGTTGGAGTAGATATGAAACATGTTTGTGGCTTGAGGAATACGTTCTTGGGCATCCTCGATCTCAGTCTTCACTACAACAATGGAGAAGTCTTCCTCAGACACAGACATTAAATGGCTGGCTGTGGCAGTACTGGACACCCCAAGGGAAGAATTAAACAAAAGGGCATCAGGGTACACAAGTTTGACAGATGAATTGGGAGATGGGACAACAGGAGGTAGAGTGAGTTGGGAAGGCGGACGCGATGTAAAGCCTGAAATCAAAGAGGTCATCAGGCCACATAACATTTGGAGCTGTTCAGTGACTGTCTCTCAGAATATCCAGACCTCTCAAAGTAAGTCCCGGCTATGCTTAGATATGGCTTCCTGAACCTCTCCGATTGACCTCAGGGCTTCCTTGAGAGCAGCCAAGGACACATATTTGGGAGAAAGTGCTTGGTCTGCCAAACAGGATGTGGAGTGTCGAAGGAAGAAGTGTTCCTCAACCGTTGTTGTTGTTCTGGGCAGTCAATATTGCTTGACAGATCTGTTGAGCCACATGTAATACTTGGGCACACTTGAAAGGTAGAGAACAGGATGCCAAGACAATGCTTTTGTATAGCTGTCTGATTATTGAAGGACCCTGCTTTTGGCCTGCCAGAAACCTGTTTCTGGGTTTATTGTGGGTACAGTGACTACTTCCAAATGGATTTTAATATTAGGTGTAGGATGACTCTAGTGATTTCCCTAAGACAGTCTGACACATATCCTCAGGTCTCAGACCCCATGTTTAGTGTGGCCGAAGAATTTCACCATTTTAAAAGGTGCCCTGGAGCATTCCATTTTAGGCCTGTTTGCAGGAAGGCACACAGGGACTACTGAATAGGTGGGTATGGTTGCCCCCGGAAACTTTTACCCTATTGGTTAGAGAGTGCTCAGGAGTCAACCACAAGGCACCTCCATCAGGACACTGCAGACTTGCAAAAGGATAACAGGTGGATCGAATCTGGTGCCCTTGGCACGTGTGAGCTATCAGAATGACCTACGGAGGTTGGACCCCCTTCCACTGAAAATTCAAGGAAAGAAGGCTTGCCAAGTATATAAGGCTGGTCCCCTGGGTGGCTCCAGGAACATGAAAATGCTGAAGAGGACATTCCTGTGAAGAATCCCAGCTGCCCAGTGACAACTGGACATGGACTGGACTTGGCTGCTTCCCTCTGCCTGACAGTGTCTAAGTACTCCCCCTGCTGTCCTTCGGAGGCTTGCAAGTGTACTCGTGTTTGTTTGGGCACCAACTTTTTGAAAACTTTTAAACATTTTGCTCCAGAGTTTCAAGCAGACTTACTACATAAAGGATTTTGACTGGCAGTTCCACAACCTCGGATTGAATTTCAGGTTTGTCTTTCTGTAGAAAAACAACAAAGTCCCTTTTTGGATTGGAAATGTGACTTAGTAACTTTTTTGAACTTCCTTTCTTCCAGGCCCTACCGGGACCAATCTACTTGGTGTATCAGACCCAAGCTATAACACGGTCATCCTCATATCACGCCTACAACAACCATTGACTATCATTGGCACTTTGCATTTTTTGGAGCTATTTTCTCTTAAATGTTTAAAAACTCATATCTGTTGCATCCACTAATTCTCAGCCACATGGGCACCCGAGAACTGCTGTACTTTGCAGGGATCTACGGATTACGGAAAAATATAATTATTTATTATGTAGTAAAAAGTATTAAAAGTCCCTTCCTCCATTATTTTCTATAAGAGGGTGTTGCAGTACTAGCGCTTGACCATGTGTGGTGCTGGACTTACTCCAGTTCTGAGATGGAATTCATTTACTACTATTTTGGATCCTTTTTGGCTGTAGTAACAATAGAAGTGACACTTGTGAATAGCAATGGCTTTAGTCTTTTGTGGATGGATGCCTGTCCTTCCCTAAACACTTCCCTAATCATACTTTAACCCCTCCTTACACCTCCCTTAAACCTTCTAATTTAGTTGAAAGCATTCCAATTTTTCCAGCTACTCCCCCATCCCACCCACATTTACTACTTAAGTGTATGCATAATTGTGCAGAGATCTCTGCAATGGTGGCGGAGATCATTGTCAGCACAGAAAAGATAGGAGAGGTGCAGGCACAGACCTCCACACGCAGGTTTGTGAATAGTGTGTAGTATGTGAGTAGTACTATTGTAGAAACGTATTACAAAATGCAGCTTGTAAACAGGTTGTTTCATCTTTTGTAATCATTGTTTTTGTTGAAAAATACATGAGGTTAAATTGAAAACAGAGATGCATTCACTGGATATAGAGGCGGAAAGTATCAAATAAATTTTCCTAAACAGGAAACATGTGGAACCTGTCACCTCAGCTTAAAATCTATGAGATAACCTGACTTTAATTTCATTTATTTTTTCACAGAAAGAAAACTCAATTTGAAAATTGTAGCACAAAAAACATAAAAATCAAAACACATTAAGTAAATGCTCCTGATTTTAGCTACAAGAGGTCCCGAATCTGCATCTCTAAACAGAAAATGCAGGTAAGGAAAAAAAAAAGGGGGGACCTTCCTCCCAAATATTCCACAATCTCGCTTCTAGGAAAATTTTCCAGAAAATGCAAACTACTTTGTGTCCACTTATGCTGTTTGAATATGTTTTAAACAGAGAATCATAATGGACCAGTGCTTGTATGGTTTGACCATGAACAAATTCTCAGTGACCCCACTTTCCTCAAATCCCTTGACAGAATTACTCAACTGTCTATAATACTTAGACTTAGCAAGAAGCACCAAACACACAAAGGTTTGGGGAGAGTAAAATCAAGATTAATCAGAAATTTAAATTTTTGTGTTATTGATTATTTTCTACACAGAAAAACAGCAAAAAAATGAAATGACAATAGTAGAAGTAAACATCATTTCACTTCTTTCTATGGAATCCAACTGTATGAAAGATGTACAGTGGTATGTGTAACAAAATCAGTAGTCCTCCTTATTTGGTAGTGACCATGTTTCCTTCTCATTAATAGATTAAATAAATGTCTTTCCTTACAAATGGAGATGTGATAACATTTCCAGAGGTACTGTGAATTAGTTCTAAAATAGTTCCAAAATATTACGTATTTGCATAAGATATTATCCAACACTTGTGGATCTTAATCCTTCACTGTTAAAAATATATCTCTTAAATTCCGGAGGCAAAGGTTACACTTCCCCGACTCCTCAGGCCTTAATGTTCAGGAGAGAGAAGTAGTGGTCCTGAACACCATCGCATTCCAGGGCGACAGTGAGAAACATAGCCCTCTTGGCCAAGAAGGTCATATGGTGTCTAGGAATTAGGAATTCCAGCAGCTTGAGTTCACCTCTCCCATCTGTCCTCCCAGTATTTCCCTCAGCCAGCACCTACCTTATTGTTCAACAGTGGCTATGGGTAGATTTTGCTCAAAACACCGTTGAACCCTCTGCATTCCAAATATACAAAGCAAGAAAGTTGAATGAATTTGGGCCGTGCAGGATTTTCAGGCTTCCCACAATAGGGAGATGACCTTTCTTCTCTCCTCCTGTACTACTTCCATGTGATCTTCTTTACTATCCATACCTCCCAAACTTGTTGTATTTGTGAGCCTCACCACTGTTTAAACTCTTGTCCCTTTCCCTATGTATGTTCCCCTTCTATCTGGCACTGCCTGTCAATATGCATCCAGCTGAGAATGCAATAACATTCAAGGTACTAAATAGCACAGAGCAGGATTTCCATTCTCCTCCTTCCACGTTGATGATCCCTCCTGGGAATAAGGCAGTATTTTCATTATGTTTTAGGGATTTCTATTGTACAGACTTGGGCCACCATCAAGCCACATCTCGTCTTTCACTTTCCTATCTCCTCTTTGGCCTTCCTAATTTTTTTACAGAAATCATGTTTTGCATGTTTGGACTTTGCTCTGGTGTTCTTTCATGAGAATGCCTGTTAATGTTTTCCTTGGCCATACATATTGCAGATATCCCCACACATACTACACATGGTCCCATGTAGTCATAACATGGCACAAGAGAGAAGATGGCATATTGGTTTGTGCAAAATCGTTTTATCATGAAAGGGAGTGCTGGTAGGTAATTTTATATATGTATGTTTGTGAAATGTAAGCAGGGGTGCGGAATATGTGTATGTGTGATTGTGCTGGTGTGAATGCTCTGGGGTATGTTTAGGTCTTGGAGGTTGGCATTCATGGCCTCTAGGGACATACCTAGATCCCTGGCTGTGCAGTACAGGGCAAGGTTGGGAATAGAATCTGAGAGATGTACAAAGGGTAAGATTCGTTCCTGCAAGGGTGACTTCTCACTTGAATGAGGCACAAAACCTTTTTTATGCTTCTTAGGCTGTGATTCAGAGTGTGTTGATTTTTGGTTTAGGGATACTGGAGAGCCCTCACCCAAACCCACTGATTGTGGGGCCTATTACCTAACTGCATTTTGTAGTATATTCAGTGGTATTACAATACTACTGTAATACTACTCACACACTGCAAAATGAAAAACAATGTGCAGAGCTCTCCACCTCTCCTTTTATGCGCGGACATCTTCGTCCCACCCACAGAGATCTCTGCACAGATATGCCTATGTTTTAATAGTAAATGTGGGAGGGACAAAGGAGTGACTGGAAAGTGAGGAATATTTACTACTAAATGTGAGGGGTTTAGGGAGGATTAAAGATGGGTTAAGGGAAGGGTAAAGAGGGGTTTAGGGAGGGAAGGACTCAAAACAGTCGTAAATGCTCCCTAGCTAAGGCCTGGAGTAAGTCTAGCACCTCACATGTCCAACCACTGGTACTGTAGCACCCTTTCATAGAAAATAATTGAGAATGCAACTTCAAATAGAACCCCATAGTAATTAATGTTAAAAAAATTCTTTTATTCTGACTTATTTAAAATAGATATGAGTTTCATTTAATGTGAAAAACATTATACATAAATAAAAGGAAATATTATTTTAATTCAAATATTTTAATAACCTTTTTTTAAAATTAAAACATTAATTTAATATAGTTTCATACTTAACAATTGGTAATTTGTAATACATATTTATTAAATATAAACATTGACTTTCGGTAGGAAAGAGAATTAAAAAACTCAGAAATTCACTGAAAACACCAAAGGTTAAGGGACGTTATAGTTAGATTCAGATTTTACACACACATAACCATAGCAATTCAGCATTTATAGTTATCTCAAGTAACTATAACTCGTGCCCTAAGGTAACTATAAATTGCATCCCCACCATGCACAGTTTTCTGATCAATAATTTCACTGCAAATGTTGCAGTGATTTTATCAATGATGTGATAGAAGATGTCATGAATGATGTAATATGTGGGGGAATTAGCAGTGCATGGTGAGGGCACGAGTTGTAATTACCTTCGAGCACTAGTTACAGTTACTTGAGATAACTATAACTACTGAATATCTATGGTTTTGTGTGTGTAACATCTGAATCTAGCTACAATATCCCTGTAACCATTGATTTTTCAGTGAATTTCAAGGTTTTAAAATTTTATTTCCTAATGTATAACGTTCATTTATTCTTTGGTGTTTTTCAGTGAATTTCTGTGGTTTTTTAGTGCTATATCCTAACTGAAACGTCCCTGTAACCTTTGTTTTTGTTTTGTGAATTTCACTAATTTATTAATATAAAATGTACTATGATTTGACCCATAAGTTCAATGTACTAATAAACATTTTCCAAGTTTAAAAATAATTTTATTCACACATTCATTCTTATTATATATCAAAACGAAATATTTAAAAATTAAGGTAATTAACTTATGTAGTCTTTCTATAAATGCAATGCATCAACTCTTTTTTCTTTTAATTCATTTTATGGATCCGCGGATATGTCGCAAATCCTCAGACAAATAAGGGGTCTGCTGGTTATATTGCACACATTCAATATTTAAAAAACACATTTAGTACAAACATATGCTACTGCAATTTCTACAAGTGTATCACTGCCTGTGTTTGGGTGTAAGGTGACTGTGTGGGTGTGTGAGTGGCTATATGGGTGTGTGAGTGGCTGTGTGGGTGTGTGAGCGGGTGTGGGAGTGGCTGTGTGGGTGTATGTGTAGGCATGTGAGTGGCTGTGAGTAGTTTTATGGGTGTGTGAGTAGATGTATGAGTGTGTGGGTGGGTGTGTAAGTGGTTGTGTGGGTGTGTGGGTGTGTAAGTAGGTGTGGGAGTGGCTGTGTGGGTCTGTGAATGGGTGTGTGAGTGGTTTTGTGGGTCTGTGAGTGGGTGTGTGAGTGACTCTAATGGTGTGTGAGTGGTTTTGTAGGCCTGTGATTGGCTATGTGGGTGTGTGAATGGGTGTGTGAGGTGATTGTGTTGGTGTTTAAGTGGGCATGTGAGTGAGTGTGTGGGTCTGTGAGTGGGTTTATGTTTTTTTTATTGAGGTCTGGATCCATGAGGAGGCAAAAAAAGAAACAAATTTGGACAATTTCTTGCCCAAGAGGCATCCCTCACAGACACCTAATTTAGTCCCATAGGGTCAGGGTACCTCTACTCTGACCCCTTCTATCACTTTTACATTTTATTTTCCCTCCTGGGAACCGTGTTGCGATGCCCAAAATGGCCAGCCACATTTTTTTTTACTTGCCTATATCTTTAGCGCCATTTGATGAATTTTCACAAACTTTTCCCAAAAAAGGGCACTTGCGATTCGAGTTGTGCATGGAAAGTTTCAGGGTGATCTGTCGTGCAGAGGCTGAGGAAAAGGGGGGGGGAATAAACAAAATAGAGCTTTTTTATGTTAATTCACTTAGGAATTTTGAACACGACTACAGTCTGAACAAATTTGGCAGAAAGCTAGCTCTTGGTCCAGAAAGAGTGCTTTTTGTTATTCGGTGTAAATCAGCTCAGTAGTTTTAGAATGACTAAAAGAAATCCAAATTTGTATATTAAGGACGCGGATCCTCCGAGGATCCGACAGTCCCTGTGCTGATTTCTGATTGGCTGCCAACACTTCAACCAAGAAGTGTTGGCAGCCATTTTGGGACTCGGCTTCAGCCGAGTCCCAAAAAAAAACCTTAAAAAAAAAGAAAAGGGGGCAGGGTAGGAATACCCTGACCCTTCGGCCTTGGGGTCCCTCTGGGACTCTGCCAGGGGAAAAAAGCATTTTTTAAAAATGTTTGCTGCGAAATTGCGATAGAGTCGTGAATCTGCTGCAAAAATATTTTTTTTAAAAAGAAGCATGGACTCTTGCGCTTTTTGGAAGATTTGCCCCTGGGTGGGCAAGGTCCCTGGGACTTATTTTTATTTCAAATAATGGGAGGGGCGCTCGAGACCCCCCCTCCCCATGGCCAGTCATGGCCCGAGGGACCATCACCTTCCAGAGGCTGGCCAAGTCTTTGAGGACCTGAAGGAGTGCTGAGTGGCCCTCCTCCTGAGGCTCTAAGAGCCCCGAAGACCACCACCTCCCCGGGGCTTTATGAAAAAAAAAGAGGGAGGCTGCACGGACCACCCTCCAATGCCCAAAAGGGCCCAGGATCCACCAACTCCCCGGGGCTGGCCCGTGCAAAGTAAAGGTCGGGGGTGACACTCGGACAAAGGCCATGCCCTTAGGAAGGTTGGCTGTATGTATGGTAATGAAAGATTACTTTATTTTTTTCAAACTAGAAATTCACTGAAAACAACAAAGGTAAAGTAACATTATAGTTAGGTGAGAATTTCAGTGACAACGTAAGGTTTTAAATGTACAAAAGTACTGAAATGCACCAGTTATTGTTATCTTAAGTAACTATAAACCGCACCCTCACCATGCACTGCTAATAACCCCACAAATTACATCACTCATGATATCTTCTATGGCATCATTGTTAATGTTAATATCACTGCAACATTTGCAATGAAATTATTGATGAGAAAACTCTGCATAGTAGGGGCGCAAGTCAAAGTTACCTTAGGCCATGAGTTATCGTTACTTGAGATAACTATTTTAGTGTTTTTGTATGTTTAAAAAAATGTCACAGAAATTCTCTCCTAATTATAATGTTACTTTAACCTTTGGCTATATAAATATATTTGCATATTAGCGTGAAGCCAGTACCGCGCAAAGGGGACCCTTCCAAAAGTGTTCAGGGTGTAGTGGCTCAACCCGGACCGCCCCACGTCCGATGGAGGCAGAGGTCTTTGCTGCCAGCTGACAGTCCGTGACTCACACGGAGAGACGGAGTTACTTTACCATCGTCTCCAAGCTTTGCTAACACCGGGACTGTGAGGTTGGAAGTGCAGGGCTCAGGAATTGTTTGTTGCCCAGCACAGTGCTACAATCTCAAGCCAACCATTCTTCAGCCACTCACTTTGAGGAGGGAAAAATCCGGCTGTAAGAGACATTCGTCCAGATTGCGAACCAACTGCATGATGGGATCTGCAGTCCATAACTATGAACTAGCCGAGTGTTCTCTGATGAGATATGGTGTAGGTGTGCCCCACGCTACTTTAGAAGGAGGGGCTTAATAAATAAAAGGAAACTTTGACATTTGTAACACCGGAGGCATCTGAAGAGGCTACCGCCGAAACGCGTCATGCCAGAGAATTCGAATAAATGATTCCTTGAAGCCCTGCCGTGTCCCCTTGTCTTTTTCGAAGGAGGAGGATATTTTTTGCATATATATATATATATATACTTTAAACAAACTGCAACAATAGGTACATATCAGCATTAGGCCCACAGGGACTATATCATGCAACTATGGTCACGATAATTTAAATTTTTAAATTTCAGTTATGATAAGGCAGTCGTTATTAAATAAATAAATAAGGATATGCATATGACGTAAATTTCTTGTTGCCATTTTTGGTAATTAGTAAACTGATGTACTTGACACATAGATAGGTGTGACCCAATTTATCAGATGCATGCACTTTAGTTTACAATTTGATGTACAAGGGTGTACTATGAAAAACATCATTGACTGCTTTATTTTAAACAACGATATAAATGTAATTATCTGTTGTTTTTAATGTGACCAAAATGGATTCATCCAGTGATATCAGTACATATCAGTCTGCTTTTGCTGTTTATGCACTTGTCACTTTAAGTATTGGTATCCTTACCACAGCCGAGTCATGTGATCAAGGCCTGTTCAGGACGAAACGCATCATGGTGGTGTGTTGTCAACAAAATAAGCAGCACCAGTTAATCGGAGTCCGTGTTCGTTCTTCCGCAGCAGGGAAATGAGAGAACGGAGTTTTTATCTTTATCTATATCTATATATCTATCTATATCTATATATATCTATATATATATATATATATATATATATATATATATATATATATATATATATATATATAGCTAAAGGTTAAAGTAACATTATAATTAGGTGAGAATTTCAGTGACGTTTAAAATATATATATTGCTGCTTAAAGGGTACCTCTCACCCCAGAGTCCATTACAGCAGCGGTGCGCATCCAGGTGAGGTAACCCGTAAGTACAAAAATCACAAAAGGTATTTGGCTGGGTTCAACACGGCTGGCTAAAGATTACACTAATAAACACCTAAGCTGCATCACGCTGTTGGTGTGCGCATGTCTTTTTTTGCTGCGCGGTCAGTGGAAAGTGGAATTGTGCTATATAAATAAATATATTTATTTATTTATAATTACAGTGGCCAATTCGAAAACTACAATAGTAGTACTAATATACCGCAAAATACTGTTCACATACCTATATGCACAGATGTCAGACACTAAAAACATTAAGTGCAACACTACTTACAACGTATCCAAAGTTAATACCTCACCTTAAGGTGCCTCGCCAACACCATGACATACTCCCATACTCTCATTAATTATATCTGTTATTGCCAAGTAAGATTGTGTGTCTTATCTAAGTTGTATCTTGATTACTCTTTCCCAAAAATGTCTTAACCTTCTTTATAGGTAAACAGATATATCACATTAGTCTGACTGCATGTTAGAACACATTTGAATTGCATAGATTGTGTGTTAGTATTGCTGGAATGTGTCCCTTAAAGCACGACGTCATGTGAGGACGCTAAGCTGACACATGTGCACCATTGTGCAAGGGTGCCAGCGTTGGTGCACAGCTGTTCATTTTGCAGAGGCGCAGGGGTGAGCCCATGGGTGGCACATATTCCTGTATACAGCCCATTCATGCATTTTTGCAATGATGCCGCTTGGTGCTGAAGATTTATTTGCATTGAAGCACTGCGCCTTTTCACTGTGATGTACATCACTTGCATTCACCTCCACACTAAGACACATTTAGTTAATGAGAGGGGTTCAGGTGGTCCCTACCATGGCAGCTGACACCTGTGTGGTCTGAGCTTGCATGCCAGGACAGCTGTGTACGAAGTATTGACGTGAGTCTTGAAATGTCCCTATGTGTAGTTACTTCTCATATCCCACATATCCCCCATACCCTCAGTTGTGTTGTTTCTCCTGTGGTATACCAATTTTATGCTAGTGATTTGGAGGCTGAATTAATGTGAATGGGCCCAGGTGAGACAGAGGAACATCTTTCATAGGCATGTGGTGCAGCGCAGCGCAAGAAACCATCTTGCTGCACCAAGCTGTGTGAATAGGAAAGTGCAGGGTTGCGCTGTGCTCACAACAATACAACACATCCCTGTCCTTTCCTTTATGCTGGTGCACATTCAGCTGGCTAGCACCAACATGGGTACCTTTGAACCATGGTTCTTGGGTGCCTGTTTTGGATGATGTCTGCTATTTGTGCATCAATGCAGGCAGTAAGGACAGGAATGCAATGTTCCTTGAAGTAAAGGCACATTGCTGCCCTTTCCTTTTGCTGGAGGATAGCACAGCTAGAACGCTTGCAACACTGCCCTATACCAACATATTATCAAAATGCCCATGAGCCTTCCATTGATGTCATGTCTAACCATAAATGAGTCCAGTGCCTATCCTTTGTCCTGCAGACAGTGCAGCAGATAGCAGGGACATAGCTGCCTGGACTGCACGACATTACATAGTTCCCCACATTGGCCCTTGTTGGGACTTCCCTGTTGCTGATGTAGTTTGCCATAGGCAGCACTTTCCTGTCCCAAAACTCCAACCACCGACTCCTCAGAGATCACTGCGGACACCTGCTCCTCCAAGAGATCCGTCTCCTCCTCGGGCGCTGGACTATCACCGCCAGTCTGCAATGCTGCCTTGAGATTGTTTGCCAGTTTCTCCTTAATTTTGCTCTTAGAATCGTGCCAGAGCTTCTTACAGTCAGTCACTGTCCTCTTGACTTCGGCAACGCAGTTCACCTTGTTCACTATGGACTGCCATATGGTCTTTTTTTCTCCCCATTGACACTTTGGAGCTGATGAATAGCTGGTGTTGCTGCTCCGACACCTCCCTGATCAGTATCTCATTCTCCTCCTGACTGAACTTGCACTTCCTCTTCCCCTGGGACTCTGGCTGGTCATCCTGGCTGGTAGTGGGGTTGCTGGAGTTGTTGTCCTGTGCTGTGCTCACTCGTGGCAGCTCCATTGCAGCTTTCAGGTAAGTGTAACTTATTTTTTTCCGAGTAGCAGTGTTTTTGTGTTTTTTTCCCCCGCTAGGCACATAAAAGTGACGTTAGGCCGACTAGTGTGTATTTGGCCGAGCGTCACTTTTGTATTGTAGCATGATTTTTTTATGACTTGACGCACACTTCAGCGTCAGTTTTTTCTGCTGCTAACTCTTCCTAATGCCATGTATCGCCGTATTGTAAATATGATGCTAACATGGCATTAGGATATGTCGTACCCTTCAATCAATTCAGTACAATTTTCGGGGGAAGTACAGAACTTGGGTAATAAATTCTTCAACTCATTTTTTAGGTGCTCAATAGAACAAGGATACCTGTTTGTCCTCAGGCGATTCGACTTCTATAACTAATCTATTAAGTGTTGTTGCATAAGATAATAGTTCCTGATTTCCTTGTTTTAGGTTCTAGTGTTTGTTGTCTACAAAGTGCATAACAGTGTGTTTTGAAAAAAAATATATGTATTTGATCCTTCAAATCTATAAAACTATACAGCAAAGGGTTGCTTCATTCTGTTAGCAGAATTGACCTTAAGGTGGAAATTGTGCCAGGCAGCAAAGCATATGTAATTGACACTGGTTCATAAATGTTGAATATTTATTTACGTCTCCGTAACAGCTTTCAGGGGCCCGCCAATGGAACTGAAGTCCGTGTAATTGAATCCTAACCAAGAGCATTAGACCCTGGAGGCAAAACTTGTGCCCCTCTGCCTGAAGTTGGTAAAGCAACAAGAACTGGGAATCCAAATGTGGGAGTTCGTTAATTGGGTTTGGGATTGGACTCTGTGGGCTGGAGCAACTGCCATGTGATGATGTACATCAGAGAAGCGATTTTGAAGTTAAATTGTATATAACAGCTTGATTTTTTCCTTTGAGGGGTGAGAATCATTGTCAGAGGTCTTCTAGTGTAACACATTGAGATTCCATTTCGCTCATGCCTAATTAATATGTGGGCCAGTTCTTCTGTCAGAACCTTAGTCCACTAACCTTTTAATATTGATGTTGACAGGAGTGATGAGGATCCTACCAAACCTCTACTTAACAATAATTTCCGCCCGGAGGTCTACCTGGAAGCCGATGTTGTTGTATATGTTGTAGTGAGCTGGGATAACGGAAGAGAAACACAGAGATTGATGAGGCTTTGGTGCCTGCCTGTGTCTGCACGGAAGGTCCTCCGTTGATCTGGGGTTGTCTTTCTCTGGGAATGGTCACCCGAGGCATTCAAAGTTGGCTGGTTAGAGAATGGTGCAATAATTAGGTACACCACCACTTACAGCATAATCGCAGATAATATCTCTCCTTAACACCAGAACTTACTCTCATACCTTTAATTATCTCTGCGGGTGCCCAGCAAGATTAGGTTTTTAAGCTTCTCTTTTTTTGGTTGTATATTGATTACTGTTTTGCATTTCTTTATTTGTAAACAAATTTATTACATTAGTCTGCCTGAATGTTAGAACACATTGGTACAAGAATTGCCTAAATAGACTTTTACCTTTTGAAATGATTCCCTTTCTTTTACAGTTGGCGCAAGCTTTTCTTTCCCATATTAAGGCATATTTTTGCTTTAATTGCCCAATTTCTCTATCTGGAGTCAGTTTAATTTCTTTTCTTGTGAACCTTTCATCAGAATTCTTTCCTTTCAATATTCTTTCCTTTCACTTTTCAGGTTTCTTTGTCCCCCCCCCAACGGATTAGCAAGAATTGAGAAAAAGTACAACTAACAAGCTTCAGATTGCGACATTAACAGATATTCATATACATTCCTTTTGATTCCTTTAGTTAGCTGGAATATCTTTGATGCTACCTGAATGTCGATTATTTTCTGAATGTTCCCTGTATTTTTGTTTTATTAGAGGTACCTGTTTTTTTTCTGCGAAGTGTGGCATAGTATCCATGGGGATCCATCTGGACTGCAATAACTCTCAGGTAAGTGTAGAATGCTGGGCTTTCTTTCTTGTCGGTATTCAAATTCGGGCACTGGAGACATGATGCTGATGCTCAAGATTCTTGGAAGAACTGTCAATTTTCTGTTGCTTGGGTGTGGCTTCTATACAAAGTCCATGCACAAGATGGCTGCAGAGACTTGCAAGATCTTGCGAGAGTTTGTGCGATGTCCCGCAAGTTCTTGGAGTAAATGCATGTTTAAGAGCATTCCTTGATGGATGTCCTGCCCTGCTCCTCCTGATCCAGGGAAGGCAGCGGGTCAGTGACACCGTAAAAGGACAGTGGGAACTGGCCAGCGGGGGCCCAACATGGGCCTGACAGGAGGGCTACACCCTACCTATCACACCTTTTATGTGCGAAGATCTCCCCTCCGACAGCAGAGACCTCCGCACATGAAGTATACATTTTAGTAGTAAATGTGGGAGGGTCAGAGAAGAGTGGCCAGAAATGGGGAATATATACTACTAAAAGAGAAGAGTGGTGGGAGGAATAAGGAGGGATTAAGGGAGGGTTAGAGAAGGCTTTAAGGAGGGGAATGCACTTATACACAAAAGAGTAAGCCCATTCCCATTCAGAACCTGCCCCTCTATATTTATTAGTGCCATAAAAGACTAAAAACTGCTGTAAATGTTCTCCAGCTCAGTGCTGAAGCAAGTCCAGCACCACCCATGGCCATTCACAGGTACTGCTACACCCCTCCATAGAAAATGATGGCAATAGGAACTTGAAAAACTGATCGGTACTAATGTTAGAGTAAATTGAACTATTCAAATTGTTTAAAAAATATACATACATTTTATTTAATGTTGAATAAGAGTCTAAAAATAAAACATAATTAATAATGTATTTTAAAATATCTTATTAACCTTTATTAAATTAAAAAAGATATTGTAACATTAAGATTTATTAAAATAAACTTACTGCTAATCCTATAAATCACTTCTAATAATTTTAAATACATAATAAAGAAATTCTTTAATTTAAGTGGAGATTTTCTTAAATTAATCTTTATAAAAAATCATTTTATTCTAATTTAATATTTTCAATATAATAACATTTTTAATTTAAAGTAGATATTAGCAGCTTTAACATTTCAATCTATCACTTTACATTTAAAATACTTACATAAGATTAACTAACAATAATGATGAACTTAAAAATATTTTATCTATTTTAAAAAAAATGTAATTTACTTTGACATTTTTCCCTATACTTTAAATTGTGGCGATCTCCACCCCGATTGCAGAGGTATCTGCCAAGTGTGCAGAATGACAACTACCATTGTAAAGTCACTACTAGTAGTAACTTCATCAACATATTTTAAGTTTTTAATGACCCCACCAGGGCCTGGGGGCATGAAAGTCCACACCTTTGAGTCTTCTGTATTGAGTAACTTTACACTCAGAAATGAAGAATAGCTAAAAGTAGTAAAGGTACTCAAAAGGGTAAGAGTAAATTTACTTGTAGGAGAAACAATAATCCATTCTCTATTTTATGTGCACAGGTGTAGAAGAAGTGAAGGGGGGCTTAGGCTCTCCATGTTGTGAAATACTTATAGAAACAGACTGTAATAGTGTCTAAATTGCCCCACAATTATTGAATAATCGATTTGATATACAGATAATACAATGAAAGATGTACATATTGAAATCTCATACATAACTCCTGTGTGCAATATACACTTATCAAAAATGATATTCAAACTAAGAAAACAAATGTTTATATAAATAAGTCCTGTCCGTACCTATCTTGCTCAAGTGGGCATCTCTATGTTTCATGATTTTTCATGTTATTCTCAATACTGTCTCATGGTCATAGGTCTATAGTCCATTGACCTATAACCATAAAAGTTTTATTGCGGGAAAAACCCTTAGTGCATATTTATTGCCAATACTTCATTAGTATTAAGCCCCTCTGCCATTTTGGCATATACATCTATAATATATCTTGATTATAAGATACTGAGAACTCTGATTCAATCTCCTAAATGGGACTCAGAGGGAATCTGTCTATGCAATAGGACTGTAACACTTCCCTATTTCTGTTCTGTTTCTCCTTGAAGTGTCGCGCACTGGGTAAGTAGGATTTTGATTTGTGATGGGTCACATGTGTTCCATACCCTTTTCTCAGCTGGTTGCATAGTGCTTCCCACGTAACGTTTTTTTAACTGACATGTCAGGCAGTATATTGTATAGTCTAAATTACAAGTTAAATAATGGTAAAAGGTTTTCTTCCTCTCCTAATGGTACCTTGTATTTTATTTTGTTCTTGCTGTTCTTACAAGCTTTGCATGTGAAACTGGTGCAAAACCCTTTTGTTTGTCCTAGCCAAGTTTTGTTCTGCTTGGCTTGTTAAATGGCTGTGTACCAAATGTCACTTAAGGGAGGGGGCCCTCATTAATGTGACTTGGGGGAGTGGTTGTAGTGCTTATTGACAGTATCACTTTTGAGGATGCTATAATGTTTTGTTAGCACCCTGGGCACTACTGTTGCATCTGTACTGTATGGTGTTGCAACCCGAACAGTTGTGTCCTGTGTGTCATGTATCCTTTCTTTTAACAGACCTCCTTGTGTGAAATGTACTGCCCTGCGTATGGCATTTAAGAAGATATGTCCCGGATAGGCCCCTCCTACTGAACCTTCTGATCATGCTCTCACTAATGGTGGTATAATCATCCTTTGTGTCCTTCTTGATCTTAGCATTTCCCCATAGGGTATGCTCCACTTTAGATTCTTATGGTGGCTGCTACTGGTATGTAGGATGCTGTTGCCTGCTGTAGGTTTTCTATATAATTTAGTTTCTAATGTGTTGTGTGCTGCCTTCACCATCAAAGCTAGATATTTCACCTGGGTTCTGCTCTATAGTTGCTGTCAACTTATGATAAAAATTCTTCCAATTAAGCTGAGCTGCAAACTACCATGCCATTTTCTCTTCTTCTTTCCAAATGCAAATAAGTCGTCGATGTACTGTAGCCAGAGGATTATATCATCTGCCCAGTGGTTCATGTGATCTGCCCAGGCTAACTTCTCCTCTCAAAAGCCCATGAATTAACTAGCATAGCTGGGAGTGAAGAAGATACCCATTGTGGTGCCCTTCGTTTGTCTATAGAATTCATCACCAAATACAAACATATTTTCTGCAAGACAAAACCGTATCATGTTCAGCAACATTTGATTGTGGTGGTACAATTCAGATCTACTTTGTAGATAATGTTTACAGGATTTAACTCCGTCATTGGGTTTTATACTTGTATCTAAGCTGTGTACATCCATAGTTATAATCAGGAACTCCTCTTACTATTCTATCGCCCTTATTTTTGGTGTGAAATTCTTAATGTACCCGGCATGCAAATTAAGTGCTTTGTGAAGTTTTTTAAACCTTGCCATCTTCCTAAACGTCATAAAGTTTAATTCAAATAAGTAGTGACAGAAAAGTTCCACTAAATGAAGATTTGTTGGGAAAAGCTGCACAGAAGGCAGTTATTAGATCGTGTTTAAAGCCCTATTGTCTACAATATAGTATACATAGAGTGGGCTTTGGGTCAGCCCCTTGCACAGGATTGAATGCTTTTTTTGTCATCTCAGTTCTGTCTTCCTCATTTGATGGATTTCCTCCCTATTCTTGTGTTTGTCCCACCAACTGGAGCATTTCCTCTTATGCTGTTTTTAACTGGATGACTTGCACCCTTCCACAGTTGGAGTGAGCAGGAAAAAAATGTATTTGTCTTTTAGCACTCCATGGGAGAACATCAGAACGTCAGTATGCATGTGCCTACAAGAACCTGCATGTGCATGGGCAACCATTATGCAATTATTTACTAACATTCCAAAATGCATGGATTTTCATTCACTGGTGGCCTTGCTGTGATATTTTTTTAATTTACTTTATTTACTGTGATGCAAAAAGAAATTGTCAAAAGCTCTGTGCCTTGTTATAAAGGACAGGTAATTGTCCTAATAGTATAATGTATGGCAGCATTGTCTTGCAAAAACGTTTGTGAAAGTAAAGTCTCTTATAAAAACGATTTCTCTCCAACTTCCTCCACTGGCAAAGCTGAAAAGCTTGTCAAATTTCACACCAACTTCGAAATTTTGCGCATCCTATTAACCATCACTGTGTCTGTATTTAAAGATCTCTCTACATGTTACCAACACAGAGCATACTGTCTGATTGTTATTTGTAAACAATATATTCATAAAGTTTACAATATAATTCGAGTCGCAACCGAAAACACAACTTTACTGTAAATATGTCATTGTACATTCATTGTGTAAACATTTCCAAGATTGGATGCTTGAAGGCATGGGCAGTGGAAGTAGGGATGATGTAGCACCCCTAAAAATAACCATGATGGAGTTCAGAAGGAGAATGAGCAATAAAGATCTATTTAAAGTTTGTCTGTATCTTGTCACATTTACTGTGCTTTCAAAGGCAGAGGTCAAATGTCAGGCAATGACTTTTGACAAATTGCTGCTTAATCATTTAACATGGAGATTGAGGTTTACTTTTTATTCTGTGACTGCAAAGGGAGAGGATTTTTGTAAAGTGATCTATGAGACAATCTTGCTGGTGTACAAGGAGGGTGAAAGGAAAGGCTGTAGGATGTCAATTTAAATACCTCTAAATAGACTGTAACAATCTTTCAATATGTTTCACCAACTAAGAAAGCCCCAAAAAAACACTTTTTGGGAATTCTGAAGTGTGATGAAAACAAAGATTTTTAATAGGATCAAAACAAAACAAGGCACTTTACTTGGTGATATGCAAATGATAATTATTTGCTGAAACTCGATTGCCATACATTGTTATTTGTGCTCTTTATAAAAACTCTGGGGCAGATTTACAAGCCCCTTGCGCCATGCGTCACTTTTCGTGACGCACCGGCGGTGCATTTCACTGCCCCATATTTACAAGGACAGGAAAAGCCACGCTGCGTGGCTTTTCCTGTCCTTGTAAATACAGCCCCTTTACACGCAACACTTTGTGTAAAAGGGGCGTTCCATGGGTGTTGCTGTGGGTGTTCCCACGCAACACCCATGGAACCTGACACATTTCCAGATTTACGAGGAATCGTATACCTGGAAATGCGTTAGAATGCTACGCCACCCTAGAGGTGGCGTAGTGAGGCGCAACGGGGAGAAATGTTTTCATTTCTCCTCGTTGCTTCCTCTTTCAATGCGTGCTGCATTCTACAGTATGCATTGGAAGAGGAAAATTCCTGCACAAAAACAATCTCCCCATGACGCAGGCATCCTTGCACCATGGTGCAAGGGTGCCTGCGCATGGCAGCTGTTTGTGCGCCAGCGCAGGGGAGAGCACAGGAATGCAACATATTATTGTAAATATGTCACATTCCTGTCCTTTGAAAGTGCTGCAGCGTGGCACAGCCAAAGGGCTTGTGGTGCCGCGCTGCAGCACTTTCTTGTAAACTTGCCCCTCTATGTCTGTGCAAATGTAGTGGTCATTGCAATAGTAAATGTGCTGTCTGTAAACGACAGTGCACTTCCACACCATGCTTTAGTAATATAGTTGTGACATTGTTCTCCAAAATGCACAAACCTGCTACATAACACACCCTTACCAATCTCCTGTTGAATGGGAGTAGCTCATTTGCTAAGCTTGTTCTTTGTGTGATGCTTGGATTTTTCACAATCCTTATCACTTCAGTGATGTAACATTGATAGCAACATCCCTCTCTGAAAATAGTTCCAGCACCACTGCTTGAAGGTCTGCATATTTTTTTTTATATAAATACGCAAAATAATTGTAGAAGAAAGGTTCCTCTGTGAAGCAATGTTTCATGTAACGAAAATATGTGAAAAATGTAATCTGACAGTTTCTACTCATTTCTTTTCTTCTCTACCTCAGAGAATTCTTACTGCGAAATGTAAGAAAATCTAGTGTTGGCTGAGGCAACGTTTCTGAGCAAGTTGAGGTCTGTTTTGTGAAATGATTCCACGCTCTTTGCTCGGAATCAAAAAGAGGCAAGTACTAACAGAATTCAGGGATGGTTTAACCTCGAGGCATCCGCACAATGGGCTGGAAAAGAATGTGCTCGTTCTTTCGTATGAATCAGCCTGTCTCTGGTACACTGCTCCAACATACCGCGGCAGACACCTCCGGAATCCGCCCTGTCCTCCCCACTCACGTTGCGCACGTGGTCGCAAAGCATTTCTTTCGCATTCGAAACAAAGAACATGATGAAGGGCCTTATATTTTGCCTTCTTGTGATGAAACGTCCTAGTGCACACTTTGGGGCTTATTTACAAGCCCCTTGAGCCGCCGCTGCGTCACTTTTAACAAGGGACGTACGGGCGGCGCAAGGGGCTTGTAAATAAGCCCCAAAGGGCTGTATATAAGTACCTTGGTGTCCCTGAAAATCCTGGGCCATTAGAGTTAGCTAATTGTGTCTATTTTTCAGCTCGGTAGCTGCTGTTCACAGCTGCGGTTAATCAGTTTGAAAAGCAACTGTGGAAAAACAACTGTGTTGAGTCTTTTTGGAATGTTCAAGGATTTAGCTAGTTTACCAAGCATTTCATACTAATCACCTTTGAGCAAGTACCGGCTAGAGTCCAGCCAGATATACTCGAGGCAGTTCATTTAGCCCATTGCTGCTTTGCAAAACCTCACCCTTTTCACACAATCACTCAATTGCTTTGCCGCTAAGGGCATCATCATAAGTGGCCCAGTATTTTTTGCGGTATTTAACACAGCGGAAAAATAATGGTACCAAAGTAAGGAGAGTGGGGAGTGAGGATTTTGAGGATTATGAGAATTTTGGTATTCACTGCTCTGAAATCGGCACATGTACCCGCCGCGACTATCTGTCATTTTTCTAATGTTAAATTCCGATTCTGGCATGTTTGACCCTCAGAAATTGAACTCCTGGGTTGAAGTTTATTAAACCGAGTAATTACTGGGTGTGATGAATTCCACCTAACATATATTTCAAAACACTACACAAACAGGGGCTTGTGCAGGGATCAGAATGTTATGGGCCATTCATAACGAGAGCCGAATTCACTTAATCACACAGTGACCCAACTCGAATAGAACGTTAACACGATTAAAGCCCCTAACCAGAATTACAGGCTGCGAATTCACTTTCCGTGAGACTCACCTCATTCATGAGGCAAAATAATGCGGTTTACCTAACACGTTGAATCTGGGCAAGTCATATCATGTCTGATTGAATTGAAACAAAAGGGGAACCATTCCTGCAGTCACTATGAAACAAAAAGAACAGAGCTAAGAGTATGTATGCCACATAACAAACCACGGATGAGTAAACTTATGGAGTTTGTTCTCTATTTTCCGTCAGCTGGTCTCATGTTTTTGATTTCCTTTTTCAAGTGCCATCTTTGTTATGGGCATGTGCGCATAGATCCTCCTTTTTAGGTCCTCGTTATGCAGGCCCTGTGGAATTGGAAATGTGGTGCAAACAGCGTTTTTCTATTCCAAGGTGTGTACAATTTACGCGCACCCACCATATTTCCATGCACAGGTTTCTCCATAATTTACCTGGAACAATCTGCGTGGTGAAAACCTACTCCTTCCAAGGATGTACATTGGAAAACATGCTCTAATTTCATGTTATCCACCATTCTGACTTGAGATCTCTGAATTGGGAGAAAAAGCCATGCTGGAAAAAACTTTAGTGTATGATATAGCCACGTCCCTGGGTCAAATGCCACGGCTCATAGAATGGGGCCCAAACGATATATGACTTTGTGCTTTTTCACATTGGATATATTCTGATTTTGTGTGTCCCATTTAACTCCAGCAGAAGAATATTTTTAATCCTCCTACATGAGGAAACCAGAGGCTCATAAAACATGGTTGCTGTTACATGGGCAGTTATTTACATCTGTTTATTACATTTAACGTAATACAACATTTATGGAAAATGCAGGATTCATATGTTTGGTCAACCTTATGCTGCCCAATATTTGAAAATATTTGGGTGTGCTTGGTGTGAGTTATTACAGTTAATTTAATTTGCCAATCTTATCCTGTGACACATGGTGAGGAACTTGGATTTTGGTGGACAGAATTCAATTTAATTATGCAGAGCATCTTTGCTGATACTTTGGCTATGATCTGCCACTTAGTGAATTGAACAGGCTTGCACCAGAGCGCCAATGTCGACAAACTCCTAATTTGCAGAATCTTAGTATCTGTAATGGCAAAGACATCATAGGTAAGATTGAGTGACAGAGATCACTTTAAAGAGAACGAAGATGAGAAGATTATTTGGGACTATATTAGTTAGCAAAGGCTCACCGTCAACAGAGATGACAAGTTATCCCATGCCAGTAGTCCATGTTTTTTAAGCTGAGTCAACCATGACAAATCGTCTCGCTGCAAAAGACCTATTGTGCGCTTACCAAGAGCTTACAGGGGCTTTGAGCTTGCCAATTGCTTATGATTGGTTAGTTTTCTCATTCTCATTGAATTGCCTCTTATTTGATGACTACTTTCCTTGTCCCCTGCCGTTTGTGTTGCTCTCCTTCATGTGCTGCTTTTTACCTCCTTCCAGGCATTCCCAATCGCTTCCCTTATCTTTCTCCTCTGATGAATTTTTAAAAATAATGTATCTTTTTATTTATTTATTTATGTTTTGGAGGGAGGACCAAGCAGCAAATTGTTCCCTCTCCGCCTTAAAAACATACTTTTAAAGGTACTTATATTCTATTTTTTTATGTACAATCTATCCGAAATTGGTAAAGTAAAAATGAAAAAAAGTGTGGCCACTTCATTTCCTATGCTCACCTGAGCAATGACGCATGTGTGAACATGTCATCATACATGTACACACCTACAAAATGTTGCATAACTGCGCCTTTTTCTTTAGTTTTCCTTTTTTTTTCTGGCCATGCTGCATAGCATCCCCAAAAGCATTGTAAAAGCCAATACGTCCTAAAGGTGAGAACTATTGGCTTTGCCAATGCTTGTTAGCTGATGGCACCTTGCATTCTAGTACTTGAAGTTTTGAGTTGCTGATTGTTAACACAGGACTGGGTCAATACAGAACTGCTAGTGCATCTTATCTATGTGAAGTGCAGGGTCAATGTCAACAAACTACACTCAAGCAGGGTATTTGTCTTAGAAATGACAGCTGGCAAGATGAGTGAAGAGTCAGGGCCAGCTCAAGTGCGGTGCGATTGGTGCCACCACACTGGGCGAGGACTTTGTGGGGGGGGGGTGCCAACGTGTTTTCAAGTACAATATGGTTTTAAAAGCTCCTACTGCCACGTTCCTTGCCTCCAGCAATTTTCAGGCAACCATAAAAATACCTCTAGTGATTGATTGGACCTGCTGCAGAGAGATCGAAGTTTTATGTAGTGGAAGTTTTGACTCATCATAAAGTAGTGCAGGAGGTTAAAATGTCTGCTGCAAAGCACGTGAACCATGCAGATCACAAAGTGCACACAATGTAAATAGGTCAGTGTGTTACTATTCTGTCACGGAGCCCCTTTAGTTACTTGCAGTGTACAAGTTTACATCCTAATATAGAACAGTGAGCTATTAACTACCATTAAAGAGCTGCAGGCAAACCCCAAGAAATAGATTAGAGTGTTATGATTTTTTACCCAAGTCTTTCATCATCCTAATGTTGCAAAAAGGGTTCACTTGGGTGGAAATCAATTCCTATTAGTAAAGCCAAACCCCAACCATGGTGTTACCTTTTAAATTCTGAGTTTGTGTTTCTTCAGACCAAGCACTCTTAAACTATACTGTCTACCAGTACGGATGACATGTCACTCCTACACCTTGTCGATCCTCTGACTTATGTAATATTTCCTATACACTGATCTACACACTTATGATTCATTGTCTCTGTGTAATGTGATTGGGATGTAAAGTGCTGTCACACCTAACACTGGTATGAGTGGCGCTATAAAGCAAAAGAAATGCATGAGAGAGAGAGCCGTTATGGATACTTGAGGGGCACTATTAAAGGGTGGTAGTGAGGGAATCCGCGCAGAAGGAGGTCATTGGGGGGCGCCAACAAAAATTGTTGCACCAGGCGCCACCAACGCTAAAGCCTGCCCTGCAAAGAGTGACATGCTCACAGAGGCAAGGCTGGATGGGAAGAACAACCTAAGTATGTCCTGTAGTTTCTCTTTCAAGATCAACTTCTAGAGGCTCTTAGCTAGAAAAGGTCTCCATTTGTGTTAGGTTACTTGACCTTTATCTTTGGCTATGAGCACTGGTCATGCCTGAGCTGCATAATCACATGAGCTTGCTAGTCACCCACAGTCCATTCAAGACCAGCAAGAATGGAACCTGAATTCCAATACCAATACCACGGTGTGGCTCAGAGAATGTTTCAAAACTGTACTTGTTTAATCATTTTAATTAAAAGTGCAAGACTGCAAATTCCTTGCCATACCGATCCTGTTCACCAGGCTACCATAAATAGGCATCATCAATACTAGTAAAAATCTACACTAATAAAATTATTACAACAACATAGAGAATATACATCGGTAAGCAGATTAGACGGTGTCCTGTTTGGTATATTGATGCCTCTGGATAAGTTACTGTACAGTATTAAAATCGCTGAAGTCTATTTATTGTGTGATCTGAGTGAGTCTAGCCAGGGTCAGAGGTGTATCCTGGTGACAGATGTGGTTGACCAGTAGTCAAGTGTTAAAGGCTGATCCACTACAATCTTTTAATGCTGACAGAGTGACAAACAGCAAATCAATAGGAAGCCATGTGGAACCGTCAGGTTTTTGTGAATCTCGAGAAAATCCAAAGCTCTGACAGGTTTAGCTGACTGGGCCTTCAAAGCTACGATTACTTTAATACAGCTTTATCATGCTGGAGCCTTGAACATTGTCAGGTGAGCTATGAATATCATAAAAGTGAAATTATTTATTGCAGCACTTTTTCCTCTTCAGTGTCTCTATTGCTGCAAACCCTTTGCTGTGCCTCGCTTTCTCTTCTTCTCTACCTCAATCAAGTAAAGAAAAGAAAGGGTCTCACTTTTTAGAAACTCTCAGGGTGTTTGTGGCCGTAGGTTGGTAAAATACAGTATGGAATAAAATACCTAACAATTTTATGAACCTCAACATATACTGTGAATGCTGCCCTGGTAACAGATATATGTTACACTTCTGGCAATGTGGTAAGCACCTCAGTTTGGGGGACTATAAAACAATATCTCCCGCATATGTACGTTAAATAGGTGTTATATTTTTAAAATAAACACCACAGCTGAATTTTTCAATACTATTTAAAATCATCTTTTTAGCAAGAGTTTAACATTGGCCCTGTATCCATTCCAGTGTTCATTGTGGGTGCATGTACATCGGAGCTCTATGTAGGTTTTTAACAAGACCTGAAGGATATTATGGTGCACAAGAACAATAAGAAAGGATCCTGCAGTCCTAACAACCTGCGTAGTCAGATTCTAACAAAAACATTTGGTGGATGGATTTTGACATGTATATTTGTAGACACTCATGTTGGCAATCATTGTTTGCAACAGCCAAACTAAAATATCAAACTTTAGGCAGGCATTTGCAACATCAGAAGCAAAACATTTAACCACTTACATTCGAATCAAGTGAGACCCCCATAGCTTTGTGGGAAATATTTTGTAAGAGGGTAGCCAAAGGGTCACTTAGACCAAACACCCCAACTTACAGATTTCATTCTTTTGAAATCCTGATGGCTTCCCGACAGGTCAATGGACCTTTGCCACCGTAGTGGAATGGAGCTGGAACGAGAATTTCAAACCATGTATATATCATCAACTGTCAGGTTTCCTCATGTCCAGTCAATGATGGAAGGTGGATAGAGTTTTCAAAACCTTTATTTATTTTAAAGTATTAGTATGATTGTCATCTTTACTCAGGTTAATCCAGTTTACAGAAAGGTCAAAGAAAGTTTATTAGTGACAGCATAAATCAATACAAAATGTTCCATAAAGGAGATTGTCACTAAACTAGCTAAGGGCCTACTCTACCCTAAGAGAATCCACGAAGAGTTATTTGCCGAAAAGAGCAATTTGAATTTTCCATGAAGAGACGTTCTGGAAACTCTGCTGAGCTCCCTTCAGTCGCACTAGCAAGTGTCAAAATATCAGTAAAGGAGGGATGATCGTTGCATTAGCATTGATCAAGAAAAAGATTTTAGGAAATTAAAGAGTAAGTCACCTTTAGCAATAGCTGTCGGTAAGAAGGCAAAGTCTATTCCAAGCGATTCTCAGAGTCTGCATAAGTCCGCTGCTGCCTAACTAGCTAGGAACACTCATTAATATAATGACACACAATCATGTATCAAACTAAGAATCAGCTAATGGTCTTCCTCCAATGGAAACCGATCATCTGATGGTGTTGTCAACTTCGGATGCTTCTCTTGATTCCCATGGTCAACATTCTTGCTGGTGTAAAGTAAAAGGTTTGTATCATACATTCTGCAACATGGAGGAAAGTTCTCATGAGAACATTTTTACCTAAGCTAAAAGATGCACTCTACGTTCACTTGTGAATACAAAAGCGAGATGAATGTGCTGAGACAAAACTAGCAATGACTTTCTAGTACGGTATACATAAAATATCTAAATCATCAACTATCTAACAATTACAGCAAGGTTCATTGTTCAATATGGATGAACTAATATGGCATGATGAAGCTAAGGAAACATAAAATGGAAGTCATCACATTGCGAAGCGAGATGCTGATGCTAGGCAAAACGACTAAATGAATGCCTATTAAGCTACGAGCAAGAGTCAAAAGAAATAGAAATGATTTAGTCCTATTTTAAGGAACACATTTAAGATTGATAGCTTAGTACAAACATTTTCTAAATGTTATTTCACATGTATTTATGTAAACACCCTTCTCCTGCGTGTAAGTGACAACTAAATTATTCTGCAACGTTAATATATGCATTTGAAAAGATTCTTTCACATTACAATGTATGCACATTTTCTTCGAGCCATTTTTTATGCAAAAACTTTTCAGCAGCAATTTTAAATACGCATTCTAAAGTGCAATTCTAATACGGTTTGTGAATCAAATTTAGTTTTTAGAATTATTTTCTGAAATCCATCCCTTTTGATGATTTTAATCATCACACAATTAGTTCTGTTTCACATGCAAATTCAAGTCTAGAATGTACTTTTGTCTTCAAATGTGTCTCGTCTCTTCCTTTTTATTCTCCTAGTATGTTTAAGTGTTTTCAAATAATCATCGTTCATTATCCTGCACAGTCCCATATTCTTCTTGTAAATTTTCTTTTGAAACTTTTCCTGTCTCTTGCGCATAGCATATTTACAGCTCAGAAATAGGACATAGAGGAATATTAAGCAAAGTCCTAATATTACTATTGGCATTAATATTGCTTTCACTATACCCTTTCCAGCTGTTGAAACCCCATTTCCGATGGTGTTCAATCCTTTCCAAAACATTATCATATAAACTTGGTGCTTCCAATTCATGTAATTCAGGTCCTAGACCTGAAATGTTTTTCGCAAACCTCTCTATCTGCTTACTCTTGTCCAGTATGAATGCACAGCAATGTGTTAATTTTAACAAGTTACATACTCCTCCCTTTTCAGCGAGTAACATGTCTAAGGCAAGACGGTCCTGTAAAACCATAGATCTAATAGCAATCAGTTCAGTATTACTTAAGAGTAAAGCTCCAGATGTGCTAGTTGCTATTTTATCAACTACAGTAGCTAGCTTTCTGATTGTTTCATCATTTAGGATTGCTCCTACTGGGGGTATTACTGCTCCAAATATATCTCCTACCAAACCAGCTCCTTTATTTGTGCTACATTTCTGTCTATGTGCTGCTGCTAACGTTAGTGCCTCTAAACTAGTAACGTGATACATCTATGGAATTAGTATGCCTAAATAGCAGATTCCTTCCCAATCAGCAGGTAGTAAGAAATAAGCATTTTGTCCACAAATGTAATAAACTCCATGTATTGAGTTCTCATCTCCCTATAATATTTGCCATGTTCCCCCTGTTATTTCAAATGTGTGTTCACATTTACTGATCCCCACATGGCTAGTCCTTTTTGGCATTAGTACATTGTAAAAGCAAATTTTTCCCTTATGTCGGCTGTCTAGTCTAAGTTTAGGATAAACCATCTTCTTCCTGATTTCGTTTTCTTCTTTTTTCCATACCTTTTCTAAAACATCTCCCTTTCTGTCTGAAGCTTTTGTCATGTTCATGTACCTTTCTTATAAAGCCATAATGTAAGCCTTCTCTGAAGGTTGCATTAAGCATGTTAAATAGTTGTTATAAACTTTCAAACTATCTACAGGCAAGTGTGGGAAGAAATAATACCAAACTGTGTCCATCGTTTTGGCTTGTGGATGTAAGTTCATGCTTTCTGATAATGGCACTCTAGATAAAACTAAAGCATAATTTAAATAGAAATATTAAAATGTCCCTGCCTATAAACTAATGAATGCAAAAACAACAATTGATGGACAGATTGTAGAACAATGGCATACATTCACCCCAGTACAGAGATCTGGGCCTAAATCCATCGTTTTTTTGCTCACCATGCCATTCCAGTTTGAACCCAGCCATATGCAAATCAGTCTTGACCCTGTGCCCTATGGGAGCAGTCCAGCCCAAACTGCCAGGCCAGGTCCTCCCTGGACTGGAAACAAGCATCCTAGGACCGGTTTCGGGGTTTCACCCCTCTTCAGCCAGGATAGCTTGACTCCAGCGACATGGAGAGCACGGGACCCACGTCTGGGCATACCCGTCCCACTCTGGGTGACAAATGAAAAATCAACAGTTGATGGACAGAATGTAGAACAATGTCATACATTCACCCCAGTACAGAGATCTGGGCCTAAATCCATCGTTTTTTTGCTCACCATGCCATTCCAGTTTGAACCCAGCCATATGCAAATCAGTCTTGACCCTGTGCCCTATGGGAACAGTCCAGCCCGAACTGCCAGGCCTTTTTGCATTTGTCACCTCGAGTGGGACGGGTATGCCCAGACGTGGGTCCCGTGCTCTCCATGCAACTGGAGTCAAGCTATCCTGGCTGATGAGGGGTGAAACCCCGAAACCGGTCCTAGGATGCTTGTTTCCAGTCCAGGGAGGACCTGGCTTGGCAGTTCGGGCTGGACTGTTCCCATGAGGCACAGGGTCAAGACTGATTTGCATATGGCTGGGTTCAAACTGGAATGGCATGGTGAGCAAAAAAACGATGGATTTAGGCCCAGATCTCTGTACTGGGGTGAATGTATGACAGTGTTCTGTATTCTGTCCATCAACTGTTGTTTTTGTATAAACTAATGAAAGCAAGATACTACAGGAGACTGAATAAGACAAAGGTATGCCATAGTATGTGACTTCTTCAGAAACTGGAGTCGGTAAGTGTGCACAAATATAGCAATGCTTAGCATCCATTGCATTAGTGTATTCTTGTACTAATCTAGAATAAATGTTAGAGAAATAGTCATCCTTCTTGTAGCTCACAAATGATTTTGTAAAGATACTATCCTTAAAATTCTGTGCATGTGTATACGGGTCAGTAGCATTGGTATTAGGGGACTCTGAAACAGGGATTAGGTAAAATCCTACAAGTACTATTGTTATCAATTCGATTTTAGGGCTTTTATTCAGGTTAAATAAATCAACCATATAAGCAATACAGACATAAAAAGCTCGATCTACAGAAAAATCAGAAAAAATATAAAACAGTGGGATAAAAAAGCGAATACATCAAGGTGCGTAAACATGTTAATACAGATACAAAGTGCAAGTGCATAATTCACATAAACTATTGTTATCATTATAACTGTTAGTATGAAAAAATCTCCCATAATACACTTAACACTTATTTCTAATGCAACATATCGTTCTGAGTCAGTAATAGAATAGCTTGTTGTAGAGAATTAGCAGACGATCTCTTTTTTTTCTTCTTCTTAGTACAGTTTCCCTAATAGACAATCCTTAACCCAACTCCGTGTTCTTCTAAAGGTTACCCCTATTTCTTCTGTAACTTTCTTCTAGGACTTAGGTTAGTGTTCTCTAAAACAAATAACTAAAACAACAAATGTCTAAAGATACAGTTCATATCATGCTTCTTTTTACATTCAGTTTGTTTTTATTTTTCAATTGATTTTCCCAAATTTCAATATTGCTGCAGTTTCTAACAGTTCAGGATTCACGTTGCACAAGTCTTCCAAAGTAACATTCAGTGCAGCATTCACGTAGTAAGACCATTCAGGTGCCGAATATCTTCTGCAAGGAATATGAGTTCTTTTAGATTTTCTTAGGACTTGATGATTTGGATCAAGATCACCTTCTCCTTCTGTTTCACTTTCTTCATGCACTGCTTCTGAAATTTGTGCTATTGACAAGTTTCTCCTCAGTCTTTCTTTTCCAAGACTCTTAGGCAACTCTCCTTGACAACAGACTCTTTTTATTCCAGAATTCGTTCCTTCATCTGGATCTTGTTCATCTTGTGCAGTTTCATAGATGTTTTCATTATGCGGTTCAGTCTCTGCTTCATCCTTGTCTGAGACCTCAATGCCACTTTGCATCACTTCAGAAACTCATACTTGTATCCCAGCTTGCTGATCTTCACCTCTTTCCTCTCCTTGTGCTTCTTCCTGTATTTTGGCAGATGCTGGTACTGCAGGTCTAAGTGGTCTCTTAACTGGTGTGGCAACCACTAATGCTCTTTTCTCCAGATCATAGACTAAAGGTGCTTCTTCTGGATTGCTCACTCTCCTTGAGTGTGAGGTATGTATCCAATTTAGTATTTCAGCACACTTAACAGCAGAATTTGAATTCAGTATGACTTAGTAGGGGCCTTTCCATCTGAGCTCGAGACAAGTTTACCGAACATGCTTCTTGTGCACGACCCAATCACCGGGATTAAGGTCGTGGCACTGTTCTTGGGGAGGGTTTCAAATAGCAGCTGATACCTGCTGGGAAACATAACAAACCACATCAGAAAGTGTCTTGCAGCAGTTCAAAATCATATCATCTGTGATGCTCACAAGGGCATTTGCAGGTACAGCAGGCAGCCTCATTTCCCTCCCCATCAAGATCTCACAAGGGGATAATCCTGTCTTCCTTCCTGGAATACTTCAAACGCTCATCAATACCAATGTTAATGCATCAGGCCATTTCAGTGAAGATGAAGCACACATTTTTGCCAGTCTAGAATTTATCATTCCATTCATTTGCTCAACTATGTCTGACGCTTCTTGTCTGTAACTGCAGTGTAGCTTTTGTTGAATCTGTAGCGCTGCACACAGCATGCTTATCACTTCATTGTTAAAGTGTGTTCCTCTATCTGACTCAAGAAGGACTGGCATCGCGAATCTTGGAATCATTTTCCGTAGTAACAGTTTAGCTACAGTAAGACTGTCATTTCTCCTCGTTGGGTAGGCTTCCACCTATCTCGAGAAAACACAGATGATTACTAGGACATATCTCAACCCGTTGTGCACAGGCATCTCGATAAAGTCCATCTGTAGTCTGTTAATGGGGCCACTTGATCTCCCTACTTGTGTGCTTCTAACCTGTGTTTTCCTTCCTACGTGCAACTGTTGACATGTGATGCACATTTTGCAGCTCTCATCAGCATTATTCAAAATCTGGGGTGTACCAACTTTGTCGAAAGAGTCTCACCATGGAATCTCTTCCTAAATGTGTGAACCTGTGGTAATAATGGGTCATTGGAAACAACAAGCTATCAAGCGACACTGTCCTTCCATCGGCTGACATCCAGATGTCATTTGCGTTCTTTACACGGCCTGACCTGATCCACCCATTCTGCTCTGCTTCAGACACATTTTCCTGCACCCCTTTCAACTCTTCCCAAGTATCTGTAATTTCCATCATCATTGCAAAAGCACTTTCTTCCCCAGATTCACATGTGAAACCTCCATTAAATGTGCATGCTAGCAGTGCACAATACCTAGCTATGGAGTCAGCGTATCGGTTGCCCATGGCAATGTACCCACTGCCTGTTTGATGTCCTGGACATTTTACAACAGCAATTTCACTAGGTTTCTGTAGGGCCTCAAGCAAACTCTTGACATGCTGTCCATTACGGATAGGAGTACCTGTGGAGGTAAGAAACCCACGTTGTGACCATAATTGCCCAAAGTCATGAACTACGCCAAAGCTATATTGGCTATCCGTAAAGATGGTGATTTTTATTTGTGAAGTTAAACTGCAAGCTCGAGTAAGGGCAATTAACTCCACAACTTGTGTGGAGAAAACAGACTGAAGCCAGGATGCTTCGATCACATAATTTACGGTGCACACGGCATATGCTGCTCCTAGTGTGCCTTTGTTTCCTCTCAGGCATGAACCATCAACAAATGGGACAAGGTCGGGCTCATTTAGTGGTTGATCCTTAATATCGGGTCTTGCTTTTGTGCATAGTTCAGTGACACAAAGGCAATCATGATCAAACTCTTAACATTTTTCACTTTGTTCAGTTACAGGCATAAAAGTAGAAACATTTAAAACATTAGTTTGTTTGATTACGACATTTTCAGATGCTAGCAAATTTTGCTCATACCAGGTCAACCTATTGGGGGTTAAATACTGGGTTTTGGTTTTCATCAGCAGTAATTCACAGAATGAGGGACCATGACAACTAATGGAAGTCCCTTCACTATATTTTCACTCTTTTCCAAACTTGCACTCACCGCGGCAACCACCTTCAGGCAGCCGGGGAGTCCTGCCGCTACAGGATCTAGAGTAGTAGAAAAATAGGCCACAGGTCTTCGGGTCCCTCCATGTGTCTGTGTCACCCATAACGTTCACTGCAAAACAGAGTAAACTCTATTGTATAATCAGGCATTCCCAGAGCCAGGGCGTGACACAATTTTTCTTTCAGTTCTCAGAACGCTTTTGTACATTTGCTGTCCCAAGGAAGCGGATCAGACACATCTCGATGTGCCAACATCAGTACAGGCCTTGCTATTAAGGAAAGGCTTGGTATTCACCGTCTACAGTAGCCAACCATTCCCCAAAACATCCTGAATTCTTTCTGTGTTCGAGGTGGATTCATCCTCAAGATGGCTTCCGCTCTTTCTGGCGACACCGTTCTGACTCCTTTCACTTTTTTAATGATGTGTCCCAGATATTGAACTTCTCTCTGACAGTACTGCAGTTTACCTGGAGACACTTTGCGTCTGTTTTCTGCCAGGTGATTCAAAAGTGCAATGGTGTCATTTTTGCACGTATCTTTTGTATCTGAAGCTACTAATAAATCGTCTATATATTGAACAAGGGTAGACTCACAAAATATTTTCAAGGTCTCAAGATTTCTTTTTAAGAGCTGATTCAAGATAGATGGATTTTCTGTATACCCTTGTGGGACACGACACTACCTGATTGTCCTCTGCTGGAAGACAAATGAAAAGAGATACTGGCTATCTTCGTGTAAGGGCACTGAAAAGAAAGCCTGGCACAAGTCAATGACTGTGAACCATTCTGCAGTACAGGGAATTTGAAATAGTACAGTGGCAGGATTTGGTACCACGGGACACAAACGTACTACTATTTCATTAATCCGCAGCAAATCTTGGACACTCCTATACTTGCCACTTGGCTTCTGTAAGCCCATAATAGGTGAATTACATGGGCTTCCAATCAATTGTCTCAATGTGCCTTTTTAAAGCATATCTTCCACCACTGGTTGTATTCCTGCAACAGTCTCTGGAGACAAATTATAGCGTGGTATTCTAGGGCAAATAGCATCTGGCCTTAGTTTGATTTAGACTGGTTCTACACATTTTATAAGTCCAACATTTTTCCCTGTAAAATCCCAAACTTTTGCACTTACAATATCTCCGAGATCTTCTGGTAATTCGGAAATTGTCAGCAAAGGAAACATCCCTACCTCAGTATTCTGTCTAATCATTTTAAAATCTACATCTTCATCGTGAGTCTGGAATGCTACACCGTCCGGTGTGCAGTATATTGTGCAATTTAACTTCCACAACAGATCTCTTCCTAGCAAGTTTACTGGGCTCGTATCACAGATCAGAAATTGGTGTTTCTCTTCAAAGGTTCCTATTTTTACTGGGACTTCTTTTGAAATCGGGTTTTGCATCTGTTTATTTGTATCCCCAACTACTTGGATCATTTTCACCGAGAGAGGCAAGTGTGGTACTTCTACTGTTCTGACAGTAGAGCAGGTAGCTCCTGTGTCAATCAAAAATGACACATCGTGTCTTCTTCCTCTCTCAGTCACTGTCATTGTGAGTTATCAGAAGCAAACTCACCAGTCTCAAAAGGATATTGGCTTATGACATTCCGACTCTGATCTTGGAATTGTGGCATAGCTTTCAGAAATTGATTTACAATAAACTTTGGCATTTGATCCAGTTTCAATTTAGGATTCCCCATTTGTGGAGGAACAGGTGGCATCATCTGAGCTTGATTTTGCATGTGGGTCTGCATTTACTGTACAGGCATCCTCTGTACTGGTAGACCCTGTGAATTCTGCATTAATTCTCCAGTATTGTCAGGATTAAATCGACATTCTCGTTTTCAATGCTCCACCCTATTACAAACGTGACAGGCAGTAACCTTCTTCATTGCAGCAATGTCCCTCCCAGATCCCATACCTGTGGGAAAACCTCTCCCTCTGCCATGGGGCATATTCATTCCAGCTTGATTTCCTGAAAAACCAGCCTGTGGAGCAACAACTCCCTGCATCATTCCATACGATGAATTCTGAAAGCCTTTCTAAACCAACTTAGCCTGAGTCAACATAAATTTCTCCTTTATTTTCCTCTGCTTCATGTTCAATTCATCACTGCAGTATTTTGCATAACACAATATTTCGTCTAGTGACTTGGTCTGCCAACAGATAACACTTTGCGTAATGTGAGAACTAATCTCAGGTTTCAATCCCAGAACAAACTGCGACACAAAAATGCCCATATCCTTTTCGTCAGGATATTCACATCCACTATGCTGTTTAAACACCTGCAGTAACCTTTCATAGTACTCATGAACTGTCTCCTTCAGCTCTTGTGTGGTTTCTTTAATCTTTAACCAATCAGTATCTTTGGGAGGAATTTTTCCCTTCAAAAAGGTCATAACTGTTTCATATTTTGCCATCACTAATGGTGAAGGTGCACCAGTTCCTTTCTCCAGAGGTGGTTCTCCTTTTGGCCATTGTACAGCTACCTTACACTCTGCCCATAAATCAGCTGGTACCACAATGTCAAAAAATTTCTCCAAATCTCTCCACAACACCTTTGAAATCTTTATAAACCTTTCCACTTGTGCATGCCACTGCACCGGCTTGTCTCTCAATTTTGGCAAATTGTTTGTAAATGCTGTCAAATCACCTCTATTCCATGGAACATGTACATAGGTACCTCCAACTACTTCCCTCTATGGATAGGCTCCTGCCTCATCCAACTCATCCTTTTATTCCTCTGCTTCCCTCTTTTCTTTTTGTGCTTCTTTGTCCATCTAAGTTCCAACTTCTCCACATCCTTCCATCTGCGAATGCATTTGATCAGTTCAATAAGGTGCAGACGCATTCCAGTAGTCCTCATGTTTTCAATTGCCTGATCATCCAACCCAACTCTAGCTACGGTGTAATTTCACATTGTTAGCAAGATCCATATCCACATCATATTCCTTAGCTTTCCCCGCCAATTTGTCATGCACCATTGCTGATCTTCGAGTAATCTCCTTACACAAGCAAATAAACTAATTTCTCTGGTACTGATCCACATGATCAAATTCCAGACAGCCCTTGATTAGCTCTTTTAATTCTATTTTTAATTTTGGAATGTCCAATAATCTATCTTTCTTTGTTTCTGATTCTCTGAGAGGCTCTGTAACTGCTCTCCGTTTTTCTCCAGTAAACTCTTCTATCCATGCTGGTAAGTGTCCCTCTTCACCTATACTTAGGTCATTAGAAGTTAAGGGAGTCGTAAAAATAAAAGTCCCTCCTCTATTAGAGCCTGCAAATTTTGTGGAGGTCTCCACAGGACTAATTGTGTATTCTGGGTATTCCGTACATTTCCAACAACTGGTGTTGTTAATACTTCTGGCCTTCTCTCAATTTGGGGTGGTGCACTAGGAACCACTCGAGATGCATCTGGAACATTATCAATAGGGACCACAGCTGGTGATGGTCACACAATTGGTGGAACAATTTGTAAAACCTGTAAAGGTCGTTCAATAGGAAGTGGATCTGGATAGCTATGGTCTGGCTAGCACTGGAGCTTATCTCTCCTGTATTGGCATATTTTACTGGTGGTAAGCGGAAAGACAACATCTGCTCTAATATCTCATCTCCTGAATCAGTATCTGAGTCATCTCCTTCTTGCTTAGCAGTATCCTTACTATTCTTTGTGTCTCCTGATGTTAGAACCGGATATAATCTGGTTCTTTCAATGATACTTTTCCTCCATCTGCACTGTTCCTCATCCCATAGAGCATTTGCATAATTCTGCATTTCCCTGCTTTGATATTTCTCTTTCTCTTTTTCCCTCGCAACCTTTTCCCAAGCATTTAAAGCTTCATATTGCATGGGTCGAGGTGGTGGCTTCATCTCGTACAATTTTCCCTCCAAATGATCTAGAATTCTAGTATCTTGGAAAACTCAATGCACCCTCATTTTCCCTGATCCCACTCCACTGTTGAAGCCACAAACCGGAATTTAATTCATGTTTGGTAATCATGATGTATGCCAGAGTACCCTTGGGAGGTGCTTCCTCACCTTTACATACAGGAATAGCGACATCTCCTCTAACACAATTCTTAATATCCTTAAGTCATTTCATAGTGACAATTGAACTTTAAAAATTTTGCGAGAAACCAAATGTTTTGATTCAGTTCTGTGTATGTCAATTATTGCTCACCAATTAAATGACATCTTAAATCTCATGTGACTTTTGCCAAATCCGAAGACAGCACTCAAAATCAACAATGTCCAATCACAGTGCAACACAGAAAACTCCATGCGAGAAGTTGGCCTGGTATATGATGTCCACTAATTAAAGTGGGCACCTTGCACCAGTCCAAACAACCCTTATGGTGATTTAAGAGGTCAAAGATAACCTTAGAAAGCCATCCAAGTGGTAACTGTGGAGAGCAGCCTTCAGGCTTAGTCTTGAAGGAATGTTAAGCAGCTTGTTTTACCAGAATGCAACCTTATAGTATTGGTTAAATGAAAGGAGAACCACACAGTAGTTATAAAATATGTATTTATTATTATAACACACCTTAAATACCTCACCGTATCTGCTACACGCAGATAAACACAAAGCACACAATACTGTAGCACAGAAACAATCGTAAGTAGCAATAATAAACAGTGGGCTCCAAGGGGAGACCAAATCATATACTAAAATAGTGGTATAAGAACCACGACTCGAGTCAATACAGTGTCTAGAGGTTGTAGAATCGCTGGGACCCCAAGGAAGCAACCAAGGTGAGTAATTAGAGACCCCACGAAGGACGGGTGCAGTGTGTAAACACGACCGTGTGCTACGTACAATTCAATGGGAGAGTCGCGGTTGCAATTTTTAAGATTAAGGACCCTTCCCAGTGGATTACAAAGAAACCCCTTAGAACATAGAAGGTTGGAGAGCCACCCCACCCATGGATACCATAGTACCAGAGTTACCTATCCCAGGGAAGCCGGGTGCATAGGGCTGAAGTGGCGTCGGAAACCGCCGTCGTTCTCAATGGGAGTCTTCAAAGAAATGCCACTGCTGGAAAGAAAAAAAGTGTCCGGTGGAATCCACAGGTGGATTCTTGATGGAAGGAACCTGAAAGCAGAGGGGACAGAGTCTGGGTCACTCAGGAGTGACCAGGGGCTCGGTAGACGAATGCCCACCGATGTCGGGTGCTTCAGGTGTGAAGATGGAGACCTTGACTCTACAGCTGCAGGGACCAGGAGACATCGAGGACAACCAGGAGCTGGATACGAGCTGTCCCATGAAGGATTTCGGGTGCTGAGGGGTCGGTGTCTGGCAGGAGCACCAACAAGCCTTGGCAGCAGCAACCCATGAAGAAGGTCAAAGAAGGTTACGGCCTAGCCCAGCAAGGACCAGGGGACTCACCACAGCAAGGGGATTCAGGGCAGGCCTGGAGCAATCAGGGGAGCCCAAGGAAATCAGTGTTGTGCCTCAAATGGACCCACAGGCTGAAGGCACAGGAGTCGCAAGGGGACCTCTAGCAGTTTCACAAAAGAACAGCTTGCAGGGCACAGATTGCAAGGAGGCCAAAGTCCTTTATAAGAAATGTGCGCAGAGGTTGGGGCTATTGATAGCCCAATGCACTTGGTTGGGGAATGCCAACAAGCATATGCACTTGCAAATATATGTGGTGCACAGGGGTTCAAGTTATGCAGTCCCCACGAGGGATACTGGCCTCAAACCTCAGGTGAGAGAGCAGTTCAACTTCAAAGAATATAGAAACCCACCTCCTGTGTTGCTGGAGCCTTCGGAGTCTGCAGGAGCTCAGGATCAGCAGACCAGTCAGTTGTGTTATGGTGCCTGCAAATGCAGGGGAGTGACTCCTTCACCCCAAGGGAGATACTTCAGGTGTCCTTGATGCTCCACAGGTCCTGCATGGATCCTGTATGGTGCACTGGCACAGACGATGCTTTGGACAGAGAGGGAGACAAAGTCGGGCCCAGTCAAAGTCCAGCCAAGTCCAGAGTGTCCAGACGGTCGAAGGTCAGTGGTTTCTTGATCAGAATCTTGTCCACATCAAATCTAGGCTCCTACAGCCAGGTAAGCCCTTTTGTACCCACTGGAGAGGGTTGGACAGATTCAGGGGACCCTCCCAGGGGAAGGTCAGGACAGTGGGGAGGTTACTCCCATTTCCTTTGTCCAGTTTCGCTCCAGAGCAAGAGCCAACGGCTTCCTGGACTGGTTTGAACTGGACTATGCACAGGGACACCAAATGTGCCCCTCGTGCAGACTTTCAGGCACTTTGGAAGTGCACCCACCCAGCCCCAAAACACTAAATCCTGTCTGGGAGGTGGTCACACCTCCCTGTGACAGGATGCCTATTGTGCTGCCTTCCTCTGCTCGAGCTTGGCTCAGCAGCAGGAGGGCAGAAATTTGTCTCTGGTCGGCAGCAACCATTTTGTGCTGTCCGGGTCGAGAAGGCTGGTACCGGGAAGACCAGGGACCCCATGAAGCTTGCTTCTGAAGGGTGGAATCATACCTCCCACACTGGTTACCGGTGTGGGAGGTAAGATTCCAAGGTGTTTGATACCAGACACGACATGGTTTGTTGCAGCCGTTTTTGAGATAGCATTTTACGCGAGCATATAATGCACCTCTACCTATATGTCTGGCTGCATCACTGACAACCCGGGAGAATGGTCTCTGAAGGCTGTAGGGGTGCTCTGCTCATGCAGGGGCACCCTCTCACGTAAAACCCAGCACCCAGCCTTCAGGATTGTTAAGGCATGCTATAGGGGTGACTTATAGGTTTTAATTGTAGTGACCCATAGATATAGTAAACCTATATCTAAAGTAAGTGGTGCATGCACCATCTTACACAGGCTGCAATGGCAGGCCTGTAGTTCCATTTTGCATGGCCTCTCATGGGTGGCATAATACATGCTTCAGCCCATGGGAGGCCTCTGGGGTACCTATGCCCTCGGTACATGGGTACCATATACTAGGGACTGACAAGGGTACCCGAGTATCCAATCTGGAGTGTACCTAAGTACATGGCATAACATTTTAGGGAGAAAGCAGATAGACTGGGGTCCTGATTAGCAGGATCCCAGTCAGACTAGTCAAAAACAGTGTAACATGAAGCAAAAAGTGGGGGTAACCATAAGAAGCAGATCCTACTTTCCTACACTCCACTAACCACTGACAGCATGAAAGTACACCAACCGTCCAATCCCAGTGTGAAACACTATGACATAAAACTCACTCCTCTCAGCATTCACCCTCCTTCACAATTTCCCTTCGTTTCCACACACAACTCCCAAATCCTCTTTAAATAATTTTGCATGTGCTCTTCTAAATGAAAATAAGTATCAAAATCACATCCTACACTCACAAGTGACTTCTCAACCAGTGAAAATTCACACAAGTAAATGTATCTTCACCCGTTTGAGCAATTAGGTTCCACTACTTTAACCAAAATGAATCAAACACAACAGTTTGTCCCTATCGTTACTAATGGAAGTGATGGTACCTCCCTCACACTCCACATCTAATTCATCTGCAAACAAGTTTAAACAGTTCTTATTATCCCAGGATCTTTCGACTTCAACGAGCCTGAAATCTCAACTCCTCTTTTTCAACAACTCGATGTTTCTATCTCTCACTCATACACCTGAAAAGAAAAGACACTTACAACCACAATACGTTTCTACCACAACATTTTGTCCATATTAATACTCACATCCTCTATATCGCGACCACCAATATCGCAGTGCCTTCGAGTCTCTGTCTCGCCACGGTGTCAGGATCTGAACATTGGAAACTGGAATCAGGGAATTAATTTAAATATATCTTGGGTACTAATTTTAATTGCTCCATTCGGGGTGTGAACCATATCTCTGCTACCTGAAACTGTGGGAAATATTTTCTAAGAGGGTTCTCAGAGGGTCACTTATACTAAACACCCCAATTTACAGATTTTGTTCTTTGGAAATCCTGATGACTTCCCGACATGGCCAATGGACCTGTGGCACCATAGTGGAATTTAGCTGGAACCAGAATTTCAAAACATGTATATATCATCAACTGTCAGGTTTCTTACTGTCCAGTCAATGATGAGACGTTGGTAGAGTTTTCAAAATCTTTATTTATCTTAAAGGATTAGTATGATTTGTCATCTTTAATCAGGTTAATCCAGTTTACTGTATGGTCAAAGAAAGTTGATTAGTGACAGCATAAATCAATCAATCAATCAGGGGTTTATAAAGCGCGCTACTCACCCGTGAGGGTCTCAAGGCGCTCGGGGGGGGGGGTTGCAGCTCCAGATCAGTCAAAGAGCCAGGTCTTGAGGGCCTTCCTGAAGGTGTGCAGGGTCGGGGAGCGTCTGATGTTCACTGGGAGCTCGTTCCAGGACTTGGCTGCGATGTAGGAGAAGGCTCTCCCGCCTGCTCTTTTTCTGCGGATGCGGGGATCTCTGACAGGGCGAGGTCGGCGGAGCGGAGGTTCCTCCTGGGCACGTGGAAGGAGACTCTCTCCTTGAGGAATTCGGGTCCTATGTTGTGGAGGGATTTGTAGGCGTGGGTGAGGAGCTTGAAGATAACCTCTTCTCGACGGGGAGCCAGTGGAGGTCGCGTAGGTGTTGGGTCATGTGTTTGTACCGCGGAGTCCCGAGGACGAGTCTGGCTGCGGAGTTCTGGATGGTTTGGAGTTTGTGTAGGAGAGTTTTGTTGATTCCGGCGTAGAGGGCGTTGCCGTAGTCGAGTCTGCTGGTTATGAGTGCATGGGTGACGGTCTTTCTGCATTTGGGGGGGATCCATTTGAAGGTCTTGCGGAGGATGCGCAGGCAGTTGAAGCTGGTGGAAGTGACGGCGTTGATCTGGCGGGTCATGGAGAGGGAGGAGTCGAGGATGATGCCGAGGTTTCGTGCGTGGTCAGTAGGGATGAGCGGACTCCCCAGGGCGGAGGGCCACCAGGTGTTGTCCCAGGCAGCGGTGGAGGGTCCGAGGATGAGGACCTTGGTTTTCTCAGAGTTGAGCTTCAGGCAGCTGTCCTTCATCCAGGCAGCGACGTCCTTCATTCCTTCCTGGAAGCAGAGTCTGGTGTCTTGGGATTTGTCGTGAGCGAGAGGATGAGCTGGGTAAATCAATACAAAGTGTTCCATAAAGGAGATTATCACTAAACTAGCTAAGAGCCTGCCCTACCCTAATAGAACTCATGAAGAGTTCTTTGCAGAAAACAGCAATTTGAACTTCCCATGAGAGACGTTCTGGAAACTCAGCCGAGTTCCCTTTAGTCACAGTAGCAACTGTCAAAATATCAGTAAAGGAGGAATGATCTTTGCAATAGCATTGATCAAGAAAGGGATTTCAGTAAAGTAAAGAATAAGTCATCTTTAGCAATAGCTGCCGGTAACAAGGCAAAGTCTACTCCAAGTGATTCTCAGAGTCTGCATAAGTCCGCTGGTGCTTAACTAGCTAGGAACACTCCTTCATATAAGTCACACAATAATATATCAAACTAAGAATCTGCTAATGGTCTTCCTCCAATGGAAACAGATCATTCGATTGGTGTCGTGAACGTCCGATGCTTCTCCTCTCGATTTCCACAGTAAACATTCATGCTGGTGTATAGTAAAACATTGTATCATGCACTCTGCAACATGGAGGAAAGTTCTCATGGGAACCTTCTAACCTAAGCTAAAAGATGTGCTCTATGTTCATTTGTGAATACAAAAGCGAGATCAATGTGCTGAGACAAAACTAGCAATGATTTTCTAGTACGGCATACATAAAATATCTAAATCATCATTTATTCTAACAATTACAGCAAGGTTCATTGTGCAATATGGATGAACTGATATGGCATGATGAAGCTAAAAAAACATAAAATGGAAGTCATCACATTCTGAAGCGAGATACTGATGCTAGGCAAAACGACTAAATGAACGCCTATTAAGCTATGAGCAAGAGCCGTTTAAGAATGATAGCTTAGTACAAAATTGTTCTAAACGTTATTTCACATGTATTTATGTAAACACCCTTCTCCTGCGTGTAAGTGACTACTAAATTATGTAAGCACATTTTCTACGTGTCATTTTCTATGTGAAAACATTTCAGCAGCAGTTTTGAATACGCATTCTAAAGTGCAATTCTAATAAGGTTTGTGAGTCAAATTTTGTTTTTAGAATTATTTCTCTCAGCTTCAATTATAAAATTGTCAATATCCTCAATATATGCATTTCTAACACACCTCTATGGATCGTGTGTTGAAACATACATTTCCTATTCTTTTTTTAACATTAGAGCAGTAAACATTGAGAGTATTAGTCATCTGCTGTGAACCATCAGAACCATCAGAAAAATATGATTTCCTTGAGGCTTTTGCAATTAAAAAAAGAAAGAACAACAGTCTATTAGATACACAGGCCCATATTTATCATGATTTTGCATCGCCCTTGCACCGCGCAAGGGGGCGCAAGGGCGACGCAAAACCTAAAATGACATTTGCCAAGACACTCAAGGCCAACTTGTGCAGCTCTTCGTGGCTTGGTAACTGTGGAGTAATGCAAGGCAGCGCAAGTCGCTGCCTTGCGTTACTCTGCCCCAGGGAGGCATTCCCTTAGTGGAGGGTGGGTGTTCCCTCGCATCCACCCATGGATTTTGGCGCATTCCCATATTTACCATTAGGGGTAGACATGGGAATGTGTCAAAATGCTACGCCTCCCCAGTGGAGGTGTAACAAGGATCTCCTCATTTTTCCCTCTTCCTACGTGTGTTGTATTCTGCAGCACACATAGAAAGAGAAAAATGCCTCAGAGGATTGTTTTTGTGAAAGAAAGTGTTCCTTCCTGCACAAGTACATATCAGCCTACAATGCAGGCCCCCTTGCACCATGGTGCAAGGGTGCCTGCTTTGGTGCTAGGAAGTAGTTTGTGAGCCAGCAAAGACAGAGAGCAGTAATGCACCATATAATGCTAAATAAGGTGCAGTCTTGCCCTCTTCTTTTCATGCAGTGCAGCCCTGCAAGGTGGCCTGCAGCATTGCGTGAATATTGGATAAATATGTCCCTCAGTCTTGTGCAAATAGGTCTACTCCCCTGACTGATGCTCAGTTCAATCAGCGCATAATATTTATTGTTTTTGTCAGCAATACAAGTAATCAGCTCATCCAAAAATCTCCTATCTTCGTACACAGATGAGCTAGGAACAGTTATCTCACAGCTTCCATTTCAGCAATATCATTTTCTGTAGGCATTTTGCTACAGACAACATCACTGTCCTGGTCACAATTAATAGGTGATAGCAGCTGCTGAGATCACTAAGGCTTAAATTCGAACTTTTGGCGGAGTTCATTTTCAATCCCTGAACTACATAGCTCATGTAAAACCAAATCAGCTGCTAGGATTCCACCAGATATATTCGCTAGATATAGAGGCCTTTTCCATTGACCATATTAGAGGTGACAGTTTTTGGTAATAGTTGTTCCTAGTATTCGCATGACCATGAGGGGCATCTTTTTGGTACAATTATTTAAACCAAGTTTTTAGAATATCCAGGTTCATCAAACCTCAATGGAGAATGTCTCAATGAGCTTTTGACATTTATTAATTTGTCCTTCTTTTAGAATATATTCTCAGGTCACAAAAATGATCTTGGGTGGCTCCTCTTTTGAAAAATGTATGCTTGGAAACTCAGGTTGTGGAAATTATCTGCCAATTTCTAATATGTCTTTCATAGGGAAGTGGATGGAAAAGATGGATGCTGTTCAGCTGTCGGAGATCCATGACTCAAACAACATCCTTTGGTTATGACTCACGGGCACTAGGCCTAACAAATGCACTGAGACAGTACCAATTAGCTTATAGTCCTTCCTCTTGTACATTTTTAGACAATGGTTCACTTGCCATGCTATTGGTGCCTGACCACACAGAGGCATTTAGCACTGCTGATCACCCTTTTCTGCTTGTAAGGCTAAAAGAGGAATTGAGGTTGTTAGATTGCACTGTGGAATGATTCTGTGCATTTTTGGACAGAGGTTTCTCTGAAGAATGTTCTGGAAAATCTATTTTGTAAGAGACTATGGAGTATTCTTATCTTTTCCCCACCATCTGTTCAGCCATTTCATCTGGAACTATTAGACCTCTTTATTTCCATATTTATGCTACCACCGACATGTTATCTTTTAGCTGTCTTAGTTCCCCAACCATTATGAGGTCAATCATAATGCACTCCATGTTTTTATCATCGAATCATTAGTGGGTTTCAATTGGTTAAGCTCAATATATACACAACTGAGCTGATGCTAATTGTGTCTACGCAGGGGTTGATGAAAAGGTTAATGAAAATCTCCTCAAGTTATCAGCAGGTAATGATTTGCAATCATACCATCTCTCCACAGATAAAGCTACTACCCAGAGAGTCATTTTGGATTTGGCTATCGATAAAAAGTCATCACAAGGGAGTTAATATTAAATCAAAGTACTGCATATAATTAGCCATTTACTTGAGGAAAATCACAAGGCCCTCTAGCAGGAGTGATTTTGGGGCCCAGCTGGACCACTGAATCATTATGATGATTGGTGATGTAAAGAAACTCCTACACCGCCTTTAGGTGTCTGAAAAATCCAAGTTTGTCTCAGTATCAATTTCACATTGCGAAGGGGGACATGCTACCTTTACACTTATGTGATTCCACCACTTTCCACTGTCGGGCAGGATAAAGTTTATGTCCCTTACTTTGGTACAAAATGCCACTGATGGAAAACTTTGGGAGTATGATTTATGTTGTATATTCTGCCCTAGAGTGTTACGATCCAGTCGCAGGAATCTGTTGATACGTAAATTTAAAAAAAATGTTTTTATTAGAATTTATTGGTAAACATAAACACAGTATTGCAAGAAGAATCCCAGAAGAGGGAATCACAGGAATTAGCGAACTAGCAGAGTGTGAAACACCGACAGAAACATAACATCTTTTGCATGGTTGTACCATGCCTGTGCCTAGAAGTTAAAACATAGGGTATATACATCATACTACAATGCGTTACAAGTCAAAGTATACAACGACAAAAACGAATGCATCTTCAGGGGGTAAAATCCACAACTAGGAATTGGAGGGGGCATGGAGGTAGGCAAAAACGGGCTATGGTGGAAGGCGGGGGAAGAATGGTTATTGAAACACTTAGAATAAGCATAGATGGGTAGGCAGAGCAATGAGGCGGGCTCACAATGTGCCTCTGTTGTGTGAGCGGTCAAGGAGGGGAGGGCCCGGGAGTGGGCATGTTTTAAGAATCTGCAGTCGGGAGGATGACCATTGGCGGTTCCCAAGCCAGGTCCACAGTACAGTCGAGTTCACAGGGAAAAATATCTGGGGACATGAGATGTAAGAACTGTGTCAGAAGTGTGTCCCACCATTGGGAAATTGGGCTTTTGCGAAGGTGTCATGCTTCTTCAAAGCAGAGGGTGGTCCCTTCTGCTGTTCCCCATTTACGGACAGCACCCTGCCATGCCGATAATGGTGGAGCAGTGGGGGCTCTCTATTGTACTGTAAGTGTCCGTTTGGCAAGTAAAGGAGCCAGTCCTGTGGAGCGAGTGAGAACTGAGGGCCACATTTACAAGCCCATTGCGCTGCCGGTCCGCCACTTTTTTTGATGCACCGGCAGTGCAATGGGATTGCCCATATTTCAAGGCCACGTAAAATCACAGAGGAACTTTTTATGGCCTTGTAAATATGGCCACCTTTCATGAATTACTCTGTGTGAAAGTGGCATTCCATGGGTGTTGCTGTGGGTGTTCCCAAGAAACATCCATGGAACCTGACACATTCCCAGATTTACAATGTTTTGTAAAGCTGGGAATACGTCAGAATCCTGTGCCTTCCCAGGGGAGGCGTAGGTATGGCACAACAAGGAGAAATACTTTTATTTCTCCTCGTTTTTTTCCTCTTTTTATGCGTGCTGCATTCTGCAGTATGCATAGAAAGAGGAAAATGCCATCAATTATTGTTTTTGTGCTGGAAGGTATCCCTTTCTGCACAAAAACAATCATCCCTTCAATGCTGGCACCCTTGCAACATGAAGCAAGGGTGTCTGCATTGGCGCACGGCTGCTGTTTGTGCCCCGGCGCAGGGGAGAAGGACAGGAATGCACTGTATCTTGTAGATACGGCGCATTCCTGCCCTTTTATTTTGATGCACGGCAGCGCAGCAGGAAGGCTTGCTGCGCTGCCGTGTGTCAAAATATAGTAAATGAGTCCCTCAGTGCTTCTTCTTGCGCTTAATAATGCCGAGAGTGCAGACCTCCCATGTAGATATGTCTGGGAGTTCGGTGACTTCACAAAGTGCAGTTTGTATGTCCCTCCAATAAGGGATGAGGGTACGACAAGACCATAGCATATGATGAAGGTCCGCGTCCCTGACAGACAGCAAGGACATTGCAAGACCACCGTGGGAAAATAGCTGTTGAGTTGTGAGGGGGGTCAAATATGCATGTGAAGGGTATTGAATTGTATATTCTTTAATCTAGAATTCCTCAAGACAGTTTGAGGAAAAGCAAGGTCCTGGTCCCATTCAGTGTCGTTCAATGTCCTCCCCATGTCTTCCTACCACTTAGCGTGCAATGGCCCTAGGGAGATCCCTGTATAGTCACGAAGTACTGTGTAGAGCCACGTGATCAAGTGGCCACCCTCACCCATAGTGAGAAGTATGTGTAGGAGGTTCCTTGTCCTGTGTAGACCATAGGGTATGACAAGTGTTATGTAGTTTACGTCAAGTAAGGAATTGTCCTGGTGGGAGGTCATAATCCACTTGAAGTTGCATGAATGAAAGAAGGGGGAAGTCTGAGAAAAGGCCACCGGCTGTGGTCAGGGACCGATCATGCCAGCTGCACAGTTCTGAGGCAGAGTATGTTCTTGGGTAACTTGGGAGGCCCAGCAAGAGGCATCCAGGAACATGTGGGGGGAAGTATTGCATGAGAAATTGCATTCTGGTGATACATTTGCGGGCAACCTGCACTTGTAAGAAACAGTGGGAGTCTGGCATGAGCCTTGGGAGCGGGAATCTATGACTAGTGGCAGCTGTTAAGAGCCATGAGTCATGGTATGTTTCCTCCAAATTGCGATTTGCCAACCATCTGGCAATTCATTGCAATTGTGCCGCCAGGAAGTAGCTTTCGAATGAAGGAGTGCCTAAGCCGCCTCCTCCGGTAGGCAACTGCAACTTATTCAGAGCTATCTGGTGGTGGCTACTGCTCCAGATTAGTTCTATTAAGAATAAATCGAGTTCAAGGAAGAAGCTGCGGGAGGTATCAGGGGCAGTTTGGAAAAGTAATATAGAAGATGAGGTAAGTTCACCATCTTTGATAAAGCAATCTTCCTAGTCGTAGCTAGTGGTAACCGTTTCCAAAATTGTTCCAATGACTTCAATGCTATTAGTGAGGGCCTAAGGTTACCATCGAGGAGGTCAGCCGGGGAGTGATATAGGTAAATTCCTAAGTATCACACTCTAGAACTCGGCCAGGCAAGTGGGGTCCCACTCAAGCAGATCTCCTGTGGAGTCAAGTCAGGGTGTAGCGGGAAGACGGAGGATTAGTCCCAGTTGACCCCAAGGCTCATGTGTCCGGCGAATGTCTGTAACGCGTCATGAATGGAGGTGAGATCTGCACGGACATCGCAGAGGTACAGTAGGAGATCATCAGCATATAGTGACACTGCTTGCATTCGGTCAGCAAAGGGGATACCCCAATGTTGGCCATGCCTCCGTAGCCGGATGGTGAATGGTTCCATAGCCATTGTGAATAGCTGGAGGGGAGAGAGGACATCCCTGCCAGGAGCTGTGTTCTACAGAGAACGGGGAGGAGATATAATGGCCCAACCTGACCCGAGAGAGAGGCCTCTTATCCAGGAGTCATGTACAGGCTAGAAGGCGTTTACCTATTCCAATCTGTGTTAGGACCAGAAACTAGTAACCCAAGTTAAGCGAATCAAACACCTTCTACAAATGGACCATGATGATGATGATACACTGTGCCATTTATATCTGTTTGGGAAATTCTTCTGCTTAGTTGCCAGTTTTAGAGGAAATTCCGCATTAAAAAAATGCAGTTACCTTTACAGTATTGTAATGCAGCGGAAACGTGGGGTAAGCATATATTCACCACACGTAACCAATTAAATAACCACTAATCTTTTCTCCTTATGAAACTAAATTTGGCCCATACCTATAACTGGTCCTCCGATGAACCTTTTGAGAGTTGACAGGGGTTGACAAATGTCAAGACGGATAATACCCCCCTTATGAGGACCTACAACAAAGGGAATATTCTACAAACCAAGCTAATCTCATTAATCATAATGATCAATAATGACAGACTCAGTTTTACTATTCACTTAGCTTTATCTATTTCTTTGAAAGCATATGAAATGGTCACACAAAGGTACAGCATCGAATCACAGTTCATCACACAAGAGAAACAAAGTAATACACGATAACATCTCATTTAACGAGCATGAGTGAGTGGATAGGAAGAGAGAAAAAAGAGCATTATAACAAGAGCAATGCAATTTCAAAGTATCATACGAACCTAAAGAACCTATAGCACAGCGTGCTAATAGTCTGAAAAGCTAACCCTCTGGCCGGAAGGGAAAGCTGGGGGCAACCTCACAAAAGTATGAGGAGCAAAGTTAAAGAGTCAGGATCAGACAGCAGCAGCAGCCATAGTAGAGCTTAAGGAAAATAGCTCTCTCCTCATGAATAACAGCACACACGGAAATGCACACTCTCGACACGCCTGCCTCAGCTCAAGCCCACCTTCTAAAACATAGATTCTAACACTAATAGTTATACCCTAAATGTTAAAGTCCATCCCTACTTAGTATCAAAGTCCAAGCAATTCACAGTTTTCATTGGTTCACGAGCATAGGGTGTTCAGTCACACCACTTCCGTCGCACCTCACTCTCAAAAGTTCTTTGTTTAGAGCCATGCGGTCATCATCGTCCTTCAACAGAGGAAATCACAATATTCTCCTTCCTAGGCTCGCGCTCATCTTCGAAACAACTGCAACATTTTACTAGAGCAGTCATCCACAAAACTAAACATTTCTTCGGACAGTAGGAAGTTCCGCTGATATTCCAACCACATAGCCGTTGACAAGAAAAGAACACAACAATCATAACGAAGGACAAAATACATTTTTTCTGCCGCCTACGTTTAAAAAGCAAATTAATCCTAACAGTGGTTTGAGGCCTTCTCTGTAAAGCATGCAGTTTTCTCTAGGAGAAATAAACAGACTCAGTTATTTGTTCACATAAAAGTTCCATTTCATTATTCATTTTAGTCTTCTATAATTCTAATATAAACGCAAACATTTTCAATGATTATTATATGTAATTAATATCACCTGTGTAAAACTCTTCTGTTAACGTGTTTCATTCACGTTGCACATGAGAACTCAAACCCCTTAACATTATTTCTCTGCTGTCTTTCATGCAGAAATCATTTGTGGCCTACAGTAAGCATTTGTCATTTTCCTGCACATTTCTCGAGTCCCTTTAAAAAAAAAACATATTAATATTTTCTCTGTTAATTTCACAATTCTTGTTACTAATTTTCACACAGTAGGAGGTTTAATCCGAGCAGGTTTATTTACGAAAATCCTGCTCCAGCAATTGTATTGTACTTTACATTGGATAGTCAGTGGCGAAGCTAGACCTACTGCCACCCGGTGCAGGTAAGAGCGGGGAGGGGTGGCGAGTGATGGACATCTTGTTCGGGGGTGGCGGACGATGGCCGACTTGTTCTCGGGGGTGGCGGGATGGTGGTAGGCCACCCCCCTAGATATGCCACTTTAGATATTACAGCCATTAGAATTAATAAATTTAGCTCAGTCATAGATTTAATCCACAAATCCACTCCGAAATACAATCATATTGTATGAGAACATGCAGCTATAAAAACAGAAAGCTCTTTCATTCCTTGTCAGTCTAACCAAAGGTGAAACAGTCTGGGCTGTGATTTACAGCTGAGAAAATATGCAGACTGTTTAGTCATAGTCAAAACCAGACTTTCGTTGTGCGAGTCAGAAACAAAATGTCTGACGCATCCTGATTAAAACAAAAAAGTTTGCAGGTTAATTTAACAGCTGAATGAGGTGCAATTGTAGCTATAAAAAAATCAGATGCTTTTGACCTAGACCTAAATTAAATTATGTTTTTATTTCCTTGTCAACGGGTGCGTAGCTGAACGAAGAATGTTCGCAAACAGATGTAACAACACTGTATCACTTTAGCACCTTTGTCTTGTCATGTGTATGAGATGAATAAACAACCATATTTTGACTACCTGCAGATCATAATAGTATAATAATAACCGATTATAGGGCCAGATGTACTGTTTACTGGTTGCAATTAGTGGTCACAATTTGTGATGAGTAAATATTTTTTACGAACTGACCTATGTAGCATTAAGTCGGTTCATAAAAACAGACTCTGATTGAGTCACAATCCGACCTACCTAATTAATATTTTTTAGGTAGGTCCCAAATTGTGACTCAATCTGATTGGTCACAATCAGAGGAACAGTGACATGCAAAGGTCAGTAGGCCATTATGACGGTGATTGACTCTAAATAAGGTACACTTTCTTTTAATTGCAGCCTGTTTTCAGTAAAGGAATTATTTTTTTAAAAGTTTTTTTAAAGTTTCTCCCCTAGACCACTGTCTACTCTTCCCATTTTTTTTTTACCATCTTCTTTGAGGTGTCGGTAAATTCTCATCATTCTGAGACCGAATTTCAGTTGCTGAACATTGATACATAAGATATCTATTTGGAACAGATGTCTACAATATGGCCCTTCCAGATACTGAATCGGTATTCGTTCAGAATCCCATTATAGGAGTTGGAAAGACTTTTCCCCACTCCTATGTTGGGGTTGTTCCAGAGGAAATAGAATTTTAACATTTGTAAACGCAAAATTAGAGCATTTGCGAGTTTTAAAATGCTTCGTACATCTGACCCATAGCATTTTGCATTGAAACCCTCAAAATGCTGTTGTAACATAATATTACCCAACCCAATGTTTCCTAGTTTATCGGCCTGGGGCGGGTGAAAGGCAGAGTACAGCCGTGGGGATTCCAAGCCGAGGCCTTCATGTTACAAAGATATTTCTGCAGTGGATTCATTACTGAGCCATCTCCTCAGCATACATACTTGAAAAGCATATCCATATATAGTAATTGCCCTTATTATGTATGTTACAGGAAGACCAACATGAACGCACAATACTGCTTTTTTAGGTCTGACATTTGCTGCCTAAAATCAATAACTAAAAAATATATACATAAATGCACCTATAGAGTGGCGATGGGCAAGCCCTCGACATTGGTCTCTTAATATGTCATTCATATTTAGTTAATGCCCACCACACCATAAAGCATGGGGCAAGGGGTCAGCCCACTGAAGCCATTGACTCTCCTGCACTATAATTGATGGGTTTTTCCTTATTAAATGTGCACATCTGCCTAAAGAGAAATGTACTTCGGTGAAATGGCTGATGTGCTAATACTTTGTCAATGTTTTTGTTTCTGTACATTCATGCTCCCTTTATTGTAATCATCCTTCATTTACAGCCAGGCCCAGGCAAGAGAGGCTGTTCACCTCTCCCTCGAGTGCTGGTTGCAGTTCACAGGCTGCATTTGCCAGAGGATCAAAGCTAAAGGTAACTAAATGTCCTACATTGAAAATATTGGTGTCCTGGAATGTACTGTAATGAACTTCGTCAGAATGTTTGTTTGATAACGTAAATGACAGTGCAGCAGGTCAGATTTCAAAACATCCACTTAACTGTGAAGAGCTCGCATGGTACACAGCAGTACACACCATTTAGAAGCAATTTCAGGGGGTTCTGTTGGTGAGCCTCCCTGTTAGGTTGTTTGTTTCTGTTTTTTATTTTCCTGCTCAGTTAAATCATTTGCTTGTCGGCTCAAAGTGGCTGGCAAAGCTTGCATTCAATACTTCCTTCCTCCTCTCCTCTCTCAGCACCTTCTGGGGCCTGGCTGACCTGGGATTGGCTGTTCATCCCCGAGTCACAGCCTTCGTTCAGTGTTTTATCCTGCTGGAATCCATATTTCCTCCTCTAGCTCATCCAGCCCACGTGTCCAGTTAAAAGGAGAAAGCCAAAAGTGTTGTCCTGAGGCATCTTCCTTGTTTAGCCCTGGATAGGAGGAGGGTCCAGCCCGGATGAAAGTGGAGGACACACCTCCAACAATGACTATGGTGTTTTTTTCAGAACAAAAACTGAGGCAAGAGCCGAGAAACAATCCCAATTGAGGCAGGGGACAATTCTTGAGAAGTCACCCTCCGCAAGAAAATATAAGAACAAGGAGCCAAAGGTATTGGATATAAACAAAGCTCTGATCATCAATCAACCAGTAGGGTATTAAGTAGGGCAGAACAGGAAGTCCTGGACAAGGGTTTTAGTTTTGCCCCAACTATAGGTATTAATACATTTGATTTAGAGAAAGACTTGTAGTTTTTTGTTAGGAAAATTAGGCTGGATAGATTTTTTGAGGGCCGTCAGCAGAAACCTGTTGCTAATAATTCTAGACTAAAACCATAATCAACCGTCACACCCTCCATAGATCAGGTTGGTAAAAATATCGAAACATTTGAAAAGGAAGTAGAGATTAATGTACACAAAATTCTGGAGGAGCCAAGTTTCCATTTCAGTAATTTGTCCAAAGAATACAGGGAAGCTATTGACTCACTAAAACAGGATCTGAGTATAACAATAAAACCCACAGATGAGGGTGGTGGTGTAGTGGTCCTTGACACTGTGGACTATGAAGTACGTGTAATGAAACTCCTTTCAGTAGAGGAACATTACTTGAAAGTTCCAAATAGTAAATTAAATGCCCTAAAAGAGATCTTTGCCCTATTAAAAGAGGCTAAAAATAATGATTCGATCTGCAAGGAGGAATTCAGATTCCTTAATAATAGCAATCCCACAACTCCAGCTTTTATGGACTCCCTAAAATCCATAAAAGTGAAAGTGATCGTCCTCTCAGACCCATTGTGAGCTGCTTAGGGTCGCTATTGGAACCCTTAAGTACGTACGCTGATTGATTTTTGAGGCCCCTAGTACGCAGACAGACGTCATATGTTAGAGACTCTGCGCGTATAATTACCATTTTAGAAGGGACCAATTTCAATGAAAATACACAACTCCTCGTTACTTTAGAAATCATGGCATTGTATACAAACATCCCTCAAGACGACACCATAGGAGTTATTAGTAGAACTCTGGAGGGTATAGACTTACAGGAGCCAATAAACAATTTATTATTAAATGTGTATCAATGGTACTTAAAAACAACATCTTCCTTTTCAAAGATGAATTGTTCCTCCAACGCAAAGGGACCAGCATGAGAGTGACCTGTGCACCAAGCCTGGCCTGCCTATATGTGGGAGAGTTTGAGAATAAACATATATATGATGAACTGGCCCCATTTATTTAAAACTTTGTCTATTGGCATTGCTTTATAGATGACATCTTTTTCATATGGGAGGGTCCCACTGAGCAGTTGGATTCCTGATGTGGCTCAACCTGAGTGATCCGAATCTTAGGTTCATGGCCCACATGAGTAAGGTTCGGGTCAATGTTTTAGACACAGCCATTAAACATGTATCAGGTCACCTAGAGGTTGAACTATATACCAAACCCCCGGACAAAAACACTCTTCTCCATTATTTGAGTTTTGTCCCTAAGTACCAGAAAGACAACACCCCATTTGGTCAATTTCTCCGGTTGTGTAGAAATTGTTCCCCACTAGATGACTTCTATAAACACTCGTACCTACTGAAAATAAAATTAAAAGATAGAAGTTACCACTAAAATCTGATTAACCATTCATTCAAAGAGCCCATTTTATAATAGGGAAAGTATGTTCAATAAACCAGAAAAAGATAAAAAGACAACCAGGATAGTATTTGTGAGTCAATTCTCAGGAATCAGTAATTTATTTATTTATTTAAAGTTTTGTATAGCGCGAACAAGACCCAGGTGGGTATCAGAGCGCTTTACACACGGTTTAGGTAGACAACGGAAAACAGCAAGGGGAGAAAAATCATGGTAACAGTGGGACAATATACAACAGGGGCAAGATGAAATTAAGGTGGACAACAGGTAGGGCAATATACATCCAGATCAAACAAAACAATATGACAGGCGACAGTGGGTCGCAACCCAAGAAATGTATACAGTAAGTAAGAGGCAAGAGGAGCACAGCATCTAGTTCAACGCATTGTTCATTAGTAGAGCTTTAACTTCCCTTTTGAAGGCAAGTGTAGAGGGAATCAGTCTTGTTTCCACTGGAAGGGGAGTTCCAGATTCTCGGGCGATGCCAGAGAATGACCGCTTGTAGGTTTTAAGCTTATTAAATTTCTTGGGCTTAAGCAGCAGTGTGCCAGTGCTCCTTGTGGACCTGGAGCCACCAGAAAGTTCCAGCTTGTTTGACAGGTAGAGTGGGGTTTTGAAGTGTAGTGCTCTATGGGTCATACAAGCGATCTTTAGCTGGATCCTTGCTTCAAAGGGAAGCCAATTGCGCGATTTCAGGTCAGGCGAAATGTGGTTGGACTTCTTAGACCCTGTGTTGAGTCTAGTAGCAGCATTTAGAGATGCTCTGATAGGGGCTAAACTGAGTTTCGGCAGTCCACAAAGAGTCGCACTGCCGTATTCTAGTCTAGAGATGACAAGTGCTTGCACCGCCGCTTTAAAGTCATCATGTGGAATGTAGGGTTTGAGTTTTCTTAGGATGCTAAGTTGGAAGTTTGCTCCTTTGGTCGATGATCTGATGTGGTCTTGCATGTTAAGGTTTTTGTCTAGCACAACTCCCAGTGATTTAGTGGAGTCAATGATGTGAGGTGTGCAGTTGAGGGCGGTGAGGTTACCGAGAAATTTCACCACAGTGGGGGTTTGCCTAGCGGGTGCAATGAGGAGGAATTCCGTCTTGAGGGCGTTTAATTTGAGATGGTTGGAGGTTAGCCAATTGAGGGTTTTGAGCAGGGTACCGTTGAGAGATTTGATGTCTTCGGGGGAGGAGATTTTCATGTAGAGTTGGGTGTCGTCCGCATACATGTGATATTGGATGTTGGAGGATTTAAGAATTAAAGTCAATGGTTCCAGGAAAAGGTTCAAGAATGTGGGTGAGAGTGAGGATCCTTGGGGGACACCCAGAGTGCAGGAGCTAGGGTTGGAGAGAGATTGGTTGGATTTAACTCTTTGTGTTCTGTTGTTGAGGAAAGAGGAAAACCATTTAAGGACCGTGCCTGAGAGCCCCATCCTGTGTTCCAGGATGTAGAGTAGATTGTCATGTTTGACAGTGTCAAAGGCAGATGAGAGATCTAGCAGAATTAAAAGGCAGGCTTCATTTTGGTCAAGTAGAGTGAGAGCGTCGTCCACTATGTGAGTGATGGCCGTTTCGGTGCTGTGGCCAGTGCGGAAGCCCGATTGGAATAGGTCGAGAAGCTGGAATTGCTCAATGTGTTTTCGTAGTTGTTCATGAACACATTTCTCCAGGAGTTTTGCCAGGGTGGGTATGTTTGTGATTGGGCGGTAGTTGTTCAGGTCAACAGGGTCAGCCAAGGGTTTTTTGAGAATAGGGAGCACAAGGCCCGTCTTCAAGCAGTCCGGGATCTCACCTTGAAGAAGTGAGGCGTTGATGATCTTGGCCCAGAGCGGTGCTAGTGAACCTCTCATTTCTTTAAAGAAGTTGGGGGGGAGGGGGTCATTGAAGTGATTTGAGGGTTTAAGGGTCGAGAGAATATTGAGGATGGTAATGTCATTGAGGGGAGTGAATTGACTCCATGAAGCACTGTTTTTGAGGGAGAGACCATGAGGCGAGGGCAGGGGTGTGGAGACAGAGGAGTCAGGAGAGGGCGGGAGAATGAGAGCAGCAGACCTCAGATCTGATTCGATTTTGTTCGTCTTTTCGAGGAAGAATTCAGCAACCGCATCGCAGTTTGGTTGCGGGCGAGAGAGGTGCTGAGCTTGGGTAGAGGTGTTGTTGGATTGTGATTTAATGAGCTCAAAAAGACGTTTCGGCCGATTTTTGGCTTTGTCAAGTTGGTATTTAAAGAAGTTGGCTTTCGCCGTTCTAATGAGTTTGGTGTATCGACTTCTTTTGAATCTTAAAGTTTTTAGCAGATCAGTGGAGGGAGTGGCTCTCCACTTCCGTTCAGCTAGTCTTAGACTGCGTCTGTCCGCATTTACACTGTCATTGAACCAAGGTTTGGAGTGTTTTATGGGGATTCGTTTTAGTTGAAGAGGGGCCGTGTCATTCAAGGCAGATAGCATGGCGTTGTTATAATGATCGGTAAGGTCGTGAACATCGATCATGTTTGCAGGCGGCGGAAGGGAGAAATTGCATCGCTCAATGAGCTCAATAACACTTGTGTTGTGGAGCGGTTTTCTCCAGTGTTTTAGTTTCAGTGGTTGTGCATTTTTGTAGTTCCAACTTTCAAGTATCAGGAAGTTGATATAATGATGGTCAGACCAGTCACAGGGGAGAATGGATTCAAGATGAATGGAGTTGGGGTTGGAGATGATGAGATCCAGTGTCGAGCCTAAGTTGTGTGTGGGGCTGTCACAGAATTGTGTCAGAGATAGGTCGGACAGGAAGTTTTTGAGGGTTGTAACCGCTTGATCGTGCGGGTCATTCCAGTGGAGATTGAAGTCACCAAGGAAGATCTGGGGGCAGTGTCGGCCCAGGTTGGAGGAGATGGTTTCCATAATTTGTTCAATTAGATGGAGGTTATCACCTGGGGGGTGGTAAAAGATGTGAAGGCTGCATAAGGGTCTATGTGTGCTAGTGATATCTATGCATAGGTATTCACAGGATGAGAGATTAGCTGAAGGGGACTGTTTTGCAATGAGAGAGTTGCGGAAGATACATGCTATGCCACCACCCGTTTTCTTAACTCGGTCGAGTTTGATAATGTTGTGACTGGGAGGGACTAATAGGTCAAGGATAGGGCCAGAGGAGTCGTTGAGCCATGTTTCTGTGAGGTAATTGCATTAAAAATATCATATATAGGAATTGGAAAATCCTCAATGACAATGAAGAGGTACAATTGGGGAGACCTCTCTTCGCTTTTAGTCGTAATAAAAATGTATTAAATTATTTGGTACAAACATATATAGAGGGAAAGCCAAACCAACAAACAACCTTGAACATGCCTAAGGACACTGTCAATAATAAATGTGGCAATTGCAGCATTTGTGATCGAAGTCTAGTCGGTAAAATGATCAAATAAAATGGGACTAGACCTATAGACAATACTCTTAACAACGGACGGAATAGCAATGTCATATATCTCCTAATATGCCCATGTGGTCTGGTATACATAGGCGAGACTAGCAGAGAGCTGAGGTTGCATCTGGAGGAACATAAATCAGCCATTAAAACAGCTAAATGTAATGCCCCACTTGTGGAACATTTCACGAAAGAACAACATGGCCATACATAGTTTTGATTGTTTATCCTTGAGAAGATCACGTGTAATAGGAGAGATGGTAATGTAGATGATAAGAGAAAACTCAGAGAACAGTGGTTTATCTCCAAGCTAAACACACTACGAAAGGGTTTAAACTCTAGAGAGGACTGGGATAAATTAATCAGGTAGAAGGTAAGTTTATCTTATATCTGTTTGTCCACAACATTATACCTACTGATTGTATCGATATTACTAGAGTTTTTGCACCTATCCAATATGGCAGTGAGGATTTGTTGCCTCCTATGTATGATATAGCCCGACATAGGTGGTAATGTAGGGAATTATATATGAGCTTGATTAGGAGCATTGATAATGATTTGTACATTCTAGAAGGAATCGAAAGCAAATGGTATAAGTAGCTATAAATTAATTTGGATGTCTCATTTCAATGCTGGCAGTATGGACATAGTCCAAGATGGCGACGCATGCGATTCGGATTGCGCCCACAAAGTACGAGTCCAAAAACTTAATTGCAACGCATGACCAAGACCCATACGTTGATAGTATTTAAACACCATCAGAAATACCAGTTGAATGTCCTAAATGTGCGGATGTGTACACGCAGCACCAGGTCTGGAAGGTAAGCCGCTTGATAGCTGGTACCTTGGGCAACTAACAGATAGTAGGTTAATTATGTAAGGAATGGTTCATGCAGCACAGGGATTCCATGTTGGAGGAGTCCTGTTTTTCCCCCCAGAGTTTTGAGCCTGGTCAGCGAGGCGGGCAACCATAGGCAGAATGATCATAAAGAGGTTGAAGTTGCATGGTATTTGATATGCATTACTGCATATACACATACTGATTTTCTTTATGTCATGTTTAGTAAATAACTGGTGAATTTAAATTTTGTATTCGGCCCAGTACCATTTAAATGGTGGCTGACCAATGGTGCGTAGCGTACTTATATCTGTAGCACCTCGATCGCAATCAGGGAGGATTAGAGTCAGTATACATCACCAAATATTGACTGTGTCTATATTTTAAATAATAACCTAAGAGTTTTGATTGTAAAACCTGCTGGTAGACTTTAAGGGCCTTTGAGATAATAATAGGTATCCTTCTCTATTAAAACAATTTTTTAGGCACGGGAAACCTATAAGCCTGCACATTGATTAAACAGGCGGAAACCCCAGTGAAGAGGAGACTTTTCCACTTCTGGGTGACCAGAATATATTACATGTCATAGGCCCTTTGAATCTAGTAGAAATTGTAGATGACTGATTATACTGAGAAGGTAGGACATGAGAAGACCTATGGAATCTTTGTACTGTGGGACAAAAAAAAAAAAGGTAGAGGAGGATTGGATGCTATACCAAAAATAAATGTCTCTATCTTTCTTTTTTTTTTTTTAATTAAGCAAGGTAAACAAAAGAATACATCTCACATACCAACCCTTTGGCATTTCATACTTATTTCATACATATCATATACATATCTTAGTGGTCCCCGAACAGAGAAAAAGCAGATCAATCATAGAGCAAGTCCATCATTCCATATTCACTACACAAATTCTATTTACAATATTTACATTATTCTGCATTGTTATTTATCGGAGCCCTCTATAACACCTCTTTACCTCCTATCTTCAAGCCATCTAATCATAGGAGCCCAGATCTTAAAACCTTTCTCCTTGGCTCGTCTCCCCTTAATCTCATATAATGTCATCTCCTGACTATATATATTCAGAAGTCGATAGAACCATGCTAGATACATAGGTGCTTCAATATCCTTCCAAGCTGTAGCAATCAGTAATCTAGCTACTGCCACTGTTATAAATAGAAAATCTATTTGCGATGAAGATAGACCAAGTCGATTATCATATCCAAATAGCATTAGTGGTGAGGTTAAATTTATGTTTTTGTTGATTGTCTGTAACCAAAATTCCTCTATACCAGTTTTTAGGGGTGTCAGTTTGCTACATGTGGAAAACATATGTATTATATCTGCTGGGCTAGCCTGACACCTAGGGCATTTATCGTTTTCAAATTTATAAGATGTTGCAGCCAGAACTGGCTCCATTACTACACGATTTATTCCTGGATGTACAGTATCGGGGTATCCCACCTATTTCCTGGCAGGAAACTGATATAATAATTTTCCCAAAAAAGGGGAAACCAATAGAGCTACCTGGTTCGTATCGTCCCATCGCATTAATAAATTCGGATGCAAAGATTTATTCAAAAGTTTTAGCAAATAGGCTGCAGAAAGTTATAGCCAAATTAGTATCGCCATGGCAACATGGCTTTATTCCAGGCCGAGGAACTACGGATCACATTAGACGGGTGATATCGTTACTGGATATTGCACAGGCCAAAGGGGAAAAAAATGGCTGTAATCTTTTTAGATGCCGAAAAAGCTTTTGACCGCGTGGCCTGGCAATTTCTATGGGATGCGCTACTGGAACGAGGGTTTGGCCCGTGAATTATTACAGCTATTCGTGCGATGTACTGTAGACCTATAGCCAAATTACAAATTATGGGAAATGCATCAGGAGCCATAAAAGTAGCTAGGGGGACAAGGCAAGGCTGCCCATGTTCCCCAATTCTTTTCGCCATCTATTTAGACCCATTTATTAAACAGTTACTTTTGAATCCTAAAATTAAACCAATAATAACTAGTGGCTATGAAACTAAAATACTGGCCTATGCGGACGACATTGCCATCACTACGTCCGAGCCAGGGGTAGCAATCAAAGAAATTGAAAGGATGGCGGGAGAATTTGGACATAGATCAGGATATCTACTAAATAAAGGCAAGACACAGATAATCTGCTCAAAGCAATGCAATATTCAAGACCAATGTCAAGTTGAATCAGCAGTATATTTGGGGGTTAAGATAGGAGCTGATTTGGATAAGATATGGCCAACTAATCTTGAGCAAATGCTGGATGAAATAGGTATGGATTTAAGACGGATAGATAAAATTCAGCTAACTATAGTCGGGAGGATTAATGTACTGAAAATGAAAATTTTTCCAAAAATACTATACCTATTCCGCTCTATCCCCTTGGAACTGCCGGCTATAGCTAGTCGGAAAATGGAGGCAATGCTCTCAAATTTTGTATGGCAGTATCAAAAAATTAGACTATCCTTAAAGTTTCTAACACTTCCACAAGACAGAGGTGGTTGGGCGGCTCCAAATCTGTTATTTTATTACTGGGCAGCGATCTTGCAACAGATGGGACCTCTCCTAATGGATAGGTCTAGGAGAGAAAATGATTTACCTTCAAACTATCATCTAGCTATAGGCAATGAAGCCTCGGGTCTGTTTTTGAGGAAAATAGAACCTAGCTATTATAAAAAAACCAAATGCATAAAAGCTGCCTGGAGGGTGTGGATGAAAGTAAAAAAAGTATTGAAAATCCCAAGGTATAATAGATATACCCCAATATGGGGGTCATCACTGTTTCCAGTAGGATTGGATGATGGTATGGCGAGAGGGTGGGAAAGGGCAGGTGTTGATAACATTGGTAATTTATATAATGGAAAATCAGAGATTATAACATTTTCGGATTTGGTTAAACAAAAGGGGATAGCTGAACGATCCCAATTTAAATATATTCAAATTTGGAGCTGTTTGAAGACACTGCCACATGGGACTTTTAATCATGATACTATACCAGTATTAGAAATGGCTTATCGGGGGAAGGCACGGATTGGGGATTACTATAATATTTTGCTGGGAAATCTTCCTGATGAAATAGAAAAAATCGAGAGTAAATGGGTAGAAAAACTTAAAGATGAAGAAATAGATTTGGATAGATCATTGGAACTGGCAAAAAAAAAAATTCTTTCAGCAAATTTTAAATCCCAACATTATAAAACTATATTTAATTTGTACTATACGCCCGCGAAGCTATTTAATTGGGGGAAGCATCTCTATCTTTCTCTTAGCAGTTTTTTCCCCCTGTACTTTCGAGATGTCGAAACTGTGAGAGACTTGGACCCATTTGGTGTTGTCGGGATTTAAAAAAAAAAAGTGAAACAATCCCGAAATAGAGAACTATAAGGTTGGTGAGTTAACTGATTGGGGTTAGGTCACCATATAATAAACATGTAATGAATGAGTGATGAGGATTGGTAAAATGGGTAACGCCATTGTCTGACCATCAATGAACCCTATGGGACAGGATAGTGTACAGTGGGGTTTGAATGCTATTTGTAATTGAAACTATTAGTGACCCCAATATTTTATTCATAGTACCAATTTTGTTTGAGGTTGTGCTGATTTTTAATGGGGAAGGAAGTTATTGATCTATATAAATACATATAGAATTGGTTTAAAAAAAAATTGGGGGGGCTGTTGTGGTAATTGTGGTTTTATTCTTTATACAGGAGTAATTTGTTTTTATCTACATGCATGTGGAAAATATCTGTCCTGAAGAAGGTGGCCAAATTTTCTCTTACTCACCAAAACGCGTCAACGTACAGTTTGAACTAAATCTTATAAACATCTGGATGCAATAGATGGCAATCATTTGGGAAAATCATGTGTCCTGAATAATCATTCAAACAGATTAGTAGTGGATAAAGACAAGGGGGGTCATTATGATGGCGGAGGGTCCGCCACCGCCAGCCGTGCGGTGGTGGTCCCTCCGCCATCGAACGGCTATTTTCCCCCGCCATATTACGATGGCGGGGGAATCGATGTGGAAGCGTGGCAGTCGCAAAGACTGCCCGCCACGGTTCCGCAAGGTGGACCTTTTCTGACCGCCTTGAGGAACGAAAACATAGGCCAACATTGCGGCACCGCTGTAGGGATTACGATATCCCTTTCCACCTGTCTTTTCGCTGCGGTCAACCCGCCACGAAAAGAAAGGCAAAAACGGATTCAGGGGCCCATAGCGGGCCCCCCTTCATCCCTGGGCCTTGGACAAGTGCACTGGGGGGCACCCCTACATATCCCTGCACCATGTGTCAGGCACCGCATGGTGCCTGCCACATAGTGCAGGGATATGCACTTGCCTTCCTATTTGCATTGTGGCGGGGATTGCTGAATGCATCCCTGCCACAATGCAAAGTATGGGCGATGCGACCGCCACGGTGGGGGTCGCATCGTAATCGGGGTTGTGGGACTGCCACCTTACAGGCGGGCGGTCCCAGTCCCCGCTACGATGGCGGACGGACCCAAGTCCGCCCGCCATCGTAATGAGGCCCATAGTGGCTGTCTTATGTGTTCTCCCTTTGTATGATTGTTTTGTTTTTTATTATTTGCCTGGTTTTAAATATATTTGATTGTGTTTTATTCAAAAATATGTCCGATGCACAAATGTAATAACTAGATGAGTTATGGTATGCAAATTTCTATTTATATAAAGAAATAGATGTGATTTTGGAATATGTGAAATTAAAGCTCTTAACAATCTGATACGTTTGTGGTATTTAACTTTGGTTGTATTGGGGGTGCAATTGAGTACTGTATGAAGACAATAGGGGTGAGTGATCGAATGATCCTATGTACTTTTGAGCAAGCCCGTTACCTTTGTTGCCGTTGTCGTTGCCTGAACTGCTGCCAGAAAGGAGAGGGGAGAGAATCCACAACTCCCAGCACCACTAAGCGGCGCGCATGCCGCCCACGTCACGCTTCGCGCCAGGAGGCGCTTAAGCACCGGCCAGGGCTCCCGCAGCGTGGGAGCCCATTACCTTTGTTGCCATTGTCGTTGCCTGAACTGCTGCCAGAAAGGAGAGGGGAGAAAATCCACAACTCCCAGCACCACCAAGCGGCGCGCACGCCGCCCACATCACGCTTTGCGCCAGGAGGCACTTAAGCACCGGCCAGGGCTCCCGCAGCGCGGGACATGCATGGGCGTGCCCGGCAAAGCCAGGGCCAAGGGCGGGCCCATCTGCGCCGGTCCGCGGCAGGACAAGGCTGGGCTGGGCCACCCCTCTTGGTTCTATGGGAGCGGCTAAATACCGGTAAGGAAATAATCTATTCGTATCACCTGTGAATAAATCTAATCGTGGGACAATGGGCAAAAGGAAACTACCGACCATTACTGGGAAGTTGCCTACGAAAAATGCACCCATTACTAAATATTTGACAAATGCTATGGGGATGATCAATAACGAGATTATTCAAGTTGAGGAGCAACTGGCGGCCAAAAAACTGCATTCGACACTGCACTAAAAGAGACTGGATTAGAGTGTGGGCCGGAATTATCAGTATCAGCAAGAAATGGGAGTGAAAAGGAGTCTGTAATAGAGGCACTTAGTCCCTGCGTTAATAAAGAGGTTAAGGGTACGAGAACAGCCAACCCCTGTATTGTAACGACCTCTCTGGATATATCGGTGCTATCTAATAACTCAGACATGGTCTCCCCACCAGCCAAAAAGCCGAAACAACAAACGCACACTTCTAATGCACCTCCAGTTAAACAGATAGTAAAAGATAAAGCCAAGCCTATGAAAGGAAAAAAAACTCCAGGGGTGCAAAAGGCGCGGGGGCTTGAGATACTATGATCCATGTGCAAAACTCGCAAAACCTTGAAACGCTTTTTAAAAAATTGCACGGGAAAATTGACAATTTTGAGCGACGCCTGATGTCGGAAATTAAACTAGTGCAAAAGGATGTTACCTATCTAACGGATCTGGTCACAGAATTATTACCACTAAAATCAATGCATAAAGCAACCACTGTAAGCGAAATAGCCGAGAGGCCAATAGAAGGTCTAAGTACCCCAGTTACCACGGGCAAAATTCATTCAAAGCAGATATTACCACCAAAGGACTGCCCTAACACTCAATCTGTGGCAGAATCCAGGGCCAATAAAGTTAGCAATATTAATACCCTAAGGACTGCCGATGCAAATCAAGTGAACAAAGTTAGCAGGACTTCTCGACCAACGAACTTTAGCGAGGCCTCATTACATCTCCCACCCCAGGCGACTCCTTATGTCATTGTTCTGAAAAATGTCCCGAAAATAGCGGATAACAACACGGAGTCATGGGAGACTTTGAAAAACCAGGTTGTGCATTGGTTTTCTACAAAGACTAATCTTGGTATTAACTTATTATAGCAGAATATTATAATGATAAGAAGAGTGAACTGGGTGGGTAGTACTAGAAAGACATGTCAGGGAGACTGTGTGGTTGTGAATTTCCGTAGCAGGGAGTTGGTAGGGACCCTGATGGAAATTCTTTAAACAATTTCGCTGAGCCTTTTTCCAACAGGATGATTCGATAATTGCTGTCCCACTTGGATATTTCTATAGGCCTAGAGATGAGTCCATATATAGTAAAGTGAATATACCTCACAGCTACGATCCATTCTTGACTGTTCCCTCATATAACAGGTACGCCCCCCTAAGAGGATGTAGTGAAACCGTTTGACAGAGGGAGGATGCCGGCCGAGCATTAGACTGTATTAAGGACCATATTCCCACCTGTAATATAAAAAAAGTCGTTACCAGCCTACCAACACAGGGGTTTTTAACCATCATGTCCTGGAATGTTGCAGGGGTAAAAAACAAGCTTAATGACGGGGAATGGCTAAAAATGTTACAGGATTATGCTTTAATATTGATGCAAGAAACCTGGCACACTGAACCTTTCTTTATTAATGGATTCAAAACGATTTCTACACAAGCCATCCCTTCTAGGGTGGGGAGAGCTAAAGGCGGCTTAGCTGCCTTAATTTCAGTAACCTCACCATTAACATTAGGGAAAGCTCATACCTCATCACAGTTCTATCAGTTTTTATATTTTTGCTCTGAGTGGAAACAGTCTATTATTGTAATACATTTTTATAATAATATTTTTGATAGTACAAGACATAGACTAATTAAGACACTAGAAGAAGAATTAGAGGATTTTTAAAGGGGTTGGGGGAGACTACTCATTTGGACTGGTGATTTTAATTGTGAAAAGTATAAAATTTTAGCCAGAGAACAATGCGGATACTGCGACCAATTTGGTGACCCAATCCTTCACTTTCCACATAATACCTACGGGGAAGCAATTAATTCTACTATTTACAAATATAACTTAGAAATCATGGAACCGGGTGAACATGATGGAGAGATAATCACCCAAACATATGAAGGGACGAGATCTTCCTCGAATATTGATCATATTATTGTATCAGGGAATTGTAAGGGCCTTGTGGAAAAGTTTTTCATTCATGCAAGCCTGTTTAGCGACCATCACCCGCTAATTAAGACCCTGAAGCTAAGCTTGCTATGGCAAGAAAGGGGGAAGGCAGCTGACATAGATATCGAAACACAAGGTAGTAATGGAGTTTCTATCAAATGGTCGGGCGTGAACCCAACTACATTTATGGAAATCATAATAGGGAAAAAGCAAAAAGACATTAATACCTGTTTGGATAGTTCCTCTTTAAACTCAGATATTGTAAGTGCTTTTTACAATATCATGACTGAAATCGCTGGTGATTTAAAATTGAAAAATATGAAACATTTTGATCATAATCCCAGATGGTTCAATCAGGAGTGTTCAAAGACAAATAGGGAACTAAAAATAGCCCTAAAAGCAAGACCTAGGGATAGCGCAAGGATTAGCAACTTAAGAAAAAATTATAAAAATTCCCTGAAATTAAGGAAAATAGAGATCCGAGAGAAGGCTTGGGAAAAACTGATTCAAGCTGCAGAGACACGCAATCCAGTTTTATTTTGAAAAACGATAGATTACCCTTTTTAAGGATACAACAGCGGCAAAAATAGATACTATAGTAACACCTGATGATTGGATATGCACTTTGAGAGTATTTTTAATCTGGAAGCTGTGACTGCTACGAATAGCGGTAACAGTAACCTTATTTTAGTAGAAACTGTTAAGACACCACCAATTACTTTGGACGAAATTAAAAATGCCTTAAATAAAAGTGCAAATGGTGAAGCTGCAGGGCCAGATGGGGTACCTATTGAAGTTATTAAACATAATATTGATTTTTGGTCACCAATTTTATTAAATGTTTTTAATGACACTATAGGAGGAGTGTTACCAGCAACATGGGTAGAAAGCATAATAGTACCTATTTTTAAAAAAGGCGACAGAGGGAAGGCTAGGTGCTACCGCCCCATATCCCTTCTTGATTCTACATCTAAACTGATGGGCAGAATCATGTTGGGGAGATTAGAAAGCTGGGTCACTGAGAACAATATCCTTACTGAGGCTCAGTATGGATTTAGAAGGGGTATTGGGATGGTGGAACAATGTGTAAACCTCGAGCTATTAATAGGGAAATACACCCTAGCTAAGGAAGGTCAGCTACAACTTTGCTTTGTCGACCTTACCAGTGCTTTCGACCTGGTTAACCACGCTAAACTATGACAAACACTGAAAGGGCTAGGTGCTCCAAATTAAATTTTTATTTATTTATCGCAGGTCTACACCTTTTTAACTTCTAGAGTACGGTTTGGCACAAAGGGCGAATGTACCCCCGATTTCAGGGTTACTCGGGGGATACGACAAGGATGTGTTTTAGCGCCCCTTTTATTCTCCTTATATATTAACAATGTTGATCCCTTTTTACAAAATTTAAGTGTTGATGCCCCTAGAGTTGTCACACGTGTGACACCGGTACTCCTATATGCAGACGACGCAGTCTTGTTGTCAAGGACTGCGAACGGTCTACAATGTTTAATAGAAAAAGTCACGCAATACATGACCGAAAAAGATTTACAGTTGTACCTTAGCAAAACGTTCGTCATGACATGCGGGAAAAGTAGAGTGAAGAATAGACAACATCACGTGGGAGGTGCCCAAATTAATAGAGTTACATCTTTCACTTACTTGGGAATTCTTTTTAATAGGAGTGGTACTTGGGGCGCACAAATTAATTTATGTAATTTGAAATTTTTGCAATCAAGTGAGGGCATTTTTAGATTCTCTACAAAAATAGGCAACAAACCGGTACCAGAAATCCTTACTCTGTATAGGAGCAAGTGCATAACAGGCGCATGCTATGGGGCAGCTATATGGGGGAGGGCCAACACAACTTCATTACAAACCCAGGAAAACACATTTTTTAAAAGAGTGTTGGCAGTTCCAAGTTCCACTGCCTCATACATCGTTCACAAAGAGCTCTGCGTACCATATATTAGCGATTTTATAAGCACAGCAGCTCTTACTTTTTGGCATGGGATCTGGACGAAAGATGAGACCAAGTTTACTAAGGATATAATTACGGATTGCCTTGCCCTTGACTATAGTCGGAATATTCCCTGGTTAGAGTATATTTATAACCTTTTAAAATACTGTAAGGTAGACTCTGATCGTAATGAGCCATCGTCTATTCAGGATTATAGTAAAAGTGATTTAAAGACAAGGCTTGTTACCTCTAGGGAACGTGCAAGAGATGACGAAGCTAGCTTAAAACAGAGTGTTATTTCTTACTGTGAACGCCCACTATCGATGGGCATTCAACCATATCTCATCTCGGTAAGAAACACCCAGCATAGATTTTATCTAACGAGGCTAAGGTTGGGCTCCCTACACTATATAATAGCTTTCCCTAGCGCGGGAAAGTGGAGTCATGATCTCCCAAATTGTCCTTGTGATGGCAAATCACTTCAGTCTACGCTGCATTTTATACTTTTCTGTAGTTTTTATCGGGACATTCGGAAATTTGTGCTAAAACCACTTTTCTTAGATAATAAGTTATATTATTATAAACATGCTTTTAATTATATCTGTAGTTTGGAAAACGATAAAATTACGAATGCAGTTATTGTTTTTATACAAATGGCAATCAGGAGAAGAAAGGATAATTCTCATTTAGAAGCTCTAACGTATGAAAACTTGACGTCTGAACACCAGAAGAACTATTATTTCTTATCCTGACATTAGATATTGCCTCGCACTTTATGCACTTTATGAAAAAGCACCTTGTCTAAATGAGTTAAATGATCACGAAAAATGCAACATGCACTGACCCCAGACCCTGAGTTTTAGCCTTTACAAACGTCGTTTTTAATAGGGTAATGATGTTTTTAATATCTGTGTGGATCAAAATGTTTTTAATTGTTTATTTATATTTAAATTTAGTGATGATCAACTGTTCTTGTATTATTAATTGTTTCTTTGTTGTGAGATAGTAATTGTGATTGATATGGAGTAATAACTTGCACATAAATTCTACATGAAATGCCTGTATGTAAGAAAAAACTTTTTAGTATAGGAATATTATTCTTCTTGTTTAGAATGCTTTTATGGCTGTATATTATGCACCGAATAAAGCTTAATTGACTTGACTTGACTTGACTAAGTATCCAAGGGGAGATTGTTTTGACTTGGTAGCCCTAGATAGGGTCTTAGGCCAAAAGCTCTGTTCCTCTATAGTCCTCTATCACTAAACATTCTTCTCACTTGCTTCTCCAGTAATTTCCCACTTCCCAATCCTCTTCAGTTTCCCCCTTTACTCTCTTATCTTTCCTCTCTATCACTTCAAGAGACTCTTTGACCAGTCATCAATCAGGTGAGTATCAATCTATAATTCTTAGAGGTTTTCCCGAGTACTCGGGTAGGCCTTCCAGACCCACTGCTGTGATGTTCTAGCTTCATCCTGCATTGCTCCTATTCTATTTCTGGGCAGATTTCAAAGATACACCCCTATTATAGTGTGCAGATCTTATTCAGCATTGCTCCTATTCCACTTCTTAATAGGTCTCACAGAATCACTACTTTGGTTACCAGGTTTTATCTTGCATTGCTACCATTCCACATCTGAGAAGGCCCCCACATACCCACCACTGGGAATCTTAGGTCTATCCTGAGCTAATCATATTCCACTGCTGATTAGACTGCACATACTTAATAGTATCACACTTTCAGTACAGAGTTGCCTTGGGTGCTTCAAGGCAGGCTCTCTTACACCTAATACTGCAGTGTCTATTGAGTTTTCCTGGGTAGTATATTCTGGGTTAGTCCTATTGTTACTCAAATTATAGGCTTCTTAGACTTATTCAACTAGATCCAAACTATCTGATGCTAAAGCCTAATTTTAAGTCACAAGCATATCCCAGATTTACAACATTCTGACCCACCTTGGGAACTGTTAAACATGTCCATTGTAAGCTGGATTCTGATAACTGATCTCCTGCTGCCAAGTGCTCATTCCTGGTAGCCAAGCTTCTGCTGAGCCATAGCAACCACTGGACGTATCCTCTAATGCAACAGCCAAGCTGACCAAAGTTCATCATAACAATAAGAGCATTTAACTGTCAAATAGATGTAGCTACTAGAGTTGACCTGCCTAATTTTCAGGGCTGCAGTAAAGCCTACTAGTGGGACAGGTTATCATGGTAAAAATGTCACTCTCAAAAGAACCATTACAATCTCATAATTAAAACACTCTCTACTGTAGTACCCTATTCCAAAAAGGTATCCTTCTGCTCTATGTGAAATGGGAAACATTTATTTTAAAAAATAACACCTGTCTCTTTTACGGTGGTGAGTTGCTTCGAAAAAATCCTTTTTGGGAAAGCAAATGCAGGGATGGTGGATTGCTGGCCCTTGCAGGCCAACGTCCCTGAATTTCCAGCCTTTCATAGGGGGTCACAATGTACAACATGGCTAATTTTTCTCTATTATATCAACTGCCAGCAACTCTACATCAGCCTTTGCCTTACTGACTACCAGATCCGCCAATTTTTGTACAACAGAAAAGTGACATTCAAAGAAACTAACATAGTTCATTCCTGTAAATGCCTAGTACTTAACCTGTGGCAAAAATGGCAAATGTTAGGAAATATGGAATTAACTAGTTGTGCATATGTGCAATGTAAATGCACAAATGCATTGCATGGAAGAACACTGTGAGGAACCCAATGAGTGTACACTGATAAGTAGTATCACAGGGCCTCATACTGTGCTACAGTGGTATGGATAGGTTCTGGCTCCTGTGAACTTCGTATGCCTTATCTATGTCTTTTCTGCTGTCTAGGAAGCCATATACTTGATTGTAACTGTGCATTTGACTCCATTTAGCTTCCTGGGCTAGAACTCAGGTGCACTGTGTACTGCTATCAGAATGCAGGGGATGTGCTGTAGCATTTCCCATGGACTTGTGATAAGGTATCTTAACATTGTTCCTTTGTCTCTATTTAGTATACCTAGTTACTGGGCACTGTGAATCATACCACAACAAGAGCGATAGAATCCTCAAAATAACGAAGCTAGTGATGATCACTTCTGTTTTCTTTCTTCCTGTTCCCAATCAGTCCTCACCTCCCCCTGCCTGCCGGCTATTGACTCCAGGCAACATTCATGGAGGCATGTGTAGACGCAAGAGGGTGATAGGGATCAGCATCAGAGGTCAGCATGAAGTGACCATGGAAAAAAGGCTAGAGGTCTGAGCCCTGCCACCTACCACTGTTACATGAAATTAGAGAAGTCCCTTTCCATTTAGCTGGTGCAACATTTGTTGTCATGCCATAGGTGTTTCATATTGGGGTACACAGGGCTTTAAGTGAGATGAAAAAACTGGGGGGGACTCTCAAAGGGGCTTGTGCAATGTAATTAAGCGCATGGTTTAAAAACACCTACGCTAAAAATCTGTGCTTAGCATAGTGTGCCGCCCATCTGGTATTTTGCTGTTTCTATCATTGCATCCAGATATATAATACAACAAGTAACATCAAACCTACAGCAAGCATGGACTATTGGCTTGACCAATGGTTAGTTGCATAAGAAAAATAGCAACAACTATGGCTTCGGAGTATATAGTATTGAAAATGCTTCAGGGCTGAAATGATGAGACTGTGAAAGGACTATAACGAGTCTCTTTGAAGTTACCTCAAAGATAATGGATGAAGAGTGGCACTGCTGCAGAGTTAAGATTATTTTTTTCACCCTGCGGGTGAGGGCAAAAATGGAGAGCCAGATAGAGACCCGTCTCAGCATCTACTTTTTAGAACAGCGGCACCGGCAGGACCCAGCCCACTTCAAGCCCTGGGGGTCTTTAGATATTTGTGCTCCATCTGTGATCTCTGGACTGCACGAACCGTGGTACAAATACCCATTACTCTTCTAGGGCAGTTTGTGTAAGTAGCCCCTAATCTATCGATTACTTCTGCAGCTCTTTGTCTTCGGAAGCATTTATTGCCTTAAAAACTATGGATACCTTCCTTTAAGACATACTCAATCTTTTAATTCACTCGGGATCTTACTAGGAGGGGGTGATTAACAATGACTACCCTGCCCTACACCGTTCATTCCAATCATTCACAGAAATCCACGCAGCCACAATGAAGAAGGAGGGAACATACCTTTAAACAATAGCAAACATGGAAACTAACAAAAAATGAAGAATACATGGGCTTGGTTGCCACCACATAAACTATCATTTAGATTGCCTTGGGAAAATGCTGCACAAAAAACGCCTGAACCTTTGCCAAGAGAGAACAGGTGCACTCTTCTACTTGCAATGTCTGCAAAATATTTGTTAGAAATATTTAGACGCATTACTCACATAGAACGTTGGAAATTTAATAGGTAAATGGTTTAAAAATAATTGTTTCATGGAGACTGGTGAGACTGGTGCATGGTTTAGCAGTTTCAGCTTTGCACATTTGACGTTTTATGGGCTCACTTGTGAGCTATTCTTTTCGCTTTTGCCTGTCATCTGCAGCATCCAACGGATCAGCATAAGACTTCCTACAGGTCAACTCAGCTGATTGACGCAGCCACATGGCACCAACTAAAGTCAAAACACAGAGGTTCAGATGTACAAAGCAGTTTTTCGTCTGAAAACGTTCCGATTCGAAGATTACAACCGAAAAACGACTTTTAGGAGTGTACTCAACCCATTTTAGCAGTCTGTAACTTTTTACTGACTCCTAAATTGGGTTTAAAAATGAATAAGGAATCGCTATCTGGAAGGAATGAATTGTAGGTGTCCCTTCCAAATAGCGATACTATCCATATATATTAATGGCTTTGGACCGAAATGCAGTTGTAACCATTAAAAAGTTACTGACCCCCAATTTCGGATGGTAACCCATTCACAAAAGGGAACTCGTCGCATGGCAACCTCCTCCTCTTTGTGAATGTTAAAAAAAGGTTTGTTTGGGAGCTCCAAGGGACCACTGCAAACTCTCACGCAAACAAAACAAAAAAATGCAAACTTTGATTTTTAAATGCAGCCTGCTCTCCTATAAGGATATTGGTCTGTATCTTAAAAATTAACTTTATTGAAATGCTATCACAGATATAGTAGGCTGCTGACCCCAGCAGGTCGCCATCACTCTGAAGGCATCCGATCGTAGTGAGTTGCATTTTTCAAACTCCTTCATTAATATTCATGAGGTAGGTTGGATTCTGACCCACTATGATTTGGATTTTTAAGAACTGACCTATTAGTACATAGGTTGTTTCTAAATAATCCTTATTAGTCGCAAAATTACTGGTCAGAATTTACGATCAGTATTTTCCAACCAGATGTTCATACATCTGGCCCTAAAAGTGCCCTGACATGTTCAGCATTATACAAATCTATGACTCTGCTGAGCTACACTTTTTGGTCAGCAATAAAATGATACAATATGCAAATACAATCTCCACCTGGATGAGACAATGCTCAGCTCAACTTCCTCCTCGACAATATATTGGCACAGCTGAAACACATCTTTCACAATGACACTTGTTTAATCGTTGATTGAAGAAATTCAATTGCATCATCTCTACCCTGAAGGAACTACACTGCCTCCCCCCCCCCACAGGGATGTATCATCTTCAAGATCAGTCGCATGAAAAACAACTCGATGGTTAAAAAGGCTAACAACGTCAGGTGGTCATCCTAACACCAGAAACCAGGATATCATCGTACTGGAGATTAAGAAATGCAAAAACGAAAAGATCAGAAGGCCGGCCTTCTGCATCTTTCCACCCTGAATATGCAAAAGAAGCCAGGATGTACAGCTAAACTGGAAACTAAGAGATGCAAGAAGGAAATAACCAGAAGACATTCCTAATGCATTCACTCACCCAAAGTCTTGAAAAACATCTCCATCGACTTCAGAATAGCTTTCACCCTCCTGCAATTCAGAGAGAAATTGAAGACACGTTCCTTCAAAGAGAATTACCATCCGGCAAAGTAGGAACCTACTATTACCCACCTGATTGTTAATGATCTTGAATCATTATCGTACACTTGGGCTTACAACCAGCTATTGCGTTCTAAATTTCCTATCTTTTGGGTGCATTACTAACATTGATCTAACAAAATGTTGGTGATGAATCATAAGTTTAATTTATTATGGCTTAAAGTATGAACTTCACATGATAATAGGCCTTGTAAATAAAGCTATGATGTGGCATAATGGCAGGGGCGGTTCCTCCATAGGGTCGTTTGGGCGTCGCCCCACTGATTTTTTGTCCCAGAGCCCATGCATTTGTGTGGGAACAAAAATATGAATTACAACAACTTATTTTTAAAAAATTCAGCCCGATGCAGCCAGCTGTCTCAGCTGCGGGCATTACGTCACGTCACTTAGTCTGCCTGCCTGTCTGTGGCAGGCTTAGGGGGTGGGGTTAGCCGTAGTCCGACTCAGCCAGAGGCTCAGAGCAGGCAGAGGCGGCAATGCGCATGTCGGATTGGCCGGGTGCCTTTCCGTGGCCAGCCCGACATGCGCAATTTCAGAAGTCTCTACCTGTAAAATGAAGGAGCCAGGGGGGATCGAAGCCGCAGCCCCCGGTCTCTTATGGAGCAGCGATTTGTCCTGCCCAGGCCAATCCAAGCGCGGCTTTAGTAGCGCCTGGATTGGCTGCTTCAGCTTCTCTAGGCAGACAACGAGGAGCCTGTGACTGGGCATTGGCTACGAGCATGGGGAGCATATTCACCAATCACTGCATGGCTTTATTGTAAAGCCGTGCAGTGTTTGGTTATTTGCTGCCTTAGCTCAGCCTCTCTCTCCCCCTCCCCTCTTCGTGTGTGTACGCCATTGCTGATTGCACACAAGGAAGGGAGTGGAGAGAGAGTCGGCCCCTCAGAAGAGCTTCACCTGACCTTGTTGCCCTCCCAGGTCAAACAGGATGACTTTAGAAGCCATCCCAGAGTCATTGGATGATCATCCAACTACATTAGAAGTCATTTTCACGTCATCAGACATCATCAAGCTCTTAAAGTCATCAGCAGAGTTTAGAAACTTGAGCCCGATGATTTCAGGATGACTGGAAAATGATTATCTGATGACTTCACAAAGTGTGACTGTTCCTGATGATTTGAGGATGACCTGAAACTGAGTACCTGATTACTTCACAAGATGCATTGCTGCTGATGGTTTTCGGATTATTTGGAAATGACTGTTGGATTACTTGACTAGCACCACAGTTTTCTAATTAAAAAGACTTGTTCATGATAATTTGAGGATGATTTGTTGATTGCTTCAGGAACATGTCCAACATTTTAGTTTATTTATTTATTTTTAGAAACCGTCTCTGGAAAAGTGTAGTAAAATAGAAAATTAAAAGAGGAGAGGATGTGGCCTAACGGCTAGAGTGGTCGACCTCGGAGATGGGTATCCGGTTGGAGCCTCGGCAGGGACGCTGAACATGCTGTGATTCTGGGCAAATCACTTAATCTCCCTGAACCTAACAAAAAATGAATGTGTCCGTCTGTAACGCACATGGTGCTCAAGTAAAGTGCTCTGATTCCTTGGGGTCTAGTTCTCCCTATAAAAAACTCAACAAAAAAAAAAAAAATATATATATATGTCACAGAGTGTGCCATATAATGTAGTATCATATTCCTTTTCTTGCCACGTAATTTAGTCAACGTTGCCAGTGTTAGGGTTTCCAATATTCCATAATTTCATTGGCTCTCAGAATAACCAGTATATGTGGTTGTTATGGTAATACGCGTGGCTGTTTTATTAATTGAATTTAATTACAAGTGAAGCTTTGAAACAACTTCGCAGTTTCTTCGAGACCTCTGCTCAGCATTCCGTGATTGTGTAAATAACTGAACCTCCATGTGAATAAAAAAGTGCAACCTCTGCCTCTTAAGTGTAAACATATCTCGTTCTCATGTAAAGCGCTATGAGGCCAATTGGGTCAAGTCCACGCTATATAAAACTGCAGTTAAATGCTTCACTTTCTAACAAATTAAAATGTCTGCAGGGTCTAATCTGCTTCTACGATAGTTTTTTGGCTCAAATAAGAAAAAAATGAAGGCTTCTACAGATGGTGTGCCCATCTGCAGAGGGGTTTTAGGTAGCACGTTTTTATAAATGAGGACACTGCCATTGCCACTGCTTTATGACTGTCAGGTAAGTATTTCACTGTGCGTTTGCTGCAGTCCTTTGTCTGTTTCTTTGACGCAAACGTGTGGCCTTTGCATCGGAGCGGAAGCAGAAGTACAGTGTGAGCGACCGAGGGCTAGGGGAAAGAGAAAATGCTTCTGCGTCGGGCCACGCGTGGATTTGGGGCTGCATTCAAGAGAGAAGGAGAAATCATTGTTCTATTTCATTCGGTATTTTTGGTGGTGTTGTGGGGTCGAGCATGAGCAGAGACGGAAAGTAAGGGGTGTGATTTCCCGCCTCTCATCGCCCCTTGGGGTTCTTAGCAAGTGCTGTGCTTTGTTTGAAAGGCGGTACCCCGCCATTTAAATTGCAGCCCTCAAACCTACTGCCCCGTTTTGGAGAGGTGGATGCAGGAGTCCGTCTCTCCTTTGCGATATTTTCCAATTTTGTCTTTCTTTTTTAAAATGTTCGAATGGGACACCATAGCTGCCAAGGTTTCAGATTGCTTATGTGTGACATTTTCATAATTTCACTGTAATTATGAGTGACATTCAACGACTATGAGTGACACTTTCTCGCGAATAAAAATCAAGCAATGAGGATGAGGGAACCAAATAAATATCAGGAATTAGATCAATTTGAGCAACCAGAAACACTAATAAAAAGGTCTTAATAAAGCTGCAAAGCACTACAAATGGAAGGGCACTAAACCATCATGAAACATGGAGCGCTCTGGCCCCAAGCAGGCTACTTGTTACTAGTAAGTCTCATCTTCCATGCTCACAACAATACCAGTGTGCACATTAGTGCTATTAAAAACGTTAATTAAAAGTACAGAGAAATGTCACGAAGAACAGGGCAGCTCTGCAGCCAGCACTTGACTGAAACACACGTAATACTTAATAATGTTCCGAATGAGATGACATTCCTGATGTAAAACAAAATAAAAAACAGACGATAACGTTCATTTTCTTCTATGTAGTATGGTGGCTGTGATAAAAACAACATTCCGTGCTCGAAAAGTAAAGACTTTGTAATGTAAAAGAATGTCTTCCGTACTGATTATTTAAATTGTCTTTCATTTTAAAGTGAGTGCCCCCGTTATGTTATAGGCAGTAAGATGTACTCTGCCTGTACCTCACACCCGGACACTGCTCACACCCGGACACTGCTCACACCCGGACACTGCTCACACCAATGCCGACCAGACATGGGGGCCCATGTTAAAAGTATAAGCAGCAATTTGTTAGATGAGATTGTCTTACACTGTTGGCCTGCTGTCTTTTAACACACAGTAAACGTGACAAGATAATGCTCATTCACCTTAAGTCAAGAATGGTTATTTTGGGGGTGCCGCAGCACCCCAATACTTCCTGCACCTATGTCTTCCAGTAAGCTAATTAGATGAAGACGTTAGCAATAATCTGTAGGTTAGGAGCAGCGCTTATAATCTCAGAGTGAGGTGGTCACGCTAGTTTTAAACCTAAACCTTGTAAGAACTGAAAGCACAAACACTGTCATGCATATCGACCAGCAATGACGAAATTAAAGTTCGACATTGCCTTCTGCGTGGGTTCTAGTCCCAGCCTCTCAAGGGAAGGCCACATTGGTCGACATTAGCTTTCCAGAAGTTCAGTCACTGCTGGGGCACCCAGTGGCGGCTCGTGCTGCTGCCCTGAATGGTCATAAAGGCTTCGTGGAATTGAAAGCAGCAAAGCCTTTCCAGCTTTTTCCCCTTCCTCCCTCAGGTCTGAACACATGACTCACTGCCTACTCGGCCAGTACCGTAAGGCACTCTTCAAGAGATGGCATTAGAGAATATGTTACCCGCAGAGCTACGGGGACTGTCACAGTGAAGTAGTGAGTACCAGGGTTCCAGCCCATACTGCCATGGCGTAAACTTGCCCGCCCTTTCCTTTGAATCGAGTGCACAAATATGGGCGGTCGCACCTTTGGGATACTCAGTTCACTTTAATAATATTTTGAAGAACTTTAGTGACTGCTACCAAAATGTATTACTAACTGTCAGGTGAGCGGTCGGACCCTTCCAGGAGCACTTCCCAGCCCCGCGGCGGCGGGCACACACCACTGCGCAGCCTGCCTCCGGTCAGACAGAGAAATAAATATAGGGAAATAATTACCTAAGTCTTCTGAAAGTTTGGCAAGCCACGATCCTGGCCACCAGCGTCATGAGGCTGCGGGGACTGAATCGCCCCATCTAATGAGAAGCTGCAGGCAGTGACACAAAAATACCGGCTGCAGCAATGCAAGCAGCGGGGGGCTCCAGACAACTTGCTGTTCTCATAACTGCCTGCCGCTCGAGCCGCAGGCACAAGGCCCGCCTATAACTCCTCTCCCAGCATTCTCATTGGCCAAATCATGGGACACTATTGTAGTCCGTGAGACATCATGTCACGTGAATAGAAGGCCGTGAATGGAGCCGTCCTGGGTCCCGGTAATTTTGATTGAAGGCAGCATATTTTAATTTCTCCTGAAGTCTGCGGGGAGCGAAAGCAGTGCACTCAGCAGAGCGGCGCCCCCCCCTCCAGCGCACACAGGTCAGAGGCACCACCACCAGCCAGGCAGCGCGCGCTGCGCACTAGCACCCTGGTGTTAAGCAAGTTTCAGCGCGTCAGCAGAGAGTGGGCAAAATGCGTGACAATGCATTTCAGTGCGGTGATGCGGAACACCACACTGAAATGCGTTCGCGTCACGCCTGATGCGTGACACTTGGCAGGACTGGGACACAAAAACCTGTGGCTTTGCATGATTGTGGGCTTATGAGACCCTGCATGGACCGTTGAATGTAGCACTTGCATAGTGGGGTAGAGGTGGACGAGCCAACAAGTTGAAAGGGGAAGCCGAGCTGGAGCTGAGTCAAGAGATGGTCTGGCTCTTAAAACCCATGTACGAGTCTAGTTGTAGAAATACTTAGTATGAAAATCATGCAACAAATATGATAAGGTGTCGTGAAAATAAAAATACTGTATTTCTTTAACATGGGAAAGTGTTTCATTTTAGATCATCAGATGATATCACTGTATTGCTAAGTATTTATTGCAAGTGACATGATCTGATAAACATTCCTGCCTCCTTTCTGTTAACAATGTTAGTAAACTAAGAGGCAACTACTTTGTCATGTCAACTCTATATGTAACGTCGATTATTTTTCTTCTTAGAGTAATAACTTAGTTAATTAAATCAAACACAAGTTTTTTTTGCACATTGCACTTCATGGACTCGGGTATTTGAAGGTGGTCTCTCTCCCTCGCTCTGTTATGAGACAATGAATGTAAAGGAGACTCAAAAAGGAGAAATAAAGTATTTGCCTAGGCACACTTAATTGCGTCTAGCTAGGAGGCCAGGATAGACCTGGTTTCACTGAGCCATTCAGCCACGAGATAGGAATCTCTATTTCCCATGAAAAGTAATGCCCAGTCTTTTAATGTTGCCATATGTTATTAGAGTGTCGATGACCATCAGAAACCAGTTTTTATAGCACAAAGCAAACTTTGCCCAATGCCATAAAGGCACTTCAGAACACACACAGGCTACATTACACCTTTTTTTGTCAGCACAGGGACATTTGACCAGATTCAGAGGATGTTGAGCCAAGGCTGGGATTTGAACCTGGTTGCCAGGGGTGTAGCTTCTATTGATGCAGCAGGTGCAGTGGCACTAGGGCACGTATGCCTGAGTGTCCCACTGAACCATAATTATTTCCGTATTGTACAATTCAGCCAGTAGCTATGGGTTATGGGAGGGGCACCTCCTTACTTGTACTAGGACCCATGACACATTAGCTATGCCACTGTTGTTCCCCCATGTGCCAGGGTTGGCATTTCTAACCCCTAGACAACATCTTCACCTGTGAAAGTTTGTCTCGTTTCGGGTTCAGACTTCCAAAAGCACTCTGCCTCGAGGCATCAGTTGCTCCCCCACCAATACTGAGGGTTGTTATGAGCTCGTCTCTCAACACAAATGGGGCAGGGTCTGTTGAATTTCATGCTTTATAAATGTAAAAGTGTTTGTGTGGGAGCCTATCTGAATGCAATTTAATGTGGTACTTCATTTTGAAAGAAGTGGCAGTGGGAATTTGTCTCAAAGCCTGATCCTTTGTGACTGTTTGAAGTGTCAGTGTGATTCTCCACCAAAACTTAATCCTGATGGGGTGACTGACACTTTATTATCTCTTATCAGAAATACCTATTGTGATGCCACGAAAACTTCTTTTGATGGCAGGAAACCCTAACATGATGAAAGAATCACTATTGTGTGTCTTGGACAGCAAAGCTGTACATTAGATGAGGCAGGCCCAGGAGTGATAGTCTTTATTACTCAACTTTACATTTTATTACTGCATACATTATGAAGCAGAGTTATAGACTTTTTCGCTCTCCCTCACTATCTGCTTTTCCTACTCCCCTTCTCACCTCATTCCTTTCCTGCTCTCCATGCTCTCCCTGCTTTTCTTCTTTCTCTCCATTTTTGCCCGCTACTAACTGCTTTTCACTTTCCTGTCTTTTCCTTCAACTTTCCTTTCTCTCCCCTTCTACACTCTCCTCTACGTCCACTTTTCTTCCCTTCCACTTCCCCTCTTTCCTCTTTCCACTTTTTATTCTCATTGTTTCTTTGTTGCACTCCAATCTCTGCCTTACCCAGTTCTCTTCACTCTTCTCATTCCTTGTCTGTCTTTGGATCCCTCCTTGATCTCTCCTCCTTCCTCTCTCTCCCTTTTATCTGTTTTTCCTTCTCACACCTATCCTTCATGACTTCCACCTCTTCTTGCTTCCTTCCTCCTTCTCCACTGTTCTTTCCTACTCCTCCACCTGAGAACATGTTTTCACATTATAACCCAGGCCTGGTACAATAGTGCAATAATGGTTCATGCAATGTGAGAATGTTTTTTAGGTGTCGCATAAAGAGTGCAAGTGCAAGTGCAAATGCTATGCTGTCAGTCATATTATTACCTGTTCAGGGGGGTTCTTTTCGTTGTGATTCTCATTTTCAATCTTTCGCTTGCCTAGCTCCTGTAGGGTTCCCTTCCTTTCTTGTGTTGCTCATCCCTAGAGCATGGACCACATACATGTGTTCTTCCTAATATTTGTTCTTCATCTTTTTGCAGTGCACATTTTTTTAAAATTTATAAGCGTTTCGGTATTATTCCTGGATGTGCAATGTACTTACCTACTTTTAACAGGCACCCAGCTTCTTATTTATGTTGCTTTCACCCTGTCTCTGACGCTTTAGTTACTTATACTGTACTAGTCTACTCCACCCTATGCCACTCTGCTCTACTCCACACAGTGCTGCACTGCGGTGCTCTATCCTGCTCCAAGTGACTCCACTCTGCTCCCTGCTTAGAGTGGCTCTAAGTCACTTAACTCCATGCCACACTTCGGCACTCTGACACTCCCTGACACTCTTTACACCACCCAACTCTAAGCCAGTTCAATCTAAGCCAATATCCTATATGCCACGCTGTAACTTTTAAACATGCTGACAAGCAGCCATGCTGCTGTACAACATGGCTGAAAGATATTGGCAAAACCAATAGCTCTCACGTATGCGAGAACTATTGGCTTTGCCAATGCTTCCAAATTTTGTGCAGTACTACTCTCAATTCACGCGACTCCACTCTGCTCCACGTCAGTCTGTCACTTCACTCTACACCACGCCACTCCACACAATGCCACACTGCAGCACTCTATTGTATTGTAATTGCATTTATATAGCGCTTACTACCCCTTACGAGACGTCAAAGTGCTTTTTCAGGGAGTAGCGCGCTATTTCGGAACCCATAAAGGATTAGTGGTGAATTAGTATAGTGAAATATGAAAGTAATTTGAGTGGTGGATATGTTAGTCAGTTATTTGGATTAAGAAGGATAGTGGAGGGATAGAAGAGGGGAAAAGGTTTGCATTTATATAGCGCTTGCTACCTCTGATGGGGTGTTGAAGCGCTTTTTCGGCGAGTAGCACCATACTCCGGAACTGCCACTCTACTCTTCACCACTCTACTCCACTCTCCTCTACATCACTCTACTCCACTGTATGCCACTTTACGCCACTCCACTCTATGCCAGTTCAATCGAAATCACTATCCTATACGCCACACACTAACTTTTAGCCCTGCTGACCAGCAGCCACACTACTGTACAACATGACTGAAATACATTGGCAAAACCAATAGCGTTCACGTAGGCGAGAGCTATTGGCTTAGCCAATGTTTCTAAGTTTTGTGCAGTACTATCAACCCACTCTGCCTAACGCCACTCTAACTCGCCTCACTCTACGCCATTCCACACAATGCCACACTGCAGCACTCTGCCACTCCATGACACTCCTATCCACACACGTGGAAGCAGGAAATAGGTGCAAACTGCATGTTACAGCTGATGGCGGACAGGTAGGGTGAAAGAAAATTTGTGACAGGTGGGAGGTGTAATGCACAGGTGGCAAGAAAGGACATGAGATGCATGATGGGAATGGTTAAGAATAGGGGCAGGTGGTAGGAGTGGTTACGGGACAGGTGGAGTTTGTGACACAGAAGAGGGTACAAGAAGGTATGACTAACATGAAGGGACAAATAATTTTAAAAGTGGAGTGTTTTTGGTGCCAAGACAGGATCACAGAATGGTGATGGGGGATGGTGCCATGACAGAAGGGAGACTATGTTGGGTGCCAGGAAAGGGACAGACTGAGTCAGGACTGAAGTGTGTGATGTGAACTGGGCAGTATTAGTGGCAGCAGAGGGCAGTAATTGGTAATGGGATGGCTAAAAGAAAGTGACAAAAAGGCAGGAGGGATGGTTGGCAGTGGGGTGAAAGGAGTGTGTGACTGGAAAGCATATGTAATTAGTGAAGTCTTAACAACCCCAACAAAATTCAACCTCCCACACTTTTTAATGCAAAGTTGAAGCAGCATTTCAAAATAAGAGAAGTCTTCCATTGCAACATTCAAAGATGGAGAGCTAAGGAGTCTGCGGGCTGGTGGATGTTGGAGAGCACAAGTTACAAGGGGGCTGCAGGATGTCCTCTCCCTTGTCATTAACACTATATAGGGTAAGTGTCAATCGGTTGGGCCTTGTCTCTGAGCGAGACCTCCAGAGTGCAACCATACCTTGTTCTGTAGCCGTAGGACATGCATGGTTGTTGACTTTCTTTATGATGAATTCTGTATGCCCTTTTGCATTTCACATCAAGAATCTCCGCTTTAAGTTATCTATTACCTGAGTTCGATCACCAGTGCCAGTAGCCACATACGTTGACTATCTCACCTGGTCACAGAGCTCAGGGGAAGGCGGGGATAGATGCCAACTCTGCCCTGGCTGGACAAACTGTTTTAGTTGCTGATTGACTAATGAGACTGTTGTCCGTCTCAAGTAACCTTTACGTTTAGGCTATGATAGGCCTTGTTTCCATAGTTTAACTGCATGAGTGGCGGGATTGGCAAGGCCTGCACTCTTCTCATAAAAAAGCTTTAGAGTGGAAGGGTAAAATCTGCATGCAGTAGAGGAAAATTAAAAGCAGTAGCCCACCATTTAAACTAGATGGGGCAACATGTACTATATACTGCTCTCAAAACACTGGTCGCAAATTGCAACCAATATTTTTATGACTAGTAAATAATTTTCGGAGCTGATCTATGTAGAAGTAGGTTGGTTTAGAAAATTCAGATTCTAAGTGGATCACAATCCGATCTACCAGACCACCAAAAAATTGCCTGCCCTCAACCTCATATATCATATAATCCTTCTCAGCCTGTTTGAACCCAAGCTGTCATTCACAAACATCCAGGACCTCTTCAGGTATCAGACCTCCATGACACTACAAACTAAAGCCACTCAAAATACCCCAGAGCCACACAAAGCACTTCTTTATTCACTCACAGATTCCATGGCCGTTCACTTCATTTGATCAAACCATCCACAATCAGCTACTTCTACAGTTCACAACCACAAGATAAACTGCAGTACCCCTAGACCACTCACAAATCCACTTAAAGGCTTACTTGAAGACACAACTACAACATCTTGAGCAGTCTCATTCATGCACAATTACTCACTAAATACCACTCATGCACTAATGGTGATAACCCCTACACTTACAGTGACTATTGTACATCTTCTGTTAACAAAATTACTTGATTGGAGGGACAAAGATCAAACTGAAATATTTGAGGTGGGAAAGGATTAAAAGAAATTCAATAATATTATTAGTGGTTTTCTGTTTTGTGTAATAGCTTAACACACCTGTGCTATTAAGTTGATCACAGAACACTCAAAGTAGTAATCGTGAAATTGCCCTGGAGTAACCTTAACATATCCTGAAGTCCTCACAGGTAAGGCTGGGTAAATTACTTGAGGTAAACTGAATTGAATTCCAAGCCAAGTTGCTTTTTCCTGTTTCTTCTGTTTTCTGTATACACATAACATAGAGAACAGCTAAAAGTATCCCATGCTTATCCATGAACTGCTGAGAGCATACTTGCTCTATACTACTGCACTCTACCCTGTACCACTCCGTCTAAGCCACTTCGCTCTACTCTGAGACACCTACACCAATCTACACCACTGCACTCTATGCCTCTGCAATCTGCGCCACTCCACGCCACTGCACCAATCTACTCTGCACCACTCTACTCTATACCACTGCCCTCTACACCACTCTAAACCACTGCACTCAACACCACTTTATTAAAAACCAAAGCACTTTGCGCCACTGCACGCTATGTCACTCTTTTCTACTCTGCATCACTCCACTCTACTCTGTGCCGCTGGACTCTACCCTCTCTACAAGTTTGCACTCTAGGCCACTGCACTCTATGCCACTCTACTCTGCGTCACTGTACACCATTGCACTGTCCTTGCACTCTACGCCACTCTGTTTTACTCTGCGCCACTCTGCTCTGTGCCACTGAACTCTACAACACTCTACTCTGCAAGACTGCACTTTCCACCACTGAACTCAACAACTCTCTACTCTCTACAACATTGCGCTCTGTCACTGCAATAGACGCCACTCTATTCTACTCTACACCACTGCTCTCTGCACCACTCGACTCTATGCCACTGCACTCTACTCTGCAACACTCAAATATATGGCACTGTATGCCACTACACTCTGCATCACTCCATGCCACTCTAATCTATTCTGCACCACTGACTCCACACCACTGCACTCTACGCCACACTACTCTACCCTGCACCACTCCACTCTACCCTGAACCACTCCACACCACTTCACTCTACTCTGAAACAATCTACTCTATGCCAATTAACTCTACACCACTTTACTCAAAACCAATGCACTCCGCCAATCTACTCTGCACCACTGTACTTACGCCACTTCACTCTAGGCCTCTCTACAACACTCCACTCTAAGACGCTCTATTATGTTAAACTCTACTCCACTCTGACACCCTACTCCACTCGATACCACTCTGCAACACTACTCCACGACTCTGTACACAACTCCCTCTATGCCACTTTACTCCACTCTGACGCACTGCTCCACTCTATGCCATTCCACTCTGTCACTCCATTCGTCCCTAAGCCTCTCAACTCTTCAACACTCGACTCCACTCTATGCCATTCCACTCTCCTACACTACTCCACTCTACGACAATCTACTCTGCTCTACACAACACCCTCTATGCCACTCCAATCTGCTCTACACCACTCCATGTCAGAATATGTGACTCCACTCCTCTCTGACACTCACCTCATCTCCACTATACAACACTCTACTTCTTCCATGACATTCCACGCCACTTCATGACACTCCATTCTACTTCACTTTACGACACTCTGCTCCATGCCGCTCTTTAGCCCACTAACCTTTAGCCATGCTGAACAGCAGCCACACTGGTGTGCAACATGGATAAAACATATTGGCAAAGCCAATAGCTCTTGCATAGGCAAGACCTATTAGCTTTGCTAATGCTTGTTTTATTTGGGGACGGCCCATGAAGCAGTTATTTGCACGTTTTTTTGTGGTCATGATCTGCTGTGCAGAGAAAATGTAGAATTCTTAAATTCCCAGTATGTCAAACAAGGTTTACCCATTGCTACTTGAGATCATCTAGAGTAATATATCCCCAGCTTGAAATCAACATGAAGTAATACAGCCAGATCCATTCTGAGTGTAATACATCCCCATCAAGAAGCCATCATCGACTAATACAGCCCCATTCTAAAGTTACCCTGGGATCATCCTTGAGTGACGCAGCCTCATTTTGATGTCTTCACAAGGTCATTCTGTAATAATGCAGCCCCATCCTGAAATACTTATAGGGTCATCCTGGAATAATCCAGCCTAATCCGGAAATCATCCTGGGATCATCCTGCAGTAGTAAATGATCATCACATGTTTTCCACTGAAGTAATCAGGAATCCATCCTGGAGTAATCCAGCCTAATCCTGAAATCATCCTGGGATCATCCTGCAGTAGTAAATGATCATCACATGTTTTCCACTGAAGTAATCAGGAATCCATCCTGGAGTAATCCACCCTAATCTGGCTGAAATCATCCTGAAATCATCATGGGATCATCCTGCAGAAGTACAAGATCATCACATCTTTTCCACTGAAGTAATCAGGAAGCAATCCTGGAGTAGGTTCTGTGATGACTGTGGGGGTCATCTCGTTTAAATATTTTGCCCTATAGGCATACTTCAGGATGGCTTAGGATGACTTCCCCAGATAATTGCAGGAATAGCCCAGCTAAAGTCATCAAATGACTTTAGAATGACTCCAGGATGATCTTCCTTTTTGACTTGGGCTGGCAGGCCTACCTCTGAGGCCTCGCGCACACTACTGTAGTGTGTGCATCACTACTTCTTTATTGGCAGCCTGCAATGTGAATGTCGGATGGATGTCCGACCTGCCTACTCTGAGTGAGTATGTATTATTTTTTTGTGTGTGTATATCCTGTTGTTTATGCGAGCGACGCGTGTGCACTGCAGTCATGGCCGTAATGGCCAGAGCTGCCAACTTTGGTGCTTCCAAAGTCGTCAGCTCTGCTCTGCCCATAACGCCGCCATTTCTACAGTGCACACGTGGCACACACGACACCCCCTCCAAAGTCGGCAGCTCAGCTGTGCTTGCTCTGGCCAGCATTACGGCCATGATTGACCCCATGATCCGATGGCACAACACACATTTTATCGTGCGACGTAGTGTGCAGCAGAGTTCATGGGCCATGAACCCTGCTACCAATACATCGCACGATAAAATGTTGAGCCATCGATGCCGAGACTCGAACAACCTGGTTCACCTGAAGGAAACCAGCCAGGTTTGAGTTAGTATCGGGCCCTACCGGCGTCATTGGCCCAACATCCTGTGATTCTGGGCAAATCACTTAATAAAATTAAAATCTTAATCTCCGGCTGTGCCTAACAAAAAAGTATTTTTTGTTAGGCACGGCCACGGAGATTAAGATTTTAATTTTATTAAGTGATTAAAAAGTATTTTCGTACTTCGATGTTTGATCATGGACTTTGCGAAGTCCACACGCCAGGATGTAAAGCAGCTAGCTGCCGCAGCTGCCTGTAGCTCTTAATATGTTCGGTTCGGGTCACGTTTCCGCTATATAAACATTAACAGTCTTTGAAGTGCAGAGTGACCCTGCACTTCAAAGAGTGTTAATGTTTATATAGCGGGAACGCAGACTGGCGCAGAGTTGCAGACACTCATAAATGTTTCTGATGCTAGGCCATGCCATCTCAAGTGCTAAAAAAATTACCTTTCCCTCAGCAATACAAGCGCACCATTGACAAGCATTTTAGAATTGTAGTGTGCCTTCTTGCTTTGTGGCTGCATTTTTAGACGAGCACAGAAAGGGGGACTTAATCGCTCTAAAGCAATTCTGTCACTCAGCCCCCGAGCCCTTCTTCCCATTTGAGACCCTGCTTGGGCAACAGGACTGTTATGCAGTGCTGCAAGCTCATACCTTCCCACCTCTGTGTGTATGGACTGCGTCTTACCAGACCAGAAGACAGAACATAAGACTTGCAATGAGAACCCATTTGTCTGCTACAGTGCTAAAGGTTACCAACTGCACTTGCAATTTCTAAAACAGCTTGTGTATAGACATCCAGGCATGCTATGGTAAGGCAGAGTGACTATGTCATCCCTCATCAAACCTCAGCTCCCCGCAATCTAAAAACCCATCAACATTTCAATTGTGATTTATGTCTCATGTACTGGTACATCAGGGCCCATTTACAGAGGAGTTGTTTTTTTATTTTATTTTTTATTTTAAAGTTTTAATATAGTGCTGCTAGACATGAAGGTGGAAGAGTTTTTCACAAAAAGGGTCATAGAATGAGAAGTTGCACAACATCTGCATGTTAAAGAGAAATACATGTGGAAGAGAAATGCTATATTAAATACATTAATAAAGCAAGTGAGAGCTTAGACATTTGTGGTTTGGCATCAGTTTAACTCTAGGACATTTAAAGGGTATATACATTTGCAGTCGGATGTGAATAAACAACTAACTTTGAAGAACCGCAGTACAATACCGCGGTACATAAGATGTATAGACTTGAATAAGCAGCAATTGGGAAAAAGCGGATGGGGTGAGGTGTGGTTAGTACATGGATGAGACATGCACATCATCTCAACCTGTGTGTGGTGATAAAACAAATTGACATAATGTGTCTAGTACTGGTGGAACTGGCAGGATTTATACATTACATTGCTTTCTCAAATTTGCTGGAAAATGCACCATTTGTCCACCCTTTTTTCAAAAAATTCTCGGAGGGGGAACCCCCCAGGGTCGTTCCGGCTCGATCGCTACGCTCGCTCGCTGCAATTCGCTCCACCGCACATTTTACGCCTCACCACTTTCAAATGTCACCAGCCGCCACTACATAATGGCATTTCACAGTTTCTGGTTGTTTTGGGTTTTTTGCCCATGAGAAAAATAGGGGCACACGTGTAGCAATGCAGTTAAGCAAGCTCATAAAAAATGCTGCTGTTTTGTGCCTGTCTAACCAAAGGTGAAACAGAGAAGGCTATAAATTGTGATGAAGTCATGCTTTATGCAGCATGTCAGAGATGCCAAAATAAAGTTTGTGACACACCCTGAGCAGCACAAACCTGTCAGCGAGCCGAAACTGGCAGAAGGATCACGCGTTGCAGTCGCTACCGGAAAGATAAGTTGTTTCTGTGACGAGGAGGACCTGGCTTGGCAGTTCGGGCTGGACTGTTCCCATGAGGCACAGGGTCAAGACTGATTTGCATATGGCTGGGTTCAAACTGGAATGGCATGGTGAGCAAAAAAACGATGGATTTAGGCCCAGATCTCTGTACTGGGGTGAATGTATGACATTGTTCTGCATTCTGTCCATCAACTGTTGTTTTTGCATTTGTCACCCCGAGTGGGATGGGTATGCCCAGACGTGGGTCCCGTGCTCTCCATGCCACTGGAATCAAGCTATCCTGGCTGAAGAGGGGTGAAACCCCGAAACCGGTCCTAGGATGCTTGTTTCCAGTCCAGGGAGGACCTGGCTTGGCAGGTCGGGCTGGACTGTTCCCATGAGGCACAGGGTCAAGTCTGATTTGCATATGGCTGGGTTCAAACTGGAATGCCATGGTGAGCAAAAAAACGATGGATTTAGGCCCAGATCTCTGTACTGGGGTGAATGTATGACATTGTTCTGCATTCTGTCCATCAACTGTTGCTTTTGCATTTGTCACCCGAGTGGGACGGGTATGCCCAGACGTGGGTCCCGTGCTCTCCATGCCACTGGAATCAAGCTATCCTGGCTGAAGAGGGGTGAAACCCCGAAACCGGTCCTAGGATGCTTGTTTCCAGTCCAGGGAGGACCTGGCTTGGCAGTTCGGGCTGGACTGTTCCCATGAGGCACAGGGTCAAGACTGATTTGCATATGGCTGGGTTCAAACTGGAATGGCATGGTGAGCAAAAAAGATGGATTTAGGCCCAGATCTCTGTACTGGGGTGAATGTATGACATTGTTCTGCATTCTGTCCATCAACTGTTGTTTTTGCATTTGTCACCCCGAGTGGGACGGGTATGCCCAGACGTGGGTCCCGTGCTCTCCATGCCACTGGAATCAAGCTATCCTGGCTGAAGAGGGTGAAACCCCAAAACCGGTCCTAGGATGCTTGTTTCCAGTCCAGGGAGGACCTGGCTTGGCAGTTCGGGCTGGACTGTTCCCATGAGGCACAGGGTCAAGACTGATTTGCATATGGCTGGGTTCAAACTGGAATGGCATGGTGAGCAAAAAAACGATGGATTTAGGCCCAGATCTCTGTATTGGGGTGAATGTATGACATTGTTCTGCATTCTGTCCATCAACTGTTGTTTTTGCATTTGTCACCCCGAGTGGGACGGGTATACCCAGACGTGGGTCCCGTGCTCTCCATGCCACTGGAATCAAGCTATCCTGGCTGAAGAGGGGTGAAACCCGAAACCGGTCCTAGGATGCTTGTTTCCAGTCCAGGTAGGACCTGGCTTGGCAGTTCGGGCTGGACTGTTCCCATGAGGCACAGGGTCAAGACTGATTTGCATATGGCTGGGTTCAAACTGGAATGGCATGGTGAGCAAAAAACGATGGATTTAGGCCCAGATGTCTGTACTGGGGTGAATGTATGACATTGTTCTGCATTCTGTCCATCAACTGTTGTTTTGCATTTGTCACCCCGAGTGGGACGGGTATGCCCAGACGTGGGTCCCGTGCTCTCCATGCCACTGGAATCAAGCTATCCTGGCTGAAGAGGGGTGAAACCCCGAAACCGGTCCTAGGATGCTTGTTTCCAGTCCAGGGAGGACCTGGCTTGGCAGTTCGGGCTGGACTGTTCCCATGAGGCACAGGGTCAAGACTGATTTGCATATGGCTGGGTTCAAACTGGAATGGCATGGTGAGCAAAAAAACGATGGATTTAGGCCCAGATCTCTGTACTGGGGTGAATGTATGACATTGTTCTGCATTCTGTCCATCAACTGTTGTTTTTGCATTTGTCACCCCGAGTGGGACGGGTATGCCCAGTCGTGGGTCCCGTGCTCTCCATGCCACTGGAATCAAGCTATCCTGGCTGAAGAGGGGTGAAACCCGAAACCGGTCCTAGGATGCTTGTTTCCAGTCCAGGGAGGACCTGGCTTGGCAGTTCGGGCTGGACTGTTCCCATGAGGCACAGGGTCAAGACTGATTTGCATATGGCTGGGTTCAAACTGGAATGGCATGGTGAGCAAAAAAACGATGGATTTAGGCCCAGATCTCTGTACTGGGGTGAATGTATGACATTGTTCTGCATTCTGTCCATCAACTGTTGTTTTTGCGTTTCTGTGACGAGTATTAGAGCATGCATCAATTTCCTTGGCAACTGGCGAGGGACAAGACAACATAGGAAAGATCTACTGAATCATTGACCTACTGACTCATTGATCCACTGAATCACTGATTTAATGAATTAGCACATCCGTTTAGGTTCATATGTGTATAATGAGAAGAGCAAACAAAGAGATGGAGATGTCCTCAATAGGCCAGATTCACAAAGCTTTTTCCACACCTAAAATGTTCACTGTGGGCCCAATTCACAAATCATTTTCTATATCTGAGTGACACTTGTGAGCGCAAGTACCAGCATTCACGAATGGAAATTCAACTTTTCAACATGTGTATGAATTTACTCACACCTATCTTGTTAGACATCTTTTGGCATGCTTTCCACTTACTTTTTGCTTCTGACCTCCTGTTTTTGACTGTGGGCTGAACTTAGTTATTGCTGGTGTTAGGATTGGGCATTTTACCAATGCTGACCAGTGCTAATGTGCATGTGCTCTTTGTCTAAAATGCAATGGCATTTGGTTTCTCCTTGATTGGAATATTTGAGTTTCTGATAAGTCCCTAGTACAGTGGACTACATGTGCCCAGGGTCTGTTAATCAAATGCTGCTAGGGGGCCTGTAGCACTGATTGTGCCACCCACACGAGTAGCCCTTCAAACCTGCCTCAGGCCTGCCATTGCAGAGTCTGTTTAAACTGCCATGTTGACCTGGTAAGCTCACCTACTTGCCATGCCCAAGCCTTCCCTTTTACTACATGTAAGGCACACCTAAAGGTAGGCGCTAGGTAGCTCCATGGGCAGCGTTTAACGTATTTAAAAGGTAGGACATGTACTTTTGAGTTTTACATGTCCTAGCAGTTGAAAAATGCAAAATTTGTTTTTCACTACAGCACGGCCTATTCCTCCCATAGGTTAGTTAGCATTAGAGCTGGCTTGTAACACTTTACAAGTGTATCTATCAATTGGAAGTAGATAGAAAATTGTAGTTTGGTGTCTCTGGACTCACAATTTAAAAACACATCGTTTAATGAAGTTGTTTATTAAATTGCAGGTCTGAAAATGACACTTTTAGAAAGTTTGCATTATCTTACCTAACCATTTTGTGCCTCTGCCTGTCCCTAGAGCACACGTCAGTGTTGAATGACTGTTGAGCTTTGTGAACTCACTCAAGACAGTCAAACACAAAGAGAGCTGAGGTGTGCCCTGTATGTCCTGATGGCCATCACCAGGCTGATGAGCCTTCCTAAGCGAGAGTGTTGGGAGGAGTTGACACTTGCCCCTGAATAGGGCTGTGCCTGTCCCCACACAAAGAGCTGCATACCCCCTTAATGTGTCTGGAGCCAGGGCCAGGAATGGCAGGGTCCTGTGCACTACAAAAATCTTTCTTTGAAGTCTCCCTACTTCAAAGACCAAAATCAGTATAAGCACTGGTCCTCTAGCACCATATACTTAGAACACTTCTGGACTGAGGACATTCTGCCAGGAAGAAGAGCTGTCAGGAGGGACTGTCACTTTGCTGTTTGCTTTGCTGTGTTGGCCTGCTGCTTGCTGCTTCATTCCTGGGAGTAGGAGGACTGGACTTTGCTCTCTGCATCCTGCTTTCTAAAGTTTCTCCAAGGGCTTGAGTTGAGCTTTCCTCCTGTTGGAAGTATCAGGGCCATCACAGACTTCACCTACAGCACCTGAGCTCCTCTGCAAAGTGGTGCCAAATCCAGTCTGAAAACAGAAGAAATCAACAGCTCGACTTTGAGCGCATCTCCGGAACCAGCGCTGCACTTCGACACTGCACCGCTGTCTGCATCGAAGTTGTGGTCCCCGCTGAACGCAATGACGCGACTTGCAACACAGACCCCTACACCGCTGCAGTACCTCCAAAGAACTGCCACAAAGGGAGTCCTGAGTACTGCTTCGCTGAAGTCCCTGGCGCCCTACTCTGTAGCCGCACCGGTGGCCCTGTGGTTTGACATCGACGCTACGAAATCAACGCCTCATAGCCAGCGGAACTGATGCCTCACCAAAACCGGCCCATCACTTCCCCTACACCTTGCATCGTCCCCAGGCGTCAGCTGCTCAGCGACTCTGCACCGCCTCCAGGAGCCGACACGCCACTGGCTTCAGTGACACCTTCACCTGTGTTGTGCAATGCACTGTCCGTGAGTGCTGATGCACCAACGACCTGCATAGCAGTAAGGAACCGACGCCGCACCCACCTACGTAATGCCTCACCTCCCCCAGCGCCATGCAACGTCTTTGTTTCTCAACGTTTCCAAGGTACTGTACTTGGAGACTCTGTAGTTGGCCCTTGCTCCCTCACGGTCAGCCTAAACTTGTGCATTTGTCCTCGTCAAGCACGTCGGAATAGCTCCAGCTGGATCTATTGTGCTTTTAGGGCTATAACTTGATTTTATCTTTAAACATTCATATCTTGACTTGAGTATGTTGGACTTTTGTCGTTTTGGTCTTGTTTGATTCAGCTAAATATGGGCTATTGTTCAAAACTGGTGTGGAGTATTTTTGTGGTGTTTTCACTGTGTGTGTATGTGTGTGTGTGTGTGTGTGTGCACAAATACTTTACACATGGCCTCTTTAGTTTAGCCTGACTGCTCTGAACCAAGCTACCAGAGGGTGAGCACAGGTAAACTTAGTGTGTACCACACTTACACTGACTAGGATTGTGGGTCCCTACTTTGACAGGGTGCATTCTTCTGCCAACTAGAGACCCCATTTCTAACATATCTTAACACCATTATGATTTAAGTTGACTGATGAGTAAATCCCGGCACAGGTTGGATTGTGGATTTTTCCTGAAAAAGGTCAGAGATTGACTCCTAGGCAGGAGCATAACTTAAGGGGGTGTGACACCCCCCAGATAAACGCATTTGTGGCTTGGTAGTTGATTCTGGGAGCCCAGACGCAGGTCTGCCATGTCTATGCTGGTTTTTCTCATCATCCTCATTTCACTAAGAGACGATTTTAACATGTTCATTTTTGGGATCAAAAACTGAAGATATATACTGCCTTATTTACAGAAAAGTAGTAAATTTCTACCCATAGAAGCACTCATTTAATGGGTGAGAAACTACTTTTTGTAAGTCACAAAAACTGGCAGTAGTAGGTTTGGAAAGCTGTGCACGTTCAGATTTCTACTACTGGTAATGCCACGTGAAATGTTAGTCATGTGCCATTTTTTAATCTTACTATTTCCAAAATGCAGGTTGTACAAACAGTATATTTTCTCTTTGAGAAAAGGTGGTTTGCAGTTGTACATGAGGATGGACGATATATACAACTCTATAAAACTAAGTAATAGATAAGGACTCTATCTTAAATTATATCAATTTTCATCAGAGAAACGTCAAAGATAATTTGCTGTACAGCCAATATTTGAGAATACAATTAAATTGTAGTTAAAATGAGAATTATTTCAGAAATGCAAAAGCCCTACCTGAGAAGCTCCATCAGAGGAACTATCTAGGCAAACCACTCAAAAGGTTCCTGAGAAGGGCGTGGAACACACCTAGGGGGATTATGCTCCGAATCAGAGATAAATAACCTACTGACCAGATGGTGTGTGTAACTACATTCAGTACTCATACCAACCTAATCAAGGGGATCATTAGGAAAAACTGGAATATAGTTCAGAACTATGACCCATCTGTGAGAACACCTTTATTTTCTTAATAACAGGAACATCAAGGATACTGGGGTGAGATCAAACAATGAAATTTAGAAAGAAGCAGTGACCGTGAGATCCATGATGGGTTTGCCATCAATCGTGGGACATTACAAATCTGACATCTGTTCAGTTTGCTCTTTGACAATTGAGACATGGAAATTATTTCTGGCCGAATTAGAATTAAACATGAAGAATTTACAAATTGTAATACAAGAATTGTAATTTACATAATCAAGTGTCCATGCGACATGGCATATATCGGAACGACATTAAAAGAAATAAAAAATATTATAAAACACAAATCACGTATCAAAAAGAGAATAATGGCCCCACTGTTGTTACAATATGTTATTGATGACAAGCACAAGGAAACAGAATTTTCCTAGAGTGTTTAAATACATGTAATATCAAGAGGTGAAGAAATGGAAACATCTCTGCTCCACAAAAATGATCATGAAAATCCAAAATAAACAATACCAACTGACCAACGACAATGGGACTACATGTCCCAGAACAACTAATACCTCATTTATCTCGAAAGACTACCTCCATCATCGGCTGCTGAGGACCACCAATTGTATGAAAAAAGACCTTCTGATACGTGCTTCTGATATGCCCGTTGAGTGGGTGTTGGATCTCCATATTGAGGTTTAGTCTCAAGTGCCTCCACACAGTAAGGAAATTCGGCGCTCTCAAGTCTGAGCACATGCTGTCACTAAACTTCAAGGGGCAGATTTACAAGGACTGGCGCATCTCTGCATATTAGCAGGGATGCGCCAGTAAAGATGCGACACGCAAAAATACCCTTGCGCCACCACGGATGCGTCGCATTTACAATGCGGCGCACCGTGGCGCAAGGATAGACATATGCGTGTCGCATCTTTTGTCGTAAGGGCAGCGCATTGCTGGAGTCGTGTCGCAAGCGCGACGCAACTCCAGCAATGCTCAGGGGCAGCCTATTCCTATCATGCTGCGTCACTCCTTACGCCTGCTCCAAGCAGGCGTAAGGTTTTGACGCAGCGGCGTCGTAAAAGTGACTCAGTGAAATCTTGTAGATTTCACTGCGTCACTTTTACGAGGCTTTCTTGCGACGGAACGCCCACCCTTCATACATTATATCTGACGCAGGTATAATGTAGCGCAGGGCTTTACAACGTGACGCATCTCCCTAGATGTGTTACGTTGTAAATATGTCGCAACGTGGCGCATTGTTTACGACTCCGCTGCGTCACAGAAGTGACGCAACGGCGGCGCAAATGTGTCGCAAGGGGCTTGTAAATCTGCCCCCAAATGTGTATGAATGCATGCGCGGGTTTTTGAAATGTCTACGTTTGTAATGGGTGATTTTCTTCTGCACACATGGACTTGTGCAATTTGCCATACTAGTGCATTTGCTTAGCTCTGGTCTCATTAGCCCTTCCTCAAATCAGGCAGAAGATATTAAAATGTGCTTGATCTTTTGAGCTGTGTGCTCAGTTCTACTGTCGAGTTCTACATTCGTGTTTTATTTTGCGGTTAATAGGCACACCCTTTTTGTGTTTATCTTTATGAGGCAGGGTGTTCACGGTGCTTTTTTCCCGTCTAGACTTTGACATTCGTGTTTGTGTGTGCAGTTAATGTCTGCGGTTACCACCTTTTCTAGTGTGTGAAAGTTCCAGTTCTTCTCTTTCTTTCTTTGCCAATTAAGGTTTCCTTCAACATGCCCTGCACTTTTTACCGAGTTTGCATTTTCTTTATCAGTTCTGTCTGCAGTCTTAAAATCGCGCTTCTATTACCGAAATACACTCAATGCAGTTAAATGTTTGCAGGACCATGAAAATCCGCCACTTTCAATGGATGCACCAAAGAAGGGACGTCTTCATATGACGAATGTTTTCAACCATGAAGAAAGAGGCTCAAAAAGGGTTTTTCTATGCGTCATCCATTTCCTGGCCACGTGAATGTGGAATCTTCACAGGGGGTTATGTTAACATACAAAGGGCAGTGAACAACTCTGTATGCTTAATGTGCACGAGCACACTACAAAATGTACAGGCTACGCAGGTGTACATCTGATACTTTTGAGACTCGTTTAAACTGTTGTAAACCTCATCAGTGTGGAGACATATCACAACACATCCAGAGATGTATTATTTGTGAACTGGGCATTATTAAAATGTATGTAGTACACACGGGCGTGTGAAGGAACAACACCTGGCCCTGCCTTCCCTACATCAAATTATACTACCAAAAAGAATCCAGTGTCAAAAGAATCCTGAGCTCGGTATACACAAGGGATGTTAACAATGCTGTGTGTTGTGTAGTGGTGTGAGCCATCATTTACCTATGCAGGTTTCGAGTCCACGCCTCTGATAGATCAACAAGGTGCATCTATGAAAAGCCCCATGGGGGTTTTGTCGAACGAAAGTCACGCTGAAAGTAATCTGCTTGGCACAAAGAAGTTCTGGAGAGTTCTTAAATTAAAGTTTTGCCACGAAGAGTCCATCGCCAGCTGCATGTTACCTCTTATGCTTACTATTTGCATTGTGCACTGTTGTGAAGTTTTAATTAATATTTACCTACAATTCTAAATATATTGCATTTTAACTTTAATGAATGTCCATTTCAGGGATTGCTCACTATATTTTAATACTTTTAAAGCACCCATTGTTATTTTTTTTTTACATATACACATTGGAAGACTGCATTCCGGTATAGTTTTTATAGCTTTCCCTTGATTTTAAGAGTAAATAAGCGTCTGTGTACAGGAATTCTATATTTTAGGTGAAAATGTGAGAGTGGCACGTGGGAGTGGCAGGAACATTGGAATATTTATCACAAAGTGGGCGAAGGAAAGGCACTATTCCGGAGAGGCACAGAGACGGACAAGCTAATACAAAATACACCAGCAAAAGCGTAAATCAGTTGCAGTTCATTAATGTCACACCCACATGTACTCCACTAGTACAACAGCCCAAACAAGTTTAAATGTATTCAAGCCAAGGCTTGCAGAAAGTCACATACCACACATGGCCACTCACAGTTACTGCAAGGGAATTGCAGTTAAAGCAATCGATACAGGTGTTAATCTCCTCTCGCTGTGAGTGAATTGAATCTAGATGGACATGTAATCCCTTGTATAAGTGTACATCGACTGTATAGGGCTCTCCACACATAGACTTACCTTTCTGAATTGTACCTCTAGCAGTACTGAAAATATGGTGCCATTAAATCTAGCTACAGTACTTACCACCTATCTATGTGGTGCTCCTCTTTAAACCTTGCAGCGGAAAACATAACCTCACCCCATTATAAACTACAAGAAAAAAGAACCCAAATGTAGTTAGCATACTAAACAATTAACTGAGTGAATTTTAAACTAAGCACTAACCTAACTATGACTAACAAAATGTCTTGTACTAATGTGTGAACTAACACACAAGGAACACCCAGGGCAACTAATGGGGCTACAACACAGTGAAGTTCCTACTATAAATGATAAATATATGTGGACTATAAGTTGAATAGATATTCAGGTGCTTTAACAGAAAGTTATTCAAAAGTTATACTCTATGGGGAAATTCACAAAAGAAAGTAGTAAATCTGTACCTGTTAAAGTACTTTCATACACAAAAGGGCACTTGGAAAGGGACAGGTTTTCAGGTGTACTACTGCAAAGGTCATTTGACATTCCCTGAGCTTCTATGTCCCCAAATAAACAGATTTGCATAGCATAGCATTAGGGAATGGGGACATTTTACCCAAAGTGAAATGCAGACTTTTTTCCTTTTCTTTTTTTTTCTCCATGGGAGAGCCCATCTCAACCCCTCAAGACTTTCAGGTGATCTGATCCTCTTGACATCGTGGAAGGGGAGTAACTCCCGCCTTTTGCTGGAGTAAACCCCTGACCATTTTCAGGGTGGGAAAGAGTTGTGGGCATTCACAAATTTACAGAGATAAACATGTCTTGTTCTGTCCAGTTCCCACCATTGAGCGTCAGTTATTACTTCGTATTTCAGCACACTACTGCAAAGAAATACACCACAAGAATACCATTTAGACCTGTGAGGATTTCTTTTGAGAATTTCGAGACTATTGTAAATAAAGGCAGTTTTGTCCCTAAACCTATTTTTAGACTGAAAAAAAGATATTTGTGAATTGACCACAAGTCCTTCTGATATATGTGTATGTCTTAATTGTTCAACACCAGTGCAGTAGGTCTCCAGCGAACTCTCGGCCCAGGTGAACACCGATGTCAAAAACAACTGCACATCTGTCAAGAGTGAAAATAGGTAGGCATAGAACCTACTGTATAGCATTGCAATAAGAAGGTGAATAGAGACCTGGATTTTCGCTCATGTTGTACTTTTGACCCTTTCTTGTTTTTGAGTCATAAAACAACTGGTAATCTGAGTCAGAGCTGCTTGACTGACTGACGTTCAATCAGTGACCTTGAGGATTCAAGATCCATATCTGACTATAAAACACCAGTCTCGTCTCGTTCTCTTTACTCCCATGTCGATTTCCACTGACAAATTTCTTTCTTCTTGAGTTTCGCAAGAATCTGAAGACCTGACTTTTCAATTAACCAACTGCCATTGGCATGGCTAGACACACACACCTGCTCAGTACCAGGATACCTGCACTCTACAAATACACATTGTTAGACCTGGCACCATTGGCGTGGGTCTCCCTTCCATTTTTTGCTGTTGCCTTATGTGTTTTTGCTGGTTATAGATGCTTTGGGCACTGTGCCACTGCTATTCAGTGCCACAGTGCAAGTGCTCCCTATGGTAAATTGATGTATGGATTAGTGACTCCATGATTAGCTGGCGTGGTTTACTTGTCAGACCCTAGTACAGTGCACTGTGTGTGCCCAGGGCTTGTAAATCAAATGCTGCTGGTGGGCTTGCAGCACTGGTTGTGCCACCCACAGAAGCAGCCTGTAAAGTGTGTCTCAGGCCTGCCATTGCAGAGCCTGTGTGCAGTCTGGTACTGCCATGTCGACTTGGTAAGTGCACCCACTTACCAGTCCCCAAACCTTCCCTTTCCTGCATATTAGTCACCCCTAAGGTAGGCCCTAGAGCAGGGTGCATTGCATGTGTAAGGTAGGACATGTCCTGGTGTGTGTGGCATGTCCTAATAGTGAATTACAGCCATTTTAATTTTTCACTATTGCAAGGCTACCTGTTCCCCATAGGACGGAATGGGCAGTTTGATTATAACATCTTATAATTCTAACTGACCCAGGGAACATGGTAGAAAAACGAATTTAGTATGCCTGAACTCAGAATGATAAAATACATCTTTTAGTGAAGTTGGTTTTAACATTCTGTGTTTGAAAATACCACTTTTAGAAAGTAGGTATTTTCTTGCCTAACTATCCAAGCCTGCCTCTGCTAGGTTGTGAGTTGCACCTGGGACCTGAATAGGGCTGTGCCTTCCCTCCACAATGCTGGCTCCACCTCCTGGGGTGCGTCTGATGTCCCTGGCCTACACTGTCAAAGGAAAGAAGGAGTCCTGTAAACAAAGTGCTCCAGGACTGACCAGAACTGGTTTGGTCTAGGCAAAGGCCTCTCTGCCTTCAGAGAACAAAGAGAATATGAGTATAAAGGGGGACCCAGACCCCAGAACTTTAGATCACTTTTGGGAAACAAGAAGAACCTTTGCTGTGGAGAGGAACCAGAGAGAAACTGAAGGAGGAGACTATCCCTAAGCTGAGCGCTGTTTGGGGGATTGGCCTGCAGTGGTTGCCTGACTGCCAAAGAAAGGAGAAAGGAACTTTGTGCTACTTTCATCAACTTGTAAAGGATCTCCAAGGGCTTGAAGATTGAGCTTGCCTCCTGCTGAAGTCTCAGGGACAACAGACTTCACCAACCAGCTCCCCTGAATTCCCTTGCTGGGAATTTGAAGTGCCTGCTGTTGTGCTGGGCCTTCTGAAGGACTGCGTGTCGCAGGGAGCTGGAAGCGCGACTCACGGAGAAGAAGCGTGATGCCGCCGCAGCCGCCGCATCACTGAGTAAGGGTGCCGCCGCTGCTGCATCGCATCACCGAAGCGCCTCGCATCACCGGAGAAGAGTGTCGCCGTCGCAGCAGATGCCGTCACATCACCGGAGAAGCGTGTCGCCGCCGCAGCCGCTGTCGTCACTTCACTGAGTAAGGGTGCCGCCGCTGTCGCACCGCATCACCGAAGCGCCTCGCATCGCCGGAGAAGAGTGTCGCCGTCGCAGCAGATGCCGTCGCATCACCGGAGAAGCGTGTCGCAGGGCCTGTCGCGGCTCAGAAGATTCGCAGAGTCGCCGCATGGCCGCCGGGCGTGCACGCATTGCCTAGTAGTTGTCGCATCAAGGAGAAGACGCCATTTTTGTTGCATTGCATCGGATCGTCATTGTATCACGGCACTGCTGGTCGCATCGCCACGGAAGCGCAGTAAGAAACCGACGCATCACCTCCCCACGCTGAGAAGAACCGACGCATCACCGTCCCCTGCGCAGCAGTAGGGAACCGACGCATCACCGTTCTTGCGTGTAAGGAACCGACGCATCACCTTCCCTGCAACACTTTCGTTGTATAGCTTTACGCATCCAAAGGTACATTGAACAATAAGTGTCGCATTTACCATCTAAAGAGAACTAAGCTATTTCTACCATTTTTAAGTACAGTATTGTGGATTTTTGTCGTTTGTGGTCTTGTGTTAAATCTATATAAAAAATACTTATTTTTGATATACAACCTGTGTGGTGTCCATCTGTAGTTCTGTCAATATATTACTGTATGTGTTCACAAATGCTGTACACACTGCCTCTGAGATAAGCCTGCCTGCTCATGCCAAGCTACCAAGGGGGTGAGCAGGGGTTATTTTAGGAGTGTAGCCCCTTACCCTGAGTAGAAGCAAGGGTCCCTATTTGGTCAAAGGTACCTACCTCTGCCAACTAGAGACCCCCAGTTCTAACACACATAACATAACTTTGTGGCCTCATCAACCCTGGTCTGTTGTGTCCTATTGGCAGAATGGGACTGAATGGTGGTATGAGTGCTGTCTGCAATGTTTACAATACTGTTATTCTAGAATGGCCTTGTGATGAGGAGATGGTGAGTAGAACAACATGCAACCTCTCCAAGATGGCTGCTGAGATATCAGCAATGAAGAGAGGATGCAGAGAAACAGAGGCAGTGAAAATGGGGAAAACTGGAAGAAATGAGGAGATCACTTCAAGTACCGAAGATCAAGAGGGATTGGAAGAAAGGGGACAGCACACTCAAAAGGAAGAAGAGAACGCAATGCAACAGAGGAATACTGTGGTAGGAAGACAGTTACGGAGGAGCACATGGAGGATCACAGACTGAGGCTACCTCGACAGAGATCTGCCACTGTGAATACCAAGAAAAAGAGTAAAAGGAAATGGCAGGGAATCTGAGGGACGCTGACCTAGGACTGAGGCAGACGGACGCCATCAGTAAGCCCCATGTGGTGCATGTGGGTGAAAGGATCTGGGTGCCATAACACCACGGTCTCGGGACAAGGTAATGGCCTGACGCAAGTAGCACAAATGTTTGTTTTGCACCTTTTCAATTGGTGGCTCTAGAAAAGTGAACACATGTATGAGACTCAGTTTTGAATTGGGATTCACAACGTATTGACTGAGGTAAGATGAGCAACTCTCAGGAAACTATACTACCAAGGGGTTAAAAATAACAAAAGAAGGTATCAAGGTGATGGGGAAATTGTAACATAAGAATCAGACCCTTTTTTCTGATACCCAGATATTTCTTTTTTGTTTGAGGGAATTGTATTATCTCCCCAGGAGTGGCCAGCTGACTAGGGTGGAAGCTGGGAGCTGGGAGAAATTCCATTGAGCAAATCACATGGAATAGTTTTTGAAGGAAAAGAAGGGGACGTTTTGTTTTGAAAACGAATTCTCCATAAATCAGTGATTGAACTGATCTTTTCTTGGTGTTACGCGTCTGACCGCTAATTTAGTGCTACCGGCCCTTCAGCCCCTGCAACCTATCTTGGCATGAGTCATGGTTGATCAATGTAAATTTTCCCCCTCCCGTGCTGCTACTTTGCTTCTTAACAAAGACTTTAAAGGAAATGGAAACCCAGATTATATGTTACAGCGTGCTTCCCATGCTGCAGGCCAAAGAGAACCCAGTGTATTGGAGTACACTAAGAATTTTGGAAGAATGTTAACGGCATGATAAGTGCAAGTGTACAACTCATTTTTTAAATGCTTGCAACAAATTAGCCCATTTACCTTTCTGTTTAGGTAATGGTTCTCTGTGTGAGAGAAATCTTTGCACCACCTTAGTGAAGCACTGAGATGGTTACCATTTAATTGATAAAATGGGCACTTAAACAACTGGTACTTGAGCATTGAGCAGCATTTATGTTCAAATACGTCAAAGTTTTCTCCAGGATATTAAGAACTCTTATTTACTTTACTTAACAAGAACGATAAGAAGTCAATAACAGTCAGAAAGATTGGGATTATAAAAGTAAGTAAATAGTTGGTGCAGTGCATACATCTGGATTTTTCTATCCAGTACAGTTGTGCAATAACAAGGATGATGTGACATCTTACCTTTTTCACATTCGCTTTCTCCAACATTCAGTATTTCTTAAAATGCCGCCCTCTAATTCACGGATTGATTACACTGATGTGTGCAGAGCTCAAATAACTGTTACAAGATTTCTTGCACCAATAACTAGATATTGAAATATGCAATGTACTGGAATTTAGATCTTCATTTCTCAAAGTATTTTTTCTAAGATTTCTAGCACTAAAAGCTATGGTATTGAAATCTTTATATTCACTGGAATTATTTCATTAAATGGGTTTATTTTAAGTGATATGCTACGTACATACAGATTTTCTCAATTTGCCAGATAATATAAATCCAATAACAGGTATAGAAGCAGAGACCTACGGATGAATGTTTTTTCAAATGAACGTTTATGTTCGGTGAACAGACCTAAGCAGATAGGTAGTAAAGCATAGCCTCAGCAAAACAAATTGAATATAAACTGTAATAAAACATGGTAGGTAAAAGGAAAAATTGATGTACAAAATGTCACCTTTGAGGTAGGCCATTCAGATGGTTGCCTCGAAAATGAAACAAGAATTGGCAAAGCCAATAGGCACAGCTTTATTCCAACAATCTATGTATACACAGGGATTCATAAAAGCTGTTTAAATTTGTTGCATGGGCAAATGCCACTATCACAATAAAGCATGTCCTATTGGCTTTGCTCATTTTGGAAAAAAATAGCAAAAACAATTGTTTTCTGTGAAGAGTGCATGTAGGCGATAAATAATTGATTGTGATAAACAACGCAATGGTTCAGTGTACTATTTAGATGTAACATAGTCCCTCATACATTCCAGTTAAAGCACTTCATGAAAGGGGAATGATACACCAAACAACTAAATAGCATGCTATGAGAAATTAATACTTCTCTTGGTTGAGATAAACCCTAACCTGTGTATATTGTAAGGAACAATAGGTCTTGCAGACAACTGTTCTGCCAAGTCAGACCTAAACATAGGAGTTCCAATTTCATAAAGGGGTTAGTTATTAACTTCCCACAAATCCATCAGCACAATAGTTTACCACTGAATACAATATCAATATCGAGGTAAAATAATTCAATATTTCCACTGGTGGTTAATGTGGTACTATATCCAATACTTTAATAAAATTTAGGTTGCCTGTCACCATACTTCTCACACAAACTTTCCACTATGCTTGTCATTTTCTTTCACAAAGAAACCATATTATGCTGCCACATATATATTTTTTAAAAACCTGTGTTGACTTTACAACGGTGCTGGGCCTTTGGTCCTTGAAGCAGGGGCAGTACAGAGAGCATGCAGTGAGGGTTGTCATGGAATACTGGCCCAGATCTAAAAACAATTTGCGCAGGGCAGCAACTAAAGCTTTGATCTGTATGAATGGCTTTGTGCTCTTTTTATGTAGATTTAAAGGATGAATGATTACCCAAATCTAGTTGTGGATGTCATATACACAGAAAGGTAGGTACTCGTTTGCGGTGTTCTTATCTTCTTTATTCAAAGATATGTGCAGAGACAAAGGAACAGCCGACACGTGTTTCACCCAGGGGCCGGCAGGCCAGGGCTTTCTCAAGGCAGATCAATCTTGTGGTTAGTATTATTTATCTAATTAAATTATAAGTCGAGGAGACAGAAGCGAGCGTCTTCTGTGATGTGGGATTTCTGCGGTCTGAGTGACTACTAAAGCTGCTGTTCTGCATTGCATGAATTGTAGAGAGCAGAACAGAGCCATATCTACTATGATATCGTGCTGTTTTCCCCCTCTCCCTGATCTGGCGCACTTTAGACTGCCATGCGCCAATGCACTTCTTTACACCATAGTGCAAGAGTGTGTGCTGTCTGTAGGGAATAGGTATTCTACTGGAAGCTGACTCTTCCAGTACAAAAACTATGCTTTAACGCTTATTCTGCTTGGTGCAAAGTAGGAAAATCAAGGGTCTTACCTCCATGGTTTCTTCCATTGACTTTGGTACACCGAGCTTCTGAACTGAGTAGATGATGAAGATTTAAACAAGAGACAACAAATGAGGCTGGCCCAACATTCTGGTTCTGAACTTAAGACAAAGAGCTTGGTTCACTAAGGCAATTTTAAGTCTGGCTTGACAGCACAGTTGACTTAAACATGTATTGTTGCCAATTCTTTAAAATATACGTAGAGTGGTCTTTGGTTCCACCCAGAGGAATACTACTCTTTCACGCTATTGGCTATTGTGTGTATCATTTCAATATCCAGAAAGTGTCTCCATTAAAATGGATGAGGATCTATTTTACATCTGAAAAGTATGTTTTATCATCACAATGTTAGTCATTTTCAGATCTTTATGTATAAACCCATTCTCTACAGAAAGCAATCTGTTTTTGTTACATTTTCCCAGCATTTGCAAAGCCAATGATTAACGGCTTTTGTACGTGCATTGCATATATATATATATATATATATCCAATCGAAAAGCACCCAAAATTGAAAGCACCACACATCGTTTAGTCACTTACCCATGCATTCAGTAAGATACGTTAAATCACTCACTTATACAGTCAGTCACGCACCTACTAAATCATCCATACAGACACTTACACACCCACTCATTCTTCAATACGTCTTTTCCTATATATATTAAAAATATTTAAACTTTAGAGAAACACACAGTCACTGGATGATGTCATCAGTGATGTCATCAGTGATGTCATTTGAGATGTCATCAGTGATGTCATCAGTGATGTCACTGACCATGTCATGAGTGATGTAATATGTGACGTCATCAGCAGTGCATTGCGGGGCGCGAGTTATAGTTAGCTGAACTAACTATAACGGGAGAATTTCACGGGTTTTGTACGAGTGCAATGTCCAAGTAACTATAACTGTCCCTAAAACCTATGGTTTTTTCAGTGAATTTCAAAGGTTTTTAAATGCTAATTTGTAACTATAACGTGTCTGAAACCTATGGTTTTTTCAGTGAATTTCAAAGGTTTTTAAATGCTAATTTGTAACTATAACGTGTCTGAAACCTATGGTTTTTTCAGTGAATTTCAAAGGTTTTTTAAATGCTAATTTCTAACTATAACGTGCCTGAAACCTACGTTTTTTTAGTGAATTTCAAAGGTTTTGTAAATGACAATTTTTAAATGTACTAATTGTTATATTAATTTTTTTCATACTGATTTACTACATTTTTAGAAACAATTTTTTTTTACATATTTTATTTTTAAATTACATTGTAATTACATTATACATTACATTACAAAAAATACTTTCTCAGAATGAATTACTTTAGTTTAAATACTTTGCAGATAGGCAATAGACTTTTAAGTACAGTAGTTACAGTTGTTGCAATGGGCAACACATTTTCAAACACAATGCAACATTCAGCTCAATGTGAATTTCTAGTTAAATGCAATTAGTTACTTTATGGATTACTTTTCTAACCACAGGACTGGATCCTAGATTCAGTCCTGGTACATCTCCTGTAAACAGTTGAGTAAAAGCGTTTTGGTTACAGTCGTGATTTTTAAGGAATATTATTGTATTTTAAAAGTTGACACTTAGAAACTTTTTCTCATAGAATCACCAATGTTATCCTATGGAAGGAAATTCACTTAGCAGGTAAAAACTGTTATTGTTACTTTTTCTTACTCAGTGTTGGATCCTGGATCCAGCACTGGTGCATCTCCTGTAAACAGTTGAAAGAATGCGTTTAAGTCATACAGGCGATTTTTAAGGAATATTTGTAGTTTGTGAAAATCAACACTTTGAAACTTTTTTGCTGAAAACCAGTCAATGTTAGCCTATGAAGGAAATTCAAGTTACCGGTAAGTACGGTTAAAATTACTTTTGAGGATCAGTACTGGGCTGAAAGATGCAGCACTGAGGTCTCTCCTGATAACAGGTGAGTAAATCGGAATTCGTATTTCGGCTGATTTTAGAGGAATATTTTAAAGTTCCAAAACTCCACACTTAGAAACTTTTTCAGCAAAAAGCAGGCAATGATATCCTATGGAAGGAAATTCAAGTTACTGGTAAGTACGGTTAAAATTACTTTTGAGGATCAGTACTGGGCTGAAAGATGCAGCACTGAGGTCTCTCCTGATAACAGGTAAGTAAATCGGAATTCGTATTTCGGCAGATTTTAGAGGAATATTTTAAAGTTCCAAAACTCCACACTTAGAAGAATTTCCAAGTGAAACCAGTCAATGTTAGCCTATGAAGGAAATTCAAGTTACCGGTAAGTACGGTTAAAATTACTTTTCAGGATCAGTACTGGGCTGAAAGATGCAGCACTGAGGTCTCTCCTGATAACAGGTGAGTAAATCGGAATTCGATATTTCGGCTGATTTTAGAGGAATATTTTAAAGTTCCAAAACTCCACACTTAGAAGAATTTCCAAGTGAAACCAGTCAATGTTAGCCTATGGAAGGAAATTCAAGTTACTGGTAAGTACGGTTAAAATTACTTTTCAGGACCAGTACTGGGCTGAAAGATGCAGCACTGAGGTCTCTCCTGATAACAGGTGAGTAAATCAGAATTCGGATTTCGGCTGATTTTAGAGGAATATTTGTATGTTTCAAAAATCAACACTTAGAAACTTTTTCAGCAAAAAGCAGGCAATGATATCCTATGGAAGGAAATTCAAGTTACTGGTAAGTACGGTTAAAATTACTTTTGAGGATCAGTACTGGGCTGAAAGATGCAGCACTGAGGTCTCTCCTGATAACAGGTAAGTAAATCGGAATTCGTATTTCGGCAGATTTTAGAGGAATATTTTAAAGTTCCAAAACTCCACACTTAGAAGAATTTCCAAGTGAAACCAGTCAATGTTAGCCTATGAAGGAAATTCAAGTTACCGGTAAGTACGGTTAAAATTACTTTTCAGGATCAGTACTGGGCTGAAAGATGCAGCACTGAGGTCTCTCCTGATAACAGGTGAGTAAATCGGAATTTGTATTTCGGCTGATTTTAGAGGAATATTTTAAAGTTCCAAAACTCCACACTTAGAAGAATTTCCAAGTGAAACCAGTCAATGTTAGCCTATGAAGGAAATTCAAGTTACCGGTAAGTACGGTTAAAATTACTTTTCAGGACCAGTACTGGGCTGAAAGATGCAGCACTGAGGTCTCTCCTGATAACAGGTGAGTAAATCGGAATTCGTATTTCGGCTGATTTTAGAGGAATATTTTAAAGTTCCAAAACTCCACACTTAGAAGAATTTCCAAGTGAAACCAGTCAATGTTAGCCTATGGAAGGAAATTGAAGTTACTGGTAAGTACGGTTAAAATTACTTTTCAGGACCAGTACTGGGCTCAAAGATACAGCACTGAGGTCTCTCCTTATAACAGGTGAGTAAATCGGAATTCGTATTTCGGCTGATTTTAGAGGAATATTTGCACAATGGTGAAGGGAGGGGCGGGGCCTGAGGTGACATCTGTGCAAACGCGCCCCGTGGCGCGTTTTAAGTTGGGGGATTAAGTCCCCTTGAATCCTGAGGGTCCCTAGGGGCCAACTAGCCCACCAGGAACCTCCAATATGCGCCAGGGGGCTGCGTTGCAGAGACTGTAGAGAGGCCACACCCCTTTTACACCTCTCTGCAACGCAGCTCTGTGGCGCTTTCTGGATGTACCTGTTGGGCTAGTTGGCCCCCAGGACCCTCAGGATTGAAGGGATTTAATTCCCATCTTAAACGCGCCACGGGCCTGTTTGCACACATGTCACCTGAAGCCCCGCCCCTCCCTTCACCACTGTGCAAACGCGCCCCGTGGCGCGTTTTAAGTTGGGGATTAAGTCCCCTTGAATCCTGAGGGTCCCCGGAGTCCAACTAGCCCACCATATACCTCCAAAAGCGCCACAGAGCTGCATTGCAGAGAGGTGTAAAGGGGTGTGGCCTCTCTACACGTCTCTGCAAGGCAGCCCCTGGCGCATACTGGAGATTCCTGGTGGGCTAGTTGGCCCCCAGGGACCCCCAGTATTCAAGGGGATTCGTTCCCCTCTGCAAACGCGCCAGGGGCGCGTTTGCAGAGTGGTGAAGGAAGGGGGCGGGGCCTGCGGGCCCGATCGTTTTTAAATTTTTTTTGTCCCTGAAGGGAGGCTGTGTGGCCCCCTTCCTTTTTCTCTTTTTGGGCCCTGGGGACCCCATCCCCCAGGGCCTTACCCCTTTTTTTAAAATTAAAAAAAAAAAAAAAAAACGGGAAGGGGGCCGCGTGGCTCCCCTTCCCTGGGCCTGTATTGGCCCCAGGGACCCCATCCCCGGGGCATGGCCTCTATATTTATTATTTTGAGGGGGCAGCGTGGCCCCCTCCTCTGGCCATTTTAAGGCCCCGGGGACCCCATCCCCCGGGGCCGGCCTTTCCATTTTTTTTTTTTCCTTCTTCTCTTTTTTGGGGAGGGGGCCGCGTGGCCCCACTCCCGAGCCACTACTTGCCCGGGGACCCCATGCCCCGGGGCTGGCCCTCTCCGTTGGGGACTGTGGGGGGTCCCCAATCCCCCTACAGTCCCGCCGGCTCCCACGTCCCTTGGGAGCCGGCATTGCTGTTCCACATGGGGAGCAGCTGACATGCTGCTCCCCATGTGGAAAAGCAATCGGCTTTGGATATTGGAAGAGAGAGCAGGTTTCCCTGCTCTCTCTTCCAATATCCAAAGCAGACTACTATGGCAGGACGGGAGCCGCGAGGCTCCGTCCTGCCATAGCAAACTACAGTGTCCCGAGGGTAGGCACCCCGGGACACTGCAGGAGCCGGCCCTGGGGGTGGTGGTCCCCAGGGCCATCAAGGGCTCCAGGAGGGGGCCGCGCGGCCCCCTCCCATTCACTACACAGCCCCGGGGAGGTGGTGGTCCCCGGGGCTCTGGGAGTCCGTAACAGACCCCCATATTAAAATGTTTAGTGCCCCGGGGAGGTGGCGGTCCCGGGCGTGTGGGGGCTGGAGCCCCCCCACACAGGTCTTATAATCTATAAAAAAAAGCCCCGGGGAGGTGGTGGTCCCCGGGGCTGCGGAAGGGCTCAGAGCCCTCCCGCACCATTTTAAAAAGCCCCGGGGGGTGGCGGTCCCGGGGCTTGGGGGCCCCTGAGGCCCCCACACATTAAATTACCCCCCCACCATGCCCCCGGGACTTGGGCCACCCGGGGCCAGTGCTGTCGAAGCGCGGGAGACCGCGCCCGATTTTTCCGGCAGGATTCGCGCACCCTGAGCGCATCCTGCCGATTTTTAAAAACATTTTTTTATTTATTTTTTGCCCAGGGGGTCCTTGTGGGACCCCCTGAGCAAACCTAGGGGGTCAGGGTGTTTCTACCCTGCCCCCTTTGTGCGCTTTGCGCACTTGTTTCTGTCCCTCGGTTCTACCGAGGGACAAAATGGCTGCCAACATTTCCTGAATCGGAATGTTGACAGCCAGCTGACAGCCAATTAACATGCAGCTCGTGATCGGGACGGTGCGCGCAGGGTGCGCTGAGGGTACGCGGACCCTACTCGGCCATAGATATCACTAACTTTTTACTTTTCATTTTCTCAGCAACTACTGAACGGATTTACACCATTTAACAAAAGGGTTCTTTCTGAACCAAGAACTACCTCTTTGCCAAATTTGGTGTAATTCCGTTCAACAGTTCGAGGCTGTAGCCGTGTCTAAAGTTTCCTATGGAAAAATGCATGGGGAAAACACGTTTTGGGACCCCCCTTTTTCTCGGCCCCCGCTTGACGAATCCCCGAGACTTTCAGGGTAGGAGCGGACCGGAGCGGGCCACAAAGTTTGAAAATTTCGCGAAGATACGTCAACCGGCAAGAGAGTTATTTCAAATAGAATGTCGCGGATTTCCTATGGATAATAGGTTGTAACTATAACTATCTACTGGCGACCGCCTAGTAGATATATATATATATATATATATATATATATATATATATATATATATATATATATATATATATATATATTTGGATATGTACGTGTATTACCTACTGGCGGTCGCCAGTAGGTAGTTATAGTTAGAACCTAGTTTCCATAGGAAAAGCATTTTTGATTTGCCAATAACTTTGGCGCCGTTTGACGAATCTTCACGACATTTTCAAAACTAATTGTTCACTCAGGTCAGCTCCTATCCTGGAAGTTTCGGGGTGATTCGTCAAGGGGGGGGCTGAGAAAAAAGGGGGGTCCCAAAACGTATTTTCTCCATGTTAATTTCCATAGGAAACTTTAGACATGGCTACAGCCTGAACTGCTGAACGGAATTACACCAAACTTGGCAGAGAGATAGCTCTTGGTCCAGAAAGCACACTTTTTTAAAATGGTGTAATTCTGTTCAGTAGTTTTTGAGATATTTAAAGATTTACAGATATTGATATTTGAGAATTGTGAGATCTGATTGGCTGAGCCCTTCCGAGCACGAGCTTGCCTCTGACTGGCTGCCAACACTTCAAACCAGGAAGTGTTGGCAGCCATCTTGTGACTCGGTACCGAGGGAGAAGGAAAAAGGTGAGTAAAACATTAAAAAGAAGAAAAGGGGGCAGGGGGCAGGGTAAAAACCCCCTAACCCCCTAGGCCTGCTCAGGGGGTCCCACAGGGACCCCCATGCCCAATAAAAGCATTTTTGTTTTCATTTTTGGCCGTAGTCGCGCCGGGTGCGCGAACCAGGTCGAAAATGTAAAAAAAACGAAGTGCGGACTCTCGCGCTTCGTTTTTTAAAGCCCCCGGGTGGGCCAGGTCCCGGGGGCAATGCTTATTTATGTAGCGGGGGCCCGCAGGGGCCCCCGCAGCCCTGGGGACCACCACCTCCCCGGGGCTCAATTGTTTATGCGTGGGGGCATGCGGCCCCCCGCAGCCCGAGGACCGCCACCTCCCCGGGGCATATAATAAAAATGCGTGGGGGGGCTCCTGACTCCCCACGCTGCCCCAGGGACCGCCACCTCCCCAGGGCAATCCTTATTAATGTGCGGGGGGCCAGGGACCACCACCTCCCCGGGGCTTAAAATACAAAAAATGAAGTGTGGGGGGGGTTCCTCCCCCCCACACTGACCCAGGGACCACCACCTCCCCAGGGCACTCTTTAATTAAATGCGGTGGTCCGTTGCGGACCCCCGAGCCCCGGGGACCACCACCTGCCCGGGGCTTTAAACAGTAAGGGAGGGGTCTGCCCGGTCCCCCTCCTGGAGCCCTTGATGGCCCTGGGAACCGTCACCCCGCAGGGCTGGCTCCTGCAATGTCCCGGGGTGCCCACCCCCAGGACATTGCTGATTGCTATGGCAGGGCGGGAGCACGCCTCCCGCCCTGCCATAGCAAACTCCTGCTTTGGTTGTTGGAAGCGAGAGCAGGAAACATGCTCTCGCTTCCAAAAACCAAAGCAGATTGCTTTTGCACAAGGGGAGCTGCATGTCAGCAGCTCCCCTTGTGCAAAAGCAATGCCGGCTCCCGTAGGAGGCGGAGAGCCGGCGGGACCATGGGGGCATTGGGGCTCCCCCCACGGTCCCCAACGGAGAGGCCAGGCCCCGGGGGATGGGGCCTGTGAACTCCAACTTGATGTGTGAATAGACTGTGTTTGTTAATAGGGCACAAAAAGCACTTGCATCTTTCTTTATTGCAGTTATATTTACCTCCCACATTGATAATAACCTTAAAGATATTTTCTGCTTCACTGTTGTGTCGAATGATTCATGCAATCAACAGCCAATGCATATTATAAAAAGCACTAACAAAACCAATGAGTCTTCCATTTTTTTAAACACAAAAATTGGCAAAGGCATAGGTCTGACTCATTACTGAAAATGCCTGGTTGTTTTCATCCAACAAGTCACTCATCCATGCACTCAGACAGTCATTCTTGCTTTCACCCATCCATTCACCAACCCATTGACTAATTCTTGCATTCACCTATTTGCCAATGCACAATACCACACACACACACACACACACACACACACGCACCAATCACCAATCAATTAAGAGGCACCTTCAATTAAGAGGACTGCAAGTCAGTGAGAGGGGTCAGAGTGCTTCTGGCAGTGTGTCACTTCTAGTCTGTGAGGGGTATGAGTGTTCTAACTGTAGTCTGCGACTGCTAGTTTGTGAGGTGTGTGAGAGGTCTGGTATTGAGGGACTGCTAGTCAGTGGGAAACGTAAGAAAACAGGCAGTAGGGTCAGGCTAATACTCTGTCAATACTGTGAGATTGCTGTCAGTAGTGTATATCTGCTAGTCAGTGAGAGTATGGGAGTGCTCTTGGTAGTGTATGGCTGCTTGCTTCCACTGAAATACAGAGGCTTATAGCAAGTAATGAATGCAGGCATCATGTCATGCCAGGGGCAGCAGGTCCTGTGCCAGGATTATACAAGCTCTGACCTGCTCCCGTGGGCAAGGATTGGGCATTTCTGGGGGGGGTTGTAGTGGACAATTTGTGCTGACTTGCAAACATGCAAGACTATGGGTTTCCAAATCTTTTTTTTGGGCCGCCCTCTCTTGGAAATGTTCAGGTGTATGCTGCAAATGTTCATGCATCAATTTTTCAAACAGCAAAACAAAAATAAAGTAAGAAAAAGAAGTATAGAGAGTGTGGGCTTTGAGTCAGCCCAATCACCCATTTTCTTTCCTGTATACTTCCTGCATTGCTGCTGCTTGAATGGACTGTCCATTAAATTCATCACATTTTGCAGATTTTATGTTGGCCCATTGCCTTTACTTAAAAGTATTTTTGTTGGGCATAAAAGTGGTTCTTTTATGATGACAAAAGATGGCTACTGTGGATGTGACAGGGCATGGAACAGAAGCACACAATGATTTCCTGTGCCACACCGAAATGGTGGAAAGGTGAAAAGGAGGTTTTAACTGCCACTATTTCAAGTAGACCACCTTTAGAGCTAACTCAAAGGAATGGTGCAGGACATCCTTGGCTTCCCCCTCTCCATGGACTGCTCTGCCTGCCATTGAGAGCCTCACTACCCTCTCCAAGAGTTCTGAAGGCACCCGACAGCTCTACTTCTGATGGGACCTGATGGCTCTAGTGCAGATGGTTGTTCGTGTGAAGCAGCCTTCGTCTCCCACTGCAGGAGTTGAAGTAAAATTCAGAGCACCGGGCAGCTCTCGTCCTGCTTGCCCCAAATATTTCGTATACATGCCCTGCTGCCACCATGATCCCACATGAGCAGGATACCGAGCACAGGACCAGGGTCATTTGAGGGACAAGTAGGGTGGCTGAGATACTGCATACCAAGTAAGTCGATGGAGTCAACATTCCCTACAGAATTAGAATAAAGTTGTTCTGTAGCCTTTCGTAGTATCTGGGACAGGATAGTACGGAACTTTTACCCCAACCCAGAAACCTGCTACTTTTACTGGCATTGTCTTTTTACCACTTGCTATTATCTGAAAGCTGGAGTGCAACAGTGCAAGCTCCAGGTCCAGGGCTTCTGGCATCAATGAGTCCCTCCTGAACCCTTAGTGTGATGGTACTCTGTGGACGTCTGCAGCTGGGACAAGGGCCTCTGGCACATCCTGAGGCCTCTGACATTCCATGACAACAGCATCCATTGCGGCCAGAGAGTGGAAAGACTACACCAACCTGTACAGCAGAAACATAGCCTGACACATGTACGTACACAGAGCAGAGTATGTCTAACACACAAATGCTGAGACTGGAGACAGATCATAGCACAGAAATATGCCCACATAGAACAGCAGCGGTACTTCGAACAGGTATGGGCAAGTCATGTGTAATTAGAGCCTAGCAGAACTATGAGAACAGAGTCAGAGCCTGGCTGGCACAGGTTTGTACACAGAGCAGAGACACTGCTAGGCACTGTTATGAACTCTTAAAACTCACAGGGAACTTACTGCAATCATTAACCATGTGACCGCAAACTGAGCCATACATAAACGCACAATGAGCACAGGTGTAAACCCAGGGGGGGCATATCTTATTATCACTGGTACTAATCCTGAAAGCATGGACAGTCTAGTTTAGGTATATATTTTGTCTGCCCAAAAAAGCACTATCATGTCTCATCAGGGTGATTACGTGCTATGCATACATAATATATACATGTGTTAGACCTGACCTCCTTGGAGTGGCGTTCCCCCCTAACTTTCTGTTTTCACCCCTCCTGTTTTGATGAATTAATTTTTGTTGGCTTTAGGACTCTGTGCACATTACCACTGTTAACCAGTGCTTGTGCTCTGTCCTTCAAACATGGTAAAATTGGACTACATCTAATTGGCACCTGTTAGACCCCGCGGTTTCTGGCTGGCTGGGACTCATTAAAGCCAGACAGACTCCACCATCCTAGATAGGATGAGTACGATACACTTGTCCAATAACCTGTGCTCTCCCTTGGGTAGCTTGGCACAGAGCAGTCAGGATTTTCCTTGGGGTCAAAGTGTAAAGTGTTTGCACCACACCACCCTCGCAACACACTTCGTACACCACCAAAAAGACTCAACACCATATGTATAAAACACTGGTCTTTGTATTACACACACATTGAAATCAAAACGACATACACATTGGATATATTCGTCACAGTATCATGCAATTATTGAATGCTTCCATTGGCAGCAGAAAGGCATGAACATAGATGTACCATTCATGGATATTCACTTGCCCCGTTATCCCCTTAACCCCGTAAGCAACATAAACCAATGTGCACACTTCCTCAAGGTGTTCACATTCCAAGCAATTCCCTCCCACATCAAAAGCGACAACAAAGAAACATATAAGCAGGCTGTTCAGAGGTATTTCACTTTCCTGTTAACACATTAGCATGAAACACAACATTCCCAATATCGCATACCGCATACAGTTGTAGTGGGCAAGCAAACACAGTTTTTGACTATGCTTCTTGACCCAGCCCCTCAGCTACTCAAACCACCCCAGCCAACGATAAACGTTCCACCCACTGACAACACTTTGATTAGATTGTCGGGACCACCTAAAGTGGAAGAAAACAATTACATGTTCTCATTCATCCAGATTAGGTCCTCAGGCACCTTCACGAGTGCTGGATCACTATCCCCCCCATAGGCAAAAGACTGTGACACCGGAAGCTGGTGTGCTTCCAAATTGGAGCAATGTTTCCCCTCCAGCAGAGGAGCGAGCTGCAGGTGCTCCAGACTGCCAGCCGTGGGTGCACACAAGCCACAACGAGACCCTTTGGGTCCAGTCACAATATTCTCAACAGCAGAGTAACTTGTGACGTGGGTCTGGGGAAAGGGAGCCGACGACCTTGGACAGAGGCCAGGATGTCAGGCACTGTTGTCCTCCCCATCAGGAGGGCAGAGCCAGTCAGGTCCTGTGGAATCAGCAACTTCCTCTCACACCCCTCAGACACCACATGCTGTGAAGTAAGAGCAAGCACAGGTTTCCGGTTGGCTCGGGTCCCTCAGACTCAGCTAAATTCCCCCACACTTCTCGAACTCTTCACGTTCTGGCACCCCATCTTTACGAGCACACTCCTCTGCACAGTGTGATTATGGCATACGTCAGGACGGCGTTGTACCAACTGACGATCACTTCTACTTGTTACCGCCGCACACTGCGAGGTCCTTACGATCTTGTGGAAATGGGGAGATTCTTTCTGTCCCTGGGATCTCGTAGACAGGACACCAGCCAACCAGCCCTTTGAGAATACTTAGGGTCCCGAGCCACGACAGTTCGCAATTAACTGCAGGCCATCAACACCCAGGCAACATCCACCAAGGGATAGTCCCGTTCCTAGAGCACGACAAGCCCCAGGACACCACAAGTCTGTGGATGCTCCAGTTGTAGTCCCTCCTGCCCCAGTAGTTCCTTTTGCCGATGTCCCAGCATCGAACCAAAGTGGTATGGTTCCAAACCCTCAAGCATCTCTAACTCCTGAGGACAGAGTCCCAGTAGTTATACCCACAATGGCCTTTGAAGATGAGATCAGTTCAGAAGGCCACCTTTGAAATGCACAGGCGATCTCTACATTTTGTCCTGTCTGCCATCCAACCCGGGAGGATTGATCAGTATCTTTAGTGGGGCCAAGACCGTCCCCCTTTGGAATGCAGGTGCTAATTCCACCCACTCTTATCTATCCCAGGAAGGCCCCTCAGAGTCAGAGGTCTGCAGTTTCCCTTCAGCCCCTAGTTTATATCTGTGTATCAGGAATGCACAGGTGTAACTGTCCCCCTAGTGGAGACAGGCCGACAGGCACACAGAGCCTCGAGCATCGAAATACCCACCTTCCCAAAAGTGGAATTTCCAATGTAGTAATGTTGTATCCACTCGCATCACTGGAGAGAATTCGCCATTACTAACTCATCGATATCAAACACTATACTGCCACTTTTCTGTACATAGGAAATACAGCTCGATAGCCTTTTCACAGATCCCTCATGCCAATCCAATGTGAGTAGCAGGCCCTACCGTTCTTAACACACCATCTGGTGCCATTCACTACCAGTGCATGTACCACCCATGGACCACCCCTTCCAGACACCGCACCCTGCCCTCAGGGAATACTCCGATATAACGAGAGACATGCAGATCCTTGGCAAGTAGGTTTTTAAATGCCAATCAGAGTAACAGTACCCTGTGCACACAGGCCCGCAAGGGCAACCTTGTGGCATGTTTGAAGAGCTACCTCTATGGGTGGCATAACCAGTGCTGAAGGCCCACGGAGGAGCAGTTGAGTTACATGCCATAGGTATATGTCTTACCCCCACACAAACGACTTACAGCTAACTCAAATCAGCCAATCATGTATACACCAATTACTAGTATGCATATGACAAACACAGCACTTTGGCACTGAATGGCAGTGTCAAAAGTGCTCAAAGTCCTAAGGCTAGCACATAGATCAGCAGAAAAGCAGGAGGGGCAAAAGCAAAAAGTCAAGGGAACACACCCTAGAAGAGGCCATTGCCAACAGCACATAAATGGTATTTCAAGTACCCAAAGCCTGTAAACTAAATGCTACCAGTGGGCCTGCAGCACTCATTGTGCCACCCACTAAATTGTCACTTTAAAAACATGTCTCAGTCCTGTTACTGCTGCATATAGATTAGTTTCAAGCTGCAATTTCGACCTGGCAAAATAAACCTTTTGTCAGGGCTATACCTTCCATTTTAATACCTATAAGTTACCCCTAAGGTAGGCCCTAAATGCTCATAGGGCAGGGTGCATTGTATGTAAAACGTAGGATATTTGTACTTATGTTTTACATGTTCTGGCAGTGAAAAAGCCCTAAAGTCATTTTCCCTGTTGTAAGTCCTATCTATCCCATTGAATAACACTGGGTTACCTTATTACAATTAATACGTGCTAACTCTAGTTTGGGAGCAAATAGAAATATGTTGTTTACCCTCAAATAAATTTAAATTTCAAATCCTCTTTCTTGTGCCAGCCAACTTTGCCTTCTGCCAGTGTTCTTGGTCGCATGACTGTGAATGGCTCTGCTTTTGGGGTTTGAGTATTCCTTCCAGACAGAAACAGAAAGGGGGCTTAGGTGTGGGCAGAATTGGTCATTGCAAGAAATTGGGTGGCTGGTTGATGGGGTAAAACCCTACTCAAGCATAAACCACAATGCTTTTCAGGGTAAAGTCACAAGCAAAACCTATATTAACCTGTGTTCAACCCCCTGGTAGCTTGGCAGCCAGGCTTAACTTAGGGGCAATATAGAAAGAATTTATACAACACACCACAAAAGGATCCCACACCAGATTTAGAAAAATAGATTATTCGTTTATAAATAAAACCAGAAAAAAATGACAAAAATCCAATCAGTAGAAACAGAGATCTGCAGGTTTGAAGATTTCAATGAAAATAACGCCAAAAAGCACAAAATGCCAGTTGTGGATATCCAGTTGCGCCAGACTGGGAAAAAGTCCCACGTTAAGGCCGACCGCGATGGAGCACGTGCTGGCTACAGTGACCCAGTTAGGCCCGCTGAACAAGAATACCTTAAATCCTGGATGCATTGCACAGTCGATGCAATGTATCGGTTCTGAGGAGCTTCTATGCAGCGATGCGAGGTCCTGCATCATTGTCGAGGATCCCATCGACGGGGACTTGTAATACAAGGTCTGGCATTGAGGATGCGTCATGAAGTCGCGGCTACACATCGGTTCCGAAGGGCTGCGATGTGAGAATCTGCATCGTCATTGAGGCTGCTGTCGACTAGAGATTTGTGATGTGTAGGCTTGTGTCAGTGAAGCTTCGCACAATGGCAGTTCTGATGCGGGCTACGAGGCGATGCAGAGTCCTTGCACTGGGAGAACCCTTGCAGCAGAAGCGATGCATCGGTTCTGCTGGGGACTGCACAACGCAGCAGAGGTGACGCATCAGTTCTGCTGGATCTACAGATGGGCTGGCAGAGCACCTTCAGGCCCACTTCCACGGGTCCAGGACTGGAGTGGCACCACTTGGCAGGGTAGGCCTCACAGATAGCAGACCCCAGGTGCTAAGTTGAAGGTTCCTCCTGAGTAGAGCCTTTGGCCCCTGAGGCTCTACTCAGGAGGTCAGCCAACCAGCCCTTAGAGTCCCTCTGAAGTCCTGGGTTCAACAGATGCAGGGCCAGTCCTTCTCACCCAGGAAAGAGGGCATCAGGCAGTAGGTCAGCACAGTGGGGCAGCAGTCCTACAGAGCAGCAGTCCAACAGAGTGTCAGACGTTTCAGCAGCACAGCACTCCTTCTTCCTGGCAGTGTCTCCACAGGTCCAGAAGTGTACTGAAGATTTGGTGTCTAGGGTCCAATATCTATACCTGGGTCTTCCTTTGCAGTGGAAGAAGCTTCTAGAGGTTTCCCTTTGAAGTCCCCAGGCATCCTGTCTTCCCTGTACTGACTCCAGACTAATTACAGGGGGTACGCAGCCCTTTGTGTGGAGGCAGGACACAGCCTCTTCAAGTGTAAGAAGAGCTGTGCTCAGCTCCACCCTCCCATCCTGCCAGTGATGGCCCATCCATGCACACCTAAGCTCTCTATTGTGCGTGGATGTCTAGGAGAAATATGCAACACTCAACTGTCAGCTACACCCAGTCATGTGACCCAGAGACAGGCTGCATGCACTAAATGGCTAAGGCAGGAAAATTGCAACTTTCAAAATTGTAATTTAAAATCCGACTTCACCATAAGAGAGGATTTTTCATTACAATTCCAAACACACCAAACATGAACTGGTTGCCTGCTCCCATATAGAAATTATCACATATTAGATGTAATAAGGTAACTCAAATGTTAGCCTAAGGAGAATTAGGCCTTGCAGTAGTGAAAAGCAAATGTAAGAGTTTTTCACTACCAGGACATGTAAACTGAAAAGTACATGTCCAGCTTTTTAATTACACTGCACCCTGCCGTCTTAGCTGTCCAGGGCCTACCTTAGGGGTGATTTATGTGTATTAAAAAAAAAGTTTTGGAGTGGCAAAATGTGTACTTTGCCAGGTTGAAATTAGGGGTGGGCGGTGAACTCTGCTCTGCCGGCAGTGTTTGCAGACATTTGCCACTCTGCGCTCCGCATGGAGCGTGGAGTTAGGCAAAAACTCTGCCAGTGGAGCAGAGTTTACTGGCCAGCTCACAAGTTGGGAGTAAGCAGGCAGACCTGCCTGCCTCTTCCCATGACCGGCCCCTTCCTCCTAGCTAGGGCCACCTCCCTCTGCACCAAGGCACCAATCAGTTGCATGGCTTTGTGGTCCCGCTCAGCTGCCATGGCTGTATGAGCACTTGGAAGTAAAGACAACAGAACAGGAGTCTTGGCTATGCTGGAGTGCCCTCCACATGCCATCCAATCTGCTCATCATCATGCTTCCACTATGGGATCCTATTCGGGCTCTGCCGCCCTCCACGCCCTTATGGCTCTCAAGTACTCCCCTGACTTGAAGATAGAAACTGGATGAGAGGCAGAGGGTTACTATTTACAGATCCCAGTCAGGTTTTTTTGAAAGTCTGGATGAGGGATTAGCTTTGTGGGCGTCAACATTGACCAGGATTATTGTCCGCTACACTGGCCTTCGGAAATATGAGATGCTGAAAGAGATTATTTATTACGATTCAGCGGTTTTGCGGATGTGGAGGGTTTGGGCTAACCTTTTGGGCCATCCTACTTGGACGATTGTGGGACACTGGAACTGATAAGTTCGACAGTCCTTTTTCTTGCGGATTTTATCTACCTTGGCTGGGCTTTGGGAAATATTGACCCACATACACAGATCAATCAGACCGAGATTAAGATAACTGAGCCCTGACGAAGTTCCATTTGGAACGAAACGCGTTGGCTGATGTCCAATTTTAACTACTACTACAATAAAGGATATTTTTTGGATATACTTGGAGCCTACTGACTTTGTTCTGGTGCACCTTCCTTCTCTTTACGGAGATCCCAGTCAGGTGCAAGTCCTGTGCGACAAGAAGCTTAGCCTTCCATGGACTAAGGTGCGTGCACCCCAAAAACAATTGGGAACTGAGCTTGTTAGGGAGGAAGTAGTGCTAAAGGTGGGTACCTTGTTGTGAAAGGTGCAAGCACCTGCCTTGTTGACCAGGCCCCTGCTCCTCACAGACCCAGGTGGAGCCTCTGCTTTCCCAGGGTGGGGAAGTGAGCTCGGGTAGAGCGATCACTTCCTTCAACACTCCAGTGATCTCCCTGAAGGCCAGCCATGATGGGGGCATGCCAGGAAGGGCACCTCACCGTCCACAACCACGGTGCGAGGTGGAGATGGTAAGTATGTGGCTGTACGCTTTCTAATTCACTTTGTAGAAAGATTTCTCTGCCTGATGTTTCAATGTTGAGATAATGGACACAGAAAAGAACAAAATGGTTAACATCTCACACAGACAAGGTTGTACAGTATTGTTTACATAGGTTTACAAGGTTGCTTTATCGCGCTTGTTGAGTCCATTTATTGCAGCACTATCCAGTGACTTACAGCAACTTTAAAACTGAAAAACACACAGTTTTTCACAAGCGTTGACAGTGTATGTGACATTCGGTTAATAAGCAGGAAGTGGTCAAAGGACAGTGTTTTTCTGTGGACCATAGTTCAGCTCACTGCAGGTGGGTGACAGGTGTGCATGCGCACCTTCAGTCATGCAGCAGCTTGCAATCGGATCACCACAGACCCAGATATCATCACCCGGCTAGTAATCTTACATGTGCGATTACACAAATAAACCATTTGTTCTTTTGGATTCCATTCAAACTCTCCATCCATCGTGGTCACAGTCGATACTCCTGCTAATCAATCACAATACAGCCTGAACCTCCTGTGAGGGGGCCGGAACACATTAAAATATCGGACTGAATTTAAGGTACTATAGATTGCTTTAGAAAGATTATACCTTCAAATTAAGCCTACTTTTCCCCGCCCGCATTCTCGCGCTCCATTATTTAACCCAGTGGACTTAGTGTGTTCTCAAAGACACTTCCCAATGCCCATTTTAATGCAAAATAATCTAAAAGAAATTAGCTAATTGGTCGGATGTTTATTCCATGCTTGTAAAATTGAAAGATGTCTCACATTGTCTGCATCAAGACCTCCTCCGTTGTCTTCCCAACAGATCTCTGCTAATGTGCTTCAGGCCTGCCTTGGTGGCAGCATCCCAGACATCTTTTTATCTAGTTCACAAATTAATCTGCACTACTGCATGCAGTTAGCATAAGAGCCCTAAAATGTTGATGCTTTTAGAGGCCACAGAGAAGGTTTGAAACTGAATGTGTTGAGGTACATGTTATTGGCATTTCTGTAATGTGCAGATGCCACTTGTGTGGCCTCGTTGCGCTGTTGCATGCCCGAAATCTTTGTAATCCAGTGTTTGTGCGAGAAGACGTGTGCATCTCTGTGCACTGGATGTAAGCCTTGGAAGCTAGAGATGTCCGCCATACATGCTGTAGCTTGCTTCGATCTGTCACTAATTGTGGTAGTGTCCAGCACCACTAAGATGATAGAGTGGAAGAAATGCTTCAGTGCATGTATGGAAAGGTGCATGGCAGCAGGTGTCCTGCAAGGGGAGAGCTGGATGTCCTGTTAAGTGGCAGGGATGTCCAATTATGTTGTGGTGAACTTGTCACTACAGCTACTAGAGGCAGAGAAAGGTGCACTACGCATAGGTGAATCTCACATCCATCCATACTCTGTGAATCACGTGCACATTTTTATTTAACTCTGTGGAATCTGCCCACCCCTAGTTGAAATGGCAGTTTAAAACTGCACACACAGGCTGCAATGACAGGTGAGACATGATTAAAGGGCTACTTAAGTGGGTGGCACAATCAGTGCAGCAAATCCACTAGTAGCATTTCATTTACAGGCACTGGGTACAAATAGTACCACTTTACTAGGGAGTTACAAGTAAAGTACATAGGCCAATTGGGTGTAATCCAATTTGCAAGTAATCAAAGGAGAATTAATCACTTGTCCTGTTTATAACCAGGGTCTTGGGTTCTTACTGTCTTTAAAAATCCTCATTCGCGTTGAAGCCATTGGTGCGGTATATCTTGATTTTCCGCAAGCGTTATTACGTGAAAAGCATCATCATCGGGTCTTTTTTTATGCTTTGCTCCGCCTGGAGGGAGACCAATTGATATTCGCAGTAGTGATCAGTGATGGTAAGAGTGAGAGTGAAGTGTGTCTAAAATTACCTCCATCTATCAGGACTATTTTTATTGTGTTGATGATGGGGTAAAGCTAAAAAGTGAGAAGTGGTGCGTAAATAGAACAGTCACTGTTCTATTGCACCCATTTAAAAACGTGAGTGGTCGACATGTTTCAGCCCTTCGGTGCCCTGTTGGGTCGTTAGGCTTTCTTCAGGACTGTTACTGTTTTGTGGTGTGCGTAGGTAAGTAATGCACTTACCCTTCTTCTTGCATGTGCTAATTAGCACTCTGACCTGTTATAGGTGAATTGTACCTGTAACTGGAGAGGGAACAAGACCATGAAAACAATAGGCAAGAGTCAATCTCTTTCTTGCAGTGTGTGATGCTTAAACATTTACAGTCAAAGGTTCACAATTTACGTGCCAAAGTGCTCCGAATAATCATGCTGAAATTGTAAGTGTACACATCTCGAATCATAAGAAACAATGCAGTCACTCAATAAAGCAGTTTCTTTCTCTATTCCATTTCCCCTATTTGTGCGTTTGGGCAGGTACAGTTGTGATTGTGGTCCCGCTTAGAGTGTCAGTGCGACGGTTATAAGCACCGAATTGTGAAGGATGGCAGCGCTTCCTATTTTGTCCCCACGTTGGGAGCAGGGACTCTGTTTATGACCAAGCTTCTGCAGTAAACATGTACGGCGGTTTTGATGTGCCTGCGTTTGCCGTAATCATTTGGTGATCTTGAGCGGCACGAGATACATCCCGCTGTTATCTATTCAGGGATTGTATATGTGTTAGGCAGTTGCGTTGTGAGGCGGTTGGCACGTGCGGTGCTTGCTAATTGGAAGTAGCGCTTCTATTAGTGTCTCAATATTTGTGCGCGAACTCTGTTTACGACCAGGCTTTTGCGGTAAATACATGTCTACAGTTGCCGTGATTGTGTGGTGATCGAATGCGGTATATGATACAGCTCGCTGAATACTCTTCGTGAAGAATATGGCAGTTACGCTACTCGGCGGTACGCATGTGCAGTGCCTGATAAAATAAAAATGCTGGAGAAGCGTGCATGCAGTAATTCTTACGGCTTCGTGATTGTGAAGGAGGTCGTTACCTTATATTTATGGCAAGAAGCTCCATCGGGGGACGGGCGGAGTGAGACTTTCTCTACTAGAAAATTAAAAAGAGTAGCGGATAAGGAAGAGCAGCACGCTGCGCTGTGCGTGTGCTGCACTGTGCTCGTTCTTTTCGGCTAGCTCGAAGACATACCTTTGAGACGTCCTACTGGCGACTTGTGCTAGCTCCATCTGCCATGCCCCAGTGACGCGGGCCGACAGAGGAGTCTTTTAATAGTGTGGACCACGGAGTCGGCATAGTAGAGAGACTCTGATTTACTCCCAAGCTTGTTTTTTGAAAGTGAAATCTCTAATGTAAATACATTCAAGATGTTACAATGATAGCGATAGGAAATGGTATATCGTAATTACTGTCTTTGATTTCATTGAAATCTGCTGAAGTGTTTTGTGTGTGTTAGTTGGCACTGTGGAAAGACTTTCTTTTTGTTTGTTGAGGTGACGTTCTTATTGTGTCCGATTTCAAACTTTCGTATGGATGATGTCGCGGAGATTCTCACAGGCATGTTTTTCTCTTCTGTGAAAACATTCATAACTTTACGGTGACGTGCTCAATATATACAATCTCATAGGAATTTGAGGAGGTTAATTTTGTTTGCATAGTGGAAAAACTTCCTTGATAATTATAGAGGAGTTTGTTGCATTAAGGTGACCTTCTTTTTTGTGTCTGATGTCCTGATTACGTGCTGACAGGGTGGAGAGCTGTCTTATGTCAAATGGCTCATGTGTCATAAAATGACGTTTGTTTACAGTGGAGACACATAGCCCCATGATGGTCTGGTACATTTCTTGAGTTTCAGATATTTATTACCATCAATGTGGGATTGCGTGCCATGGTATATTGTCATTTAACCCCACATCATAGGTTTTCAGACGGTGAACCCATCTCTGTTCCTTTTCGAATAGGATGCGTTCCGCATTCTCATTTTTTGTTGTTAGGGTTTCCAGTACCACCCAGTTTATTTCTTCAGTCGTATGTTTTTGATTTATAAAGTGGGTGCTCATTTTTGTAGTCCTTTTTTACATTTAATGTTACTCCTGTGTTCCACTATTCTCTGTTTGATCTTCCGACAGGTCATGCCTATGTATTTAAGGCTACAGGGGCATGTGATCATATAGGTCACATGAGTCGTGTTACAGTTCGCATGGTTTCTTAATGTCCATTTGAAATCAGGTTTGAGTTGTAGTCTTGGTGATTTTTGTTAGTTTGCAAACAGAGCAGGATCCGTAGAGGTAGTGGCCAGTAATGGGTGCAGGTTCCACGTGTCTGTTAATGTTTCTATTCTAGAAGTGTTCGTCTGTGGTCTTGTGTGGACCAGCAGGCCACGGATGTTCTTCGTTTTTCTATTCGTAAATCTTGGCTTTGGCCATTAAGGGTCCCTGATGTGAGAATGCGCCAGTTCTTGTTCACAATTATTTTTACTATGTTGGATGCCATATTGTACGTCATGACGCAGGTGAGTATGTCTTCATTTTGTCTTTTTATTGTGGTTTCTAATAGGTTGTCTCTGTTTTGGTTCCTTGCTCTCTTTTGGCACTTTTGGATTACTCTATCTGGGTAGTTTCGCGCTTTCAATTTCATGCTCAGGTCTTTCGCTTGCTTCTCATAGTCCTGGATTTTACTGCAGTTTTGTCTTATTCCCAGGAATTGGCTATATGGTAGGTTTTCTCTTAGGGGACGCGGGCGAAAGCTGTTGAAAGAGAGGAGACTGTTCTTCGCTATTGGTTTGTAAAAGGTTTTTGTGTTGATATTGTCGTTTTCAATGTATATTATGATATCCAGGAAATCCAATTGATTTTCATCAGCTTTAAATGTAAATTGGAGGAATTCATCTCTGGTGTTAATCCATCTGTGGAATTCTGGTAAACTGTCTGGGGTGTCGTTCCAGATCATGATGACATCGTCGATGTAGCATTTCCAGAAGAGTATTTTGGTTCTGTAGGGATTCGTATCATTAAGAATCTGTTTGGTTTCAAAGTCACTTACATATAGTCCTGCTATACTGGGGGCAAATGTGCTCCCCATGGAAGTTCTGTGGGTCTGCAAAAAGAGGGTTCCCTTGTATTCAAAGAAATTCTCTGTAAGAGCTAGACGGCAGCATTCGGGTACAAAGTGTCTTGGGGTATTGTACTTCCATTCTTGTGCGAACAAGATGTCTTCAATGGTTTGTAGTGTCCTCTGTTGTGGCAATTTGACCATGTTTAAATGAGAGAGCACAAGCACTTTAGCACTGGTTGTACAGAGCCGTAAAAGCCAACAAAAGTGGGTTCAGAAACCAGGAGGGTGAAGGCAAAACATTTGGGGATGACCCTTCAGAAAGGGGTAAATTCAACAGACATCTTCACAGGATGGCAGGTGAGGGCCTGTACCCAGCCCCACTTACACTTAAAAGGGCTATTCCACACACAAAGAAACCTGACACCAGGCCTACACTGCCTTTTGTCACCCCAGACAGTTTGGAGCTTTGACCAGGGGAAGAACGTTCTAAAACCAGCTGTGGGGTTAGGACTGGTCCCCTAGCAAAAAGGCTGGCACCAGGTAAGAAATATTGGACCTCCAGAGCCACTCTTCAGAACACTGCTGGCCCTGTCAAAGATTCAGAGGAAGGACTGCCCTGCTTCCACAGGATTACCTCGCTGCTTGAAGAACTGTCTTGCTGTCTGGAAAGGAAGTTTGGACCTGTTTGCCTTCATTCCAGGCTTCCCAGATGGATTCCTGAGTGAGGTACATGGGCAAAACAAGCTTTAGAGGCCTCGCTGCAACTGCCAAGCGGACCTGCTGTAACTGGATCTGACTGCACCTGCACCTGAACCTGCCTGAGCCCTGCTGCTGGCCAGTGCTGCTGGCCACTGCTGGAGTGAGTCCTGATCCCCAAGAGATGCCCCCCAGGTCCTTGGCTTTTATCAGTGCAAGCTCCTCCAAACAAAATGGTGAAAATCCTGATGTTTGGGCTCCTCGTGGTCGCAAACAGGCTCATTCACGCTGAAACTTTGCTGCCCTAAATGACCACCAACACGAAGCTCGGGTGGACCTGCTCTTTGCACTGACAATGACTGTTGGTGGCAACTAACAACGCAAGACCTGCACTTCGCTTTCCAGCAACGACAGCCTACGATGACCGCCAACGTGAAGCTACAGCAATGACCACCTGCAAAGCCTGACCGGCTCTTCCTGCTACTGTGATGACCATCCACAACGCCTATCCTGCTCTTTGCGCTACAGCGAAGACTGTCTGTGACACTCAGCCTTCAGCTCACGGCCTCTGCCAACTCTACCCAAACTCTCTGCACCAGACTTAAGAAGGTATCTTTTCCGCAGGACTGACCTGGTCCCTATATCCAGCCCCCACTCCATTGAGGTTGGCCTTAACTTCTGACTTTTCCCCAGTCTAGCAAGACTAGATGACCGCATGCAGCCCTGTGCTGATTTAAAATGTACTCTATGTTTCTAAATTGGCTTCAGATTTTTCATGCATTGCGTATTCATTTTATTAATGTTTGTGTGCTGCATAAATGCTTTACACATTGCCTCTAAGTTAAGCCTGACTGCTCTGTGCCAAGCTAACAATCGGTTAAGTACAGGTTAATTTCTGACTTTTGTGATTCACCCTGACCAGGATTGTGGTTGTTGTCTGAGTGGAGCTACCTCCCTCAATTATTAACCCAAATTATTACAACATGCAATTAGGAAATAAAGCAATAAAATAAGCATGCATGAAAGCATTTTATAACAGAGAACAGAGATCTTGGTTTGTGTGCGCAGCCTAAGGCATAATTAGAGCCTGAATGAGCATGAACACAAAGAAGCACAGGCAAAGCCAATTGGTCTGGTTTATAATTAAAAATGCAAGCAATACATATTTACCTTGGCAATGCTTGTTTCGTTCTAGTTTTGGTTAATGTAATTATAAAAGCAGCACCTATATCCATTATTGTACAATACATAAAGGTTCTCTTATGCTAGCTTCATTTTCTCATAAGTAATCAAAATACATAATTTCAACACATGTAACAATTTATTATTGAAAAAAAGAAAAAATGAAAAGGGAAACAACCAACATTGCACCATTTTATATTTAATTGTTTACCCCAACTCTTCATTCACATCTAGGAACAAAGCAACACACTAATTTCACACTGTAAAATTATTATTATAATTTTTTTCTAAATTGTATTTATTGAGAATGGAAATGGCAATAACAAAAGAAATAACATTTGTAATAGAGATTGTCAAGTGAAAGTATTGCACGTATAAGGAAAAAAACATATGCTATAAAAGAAATATTGTTGTTTTATATAAAAAAAGAACAAGAGCGAGAGAAAATAGGAAAAAGAAATTAGATCGTGCTGTCAGCCACCACTCTGCTTGGTACTTTCGCAGCCGGAGCCGCCAGCCCTACGCAGCCAATCACAGCGCCAGGAGGCGCTTGAAAGCAGGAGCAGGCTCCCGCAGCACGGGTCCCGCTGTCAGCCGCCACTCTGCTTGGTTCTTTCACGGCCGGAGCCGCCAGCCCTACGCAGCCAATCACAGCGACAGGAGGCGCTTGAAAACCAGGAGCGGGCTCCCGCAGCGTGGGTCCCGCTGTCAGCCGCCACTTTGCTTGGTTCTTTCGTGGCCGGAGCCGCCAGCCCTACGCAGCCAATCACAGCGCCAGGGTCGCACGCGGGCGTGCCCGGGCCAAGGGCCTGTCAGAGCCCAAAGGAGGCCGGGCTGGGCCACCTCTCTTGGTCTTCATCTTCCAGGGAACCTGTATAACTCAAGGTTCCCACCGACGGATCTCGGCCAATGAACTACTATTTTCTGCCTATATGAGATACAAGTAAGACGCACTTCTATTTTACACCACTTTGTTAAGAACGGGTGACCAGAATGGGGACAAGAAAGATAAGAGAGAGTCATACATCTAAATCTCCGAGTAAGCCCAAAAAGGCAAGCATGACTCTGCTAAATTATCTCACGGGGGCCGTAGGCGTGTTGGAAAAAGAGATCTCACAGGTTGACGAAACTTTGAATGTGGACTCATTAGTTATCCTATCAAATGATAAAGTAACGACACAAGGAGATGGGAGGGTGGATGAAAATCGCATCCCGGGTAACATGACTGCTGAGAAACTGATTAATGGATGCGTCCAGACTATCCCAGATGAAATTTCCATTAGCGGCCTGGACATTGATATTTTACCCCCCTCGACAAAACTTTGTAACCCACTGAGACTAGAGAGTCCTGATATTTCCACGAGTGGAACACACCCGATCTCATCGAGAACTAAAACATCTAAGACTATCACTAAAAAACAGCAGGGGCAAAAAGGCAAAACCCAGACTAAAACAGGTAGTGAAAATATGTCATGTTCAAAAAATAAATGTAAGGTACCCCTATTGAGATGCCAAACCTATCTATCCTAGTAAAAGATCTTATTGAGAGAGTTAAACAGTCCATCACTACCCTGACAGTTAGATTGGAAAACATCGAAGCAGGCATGAAGAAAATTCTTGAAAACCAGAGTCCGGTCACCCAAAAGGGGATTATACATAATATGGGGGCCTCTAGTACATCACTACAGTCTGGATGCGCGAACTTGAACAATATATCAACAGTAATAAAAAGGCTGACTGGTGAAAGGGATACAGGAAAGGGAAATGGGACTGGGACACAGCTAAAATCCCCAACAATTAGGCACAATGTGACATTGACTAGGGGAGAAGTGACGAGAGAAAGATCTATAGGAAGAACAAGAAATTATATGGGTGACAGTCAGGCATGTGACACAATACCAAGAGTACGGGCAATACACAAAAGCCAAAGTAGTACACAGATTTTAAATTTACCGCCGGCCGCTACACCATTTACTGTAATCTTAGCTAATGTACCAGCCCCTTCCCCCGGGGGAAAATGAAACTTGGTTCTCATTGAGGAACAAAGCCATACACTACCTAGGAAGCAGAACAGGACTAACAAGCGCAATGTTTGGAGACTTTAAAATGGTGAGGAGGATCGGGTGGGTTGGAAGCAGTAGGAAAGGTTTTAAAGGAGACTGTGTTGTCATCTCATTTGGAACACCATCACTGGTAAGGGAGATGTTAACTAGAGTTCGAGACGTAAACATTATCCATACAAACATCAATGTTCTCCCTCTGGGGTTCTTTTATCAGCCTAAGCCCCCTATACATCAGAACAGAAATTATTCTCCCACACAGTCCATCGAGTGTCCATGGTATAATTTGGAGGTGTCAAATAGATTTGGCCCCCTTCAAACACTGGATGAGAATGACTGACTACTTTCCAAACAAGACCAGAGCGCAAACTCCACGATCTATGACACACAGACTGTTTGCGAAGCTCGTTTGACTGACCAAAGCAGTTCTTTGGAAATTGACTCGAGGGAATGGGAGCCATGTGGCAAAGAAGATCTTGGCTTAGCCCAAACAATAAGGGTAGAAACAAACCTGGGCGTGACTGGTGCTCATAGTCGAGATACGCAACCTAGAACTGAGCAAATTTGTCAGACTGACTCTGCCTCTAGATTATCATCCCCCAAAACTGTTAGCGTTCTTTTCTGGAACATTCCTGGTATCCGAAGTAAACTGAATAACACTTCTTGGTTAGATTTTATAGAAAAATTTGACATTTTATGTGTGCAAGAGACCTGGGTAATAGACGAAGTACATATAAACGGCTTCAAGACATTCCATACGCCAGCGATTCACTCAACACACGAGCATAGACAGTAAATATACCCTTATAGTAATTAATTTATATAATAATGTTGAAAAAGAACAGCTGGGGGCCATAATGAAGATGCTTAGTGAAGACCTTAGTAAACTAAAGGTTACCAGTGATACAGAAACGATTACTATATGGGGAGGTGATTTCAATACTGGGTTATGCCCGTTAGCGGGGCTTGGAAAGTGTGGCCTAACAGTACAGGAGGATGATCCCCTGATGCATTTTGCCCACTCAGATAGGGGGGAGATGTTTAACGAGTTTCTATTTGCATACGATCTTGGTTTTGCGAATTGTTTATGCTCCCCTAAAGTGGATTTTGGGCACACATTTATAGGAAGGGGACTAGAATCCACAATAGATTTTATAACTGCCCCAAATCGCTACGGAAATTATATCACGAGTTATAAAATCCATAAAAATGTAACAGTGATCATCTGCCATTAAGTATTGACATTACATTCCCAACTGCTCTAGAAAGGCAATACAATAATCAAGTAGCCTGGACCCAAAATGTACAAATGGGCAGACTGAATGGATACACGCTGCGTTGGCCTAGCCATGATCCATCTGAGTTTAATAAACAAATAATAACCAAGGCCTATGATTCTATTTTAATGTCCCACGAAAATATACTGCTAGCATTTTCTCAAATTACTTCAACTGTCTAAAACGTGCTTAGAGCTGAACTTAAGGACAATCGTAATAGTAGGAAGGGGTGGCTTGATTTGAATTCTACTAAAGCATATAAAAAGCTCAAAGAGGCCCTACATAAGACAGAAAGAGATTTGGGGGAGATTAGAGAATGTAGGAAACTCTATAATCAAGCCAGAAGCTCACGACAGAAGGAACTTAAATAAAAAGCTTGGGTCACTCTACAAGAAGCCTCCATAAGTAAAGACAGCTCTTCTTTTTGGCAGGCGGTGAACGCACCGTTTATTATTAAGACTAACACCCTGGCAATAGAAGTGGCAATTGAGGAGAAAGCCTGGGTGGATTTCTTCTCAAATGTGTATAATTCGCGGGGGGATAGAAAGTGCAATAGATAGCGCAAGGCAGCAGGAGGATGAGCCCTTTGTTTCCTTCCCTATCGATTTCCAGATTACCCATAAAGATGTTATTGGGGCAATAAATGCAAGCAAGAGTGGTAAAGCACCAGGACCAGATGGGGTGCCAATTGATCTGTTCAAATCAATTCCATCTCAATGGACACCACTAATAACACGGGTCCTCCAAGCATGCTGCATGAAAGGCTTCATTAGTACCTGGTCAGAATCGATCATCGTACCAATTTTTAAAAAAGGGGAACGTGACAATCTCGCATGCTACCGACCGATATCTTTATTAGAGTCCCTGATGAAGGTAGCAGGAAGGATTGTCTTAGAAAGGCTGCACATATGGGCTGAAGAAAACAATATTTTAAGTGATGTACAATACGGTTTTAGAGCGGGCATAGGTGTAAATGAGCAAGTCCTAAATCTTAATATTTTAATAGGAAAATATACCCAGGCTAAAACAGGAACTTTTTATTTGGCATTTGTAGACCTCACAGCCGCTTTCGACTGTGTTATTCACAGAAAATTGTGGAACATTCTGGCTGTTTTAAAGGTCGACCCAGTCCTGGTTCAGTTTTTACATCAACTGTATACGGGGGCAACCGCCAAGGTCCGTTTTGGAACCAAAGGGGAGTGCACTGCATCGTTTAACGTGGAGAGGGGGGTGAGACAAGGATGTGTCTTGTCCCCATTCCTGTTCACTCTTTACACCAACGCACTGGAACAGGAGTTGGTGGCCAAGACGAGGGATCCACCATATGTTAATAAACGCCCGATAGTCTCCCTCCTCTATGCAGACGATGCTGTGCTGATGGCACGCACTCAGGGTTAAAACTAAATGCAAAGAAAACTTTTGTAAAGACCTGTGGGCAGGGGAGACAAAAATGCAGGAGTCTCCAAGTTGGGGGAAAAAGGATAGAATCCGCAAATATGTTTACATATCTGGGAGTCCTGTTTAACCATACTGGTACCTGGGGCCAGACAGTTAAGAGTAGGAGCCTTATTTTTATAAAGTCAACTGCGGCCCTTATAAACTTTTCTAAGAAAATGGGTAGAAGGCCCCCGGAACTTCTTTTAAAAATCTATCAAGCAAAGTGTGTGAGTGTTGCAATCTTTGGGGCAGGAGTTTGGGGTTTTCATGAACCCTCCCCTATTCAATATGTTGAAAATGCTTTTCTTAGATTTATATTGGCTGTACCTGCTAGCTCCCCAGTTTTTAACTGTCATAGTGAGCTAGGGATACCATATATCTCAGACGTCATTCAGGTGCAACCAGTGCTTCTTTGGCATAGAATTTGGACCACCAGTAGTACAGGCCTAAACCAAGAAATAATAAGGGACTCTATGAAGCTGGATCACGCCACAAAGATTACCTGGTTAAAGTACATTACATTTTTTATGTACAACCTGGGGCATTCAGAGTACTATACTTCCCCAGAGTCATTGAATACTATCAACCGGAACGAGTTTAAAGCAAACTGCATGGCCCACCTGGAGGCAAACAGGCTGGTAATGGAGATGAATAAACCTGCGGTCGTCCAACATCAATTGACTGTAATTACATATGATATCCAACCGTAGCTCCTACGCTGTCCAGGGGGTATGACAGGTACGTTTTAACGCGCTTTAGGTTTGGGACCTTTCATCGATTAATTAGTTACCCTGAGATGAACATCTGGTCCAGAGAACTATGTCCTTGTCCTTGTGACGGTCTCTCCCCACAAACAACAATTCATGTGATTCTATTTTGTAAATTGTATGTCAAGGAAAGATCCAGACGGATCTTGCCCTTGTTAAGATCAGGGGGATGGAGACAATGTCGACCGGCCTTCCTACACTTACAACAATGAGATAATAATTACTGTATTGGAGTTATGGCGGGTTTTTTGAAAAGTATACTGAGAGTTAGGAAAAGGAACAATGCTTAATGTTGCCCAAAAGTAGAAACAGAATGTTTTAAATTTTGTAGGACTGTCTCAATCACTGTAGCATTCAAATAACATGTTTTGATTAAGCCTAGCTTAAATAATTAATTACTGGAATTGTGTACATATGTATTTTAGACAAATTTTATGAAATCATGGTAAATGAACTGAATTACTGGAACTGTGTACATCTGTATTTTTTAAGATAATTTTATGCAATGTTTTTACTTGTTTGCTTTTGTGATTTTATACGACTAAAATCGAATAAAGCTCTTTTTGACTTTGACTTGAGAAAGAATAAAATTGAGAAAGAGGAAGAGAGAAGAGAAGAAGGGAGAAAGAAGATGTAAATTAAGATATGGATAAGTGCAAATAGAGGAAAGTAGTAATGGGTAACCAATATAGATCAGATTTAATCTGCTGATGCAAAGTTGATGAAGATACAATATGAATTCGGTGTTCATCACAGATAAAATTCCACCATGTTAATACAGATGTTTTAGAAACATCTTTCCAACAAGAAAGTATAACTTTAAAAGCAAGTGCAATAAAAAGATCAATCAATATAGGTTTGGGAGATAAATGTTCAAAACTAGATGATAAAGAACCTAAGAAAACATTTTGTAGGGTAAGGGGAACATTACATTGAAAAATCTTTAAACATTTAGACCAAACGAAGGTCCAGAAATTAGTAACATGAGAACAAATGTATAATATATGTATGAAAGAACCATTATATTTAGAGCAGGACCAGCACAATGGAGAAGCAAAAGGGTCAAATTTAGAAATACGTTCTGGAGTAATGACAGCTCTATTATAAGAAAAAAAGAGGGACTGTGTAATGCGAACAGCCTTAGAGGTATTGAAGACTTTAAGCCAATTTTCGTCCCAGAATTGTGCAGAAAGCGAGAGAGAGAGATCTGCTTCCCATAATAGTTCAAGAGAATTTTTGGTTATAGTACTAGTAGGGGAAACTAAGGTTTTGTATATAATAGCAGCTTTAGGAATAGGGTCATGATAAACCTTATCGAAAAGTGTGACAGGTACAAGCGTGAGTGAGTCAGGACGCTGTTGGTTAGTGGAGAAAAAACAATTTAGAGCGGAGGAAATTAACTTATTCCTTCAAAATGGAGTCAAGTAACTGGTACTGTAATGGTACAACAAAGTTGTCTTTCACAAATTGATGAACAAACATAATACCTTTTTTCTTCCAATGTTTAAAATAAAAAGATCTACTGCGAAACATAAGACATTTGTTGTACCAAATAGAGGAATATAAAAACATTGTTGAAAGTTAAGAATAGCAGAAAGTAATGTATGAAGATAATGTTGTAAATTATTTAAAATGTTTTTTTGGATATAAAATTACAGTTAGACATGTGAATAACATCTTTATAGGAGAAGTCAATCAATAAAGATTGTTCAAATGTAATCTAATGTGGAATAGGATTATCTTGAAAGTCATTAATCATAGCATACAATTGTATTAAAAAGAGGAATGTTAAAGTTTAAACTCAGGGAATCTCACAACTTCACAATTTGGGCGTTTGAGTATAGAAAGTGCATTACATGGGCGCTTATGAGTCCAGAGAACTTTTGTACAAATAAAATCAATTTGTTTAAAGTAGTAGTTAGAAATTTTAAAGGGTAGCATAGAGATAGTATAGAGGACATGCGGGTACAATCATAATTTCAATGCTATCAAGTCTCCCCCACCATGACAAATGTAAAGGAGACCAAGCTGTAAGCAATGTTTGCAATTTGGATTTTAATGTAGTGAAATTATGGTGCAGTGTGTCTGGTATGTTAGGGGAAAACCAAACATCAAGCTATTTAATTTTTGAGGGACACCAAGTAAAATTTGTACTGGCAAACATATATTGATAACAAAAATAATTTAAAGGTAAAATTTGAGTTTTTGAAAAATTAAGCTTATAACCAGAAATGCTAAAGTATAATGACATTTCTTGTAAAAAAGGATCCAGGGCGGTTAAAGGATTAGACATATAGATTAGAATGTCATCTGTCTAGACAGATAATTTAACCTCCAAGGATCCATGCCTAAAGTTAGAGATAAGGTAATTGCAACGTATGCATTCCAGGAGTGGTACTAAGCAAAGGACATATAGCAAAGAGGAAAGGGGGCATCCTTGCCTAATATCCCTATGTAAAGTTAAGTAAGGAGAAAAGCAAAAATTGGAGGGTGGTGAATAAAAATTGCCAATTAATGCGGTCAAAAGCTTTTTCTGTGTCCGGAGATAGAGCCGCTAAAGGAATATCACTTTTTTCAGTGAAACTAAGAATATTAGAGAGCACCCTGGCATTGTCCTCAGCAGTCTGCCCTCAATAAAACCAGATTGATCAAGTTTAACAAGAGAAGGTACAACAGCCTCTAGGAGGGTGTTAGAATCTTGACAAAGATCTGGTGGTCATAATTGATCAACGAAATAGGCCTATAATTTTTCCATAGTGTTGGGACTTTATCCGGTTTAGGGATTATAACAATCAAAGCTTCCAAAAATGAGCCACTAGCCCTAGAATCAGAAAGAAAGGAGTTAAAAAGTTCCAACAATTTGGGAGCAAAAAATTACAAAAAGATAGAAATGAATTCAACAGAGAACCCATTTGGTCCGGATGACTTAGTTCTTTTTAAGGATTTCATTGCTTCTAAAATCTCTTGGAGTATAATGTCAGCTTCTACTTTTTCAAATATATGCGTAAGGGGTGGAGGCTTAGGAAGACCATCAAAAAAGTGTATGTCGGGTGCAGAAGGGGTGGTATCCTCTGTCTATAATGATTTATAAAAGGCCTGAAAGGTGGTGGAGATATCTGAATTGGAGATCGAAGTGGAGTTATTGAGGTAATTAATGATGGGGCCGATAGTTTTATGCTCTGTTTTAATTTTTAAATAATTAGCAAGCATTTTACACGCTTTATTTTGACCTCCATGAAATTTAGATTTGACTTTTAGTAAAAGGTGGCAGGCATCAACGGTAGCAAGTTTGTTAAGACCGGATTTGGCTTTGATGAGGTAATGCAACATCGATGAAGATTTGGAGGTAAAATAGGGATGTTCAAGCACTTTAATGTGTTGGAGCAGAAGAAGATATTGAGTATTCAATCTTTTTTTCCTCCTGGCAGAATAAGCTATAGTTAAAGCCCTGAAGGAGGCTTTAAAAGCATCCCAATTATTAGCAGAAGATGTATCAGTAGATTTGTTTAATTGGAAAATTTTCTGTATAAAAATAGTGGCATCAGTTATCAATTGTTTATCAGATAAGAGAGAGTTATTGAATTTTCATTTGCTAGTTTTGGGGTCATCATTAGAAAAATCAAACAGTACTCTATCATGATCAGAAATTAAAAATGCACCCAATATCAGAGGATTGTATAGTAGGGATTGTGAGCCTAAAACATGGTCAATTCTAGACATTGTATGATGTACATTATGTTATGTTAGAGGGTTTATAAAGCGCGACTTCTGCCTCAGCAAAGAGGCGTCCCGGCGCTGAAGAGCAATGAGGTGACCAAGATAGAAGGGGACTCAGGAGGACCTATGGAGAGGGCAAGAGGAAGGTTTTTATGGCTTTCCTGAATTCGAGGAGATTATTGAGCCCCCGAATGTGGGCCGGCAGCGAGTTCCAAAGGATGGCTGCTCTGTTCCGAAAGGAACGACCTCCGGCGCGAACCCTCCTAACTCGGGGGACCACCACCAGGTGTTGTCCCATGGAGCGCAGCTGGCGGGAGGGAACATAGGGTAGAAGCAAGTCAGTCAGGATGTTCGGCGATGCAAATTTCAGGACTTTAAAGGCTATACAAAGGGCCTTGAACTCGATTCGCCTAGCCACTGGCATCCAGTGGAGGCGGCGAATGGCGTGAGTCACTGAACAGGCTCTACGCAGACCGAGGAGAGATCTTGCGGCCGCATTCTGGACTCTCTGTAGCCTCTGTATTTCAGACTTGTTCGCACCCAAATACAGTGAGCTAGCGTAGTCAAGTCTTGACATAATCAGGGCTTGGATGATGATCTGCCTGGTAGGGGCATCGAAGAAGCCCAAGATGGGTTTGAGTCCTCGCAGCAATCCAAAGCAGATTCCCGCCACCTTTTTAGTTTGAATCTGGAAGTTAAGCGAAGCATCCATCCAGACCCCTAGGTTCTTCACAGCCAGCTTGGGGGCGGGGGCAGTGCCTAGGCACTTGGGCCACCAGAGCTCATTCCATAGGCCATGGTCCTTTCCCACCAACAACACCTCCGACTTGTTGGCATTCAGTTGGAGACAGTTGGCGGTCATCCACTCGGCGACTGCCGCAAGATCACCTTGAAATTTAGTAGCGTCCTGCTTGGAGTCGCTCGAGAGAGCCACCACCAACTGTGTGTCGTCAGCATAGGAGACCATGGTCAGCCCTCTGCTCTTGGCTACCACGGCCAGGGGTTGTACATAAAGATTGAAAAGCAGAGGGCTCAGGGAAGAGCCCTGTGGTACCCCTTGCTTGATGGGAAGGATGCTAGAGGTAAAGGGGGAGCTATCACCTGAAACATCCTATCCGTAAGGAATGAGGCCAGCCACTCCAAGGCTGAGCCGATGATTCCAGCCTCCTCCAAGCGACGCAACAGGATGGCATGGGACACAGTGTCAAACGCGGCACTGAGGTCCAGAAGGATCAGTGCCGATGTCTGCCCAGCGTCTAGAGCTGACCAGAGATGTTCAGTCACAGCCAATAGCGCTGACTCTGTGCTGTGGCCAGGGCGAAAGCCATTTTGGGAAGGGTCAAGCTTGTTGTTGGAGTTTAGGTGTTCCGTGAGGAGAGAGTTAACATAGGCCTCCGTGATCTTAGCGGCCCAAGGTAGCAGGGAGATTGGCCGAAAGTTCTCTGGCTTTTTAGGGTCTAAGGAAGGTTTTTTGAGTAGTGGTATCACCCTGGCCTGTTTCCAGGATGTAGGCACGACCGCTGTGCTCATGGAGCTATTGATCACCTGTTCCAAAGGATGCAGGATGGTGGGAAGAATTTTCCGAAATTGGTCGGGCTTTAAAGGATCGACTGGAGAACCCGACTTGATTTTAGAACAAAGGGTGAGTAATAGGTCCGGAGGAATGGGGGGAAAGGCCTCTAGTGTACCATTGAAGGGATTGCGAGGTGCCTCGGGGGGGCCGAGTTGGATCATTAGAAAAAAAGTGAATTCAAACTCAAATCTATCAGGATTGCAAGTTTTCCAAACATCAAACAATGGTCGAGATGTGATAGCCAATTGGAATGCCTTATGAGATTTGTCTGTGTTACATTTACATTTAGATTTTCTATCTGTGAAGGGATCCAGCCATTTTTAAAATAAACTGCTATAATAATATTTGGGTTGCAAATATTAGCAAGTTTTACATTAATATTATGCCAAAAATCAGGGTCAGGTTTAATTGGACTTAAACATTAAACAGGGAAATATGTTTGTTATGAATAATGGCATTAACCAGCACCCATTGACCATCAGTATCACATTCAGTAGATATAACTTGTAATTTAAATAATTTATGACAAAGAATAGCAACACCACCTTTATCAGCAGTAGTGGGGAAAAAAACCTGCCCACCCATGGCTGTTTCAATACAATAGACTCAACATCATCACAGTGAGTTTCTTGTAAGAAGGCAATGTGAGAGTTAAGCTTAGATAGATGAGAAAGTATCCTTTGTCTTTTAACCGGATGCCCAAGTCCTTGAACGTTCCACGAGACAAAGTTAAACATAATAGAGACATGAGTATAAGCATATAGGGACATGGGTGACAAGCTGTAAACAACATAGAAGAAGAATAGGGTGGTACAAATAAGTTAAGTATCATATAAACACTCAAAGAATAAATGAACAGATAAAAAAGGAGAGTAGAGGAGAAGAGAGAGATAAAAAAAAGTAGAAGAAGATGCAGATCAAGGATAAATATTCAGATATGGAAACAAAAGTATTGGACAGTAGTATGTGATGTATCAACACCATAACAAGAACGACAGCAGGGAAAAGATAAATTAAGTTATGAACAAAAAGCCATTATTCAAGAAGTGCTTGTAAAATTCTTAAGATTTCTGAGCAGTAGTATCCATAACATGAGATATAATCATCTGAAGAAACAGTTTTAGTTTGACTAGATCATCAAAGGACCTTGAGGTCCCCTCATATGTAATCTTGCATAAGCAGGGGTGGAGAATGCCATAACGTTTGTTCAATTGTCTCACCTGAGGTCACAAGGCAAGGATCTTCTTTCATCTGGCATTTGTCACATTGGAGATGCCTTGTGAGATGAAGATATTATGGTGAGACCAAACAAGATGGTGTTTTTCATTGTCGGCTTCCAGGATGCGTAAGAGGGCTGGACATTTTTTTAAAAGCATAATAATTCTTTGATGTTTAGAACAATGAGGATTGAGTGTGCCCAAACGATGTGCTTGTTGTAAATTAAGAGGAGGAATAGTAGGGAGGCCCAGGAGTTCTGGACGAAATTTCTTGGAGAAGTCAAGCATATTAGAACCTTGAAGAGCCTCCGGAAGACCATACAGGTGGAGATTATTAAGGCGATTTCTGTTCTCCATATATTCTGTGTGGAGTTTGAGGATCTCCTGTTCAAGCATAGGAATCTTAATTACCATATCCTGAAGAGAACCAACATGTTACTCCATCTCAACCATTCTACCCTCCATAATAATCCATTGATCCTCAATTTGTTTAAGTTTTTCATTTGTGGCACACATAAAAGGTTGTAATCCCCTCACCTCATCAAGGATGGTGTAGAGAACTGGATTATGTGCAGACATAATCGGTGAGGGGGGCATTTTTCACCCTTTTAGACTTTGTGCTAGAGGAGGAGACTTTAGCGTTCGCAAGCAGGTGGCTGCCTATTTTGACGTAATATGCAGTATGATGAGGATTTTTTTTAATGATCTAATTATATCCATATACCAAACTAATGATGCAAGTAGAATTGGAGGCAAGGATTGTAAGGCTTTAAGCCTTAAAATGATAAACCTATGGTGGACCAGTAGTAAGTTGTCTTTTAGAGTTTGGCAGATATTTGAGGAGTAAATTCAAAATGGCACATTGCAGAAAGGCACCATAAAAACGTAGAAGCAAAATCTTCAGAGCATTTGGCTGTAGGGAAAAAGCAGCTTGTGAGGTAAATAGAATAGAAGTAGAAGAGGCTAACATTGCTGACGTCAGCATGAAAAAAAAATATTGGCATCAGCATTAAACTACAGATCCCAGCTTTCCTGTGTAGGTATTCATGCCATTCCAGGACGCAAACGTGAGGGGAAGCATCAGAAACGAGATGCAAGCGACACGCTGACAAGATGGTTAACTCTCTCTTTTTGACAGAAATTACCGCTGTGACACCGGGGCATGGAGATGATCCCAAAAAAAGGAAACTGCAATAACATTTCGATGAGAGAATCAAGTGGATCATGAAGGCATGCCCCAAAAACGTTTGCACAAGGAAAAAGTGGCTCTTAAAGTACCAGTTAGCTCCACAATGCGCCGGAGCTCAAGCATCCACCGCCATCTTGAAATGGTGCAGAAGCCACACCCCCACACTAGAAAATTCTAACCAGAAAGTGAAATTCGGGGAATATTAGTTAGTTCCATGATCCTCTCGCAAATCTTTTAAAGAAACCTATTTTTAATTTAATAGTTTGAAAGTATTATTTCTTTTAACTTGTCTAACTGCGACTTCTGCACATTGCGCTTGTCCCTGCATGATCACCCTGTACCTTGAATAGTGTAAATTGATCCAGGTTTGCATAATTTATCTCTTAGCAACCATGCACACGTTGGTTGGGTGTTTCCTTTCATCCTGTCAGCTGCGTTGAAGGAAAGTAAAATGAGAGAATGGCCCTACAATGTACCTTAGCCTTCTGGCACTGCATCGATTTTGTAGAGACTATTCTGTTGCATATGTTGTGAAGAAAAAAAATCATTATTAATTGATGCCATTCAGACATGTGTGCCCCCATTTATTGAGCTATTAATACATACGTGCTAGAAGCTGCAACAACTAAGTGATATTGCACCAGAATGCGAGGCATGCACTGAATTTTCTGATCATGTGCTTTTATGAGGGGCAGGTATGACTGAGGACACGTGTAAAAACTATGGGGCATATTATCAAGAAACGGCGTTAAAATTATCGCCGCTTTAGCGGCAGAAAACTGCTGCTAAAGCGGCGATAATGGGGTTGATAATATGCCCTTGAGAATTCCAATAGAAGCCCATGTTGACACCAGAACATGGGCTTCTATTGGAATTTTCAAGGGCATATTATCAAGCCCATTATCGCTGCTTTAGCGGCAGTTTTCTGCCGCAAAAGCGGCGATAATTTTAACGGCGTTCTGTTTTTTTTAACAGTTCTTTTTATTTAACAATAGGAATCGACATCACAAGGCAAGATACAGTACATTCATGTTTCATAACTTGACAAGGCTCTCATTCAAATAATTGTACACAATATATGAACAATGGTTAAGAGTTTCACGTCTACAGTGCTTCATCTTGAGCTGGCACCAGTGGTGGGGTACAGACATTCCCTCTATATTCATTCCAGTCGTTCCAAATGCGGCACCATTTTTTGGGGCATCCCCTAGCTACATATACATATTTTTCACGAAACATGCACCAGTCCATGTCCCTCTCCCATGCGGATACCGCAGGTGCCCGTGATGCCCCCTATGTCTGAGCGATATTGCGTTTCGCTATCATCAACCCCAACGTGACCCAGGTGATACGCGCAGTGTTTAAATCCGTGGGCTCCCACACGTTTAGGAGACATCTCTTAGCTTCCAGAGGGAGTGCGTGCTCTAACACTTCGCTCATCACCTCGTGTATCTTCCTCCAGTACTTCCGGACAAACACACATTCCCAGAGTATGTGGAGGAAGGTACCCTCACTTCCGCAGCCTCTTCTACATCTGCCGTCTACTGCTCTTCCCATCTGTACCATACCGGGTCCCGTGATATAAATCCGGTGCAAGATTTTGAGCTGCACTAGCCTCAGCCTCGCCGCCATGGCTACCTCCCGAGGTGACGCCGCCGCTATTGCCCAATCTTCGTCATCCAGTATAATGCCATCCCTTTTCCACTTGTCCCGCAGTTTCACCAGGGGGTCTCCAGAGTGATTCACTAACTTCTTGTACGTGAGCGAGATGGCCTTTGTTGGTAAATAGCCATCGAGGAGTCTGTCCTCAAGAGGGGTGGATTCCGGGGGGGTCTCCCCCTTTTGGAGGCAGGAGTGTAAGGCGTGGCGGACCTGTAGGTATCTAAAGTGCTCTGTAGGAGCGAGATCATACTCTTGCTGCAGGGCGGAAAATGACTTGACCTCACCTTTGACCCATAAGTCGCCTATTTTTGAGATACTTATGAGGTCCCACTTGTCGAAACCTTTAGTTGACCACAGGCTCCCGAGCCGCTCCGAGTCCCATAGTGGCGTAGCCAGGGTTATCCTATGCTCCCACCCCATGCTTCTAGTGGCTGCCTTCCAGACCTGCACTGTGTGCTTGGTTGGACCGGTCAGATGATGTTTCCCGGTGGTCGAGTAAAGCGCACGGTTATAGTTCCCTCCAGGTAGTACCCAGAGATCCATCGCATAGCCCGGGTCGCCCGCCTGCCTGTAAGTGCCATGGTTAATGGCTGTTAGGTGAGCTGCCCAATAATATTTTTTGAGATCGGGGAGGGCGATCCCCCCATCATACCAGGTAAGGTTTAGTTTCGATAGTGCAATACGTGGCTTCCCATTCCATAGTAAACGGCGTTGTAGAGTCTCGATTTCTTTGAAGTAGCTAGTGGGAACGAGGTCTAGTGAGTTTTGTAGGACGTAGAGGAACCGGGGCAAGGACATCATCTTGAAAAGGGAAGCTCTGCCCAGCAGCGAGAGCGGAAGCTTCATCCAGCGCTCCGAGTCTATCTTCAATCTCTGCAAGGGAGGGAGCAGATTCTGAGCGAATCTGTCGGCGGGGTTAGAAGTGATGTAGATACCGAGATATCTGAAGCCCTGTGTAGTGATCTGTATCGGACAGTTCCTAGGAAGCCCGGTGAGGGGTCCCTTCAGGACATACAATACTGATTTGAGCCAATTAATGGAATACCCTGAATATCTGCCAAAGATGGCGAAAATATCGAATACTGCTGTGAGCGAGGCCTTCGGGGATGTCAGGAACAACAGTATGTCGTCCGCATACAGTGAGATGCGGTCCTCTCGGGCCTCAGCCCACTTAAATCCACGAATCACCGGGTTCCTCCGTACCCAGGATGCCAAGGGTTCCAGGGCCAGGGTGAACAAGAGGGGAGAGAGCGGGCATCCCTGCCTGGTGCCTCTACCCAGTTCGAACACTTCAGATTTTTTGTTGTTTACTACGATCTGGGCTAGTGGTTTCGAATAGAGGAGTCGCACCCACTGAATAAATTGGGGCCCAAAACCCATTTTCTCGAGAACTCCAAAGAGATACGGCCATTCGAGCATATCGAATGCCATGGAGGCGTCCAAGGACACCAACACCGCCTCTTCCTGTATGGTGTCCGCCCTCCCCATCACCCCGTGTACTCTACGCAAGTTTAACGCCGTATTGCGCTGGGGCATAAAACCGGATTGATCCGGGTGTACCAGGTTATTGATGACTTTGATCAGTCTAGTGGCGAGGAGTTTAGCTAAGATCTTTGGCTCGGCATTCAATAGGGAGATCGGCCTATAAGAGGAACAATCTGTCCGGCATTTACCTTCTTTATGGATCATCACTAGGGTTGCGATTCTGTGGTCGCGAGGTAGCTCCCCACGCTCCTTACTCTCCTCAAACATTTTGCACATGTGGGGGGCAAGAGTGTCTATCCCGAGTTTATACAGCTCGATCGGTAGACCATTGGGTCCCGATGCCTTCCCCGACTTAAGCCCCCGAACCGCCATTGCCACCTCGTCCGGTGTGAGCTCCCCTTCAAGGTATTCTAACTCTGACTCCGAGAGTTTCGGCAGCGCTATATCTCGTAAGAGGTCGATGGAGTCGTGTACCGTGTAGGGGTTCTGGGAGGTATAGATCTGTTTGAAGTGGGTGGCGAATGTGTTTGCAATGTCCTGGGGGTCCGTGATTATATGCGCATCTTTGTCAGTTAGTTCCGGCACCAGTCTACTTGCTAGTTTTTGTCTGTCTAGCCATGCGATTAGTTTCCCTGCTTTATCCCCTTGGTCGTATATTCTACCTAGCGTCTCTCTTCCCAGTTCTCTGGCCCTGTCCGTCACTAAGGCCCTATAGCTATCTCGTTTTAGCTGTAAGTTGTGGGTGGTGTCTGGATGAGGGCGCTCCGTCATTTCCTCTTCCAGTCGAAGGATCTCTGTCTCTAGCGCTTCCTCCTCCTTAACCTTTTCCTTTCTTACCCCCGCTATTTGGGAAAGGGCTTGGCCCCTAATCACCGTCTTAAAAGCCTCCCAGAGTGTCTGAGACGAACTCACCGATCCCTCATTTTCTTGGAAGTATTGTTCGATCGTGGTGTGGAGTGCTTTGTGGACTACCGGATTACGGAGATGCCAAGGGTTGATGGGGGCCACCCTTCCCACTCTGTGGTGGCCCACCGCCAAATGCATCCACAACGGGGAGTGGTCCGAGATGCCCCTCGCCATGTGTCTGACCTCTTGTATGTGTTGCAGGTGGTCTGGGGGAACCAGCAAGTAGTCTATCCTGGATTGGGAGTTGTGGGCACCCGAGTGGAAGGTGTATTGGGTAGTATCAGGATGGAATGAGCGCCATGTGTCCTGCAACCCCAGAGCCCCCAGAAAATTCGGTAACCAGCTATTTGATGGGCGGAGTTTTCTCGGCGGACTCCTGTCTTGTGTGCCATCCACCACTGCGTTCATATCCCCTCCCACTATTAGGAGCCCCTCTGGGACTGTCAACAGAATGGATCCCAAGTCTTTGAAGGCTAATTCCTGGAGAGCCGGCGGTACATAAATTGACATGAGGGTCAGCTCCCTCCCCTCCCATCTTCCCGTGATACCCGCGTATCTCCCCCCAGCGTCCACCCATGTAGATTTAATCGACAGGGGAAAGGAGTTCCTCAGTAATATACCCGTCCCTCTCAATCCAGAGGAAAAGCCTGAATGTGCCACCAGGGTGTAACCCCACCTATTGAGGGCTTTACACGAGTTACCCACCAGGTGAGTCTCCTGTCAGGGGCATGTCTCTTCACATATTGGAGCACCACTGTTCTTTTGACTTTGTCCCCCAGACCATTGACATTCCAGCTCATCAATTTGAACCCTTTGTCCCATTGCGTACTCATTGACATTTACGTGTCACCTATGTGTCTTTGTTGCCGGATTGCGGTGCCTTGACGATTCCTTAAAAACATATAACAATACGTAAACCCCTCCCAACTCCCCCTCTCCCAGCTACCCTGCACTCTGGGCTCAAACCTGCCCATAATTACAACCATGCAGAGTGCCTGTCGCACGTTAACTTGAACTAAGTGAAGAAAATTGGGGGTATACTCTCCTGCCTCCCTCCCCTCCCTCCCACTATAGTACAGGCCCGATGTGCCCCTATGAGTCCCACCCGTATCACTGTCAACATTCATTGTTAATGGAGTCCATTAATGTACGATCACCCCAACACAGTACATTACCACTGGCCAGGTGTTGCCTGGCGGTCAGCGACGCTCCAACCATTCGGCCGCCGCCTCCGGGTGTTCAAAGAACCAGGCCCTATCGTCGGCTTCCACACGCAGCCTGGCAGGAAAGAGCATAGCATATTTATAGCCTTTATCTCTTAGTGCTTTCTTTATCCCGAGGAAGGAGCGTCTTTGTCTCTGAACCATTTGAGTAAAATCCGGAAAGAAGGTGATCTCCGAGTTTTCGTACCGGAGTGGCGGTTCCGTTCTGGCGTGCTGAAGAATAACGTCCCGGTCTCTGAAATTTAGGACTCTGGCTAGGATAGGATGCGGAGGCGCCCCGGTCTCGGTCTACCTCCGGGGACTCTGTGAGCTCTTTCGATGACGAATAGTCTTCCCAGCCCCTTGGGTTGCAGATGCTTGAGGATGAGGTCTTCCACAAAGAGATCAGTGGCTGGACCCTCCGCTTTTTCCGGGACCCCTAAGATGCGGACATTATTGCGCCGCATCCGCCCTTCAATATCATCCAGTTTAGATTCTGCATATTGCCGGAAGGTCTGGAGTTCCTTAATGTCCAGTTGCAGCTGAGACGTGTCCGCCACCAGACTTACCGTTGTGAGCTCCACCTGTTTGACCTTTTCACTATTCTTGTTATGGTCTGCCCTGAGTAAGTTCACTTCCACCGTAAGGGCGTCCATCTTGTGTTCCAGAGAGGTTTTAATCCCAGCGATTGCCTCCATTACGTCTTTAAGTGTAGGCTCTGGATCTGCGTCTGACGGGATTCCACCGCCCTTGCTCGCGGGCGAAGAGTCAGGCAACGAGGTTTTGGGTAGAGTATAGCGATCCAGTTTGTTCTGCTGCACCTGCTTGTTACCCCTCGATGTTGCCATTGCGTCTCTCTACTCTGCCGAGCTGCGGCCACCTCGGCTGTGGAGGCAGGGATGGGCGATCACCCGGGCCAGAAACGGGGCCCACACCCGGCTGTGCGGCCTCCTTCCAAGGGCCAGACCGATTCCCCGGGGTGAAACCGCAGGTCCCGGAGAGCAAGGATGCCGGTGGTGGCAAGACCCTGCGGTATTCGGTGGCTATATGTTTGTCACTACCAGTTGCAGGTACCAGCTCTCGGCCGGGCACGTCGTGAAGCAGCAGCCCACTCAGACGACCTCCAATGGTCAGCACTACAGGTCTACCGGGGCCCACACTCTTGCACTGTGTGAGGAATGGGGGTACAGATAGTGCCGCACCGCCTCCGGGGGCCCACCCGCTCCAACCACACTCACACCGACTATGCCTGAGTCGTGGCGAGCAAGTCCAGGGACCGAGGTCGGTTTGATTCTGAGTCCCGCAGGCACTTTAGGGCAACGACCACTCCCCCGGTCCCCCTGTGTCCGATCTCCACCTACCAGGGGCCTCCAGGGCGTGCAACAACCCGGAGTCCGCTGTGTCCCGTCCCGGGCAGTCTGCAAACGTGACGGCTCTTCTGGTGCGCTATCTCAGGCGGCCACGGCCTCCCCCGTCACCTCGGGTCCCCGTCCTGGCCGGGTCACTATAGGCGAGGAGGATCACTCACGTCCTCCCCCGGTCTCTCGATCCGCTGCAGTAGATAGGGGCGGTCAGGGAGCGCAGTCCAATTGGCTCACCATCCGCCACTCGAGTCTCCTCTCTGTGTGGGCCTCTATTGTGGCAATCACCGAGTTGGCAGGTCACTTATGACTCTGGGCGCTGGGGATCACTGACGCCCCCCCCCCGAGTCTTCGGTCCGGGCCTCGGACCCGCCGCGGAGGCGGAGGATGTATGGGAGTGGGGTCCGCCGGGCTCGCCGTCCGCTCTCCTCACCACTCGAGACCCCGGCTTCTCCACTTTGCGCAGGCCACAACCGATCCCGGACTCGGAACCAGGACGACAGCGTCTCCCCAGAGCCCAGCTGTTCCGGGTCGAGTCACCGGAGCCTCCGATTAGAAATGCCCACCTCGGACCATCGGATACTGGGTGCGGATATACGGAGGGAGGGGGGAAAGTACGGAGCTACACTATTCTGCCGCCATCTCGCTTCGCGGCTCGGCCACGCCCCCCTTTAACGGCGTTCTTGATAATATGCCCCTATGATTTACCAGAGCGTGGAAGTAATGCTGCAGTTTCGTGTCATTTGTAGCAAGGGTGTACAACTTTGGCTATGAGTTATAATGCTGTCATGTCATACTTATATGAGTAAATGTATAGTTTTAGTAGTCACAAGCAGAACCAGACAGTAATTGGCTTAGTCCTATAAATCCATCTCTTGTACACCCATAATATTAAAAGTGTGTCAGCAAAATGGAACTGGAAACAGCATTACTCACACACTTTTGGCGAATATGTCTCACAGGCGTGGCAGGGAACTTGTAATAAGTTTGGTTGGGGCGTTGCTCAGGGGCTGTCAAAGGCAAGGCTTCTGCTAACCCAGTGGTTTCACGGGCATCCAGCCAAAATCGGAATGACCCTCTGAATAATAAATACAGAGAAATAGAAATTTTGCAAAAGTTACATACATAGGAAAAATAAGTCCCCCCACCTATCTGTTTACCAAGCACATGTTCTTGCTATGCAAGAGTACAATTAATGCATGCATGTATGACTGACTTTTTATTTTGAGTGTAAGAAAATGACTCTTTTTGCATGATCACTCCATTTATTTAGACAGGTGCTGCTGTTTTTTTACTCTGTGCACTGTGACTCTGCTAACCAGTCCCCACTGCATGTGCTCTGACCCCTAAAACATGTTGAGACCAGCTATGCTACTACTTTGCACATTTAATTTACCTATAGGGCCCTAGTATATGGTTAACAGAATACCCAGGGCCTATAAGTTTAATGTCGCTAGTGGACTGCTGCCCATATTGTGCCACCACCAAATTGACACTGCTAAACATGACTGCAAGACTGTCACCAGTAACCTGGCTGTGCAAATTTAAACAGCAAATGCAACCTTTCAAAATAACCCATTTGACAGGCCTAAAGCCACCTTTTAAATATCAATAAGTCACCCCTAAATTAGACTTTGGTGCCCTTAAGGCAAGGTGCTTGGGCCCTCATTTACAAGAGGCCTGTGCTGCCGGAGCGTCACTTTTTATGACGATCCAGTTGCGCAGTCCTCTCAATCATATCTATGGGGCGACACAAAGCCACCCTGCGTGGCTTATTATGGCCTCATAGATATGCGCTAAAACACAATAAGATAATCCATTTTGCAATAAAACTTTTCAGACACTCACCCCCAGTCACTATCTGGGTTAAATCCATCATCGTTATTTTGCTCACTTTGCCACCCAAGTTCAGACCCAGCCATATGCAAATCAGTCTTGACCCTGTTCCTCATGGAAACAATCCAGCCTGAACTGCCAAGCGAGGTCTTCCTTGGACCGGAAACAAGCATCCTGCCACCGTTTTCAGGGTAACCCCCTCATCAGCCACACTAGCTTGAATCCAGTGGCAAAGTGAGCAAGGGACCCACATCTGGGCATACCCTGCCAACCTAGAGAGAACAATGCAAACACAATAAGATGATGGACGGAGCACTGAAACGTTTCAGACACTCACCCCCAGTCACTTTTAGATCTGGGTTAAATCCATCATCCATATCGTTACTCTACGTGAAGTAGGCGTTCCATTGGCATTGCTGTGGGTGTCCCCACTCAACACCCATGGATTTTGACACTGCCCCAGATCTGCAACATCACGTAAACCTAGGGCAGCGCCAAAAATGTATGCTCCACCAGAATATATGTAACAAGGTGAAATGTTTACATTTCTCCTTGTTTTCTTCCCTCTTTCCACGTGTGATGCATTCTGCAGCACACATAGAATGAGGAAACACCTCGTGTGACTGTTTTAGTGCAGCAAGGTGCCTCTTCCTGCACAAAAACAATCATGTCAACAACACAGGCACCCTTGCACCATGGTGCAAGTGTGCCTGCGTTGGCGCTCACCTGCAAATTGTGCGCCTGCACTGCCGAATGGACAGAAATGCACCGTTTCTTGTAAATATGGTGCATTCCTGCCCTTTTGAATTGACGTCGGGCAGCGCTGCAAAATGACTTGCGGCACTGCCCTACGCCAATTCTTTGAAAATGAGGCCCTTGGTATTTAAAAGTAGGACATGTACAAGCTTAATGTGAAACATGTCCTTACAATGATAAAGTTCTAAAAAGTATTTTCACTGTAGCATAGCCAGCTGATCCATAGGAAAGCATTGGGAGTTAATGTTAAACAAAGATTATTATCTTCACCTAAGAACCAGATAGAAAGTTAATTCTTGGACTTTTAAAAATATTTATCACAAGTCCAATTCAACGATAAAGTCAGATTTGTGCTAAATATTTTACAAAAACATACTTAAAAAAACACCTTTTGCCTGCCTAAAGCCTCTAGAAACCTATTTGCATGAGCTTTCAACTGTCAACCAGGAGGTGAATAGCTCCTTGATGAGGTGTAAATTTGCTCCAGTGCTAAGACAAAGGGCTTGGGTAAGGAGAGATCTCCTGTTTCTCTGACAGGATGACCATCTTGGCCATGCAGAGGAACATAATTATCTTCAAAGGGGCCTGCACTGTCACAGGCAGATGTAGCTCAAACCTGTGCCTGCCCCAACTTTTGTCTCTGTATTCAGCCCAGCACCAGTCCCAGAGGGAGGGGAAATCCCCTCAGAACCGGTTTTGAGTGACTACAGAGGTAGGTTTGCTCATTTCCCTCTCCACGTATCTATGGTGGGCACAGATGCTCTACAGAAGTGAGGAAAGGCTCAGTCATACTGGATTTAGGTAGAGAGGAGCACAGTGGGATTGTTTGCAGCACTGCACACAGGAACTAGAGGCAGGCATAAATATGGCTTCCCTGTGTCCTTCTTCAGATCACTGCTGGACCTGTGGAAGACAGAAGAAGGACTACATCTGCTGTGAGATCTGTGAGGAGAAGCCAAAGGGCCGGACCTGCTTTCACTTGTACCCAGGGCAAAGAAGTAGATTTCAATGGTCAGTTGGCTGATCTTCTGTTAAGCCACAGGCGCACAAAATCTGCAAGAAGCCCCTTTTCCAAAACAGTCCTAACATTCAAGTGCTGCTCTTGAGCTCTTGGAACTCTTGGATGTGTCAGGGTGTACTCCTCCTGCCTAACCCTAAAAGTGGGAACTTAGAAATTGTTTGGCAATTTTTCTTCAAGACAACTGACATTGAAGCCATAGCCACTAACGTTGAACTCTTCTCCAGCTCTAGCCTTTTTTGGCACAGATCGTGAACTTCTTCCACTCAGAACCTTTCTGCTTCGTCAGCAGCCTCATTGGGACCCCATCCTCCTGCAGCCTGTCACTGTGGAGCCCTGATTAAGCTTCAGACTGTTCCCTTTGATCTGTTCAGTCTGTTCTTGATGCAGAAGAACCCCTCGACGACCTGTCTACATCCAGAACTGTTCCTAAGACAAAAAGGTATCTCTTTCAACTGAGACCCTGTTTCAGACTGGTAGTCAACCAAAGTTGGCCTTAAGTTTTTACTTTGCTCCGATCTAGCGTCACCAGCTGCCCATGGTTGACGATTTGTGCTTTTTGGTGCTATTTTCATTTGGAACTTTCTCTGTCTCTATCTCTGGTTCGCTTATTGAATTTTGGGCGTTTTGGTTTCATTTGGTTCATTAAAATAACCTCCATTTCTATAAAGTGGATTGGAATTTTTATTGTGTTGTGTGTTTGACTTTTTAGCTGTGTTGGTACTTCTAGGTGCTTTACACAATTTCTTAAGTTAAGCATGCCTGCTCTGTGCCATAGGTAACAAAGGTTGAGCTCAGATTTAAATTACTGAAACCTTTACTGGGCCTAAGAAGAATAGTGCCATTATTACTTGTGGTGGATTACCATTGACCCCTAGTTTTGGAGCTTTCCTCACAGAGAAATCAGGGTACCTGGGACCGATACACAAATGACAACAAATAGTAGTGAATGGTTCAGTGTGCTTTTGGAATAGGTGACTCTCCAAAAGCCCAATGCACCTGTAGTGATCTTTCAGTGTATAAAACATGAGAAATACACAGCTCAATATGTGTGTTCTTGTCACAGACATTGACCTGCACCAGAGGCATTCTTAAATTGAATGCGGGAGATACAGAGATGGACTGGCCTATGGGAACAGCGAGATATCTCCTGATAAGCTGGGGCCCTGGAGAACCTTGACAGCAGCTATTACCATGTTGAAATAAGGCTCCCATCAGCTATGTACCTGTATCTATATATTTGGTTATGTGCTGAGGCCACCTGCTTGAGAGGCTGTCACTGAGCGGTGTTCAGCATACGGCAGTGCAAAACACTGGCCAATCACTGCTCAAACTACAGCCAGGAGTTCAAACAATATGCTGCATATTGATTTCCCAATGTATTGCATGGCTAGCATCCTCTGCCCATGTTGCTGTTTGCTATGCATTGTTTGTTCACTCTGCCAGCGGCAGCTCCTCCGCTACGGTGGAGGAGCGTCACCCTTCTGCTCTCAGAGCAGTTCAAAAAGGAAAAACAAAATGATAATAATGCAATGTTATTATCATCTTATGTTTCTGCACTGGCTTAGGGGAGGGGCGGAGCTGAGCTGGCCAGAGCAGGGGGAGGAGTGGTGGGCACTCTCTAAGTGCCCATGATAGTTTGGCCGGCTGTCTTGGGACGGCCAAACAGTCATGCGCACTTAGCATGTTCTCTACCCGGCTGCATTGCACAGCCTGGGTGGAGAACAGGCACAGGCTCCCAGTCTCTGTCTGAGCGTCGAACCACGTAAGTAAAAAATAAGTAAGTAGGACACTTGTAGAGCTCAACGAATGCAGAGGGGTATTGGTGCTATGAGTGGCCAGTGAGTGGGTAACAAACTAGGAAAAGTGGCTTCATTTCCTATCCGGGAAAAACCAGGTCTTTAACATTTTCCTGAAACATATTCTGGAATGCTGGAACCTGATGTTGGATAGCAGCTCATTCCAGAGCTTCGCTGCTCGGTCTGAGAGACTTCTCCCACTCCAACTGGCCTTACAGATCTTGGGGACCAGAACTAATCCTTTGTTTGCCGATCCAAGCTTCCGATTTGGAGAATACCACTGAAAGAGTTTATGTAGGTCCTCAGGCCCTCCCCATACAGTGCTTTGTGCACCAGGCATAAAGCCTTAAACTCAATGCGTTTCTTGATCGGTAACCAGTGCAGCTCCCTAATGCTATTTGAAATATGTTGATATTTAGGAATGTTAAGCAGCACTCGAGCTGCTGTATTTTGCAATGATTGAAGTTTAGACAGTTGATGCTTGTCAACTCCCAGGAAGAGTGTATTACAGTAATCGATATGGGAGAGTACTGTGGCAACTATGACCACTTTCCTGAGGTCTAACGGAATGAACGGTAAGATTTTACGCAAGATTTTCAAGAGGCCTCAGACCAATCATGACACTCCTGTCATGCTGGTGACAGCAGCATCGTGATTGGCTCAGGGAAGCCTGTGTGCTTCCTGCTTCCGGTATTCTGGAGAGAAGAGGACAGAGGAGAGGCGGCAGCAATACCCAGGTAAGTGCAATTTTTTCTTGCCCCCCGCTCCGTCCCACCAACCCCGTTTAGTAGCAGCCGCCACTGCACTCTGCCTGTCTTTAGAGGTAAGGTGCTGCTGTTTCGGACAGAGAATACAATGGCAGATATGGATGAGATTGGGGGGTTGCTGAGGATAGGATTCTGCAGGGATATTAGCAGACTGAATTCTCTGGGGGCACCTTCAACGGGTCCCTGTATTCCTGTGATTACAGTGTTTCATCCTAAATAGTACTGAGCAGAGCCGCCCATGCACGGATAACACCCCGGGCAGGATTATATATGGTGCCATTGCCATGCTGGTAAATAACATTAGATGCAAGGGGCTTCCTTTTGTGTTGACACTGGCTGATTACTTCAGAGCAGTGACTGGCTTCTGAACAGAAACATCTGGACAGCTCCCCCAACTCACTTGTTACAATCACAACTTAGCTTCCTAACGCTGGTGCCAAGTTGGTTGTTGGGAGGACCAGCATTGGTGTGTGGGGGAACTGCTCCAGGGGGTGACAGCTAGATGGAAAGGAAAGGGGCTGATAGAGTCTTAAAAGCGGCACCTGTGGCATGTTTAACAATGCTTGAAAGCATTGGTGCCAAGTGAGAAGTGCTCAGCTGTTTGTATGATCCTAATGCAGACAGTTCTTTTCACCCCTCTAAAGACTGGTGCCCCAAGCATGTCCGTAGACTCTAGATTGGGTACAATGTTGACACTCTCCATCCCTTGGTATAGGACTGACTCCTAGTTGAAGCTTTCTAAACCACCTCAAACTAATGACAGGGAACCGTAGTAAGGGCATAGAAAATAGAAAAACAGAAGACAAATCCAACTACTGTTGTGCATTTGCTTCTAAACTGGAAACAAAGCTTGCAGAGCTAATGCTCCTGTTGCACAGAACCAAGTACATTCCCTGCTAACCTACTTAGTATGCCTTCTTTCTTAGCTAAAACAGCTACTAAGTAACACATGAGTAGGGTTGTTACATGACACAACTGAAAGGGTCAGTGAGCAGCAAGACTTTCACAGGAAGTGCACTATATAAAAAATAATTTATGACTGTAGAGTACATGTGCAGTGCATCTGATTAGTATGTTGTGGCAGTATTGTTGAACCAGTAGCCCTAGGGGCTCTTGCTGTAAACTGCATACTGGAACATCAGATACATCTATTCACTCTGAGGTTTATGTACAGTGACAATTCTTGAAGCACACATTGAGAGACTAAAAACAGCATTTAATGGAAGCCTATACCCTGAGACTCACAATTATGTGCTGCCCAGTAATGACACCGCTTGACCTTTCTGCATGGACTCTGTGGAATTTTTTCCATTGTTCCATGTTTACAAACCAGAGTGTTAGCAGGATGCTCATTCTAAGTTCCTTGTTCAGGCTGACAAGTGTACTCTTCATTGGCATGCGTTATACAGATGAACCTGACCCAGCCTTTCCCCAGGCACATGGAAGCAGGGAGTAATGCTGAGTGCTCTCTATGGGAAGCTCACAGGTCTTTTATCTGGCGCTTTGCTATGGTACAGGGGTACAGGCGATGCAGGAGTCTAGTTGTGGAGGGTTGTATGAAAAATATCTGAGAATATTGTGTCAAAAATATCGTCCACAAAAAATATCAAGTTTACATACTTTGTATGTAAAGTACAAAAATATCTTGTCAAAATATTATGCAACAGAAATTCACCAAAACAAGATAAGAATATCGACATTTTAAAATATACAGCATCATAAATAATGTATTTACAATATTAAATTATACACATTAATATAAAATTAAATAGTTTTAAAAGTACCATAAATAAAAAACATATATATATATATATTCACTGAAAAAACCATAGGTTTTAGGGACAGTTGTAGTTACTTGGACATTGCACTCGTACAAAACCCGTGAAATTCCCCCGTTATAGTTAGTTCAGCTAACTATAACTCGCGCCCCGCAATGCACTGCTGATGACGTCACATATTACATCACTCATGACATGGTCAGTGACATCACTGATGACATCACTGATGACATCTCAAATGACATCACTGATGACATCACTGATGACATCATCCAGTGACTGTGTGTTTCTGTAAAGTTTAAATATGTTTAATATATATAGGGAAAGGCGTATTGAAGAGTGAGTGGGTGTATAAGTGTCTGAATGGATGATTTAGTAGGTGCGTGACTAACTGTATAAGTGAGTGATTAAACTTATCTTACTGAATGCATGGGTTAGTGACTAAACTGGGTGAATGTCTGTATCCAGTCTGTCTGTTGCTGTGTAAGTGGCTGCATGGGTTTGTGAATAGCTACATGAGTGTCTATATGAGTTATTGATTGGTTGTCTGAGTATCTGTATGGGTGCCTGAGTGTTTGTGTGGGTGGGGTGTGTGCGACTCTGTACATAGATGTGTGAGTGGGTGATTCACTGGGTGCATGATTTGAAGAGTGCGTCTGTGATGGACTGCTTGGGTGGGTGAGTGTGTGTATGGGTGTGTTAGTGAGTGAATGTATATCTCAGTGGTACATGTGCGAGTAACTACATATGTAAAAGGAAGTATATATATGTGTTAGAGTATTTAAAAGGCTATACGTGAGAGTGTGTGATTGTGAGAGTGGCTGTATGGATGCGTGTGTGCTTGTATCAGTTATTGTATAAGAGCGTAAGAATGTGCTAGTATTTGTATGAGTAAGTGAGCTGGTGTGTGTATAACTGTATAGGTGAGTAAATGGGTGTGTGATTAAATTTTTGCATGACTGACTAGGTGTGTGAGTACCTCTATGGATGAGTGGCGGTGTGTCAGTGTTTATATAGGTGTATGAGTGCATATGATAGTCCTGTACTGAGTGACCGTAAGTATGAGTGACTGTACGGGTGAGTGAGTGGATGTGTGTGTAGACCTAAGAATCAGTGAGTGGGTATGTAGTTATTGGTGTTGGAGTGTCTTTGAGAATGGCAGTCTGTAATTTAGAGTGGGTGTATCAAAAGTTATATTAGGGTGTGAGAAGATGCATGAAATTATCACATGGTTGATGTCATCAGTGATGTCATTTGAGATGTCATCAGTGATGTCATCAGTGATGTCACTGACCATGTCATGAGTGATGTAATATGTGACGTCATCAGCAGTGCATTGCGGGGCGCGAGTTATAGTTAGCTGAACTAACTATAACGGGGGAATTTCACGGGTTTTGTACGAGTGCAATGTCCAAGTAACTACAACTGTCCCTAAAACCTATGGTTTTTTCAGTGAATTTCAAAGGTTTTTTAAATGCTAATTTCTAACTATAACGTGCCTGAAACCTATGGTTTTTTCAGTGACTTTCAAAGGTTTTTTAAATGCTAATTTCTAACTATAACATGTCTGAAACCTATGGTTTTTTCAGTGAATTTCAAAGGTTTTTAAATGCTAATTCCTAACTATAACATGTCTGAAACCTATAGTTTTTTTCAGTGAATTTCAAAGGTTTTGTAAATGCCAATTTTTAAATGTATTAATTGTTATTTTTATTTTTTTCATACTGATTTACTACATTTTTTTAAACTATTTATTTTTAGATATTTATTTTTTAAATTACATTGTAATTACATTATACATTACATTACAAAATATACTTTCTCAGAATGAATTAATTTACTTTAAATACTTTGCAAATAGGCAATAGACTTTTAAGTACAGTAGTTACAGTTGTTGCAATGGGCAACACAATTTCAAACACAATGCAACATTGAGCTCAATGTGAATTTCTAGCTAAATGCAATTAGTTACTTTATGGATTACTTTTCTAACCACAGGACTGGATCCTAGATTCAGTCCTGGGACATCTCCTGTAAACAGTTGAGTAAAAGCGTTTTGGTTACAGTAGTGATTTTTAAGGAATATTATTGTATTTTAAAAGTTGACACTTAGAAACTTTTTCACATAGAATCACCAATGTTATCCTATGGGAGGAAATTCACTTAGCAGGTAAGTAGTGTTATCGTGACTTTTTCTCACTCAGTGGTGGATCCTGGATCCAGCACTGGTGCATCTCCTGTAAACAGTTGAAAGAATGCGTTTAAGTCATACAGGCGATTTTTAAGGAATATTTGTAGTTTGTGAAAATCGACACTTTGAAACTTTTCTGCTGAAAACCAGACAATGGATTCCTATGGAAGGAAATACAAGTTACTGGTAAGTACGGTTAAAATTACTTTTCAGGGTCAGTGCTGGGCTAAAAGATGCAGCACTGGGTTCTCTCCTGATAACAGGTGAGTAAATCGGAATTCGTATTTCGGCTGATTTTAGAGGAATATTTGTATGTTTCAAAAATCGACACTTAGAAACTTTTTCAGCAAAAAGCAGGCAATGATATCCTATGGAAGGAAATTCAAGTTACTGGTAAGTACGGTTAAAATTACTTTTCAGGATCAGTACTGGACTGAAAGATGCAGCACTGAGGTCTCTCCTGATAACAGGTGAGTAAATCGGAATTCGTATTTTGGCTGATTTTAGAGGAATATTTGTATGTTTCAAAAATCGACACTTAGAAACTTTTTCAGCAAAAAGCAGGCAATGATATCCTATGGAAGGAAATTCAAGTTACTGGTAAGTACGGTTAAAATTACTTTTCAGGATCAGTACTGGACTGAAAGATGCAGCACTGAGGTCTCTCCTGATAACAGGTGAGTAAATCGGAATTCGTATTTTGGCTGATTTTAGAGGAATATTTGTATGTTTCAAAAATCGACACTTAGAAACTTTTTCAGCAAAAAGCAGGCAATGATATCCTATGGAAGGAAATTCAAGTTACTGGTAAGTACGGTTAAAATTACTTTTCAGGATCAGTACTGGGCTGAAAGATGCAGCACTGAGGTCTCTCCTGATAACAGGTGAGTAAATCGGAATTCGTATTTCGGCTGATTTTAGAGGAATATTTGTATGTTTCAAAAATCGACACTTAGAAACTTTTTCAGCAAAAAGCAGGCAATGATATCCTATGGAAGGAAATTCAAGTTACTGGTAAGTACGGTAAAAATTACTTTTCAGGATCAGTACTGGGCTGAAAGATGCAGCACTGAGGTCTCTCCTGATAACAGGTGAGTAAATCGGAATTCGTATTTCGGCTGATTTTAGCGGAATATTTGCACAATGGTGAAGGGAGGGGGCGGGGCCTGAGGTGACATCTGTGCAAACGCACCCGTGGCGCGTTTTAAGTTGGGGGATTAAGTCCCCTTTAATCATGAGGGTCCCTGGGGGCCAACTAGCCCACCAGGAACCTCCAGTATGCGCCAGGGGGCTGCGTTGCAGAGAGGGTGTAAGGAGGCCACGCCCCTTTTACACCTCTCTGCAAGGCAGCTCTGTGGCGCTTTTTGGAAGTACATGGTGGGCTAGTTGGACTCCAGGGACCCTCAGGATTCAAGGGGACTTAATCCCCCATCTTAAAACACGCCACGGGGCCTGTTTGCACACATGTCACCTGAAGCCCCGCCCCTCCCTTCACCACTGTGCAAACGCGCCCCGTGGCGCGTTTTAAGTCGGGGGATTAACTCCCTTGAATCCTGAGGGTCCCTGGGGGCCAACTAGCCCAACAGGTATATCCAAAGCGCCACAGAGCTGCCTTGCAGAGAGGTGTAAAGGGGCGTGGCCTCTTTGCACCTCTCTGCAACGCAGCCCCTGGCGCATACTGGAAGGTTCCTGGTGGGCTAGTTGGCCTCAGGGACCTCAGTATTGAAGGGTGAATTACTCCCATCTGCAAACAGCGCCAGGGAGCGCGTTTGCAGAGTGGTGAAGGAAGGGCGGGGCCTGTGGCCCGATCGTTTTTTTCCCCTGAAGGGGGCTGTGTGGCCCCCTTCCTTTTCCTATTTTTGGGCCCTGGGGACCCCATCCCCCAGGGCCTTATCCCCTTCTTTTTTTAATTATACGGGAAGGGGGCCGCGTGGCCCCCTCCCCTGGCGGATCCTACCCGGGGACCCCATCCCCGGGCATGGCCACACTTTTCATTAATTTTTAAGGAGGGGGCTGCGTGGACCCCCTCCTCAGGCCTCCTTTTGCCCCGGGGACCCCATCCCCGGGGCAGGCCTTCTTTATTTTTATTTAAAAAAATTATTTCTGGGGAGGAGGGCCGCGTGGCCCCCTCCCGAGCCACTACTTGCCCCGGGGACCCCATCCCCCGGGGCCTGGCCTCTGGTTGGGGACTGTGGGGGTCCCCAAACCCCCACAGTCCCGCCGGCTCCCCGCCTCCTGCGCGAGCCGGCATTAGCTTTCCACATGGGGAGCAGCTAACATGCTGCTCCCCATGTGGACAAGCAATTGTCTTTGGATATTGGAGGCGAGAGCAGGTTTCCTGCTCTCTCTTCCAATATCCAAAGCAGTTTGCAATGACAGGACGGGAGCCGCGAGGCTCCCATCCTGTCATTGCAAACAGCAGTGTCCCGGGGAAGGCACCCGGGACACTGCAGGAAGCCGGCCCTGGGGGTGGCGGTCCCCAGGAGCCACCACAGGCTCCAGGAGGGGGCCGCGCGGCCTCCCTCCCATCCAGATGCACAGCCCGGGGAGGTGGTGGTCCTTAACGGACCCCCATTTTCCAATTTTGTTAGTGCCCGGGGAGGTGGTGGTCCCGGGGCGTGTGGGGGGCTGGAGCCCCCACACATGTGAATTTAATAAAGAAGCCCCGGGAGGTGGTGGTCCCGGGGCTGCGGGAGGGCTCAGAGCCCTCCCGCTACTTTTCAAATAAAGCCCGGGGGTGGCGGTCCCGGGCTTGGGGGCCCTTAGAGGCCCCCCATGCATAAAATAAACCCCCAGCATGCCCCCGGGACTTGGCCCACCCGGGGCAAATTTACATCGAGCGCGGGAGACCGCGCTTCGATTTTTGCAGGATGCGCGCACCCTGAGCGCATGCTGCCGATTAAAAAAAAAAAAAAAATGCTTTTGCCCAGGGGGTCCTTGTGGGACCCCTGAGCAGGCCTAGGGGTTAGGGTGTTTCTACCCTGCCCCCTTTGTGCGTTTGCGCACTTGTTTCTTTTTTTTCTCGGCGGGATCCACGCACCCTAAGCGCATCCCGCCGATTTAAAAAAAAAAATGCTTTTCTGCCCAGGGGTCCTTGTGGGACCCCTGAGCAGGACCTAGGGGTCAGGGTGTTTCTACCCTGCCCCCTTTTGCGCTTTGCGCACTTGTTTCTGTCCCTCGGTTCTACCGAGGACAAAATGGCTGCCAACACTTCTTGATTTGGAGTGTTGACAGCCAATTAGCATGCAGCTCGTGATCGGGAGGGTACGCGGATCCGACGCGCCCATAGATATATATGTGATTTTAATTGTGAATTTCTCAGGAACTACTGAACGGATTTACACCATTTTAGCAAAAGGCACCAGTCTGAACCAAGGGCTACCTCTTTGCCAAATTTGGGGTAATTCCGTTCAGCAGATCGAGCTGTAGCTGCGACTAAAGGTTCCTATGGAAAAATGAATGGGGAAAACGCGTTTTGGGACCCCCTTTTTCTCGGCCCCGCTGACGTATCACCCGAGACTTTCAGGGTAGGAGCGGACCGGAGCGCCCCAACAAGTTGGAAGCCTTCGCGAAGATTCGTCAACCGGCGCCAACGTTATTGCAAATAGAATGTCGTGATTTCCTATGGATAATAGGTCCTAACTATAACTATCTACTGGCGACCGCCAGTAGATATATATACATATATATATATATATATATATATATATATATATATATATTCACTCCACAAATCCCGGTTGGAATCACAAGACTGTCACGGGCAGTCCGAGTCCGGGCTACCGGGGGCCTCAAATATTTTTCCAAAGTCCTCCGTATATTCACAGAAAGTACTCGGACACTCGAGTATGCTGCATAAAGTTTAATGGCAGAAAAACAACGCGTTTCGGCTTACGCCTTGCTCACGCGTGAGCAAGGCGTAAGCAAACGCGTCGTTTCTGCCATTCACTTATGCAGCATACTCAGTGTCCGAGTACTTTCTGTGAATATACGGAGGACTTTGAGAAAAAAAAAAGAAAAAAAAAATATATATATATATATATATATATATATTTTAAAAATGTAAACAATTTCTAAACTACATTAAATTAAATATACTATCAAAAACTTAAGAATAATCTTTAAGTAACAAATATATCCAAAACATAGATGTTACCTAATTCAAAAATACAAATTAATAAAAAGAAAGTTGTTATTATTACATTATTTCTGTGAACTGAATAAATAAATACTCTCTCTTTCTTTTTCCCTCTCTTGCACCTCTCTCTCTCTCTCTCTATATATATATATATATATATATATATTACCTACTGGCGGTCGCCAGTAGGTAGTTATAGTTAGGACCTATTATCCATAGGAAAAGTGTTTTTTGATTTGCCAATATCTATGGCGCCGTTTGACGAATCTTCGCGAACTTTTCAAAACTAATGGTTCACTCAGGTCAGCTCCTGTCTTGAAAGTTTGGGGCCGATTCGTCAAGCGGGGGCCAAGAAAAAAGGGGGATCCCAAAACGCGTTTTCTCCATGTTAATTTCCATAGGAATTTTTAAACAGGCTACAGCTCGAACTGCTGAACAGAATTACACCAAATTTGGCAAAAAGGTAGGTCTTGGTCCAGAAAGTGTGCTTTTTTTAAAATGGTGTAAATCCGTTCAGTAGTTGCTGAGAAATTCAAAAATAAAAATATCGATATCTGAGCACCGAGGAGGATTCGCGAACCCTCCCGAGCACGAGCTTCATTCTGATTGGCTGCCAACACTCCAAACCAGAATGTGTTGGCAGCCATCTTGTGACTCGGTAAAACCGAGTCACAAGAAATCAGTTGAAAAAAGCATTAAAAACAAGAAAAGGGGGCAGGGTAGAAACCCCCTGACCCCCTAGGCCTGCTCTGGGGTCCCACAGGGACCCCCAGGGCCCAAAAAAGCATTTAAAAAAAAAAAAGAAATCGGCCGAATTTGCTCTGGGTGCGCGAATCGGGCCGAGAAAATTAAAAAAAACGAAGCGCGGCTCCTGCGCTTCGTTTTAATGAGCCCCCGGGTGGGCCAGGTCCCGGGGGCAATGTATTGTATTGTATTCACTTATAGGTGAATTTACTGTTTTACACACAAGGGAGTTTAAGAATAAAACAGAGTAGGATGTGCCCTGTGTCAAAGGTCAGTTATAGTGTTTATTCACCCTGTTCCCTGGCAGTTACAACACATAGCCTGTCTTGTAGGTGACTGTATAATGTGTTGCATCGTGTGCCCTGCTCCATTAAAAACAAGACAGTCAATACCAGTTGTTAACAGACCGGAAGACGCGAGCTTCAGGGTGGTGTTTCAGGCCCTGCGCTCCCGTTGTCCTCCTTCTATTTCGGACCAGGTTTCCACCCAATCTCTGCGGGGAGCGAGGAGGGAGCTTGGGACCACGCACCCTGGCTCCAGGCTGAGTGCTGTAATTAGTAGCGCCCCCTCCCCCGCCCTGGTGGTGCGGCCCATTTATTAAAAATGCACTTGGTGGTGTTGTCACCAGCCAGGCTGCGGTCACGTGCTCGCCTGCCATGTCTGGCCCTCCCTGCCCATGTGCGAGTTATGCCATCAGACTAATACATTGTGACTGCTCCTCTCTCCTGTGACAAAGCCTCGCAGCTGACTCCGAATGAATAGATGTCAAAGGAATATGAAAACAATCATGACAGAGAACTTAAATCCTGGCTGGAGCCCGCAGAATCCGAAATGTGTTTCTGTTCTCAAGGCAGGGAGGATTAAAGCCTCGCGAGGTTCCGTCCATGGCTGCCGCCCTGCCTGGTTCCCAGCTGCTGGGTGGGTGCTGTAATTTGTAAGTACTGCCCTTCATGGGGTCCAATGGCTTAGACCATCGTTAATTAAAGCATAATTAAGAGCAGTTCTGAAGCAAGACAATTACCATACATCGTAGATGGTCTTGAGGGCACCTCTCAGGGTAAAGGTAAAGAAAAGCCGGACCAAAACTCCCTCTAGAAAGGAAACATTTCGGGTGCCACCTGCGGCCTGGCAGGGCCTCTGGGCGCTGTATAAACAATGCACTGTATGGCTGTGCGGCCAATGGTTTCTCTGCTGCCTTTGGCGATTGCCAGCCTGCGGGCACTCAGTGGAACAGCACCTAACACTGTTTCGGCAATAGTAAAGAATACTGCTCTATATGGCGGGTGGTTGAATGGATGGATTGATTGGTAGATGGATGAATGGATGGCTTAAGAGAGGGAGGGGTGGCATAGCTGGGCTGATGAATGAATGTGTGGGTGTGTGTGTGTAGGGATGGATGGATGGACAGACGGACTGTTGTTGACTTTGGGTTGCGGGATGAATGACTGGGTGGAAGTGTTCTGGTGGGTTGATGTGATCTATTAGTGTGGCTGGGTGGTTAATGGATTGATTGATGGTTGGGATGGATGGCTAGCATTGCTGGGTACATGAGAAGAGATAGATAGATAGATAGATAGATAGATAGATAGATAGATAGACGAACAGATAGATAGATAGATAGATAGGGACAGACGGACTGAGGGAAGGACGGACGGATGGAGGGACGACAGACAGACAGACAGACAGACAAATAGATAGATTTGCATACTGCCCTAGATACATAGATGGATGGATGGATGGATGAATGAATGGATGGATAGATAGATAGATAGATGTAATAAGAGCTAGAAGAAGTATGAGGGTTGGATAGAGACGGGAAGACGGAGGGACAGAGAGAGGGTGATAGAGGATGTTTTTTTTAATGCTTCGAAGTAACATGGCTGTCAGCACGGATCTTGGCGGGAAATAAACAGTAAAGGCGGTGGCTTTTCTGAATTTAGATCCAGTTGCACAAGGGGAAGACCAGCGATGGCGGCTGGTCACAAGAATGCAACAGTGCCTTGAGACCCTTAGTCACGCTTTACAAGAACCCCGATTGATTGACAGTATCTTGATGGGGTGTGTATGAAATGTACTAAAGCGCACGTGGACCTTGGCATCCTACAAGGGATGGCCTCTCCTTCCGTTGCGCGAGTGTTACAAACTGTGAGAGAGAGTGGTGAGCAGTGGCCGGACCCTTGGACCCCCTCACTCCAGGCTGTGTGGGGAAGAGGGGAGTGCCTCCTCTACACCCACCCCGCGCACACACGCGCCCACACTGAGCTCTCACATCTGGCAGGGGAGCTATAAAGTCAGCTTTAGGGGACACTGACGATCCGCGGAGAATCTAGGGCGGCAGCGCAAGTTGCAGAGGGCATCAGATTGCGCAGCGGTAAATAGCGCAGCAATAAAGCGTCAGATTATGAATGGGAGGTGGCTGTACACTCAAGGCGCACTGTAATGCCATGCTGCCTTCCGCTCATTGGACTGCTCGCATTCTGAGTATATGCCGCAGCCACGTGCAATCATTTCAATTATCATCAAGATAGTTTCTCCGGGACACAAGTTGTCAGAGATAAAAAGTCCATTCCTGCAGCTCCCCGGGACCATTTTCCAGACGGTTTCTCCTTCGCGCTGCATGATTTGGTCCTGGCGCTGTCTGTTTTGTACATTTCCTGCGCTTGCCCAGAGCCCGCCTCGCCTGCTCCTGCTTCGCAATGACACACTTTGTGTGCCTGGCGCTTCGTTTTCACACTTTCATGTGTAATTGCCACAAACAAACAGTCCTCGGCTCCCCTGCTGCAGTTATTAGATTCCTGTTGCAGGCGCAGCCTGAATAATGCATATTTGATAACTTATTCATATGTTCGTCAGCAAGACAATAATGCACAGAATTGTCATTTTCTCGATTATAACACCTTTTTTCTTTTTCCCCTCTGCATTTCCCTCGATTATGGCAGTTCTTGTTTGGCCACACAGCCCCCCTTCTAAAAATATTTAAAAAAAAGAAAAGCCGGCATCTCGCCGGAGGCCCCTCCCCCTCCCTGCACCACTCTGCAAACGCGCCCCCTGGCGTGTTCTAAGTTGGGGGATTAAGTCCCCTTCATTCCTGAGGGTCCCTGGGGGCCAACTAGCCCACCAGGTACCTCCAGTACGTCCCACACAGTGGGATTGCTGAGAGGTGGTCCGAGGCCATGCCCCTTTTTACACCACTCTGCAAACACGCCTCTTGGCACACTGCTGGTGGGGCGATGAGGTCCTCTTGTGTCCTGAGGACCTCAGGACACAAGTGGACTTCATCCCCCGAGCAGCTGTGCGCCAGGAGCCGCATTTGCAGAGTGGTGTAAAAAGGGGGTGTGGCCTTTGAGCACTCTCAGCAAACCAGCTGTATGGGGCTTACTGGGGATGTTGGCCCCCAGGGACCCTCATGAGGAAAGGGGACTTCATCCCCCAACCAAGAGCGCGCCAGGAGGCACGTTTGCAGAGTGGTGGAGAAAGGGGGCGTGGCCTGTGTCCACCTCTCAGCAATCCCACTGTGTGGGGCTTACTGGAGGTAAGAGGTAGGTTAGTTGGCCCCTAAGGATCCCCAGCAGCGAAGGGGACTTCAATCCCCATCCAAGAGCGCACCAGGGAGCGCGTTTGCAGAGTGGTGGGCAAAGGGGGAGTGGCCTGTTATGAGAACTTAACAATCCTGCTGTGTGGTACTTACTGGAGGTAATAGGAGGGGTAGTTGGTCCCCAAGGATGTCCTTGGGAGCTAACTGCCCCTCTTGTTAACTCCAGTAAGTCCCACACAGTGGGATTGCTAAGACATCTTCGGAGGCCACCCCCCCCCTTTCTCCACCACTCTGCAAACACACCTCCTGGCACAGTACTGGTTGGGGGATGAAGTCCACTTTACTCCTGAGGGACTTTGGGGGCCAAGAAGCCCTCCTGGTACCTCCTGTAAGTCCTACGCAATGGAATTCCTGAGCGCTGGTTGGAGGCCCAGCCCCCTTTCTCCACCACTCTGCAAACGTGACTACCAGCTAAAGAAGCATTTGTAATTTAATAAGTCTCGCATTTGCGAGAGTTAGAGCTATTGGTGTTGTAAATGTAAAAGTTTTTTACTAATGTTTTTGGGTGTAGAGTGGATGTACGTTGTGTGTAGTGGAATTATGTGGTATGTTGTGCAGTGAAATGATGTGGATAGAAAGTATGTGGTATTTAGTGTATAGGAATTATGTAGAGTGGGATTATGTGTTACGGAAAGTAATTATGTGGTATTGTAGTCTGTGTTGTGGAGTGGTAACCTCAGGTTTAGTCTTCCTCGTTTCCAAAGAAGCTAAAGTATAAACTCCATGAGACACAAAAAAGAAGGAACCACTGAGGAGCACTTCTGGACCTAGTCGGAGATATGAGCAGGGCACTGGAAATATGTGACTGTTCGGCTGCACCAATTGTCACATAATTAAACATTTTCCGCATTTGCCAAATATTCCATCATCTGCCACCTAATCTGCAGATTTGAACAAAAAAGCCTTGTTTCTAGCTCAAACGGCTCAAATGTTCCCAAAAATGCAGCTTCACCTGTTACAGCGTGGTGGAAGGCCCTATGCAAAGCTGGAATGGTCACGTGTTACTTATTGCTAAATGTGGGTGTTGAATTGGTACTAATGGTGCACAAACCTCTCTTCTTTCTGTGCCTCTCTTGCCTCTTTCTGCATTTCTCTTGCATCTTTCTGCACCTTTCTTCCTCTTTCTGCACCTCACTGTCTTCTTTCTGCACTTCACTTGCCTCTTTCTGCACTTCTCTTGCCCCTTTCTGCACCCCTCTTGCCTCTTTTTGCACCTCTGTTGGTTCTTTATGCACCCCTTTTGCCTGTTTCTGCAACTCTCTTGCCTCTTTCTGTAGTTCTCTTGCCTCCTTCTGCACCTCACTTGCCTCTTTCTGCACTTCTATAGCCTCTTTCTGCACATCTCTTGCCTCTTTCTGAACCTCACTCTCTTCTTTCTGTACCCCTCTTCCCTCTTTCTGCACCTCTCTTGTCTCTCTCTGCACACCTGTTCCCTCTTTCTGCACCCCTTTTGCCTGTTTCTGCAACTCTCTTGCCTCTTTCTGCAGTTCTCCTGCCTCCTTCTGCACCTCACTTGCCTCTTTCTGCACTTCTATTGCCTCTTTCTGCACCTCTCTTTTCAGCACCCCTGTTGTCTCTTTCTGCACTCGTCTTCCCTCTTTCTGCACCTCTCTTGCTTCTTTCTGCACTTCTCTTCCTTCCTTCTTTCTGCACCTCTCTTGCTTCTTTCTGTACCCTTCTTCCCTTTTTGCACCTCACTTGCCTCTTTCTGCACTTCTCTTGCTTGTTTCTGCACCTCTCTTATGTTTTTCTGCACCCCTTTTTTCTCTTTCTGCACCTCTCTTGTGTCTTTCTGCACCCCTGTTCCCTCTTTCTGCACCTTTCCTGCCTGTTTCTGCACCTCTCTTGCCTCTTTGTGTACCTCTGTTGCTTCTTTCTGCACTTCTCTTCCTCTTTCTGCACGCATCGCGCCTCTTTCAGCACCTGTTGCTTATTTCTGCACTTCTCTTCCTTCTTTCTGCACCCCTCCTGCCTCTTTCTGTACTTGTCTTGCCACTTTGTGCACCTCTCCTACCTTTTTCTGCACCCCTCTTGCCTCTTTTTGCACATCTGTTGGTTCTTTCTGCACTGCTCTTGCTTCTTTCTGCACCTTACTTGTCTCTTTCTGCACTTTTCTTGCTTCTTTATATACCTCTGTTGCTTCTTTCAGCAATTCTCTTGCCTCTTTCTCCACTTCTCTTCCTTCTTTCGGGTACCCCTCCTGCCTCTTTCTGTACCTTTCTTGCCTCTTTATGCCCCTCTCCTACCTCTTTCTGCACCCCTCTTGCCTCTTTTTGCACCTCTGTTGGTTCATTCTGCACTGCTCTTGCTTCTTTCTGCATCTCACTTGCCTCTTTCTGCACTCCTCTTGCTTCTTTCTACACCTCTGTTGCTTCTTTCAGCAATTCTCTTGCCTCTTTCTGCACTTCTCTTGCTTGTTTCTGCACTTCTCTTGCGTCTTTCTGCACCTCTCTTGCCTCTTTCTGCACCTCACTTCCTTCTTTCTGCACCCCTCTTCCCTCTTTCTGCATCCCTCTTCCCTCTTTCTGCACCTCTCTTGCCTCTTTTTGCACCCTTGTTCCCTCTTTCTGTACCTTTCCTGCCTGTTTCTGCACCTCTCTTGCCTCCTTCTGTACCTCACTTGCCTCTTTCTGCACTTCTATTGCATCTTTCTGCTCCTCTCTTGCCTCTTTCTCAATCTCACTCTCTTCTTTCTGTACCCATCTTCCTTCTTTCTGCACCTCTCTTGCGTCTTTCTGCACCCCTGTTCCCTTTCTGCACCTTTCCTGCCTGTTTCTGCACCTCTCTTGCCTCTTTCTGCACCTTTCCTGCCTGTTTCTGCACCTCTCTTGCATCTTTCTGCACCCCTATACCCTATTTTTGCACCTCACTTGCTTCTTTCTGCACTTGTCTTGCCTCTTTCTGCACCTCACTTGCCTCTATCTGTACTTCTCTTACTTCTTTCCACACCTCTGTTGCTTCTTTCAGCAATTCTCTTGCCTCTTTCTGCACTTCTCTTGCATGTTTCTGCACTTCTCTTGCGTCTTTCTGCATCTCTGTTGCCTCTTTCTGTACCTCACTTGCTTCTTTCTGCTCCCCTCAAGCCTATTTTTGCACCCCTTTTTTCTCTTTCTGTACCTCTCTTGCGTCTTTCTGTACCCCTGTTCCCTCTTTCTGCACCTTTCCTGCCTGTTTCTGCACCCCTGTTCCCTCTTTCTGCACCTTTCCTGCCTGTTTCTGCACCTCTCTTGTGTTTTTCTGCACCCCGGTTCCCTCTTTCTGCACCTCTCTTGCCTCTGTCTGCACACATGTTCCCTCTTTCTGCACCCCTTTTGCCTCTTTCTGCAGTTCTCTTGAATACTTCTGCACCTCACTAGCCTCTTTTGGCACCCTTGTTCTCTTTCTGCACATTTCCTACCTGTTTCTGCACCTCATGTTCCCTCTTTCTGCAGTTCTCTTGCCTCCTTATGCACCTCACTTGCCTCTTTCTGCACTTCTATTGCCTATTTCTGTACCTCTCTTGCTTCTTTCTGCACCCCTGTTGTCTCTTTCTGCACCCCTGTTGTCTCTTTCTGCACTCGTCTTCCCTCTTTCTGCACCTCTCTTGCTTCTTTCTGCACCTCTCTTGCTTCTTTCTGCACCCTTCTTCCCTTTTTTCATGCCTCTTTCTGCTGTTCTCTTGCTATTTTCTGCACCTCTTTTGCCTCTTTCTGCACCTCACTTGGCTCTTTCTGCACTTCTCTTGCTTCTTTCCACACTTCTGTTGCTTCTTTCAGCAATTCTCTTGCTTGTTTCTGCACCTCTCTTGCGTCTTTCTGCACCCCTGTTGCCTCTTTCTGCACCTCACTTGCTTCTTTCTGCACCCCTCTTGCCTCTTTTTGCACCCCTTTTTTCTCTTTCTGCACCTCTCTTGCGTCTTTCTGCACCCCTGTTCCCTCTTTCTGTACCGTTCCTGCCTGTTTCTGCACCTTTCTTGCCTCTTTTTGTACCTCTGTTGCTTCTTTCTGCACTTATCTTGCTCTTTCTGCACCCTTCCCGCCTCTTTCAGCACCTCTGTTGCTTCTTTTTGCACTTTTCTTCCTTCTTTTTGCAGCCCTCCTGCCTCTTTCTGTACTTTTCTTGCCTATTTGTGCACCTCTCCTACTTTTTTCTGCACCCCTCTTGCCTCTTTTTGCACCTCTGTTGGTTCTTTCTGTACCCCTCTTCCCTCTTTCTGCACCTCTCTTGCCTCTGTCTGCACACCTGTTTCCTCTTTCTGCATCCCTTTTGCCTGTTTCTGCAACTCTCTTGCCTCTTTCTGCAGTTCTCTTTTCTCTTTCTGCAGCTCACTTGCTTCTTTCTGCACCCCTCTTGCCTCTTTCTGCACCCCTCTTCCCTCTTTCTGCACCTCTCTTGCCTCTTTTTGCACCCTTGTTCCCTTTCTGCATCTTTCCTACCTGTTTCTGCACCTCTCTTGCCTCTTTATGTACCTCTGTTGCTTTTTTCTGTACTTCTCTTGCTCTTTCTGCACCCTTCACGCCTCTTTCAGCACCTCTGTTGCTACTTTCTGCACTTGTCTTCCTTCTTTCTGCACCCCTCCTGCCTCTTTTTGTACTTGTCTTGCCTCTTTGTGCACCTCTCCTACTAATTTCTGCACCTCTCTTGCCTCTTTTTGCACCTCTGTTGGTTCTTTCTGCACTGCTCTTGCTACTTTCTGCACCTCTTTTGCAAATCTCTGCATCTCTCTTGCCTCTTTCTGTACCCCTCTTTCCTCTTTCTGCACCTCTCTTGCCTCTGTCTGTACACCTGTTCCCTCTTTCTGCACCCCTTTTGCCTGTTTCTGCAACTCTCTTGCCTCTTTCTGCAGTTCTCTTGCCTTCTTCTGCACCTCACTTGCCTCTTTCTGCACTTCTATTGCCTATTTCTGTACCTCTCTTGCTATTTTCTGCACCTCTGTTGTCTCTTTCTGCACCCCTGTTGTCTCTTTCTGCACTCGTCTTCCCTCTTTCTGCACCTCTCTTGCTTCTTTCTGCACTTCTCTTGCTTCTTTCTGCACCTCTCTTGCTTCTTTTTGCACCCTTCTTCCCATTTTTACATCCCTCTTGCCTCTTTCTGCTGTTTTCTTGCCATTTTCTGCACCTCTCTTGCCTCTTTCTGCACCTCACTTGCCTCTTTCTGCACTTCTCTTGCTTCTTTCCACACCTCTGTTGCTTCTTTCAGCAATTCTCTTGCTCTTTCTGCACTTCTCTTGCTTGTTTCTGCACCTCTCTTGCGTCTTTCTGCACCTCTGTTGCCTCTTTCTGCACCTCTGTGCGTTGTTTTTGCACCCCTTTTGACTGTTTCAGCAACTCTCTAGCCTCTTTCTGCAGTTCTCTTGCCTCCTTTTGTACCTCACTTGCCTCTTTCTGCACTGGTTTTGCCTCTTTCTGAACCTCACTCTCTTCTTTCTGTACCCATCTTCCCTCTTTCTGCACCTCTCTTGCCTCTGTTTGCACACCTGTTCCCTCTTTCTGCACCCCTTTTGCCTGTTTCTGCAACTTTCTTGCCTCTTTCTGCAGTTCTCTTGCCTCCTTCTGCACCTCACTTGCCTCTTTCTGCACCTCCCTTGCTTCTTTCTGCACCTCTCTTGCCTCTTTCTGCACCTCTCGCTTTATTCTGCACCTCTCTTGCTTCTTCATGTACCCTTCTTCGTATCCCTCTTGCCTCTTTCTGCTGTTCTCTTGCCATTTCCTGCACCTCTCTTGCCTCTTTCTGCACCTCAGTTGCCTCTTTCTGCACTTCTCTTGCTTCTTTCCACACAGCTGTTGCTTCTTTCAGCAATTCTCTTGCCTCTTTCTGCACTTCTCTTGCTTGTTTCTGCACTTCTCTTGCGTCTTTCTGCACCCCTGTTCCCTCTTTCTGCACCTTTCCTGCCTGTTTCTGCACCTTTCTTGCCTCTTTCTGTACCTCTGTTGCTTCTTTCTGCACTTCTCTTGCTCTTTCTGTACCCTTCGCGCCTCTTTTAGCACCTCTGTTGCTTCCGTCTGCCCTTCTCCTCCTTCTTTCTGCACCCATCCTGCCTCTTTCTGTACTTGTCTTGCCTCTTTGTGCACCTCTCCTACTTTTTTCTGTACCCCTCTTGCCTCTTTTTGCACTTCTATTGCCTCTTTCTGCACCTCTCTTGCTTCTTTCTGCACCTCGCTTGCCTCTTTCAGCACCTCTGTTGCTTTTTTCTGCAGATCTCTTGCCCCTTTCTGCACCTCACTTGCCTCTTTCAGCACCTCTGTTGCTTTTTTCTGCAGATCTCTTGCCCCTTTCTGCACCTCACTTGCCTCTTTCTGCACTTCACTTGCTTATTTCTGTACCTCGCTTGCCTCTTTTGGCACCTCTGTTGCTTCTTTCTGTACTTCTCTTTCCTCTTTCTGCACCTCTGACTTAGAGGTAGTTTTAATCCCTCTGCTCTATTATGTACTAGGGCCTTACAGGGGAGGTCATGCCAATCACAGGGGTACCCCAACCCATAGTGTACCCTAGTGTATGTAGGTGTTTTCCCTGTATTCTAAGTGTCTTTCAGCATAGCACTGGTTTCAGGCCTGGTTAGTCAGAGTCAGTTACCACCAGTACCAGTCAGCAAACAATTGGGGGCACAGGATGACTTTGCAACAAGGCCTCTTGTTGTACCTCTGTTGGTTCTTTCTGCATATATCTTGCTTCTTTCTGCACTTTTCTTCGTCTTTCTGGACTTCTGTTGCCTCTTTCTGCATTTATTTCTCTTGCTTCTTTCTGCGCCTTTCTTCCTCTTTCTGCACATGTCCTACCTCTGTAGGCATAGTTAGAAATTAGCATTTAAAAAACCTTAGAAATTCACTGAAAAAACCATATGTTTCAGGAACATTATAGTTAGAAATTAGCAATTAAAAAACCTTTGAAATTTACTGAAAAAACCATAGGTTTCAGGGACGTTATAGTTAGAAATTAACATTTAAAAAACCTTAGAAATTCACTGAAAAAAACATAGGTTTCATGGACGTTATAGTTAGAAATTAGCATTTAAAAAACCTTTGAAATTCACTGAAAAAAACATAGGTTTCAGGGACGTTATAGTTAGAAATTAGCATTTAAAAAACCTTAGAAATTCACTGAAAAAACCACAGGTTTCAGGGACGTTATAGTTAGTTGGACATTTCACTCGTACAAAACCAGAGAAATTCGGCCGTTATAGTTAGTTGAGCTAACTATAACTCGCGCCCCGCAATGCACTGCTGATGACGTCACATATTACATCATTCATGACATGGTCAGTGACATCACTAATGACATCACTGATGACATCTCAAATGACATCACTGATGACATTACTGATGACATCATTCACATGATAATCTGATGCACCTCCTCACACCCTAATATAACCTTTGATACACCCACTCTAAAATACAGATTACCATTTTCGAAACCATAGACACACCAATACCAGTTACTACATACCCACTCACTGATTCCTAGGTCTACACACACACATCCACTCATTCACCCATACAGTCACTCATACATGCAGTCACTCATCAATACAGCACTATCATATGCACTCATACACCTATACAGACACTCACACACCGCCACTCATCCATAGAGTTACTCACATACCTAGCCAGTCATACAAAGAATCAATCCCACTCCCATTTACTCACCTATACAGTTATACACATACCACCTCACTTATTCATACAGATACTAACACATACTAACTCTCTTATACAATCACTGATACAAGCACACACTCATCCATACAGCCACTCTCACAATCACTCACTCTCACATATAGTCATTTATATACTCCAACACTCACATATACTGCCTTTCACATATGTAGTTACTCACACATGTACCGCTGGGACATCCATTCACTCACCAACACACCCATACACACACTCACCCACCCACCCAGCCCTTCACACATGCAGTCTTGAACCCATACACCCAGTGAATCACCCACTCACACATCTATGCACAGAGTCACATACCTCCCACCCACCCACACAGACACTCAGGCACCCAGACAGATACTCAGACCACCAATCAATAACCCATATAGACACTCATGTAGCTACTCACCAACCCATGTAGCCGCTTACAAACCAACTGAAAGACTGATACAGACATTCACACAGTTTAGTCACTAACCCATGCATTCAGTAAGACACATTTAATCACTCACTTATACAGTCAGTCACACACCTACTAAATCATCCATTCAGACACTCATACACCCACTCATTCTTCAATACACCATGGCATATATATATATAAAACATATTTAAACTTTACAGAAACACACAGTCACTGTATGATGTCATCAGTGATGTCATTTGAGATGTCATCAGTGATGTCATCAGTGATGTCACTGACCATGTCATGAATGATGTAATATGTGACGTCGTCAGCAGTGCATTGCGGGGGCGCGAGTTATAGTTAGCTCAACTAACTATAACGGCCGAATTTCTCTGGTTTTGTACGAGTGAAATGTCCAACTAACTATAACGTCCCTGAAACCTGTGTTTTTTTCAGTGAATATATATGTATGTATATATATATATATATATATATATATATATATATATATATATATATATCACATAAAGACACAGCAGTTTCGCGCGCTCTCAGGAAAGAAGGCTCCGCACTTTAAAGTTCCACCTCAGTGTTTAATTCCACAACGCGTTTCGATTTCCTCCGAAACCTACATATACATATATATATGAAATGAAGAGATCCCGACTCACTGATTGCTTCTGCCAATCGGGGCCGGTGCGTAGAATGGGCATCGGAACCCGTTGTGAATGTCCAAGAAATTTTGTATACTTTATCTTATACAAAAAATGACTCGCACTCCAGGATCGTGGTCACACAGTTATTATATTTGTATCAACGGCAACGCGTTTCGACCACAAGACCTTTTTCAAAGCCAATTTGCACATACAGCAAACCACCATTTTATCGTGTCGACATTCAGTGACATAAACAACAGACAATGCACTTTCGGCTGATGCTAGGCATGGAAAATAGACTTAATTAACAACCTGATTTTTCCTTTTTTTCCCCTCACAGGGTAAACAAATGTTAAAATTGATCATCAATATTAACAATTCATTACTTAATACAAAATTACCAGGCATTTCATTAAAAGTTTTTTCAAATGAAGTCACAATCCATGTAGCGATTGTTAGGAGCCTGAATATGATATCATATTTTGGGGTTTACGCAGTAGGAGACCCTCTTCACTGTTCAGTCTCGCAATTACCAGCAATACTGGCCAAGTGGCCATGTACATTAACCAGCACCCCATTTCCAATAAACATCACAATATAATACCCAGAGTCATCAGTCAGTCCTGCATAATACATTTAAAATACAGTAAAGAATGGATATTACTGAAGAAAAAGAAATTACCATCCTTCGTGAAATGTGGATACAGTGAAAAAAAACAAAAAAAAACAAAACAACAAATTCAAGAAAATTAGATTAAAAGGGCCACGGCACATGGGAAGAGGACATGTCATGCCCCCTAGGCCTTTCCTCAACCCAAATTCCAAACAATCTTAAGCTCATGGTCCCATGAGTTCCCTAGCTACCAGAGCCCTGGTGTGCTAGGCCACGTGTGAAGTTCTTCCTGGTGTGAACATTACATCTCAGATGGGAGCCCCCACCAAGGTCCAGATGCGTGTTCCACACCATATTGCTGCTGAATGTTATACACAAATAGGTGAATCTGTGAACAGTTTCAAGAGGTTCCTCTCCCAAAAATATGCTCTTTGTGTGGGATTTTTGAGGGTTAAGCTTCATTAACTTTGTTTTGGCCGTATTGATCTCCAGTCTCCTCTTGGCACAGAACTCCTCGAAGTGTGCCATGAGCTTCTGAAGACCATTCGGGGTCTTGGAGACCAATAGGGTGTCAACTGCAAATATGAAACCCTATATATCTCAACGTACTATCTGACTTGCAGCAAGGCTTCAAGCTGGGGCGTAGCACTGTTGATCAATGCCTGAACTATACATGCCTATGGGAAAGTATACAGTTGCCAAGTGTAGCTGCCTCCATATGCCATTCATAGATTTAACCTCTGTATTCAACCGGGTTAATAGGAGCAAGCTATGTGATATATTGCTCGATCTTGTGGTTGATAAGGACGTTGTTATTTTCCTACATTACTTACACATGGACCTTACATTCATAGTCAGATATGTCCCCGATGGTAGCTGTTCCACTGATTTTAAATTTATGTTGGGGGAGCTGGGGTGGATTCTTGCCCCCCTGCTATTTACACTTTACGTTAATCAACTGGCCACCACATTATGTGCAGCGAGCTTAGAAATTTCTTGAGTGTCCTCTCAACTTATCCCCACCCACCAATGATGCGGTTCTCATTGCAAGAACCACCATCGGACTCCGACACCTGCTCAACTCATTTGTCACCTTCATAAATAAATTGGATTGAGTACTAATTATAAAAAATCTCATTTATTGATAGTAGGCCCAAATACTTGATAGAAAATTGTAAAATCGTCAGGGTGGTGGCTTTCTCCTACCTTGGTGTTGTCCTGTTTGATAATAAGGGTTCATAGTCCCCGCTTCTCACTGCCAAAGAAATCTGATGGCCAGGACTCTTTAAGCTCTCTTTGATTTTGCTATACTTGCTATACTTTGTCATCATGGGCAGTAAGCCCATGATGGCACTTATTAGAATATACCAAGTGAAAAGCATCTCAGCTGTCAGTTATGGTAGCAACATCTGGGGGTACAGGGATGCCCCAGATCTGGAAGTTGAAAAGAACACATTCTTGAGGAGTTTGCTATCATTACCACCATCAAACCCTTCATATATTTTACATGACTTTAGGATATATCACAGAATTGCTAGCTTTACGGCTTGTAGTTAGATGGCTGAAAGGGCGATCCTGAGAGACTATATGAATTTGGATTGGTGGGCCACCCAGAATTATATGATTACTTGAAACTTATTGTTAAACCTAACTTGGCTTGGGTTAAAAAGCGTTTCATGGCTATGGCACAGAACCAGAGAGAGACAATGGGGTTGAGTAAACTAACTGTATGTGCACAAACCATACTGAAAATCACAATGTCTTTGGAACCACACTTGTTGCTAGTGCCCAATCTAAACCCTAGATTTTTACTAATGAGATTGAGGATAAATGTGCTCCCAAATGAATTGGTGTGTTTTAATGTTGCTTGTTTTTTATCAGAAGCTACTAAATTAAGCTCCTCACTGACAAAGTAGAGTCTCTAACACCTGTTACAGTCTTATGTATCACATCTGAACCAATAACTGCTGCTCGCTGGACTCTAATTATGAGAGAAGTTTTCTACTAGTGTGAAAAGAAGACGACATGCAGGTAGGTTCACAAGTCTTCTTTATTCCAGTCCTGTCTCACAGCTTCCCTGGCAGCAACTGCCCGATCCCCGCATTCCAGGTTCCACACAGGGAACACAGGGAAGGAATGCACGAGAAACCAGTGCACGAGATCCCAACACACCCCCCTTCCTTCACAATGAAAAAACAGTAAAGTAACACAGCATAGCTGACATATTAAACAGAAAAAAAAAACTAAACAAATCAAGGTAGCAAAACTTAATACCTAACATAATCTTGGAATCTGGAGGAAGCAACCCTTGTTCTAGAAGAACATCCCAGAGGAACAATCTCCCTGGAATGAGCAGGTACACTCCGATTACCAGCCACAGGAGGCACAGCAATGCAAGGTGTATGGACCCCAAATTTGTTTCTCACATACTCAGCTTTTGACTCCGGCACTACAGAGATGGAACTTTTGTTCCATATCTTACCATTCTCTAACACAACCACATGGTCTTTCACCTCCCTCCCGCTAACCGGAGGAGAAAACCGAGAGAAACCCTTGCGAACAAGGACAGGTTTCTTCAACCTCACCCAGTCACCAATTCACACAGGAAATACTCTAATACAATCCGATGCATACTTAGACTGGGCAGCGGCCCTGACATCAGCAACATTACACAGCTTTGGCAGAACAACTTCCTTTCTCGACATCCAGTCTTTATTCAACTTAGAACCAGCCACCCTACCGCTTAACAAAGTGAAAGGAGACATGCCTGTACTTGCGTGGGGAGTGATTCTCATTGCCCACAACATGTCAGAGATAACCTTTCTCCAGTCAAAACCGTTGATAAAAGCCAACTGTAGTTGATCCTTAATGACACGGTTAAGGCGCTCAACCAAACCGTTGCTGCGGGGATGATAAAGGGAGGTAAGGATATGCTTCATGCCGTGCTCCTTTAAAAACTCCTGCATCTCCACGGACACCAACTGGGTCCCGTTGTCAGTCACTAATTCTTCTGGAAACCCCTCACGAAGAAAGACCTCACTGAGAAATTTGATGATAATTGCAGAGTTAATACCATCCACAAACCTCACTTCAGGCCACTTAGACATGTAGTCAATTAACACCAAAGCGTATTTGGGAGAGTTTCCCATCCCCCCAAAAGGACCAGCCACATCGAAAGCCAACTTGCACCAAGGTGAATCTTTTACCACAATAGGATTGATGGGAGAAGGATAGGTTACTTGGGTTTTGTCACTCAAGACACACGCACCACAATCGCGAACACAATGTTCAACGGACCTGTCCACACCCGGCCACCAAAAGTCTTCCCTAACCCTCCGCGTCATGGCACGAATGCCCAGGTGACCATCATGAGCTAGATCTAAGACCTTCTTGCGCATGGACATAGGTACGACCAATAACCCACCCCTCCGCAGAATCCCATCCACAAGAGACAATTCATCACACACTCTCTTGTAGGGAATCAATTCAGGAGGGAGATTCATATTGTTGGGCCATCCATGAACCATGAAGTCCATCACTTTGGCGATCTCAATGTCATCGGACAAAGCTAACTTCCAATCAGTTTCAGAGAGAGCAGTTCCAACAGAATCAGCCACCGCACCAACAGCACACACCATCTCCAAATCCTCACCAACATTGTCAAGAACAACCTCAGTGAGGGGTAATCTGGACAGGCAATCAGCCACATGATTCTTCACACCAGTCACATATTCCAGATGATAATTAAACTCATTCAGTCTATACTGCCATTTGGCTATGCGTGGAATGGCCCTGCCACCTCCTTTGGTGGTAAAAAGATCCACCAAAGGCTTATGGTCGGTTCTCAGAGTAAATTCATTTCCCCACAAAAAGTTCCGGAAATACTGTACACCCCACCATAAGGCCAGAGCCTCCTTCTCAATTGTAGAATAGGTGTTTTCTGCCCCCGAAGTGCTCTTGAGGCAAAAGCAATGGTTTCTTCCTTATTATCAGTTCTCTTCTGCATAAGGACAGCCCCTAAGCCAACGTTGCTAGCATCAGTAGTAACAATACAACGATCATTGATATTGAACAACTTCAGAGGGCCTGCTTGAATAATCGCCTCCTTGAGAAGTTTGAAGTCACGACCACACTCATTTGACCACACATACTTGGCATTCTTTTTCAGAAGCTCACGCAAATGCACTGTTCTATCCGAAAAGTTGGCTACAAATTTCGCATAGTATTCAACCAGCCCTAGAAAAGAACGGAGCTGGTCTTTGTTTTGAGGTTCAGGTGCATCTCGGATGGCATCTAAAAGTTTTACCTTTGGCTCAACCCCCTTCCCAGAAATGTGGTGCCCCAAATAGTCTACACCATCTTGAAGAAATTTGCACTTATCTCTCCTTAGCGTTAGGCCACTAGACTTGATTATCTCCAACACATCCTTGACTCTAGAATTGTGCTCTAGTTCAGTTTTCCCATGAATAAGAATGTCATCTTGGAAAAACACGACTCCTGCAGTGTTCTTGAATAAATTACCCATGAGACGTTGGAACACTGCAGAAGCCGATGCCAGACCAAATGGCATACGTATATAGCGAAATGCACCTTCGGGTGTCACAAATGACGTGAGATGTCTAGAATCTTTAAACAATTCCACTTGATGATAAGCGGAGGAGATGTCAAGTGAAGAGAAATACTTTGCACCCTCCAAGGTTGCTAGCATCTCATTGATGTTAGGTAAGGGCTGGCGGTCCACCCAAATGCAAGCGTTAAGGTCGCGCAAGTCCACACACATCCTGAGAGACTTGTCGGCCTTGCGCACCAGAACAATGGGGGATAACCATTCAGACCCCTCAATGGGCTCTATTACACCCATGGTGCACAAACGCTCGAGTTCTCGCCTGAGTTCACTACGCAGACTCAACAGCACTTTACGCACCTTGTGTGCAATAGCTTTTGCACCTTCTTTGAGAACAATCCGGTGTTGAAAATCCTTAAGTTTTCCCAAATCTCCACTAAAAATATCAGGATACATTTGAATCCAATCGTCACTAGATAACCGTGCACCAGTAATAGTGTGCACAGGAGAAACAGAAGAGGAATCACAATAAAATTGTTTAGCATCACGTTTAGACAAGACCATATCCGGATTATTGGGATCCAGAATAATCCCTAGCTCACCTTGCTCCTCCCATCCTAATAAATTCGCACCATCCTTCACAATGTACACTGTTCCTTGTGCAAAATCCCCTTTGAATTCAAGATTTCCCATAAACTTCCCAAGAACTTCCACTCTTTTCCCACCATAAGCAAAGGTTTTTATGCTAGACTGATTCACTGGGATGTTACCCAGTCTTTCGAAATCCTTGCTATTGATGAGGGTAAAAGGAGAACCAGAATCAGCAAGAAATCTTACATTCATGCCATTCAAGCTTATCGCACATGCAGGAGATTTCCTTTTGCCAGGTAGAGCTATGGAAGCTATTTCCACTATACCATCTGACTGTATGGAGGAAGAAGACAACATTAGTAACATATCATCATTATCATTATCTTCCCCAGAATCAGCACACTCCTCCTCAATGGTCTTCACAGTTTGTGGTGGTCTCTTGTTAGTCACAATAGCCTTACACACACGTGCCAGATGACCTTTCTTGCCACATTTGAAACAAGTTTGAGTTACTGCAAAACAAAACTTGAAATTTCCCAGGTGAGATCTGCTGCCACACCGATAACAAGAGAGGTCGGATCTTTCTGATTTGGGCTTGGATGCAGATTCAGAAGTACGAGGCACATTTGTGTTAGTTCCTTTAACAGATTTGTTGATGGGTTTGGAGCTAACTAACTTAACTTCATTTGAAGGAGTGGCTCCACTCATTTCCTTCATACAAAACTGGGAATGCTCGATGCTTCTAGCTAATATTAGAGCGGTTTCCAAATCAGGATCCTCAGAGGATAAAAGTTTTTGCTGAATCTACTTATTACAAGTGCATTCAATCAGCTGATCACGAATTATCTCATCTCTGAACTCTCTGTAATTGCATGTGACTGCTAGAGTTCTAAGAGCGGCTACAAAATCATATATTGATTCACCAGGAAGTTGGGCCCGTTGCAGGAATTTGTGACGCTCAAGTACTGTATTTCTTTTGGGATTGAATCTCTTGTCTAAAGTTTTAATAAGAGAAGCATAGTCATCTATGATCAGGGAATCACCATCATCGCCCCCACTAACACGTGTGCTCACAACTTCCAAAGGTAGGGTCTTTAAAATACTTCTCCCCTCTGAGCCCAAATTATACACCAGTAAGGCTTTTTTCTTCTTTGAGAGAAAAGTGTCTCCATCAATTGCTTCTAGATAAGCATCAAATGTCTCTTTCCACTGCTGCCAATTAATAGGAGGAGTGCCAGGTGATTGCAGAAAGGGAGGTGGTGCAAGCACGCGATCCATTGGATGGCCTTGCATGGGTGAGTTGCTGCCTCAGAAATCACCACAACAAACGGTCACTTGCAGAATAAAAATTGTAGGAGAACACTTAGTGTGCGAGTCACTGTAGCAAATAAACTTTAATTAGGGTCATTGACACGCATGGTGTGCGTGCCACCGTACGAACAACTTGAATGCGGAAAGCCAACTGCAGCATATGGTTTTTAATATACACTTGGATGACACGCCAGGTGTGCGTGTCACCGTTAATATGCCACTTTGTAGAAATAAAGCCAGAAGAAATTGCGCTAACTGAAAATGCAGAGAAAACAATGTTGAAAGTGCATACAAAATGGCGCTTACGTTGTGAGCCTAGCGTGTCTCACGTAAGTTTTCCAGACTGACAGTCAATCAGCGCACTAGTCTTTGTTGAAGACGCGCGTGCGTGGAAAGCCTTGAGGATTCGATGATGCAGTCAGACCCCAGCGTGAGCAGCTCATTCAAATAACAACGGGGGTACCGTGGAAAAGCAGGCAAAACGCAAAGAAATTGTCAAAATCTCACCCCGACCTTCGGCGAGAATGCGGTTTCCAGGACGATACTCTCCAGGCAGAGATCACGGGCGCACGGGGGATTCTTTTCACCAGACCCTTCAAACAAGAGATGCAGACGTCGTCTCAAAGCAGCAGGACAGCCACAGCGTCACGCAACACACATCGAGGAAGACTGAGGACAGGACAACTCGTAGCCACTGAAAAGAAGACGACATGCAGGTAGGTTAACAAGTCTTCTTTATTCCAGTCCTGTCTCACAGCTTCCCCGGTAGCAACTGCCCGATCCCCGCATTCCAGGTTCCACACAGGGAACACAGGGAAGGGATGCACGAGAAACCAGTGCACGAGATCCCAACATAGTGGTTTAACATTTTAAGGATGTGAGCTATTTTGTATAATATATTTCTACTTGGGAGCCTATGCTGTGATATTCTTACAAACTTACATGGTTTTATATCTTTTATGGTTACTTGTAACCAAATAAAGAATTATTCGATGATGTTGCGCTTTATTAATGTTGCACAACATAGTAAAATAAATTGTGCAGCATAAATTTAAAGCAGCAAAGATTTTGATTGCAATGTATATACGTTTGCTGTCCAATAATCTTTTTTTTTTTTTAATTATAGGTGTCTGATGAAAGTGTCACCATATGAAATCATTTATTTAAAGGTTTCCATTTTTCTTTTTCTTCCATTTTAGTAATGGATCACCAGCCCACATAGTGCCCATCACCACTCCTCCTTCATCCACAGAGGTCCTCCTTCAGGACTGGAGGGTGTTAAGCAGGCCCAGATAAGAATTATGCATAGACTTGACAATTAGAGGGGCATTTCAATTAGGGAGGGAGTGGGACATTTGTGGGTGGTGTGAGTGGGAACAGTTGGAGAATGAGTAGGTTTAGTATACGTTTTTCAGGGTTTAGGCAGAGAGGTGGGCCTGTTGTGGATGGTGTGGTTGGGAACAGTTGGGGAAAAGGTGAGCTAGTTTAAGATAGTTTTGTGTGTTTTTGAGGGATTTAGAGTGAGGTGTGGGTCTGTTGGCGGTGGTGTGGTTGGGATCGCTCTGTGAAGGGGTAGATTAGTGTAGGATAGTTTTGTATATTTTTTAGGGTTTAGGGAGATGGGTGGGCCTGTAGTGGATGGAGTAGGTGAGTTTATTTTTGTTAAAATAAATTCTTTATTTTTTCCTGCTTATTGGTTTTTATCATTATGGTTATTAATTGTTTTGATTCTTGTACTTTTTACTGTAACATACGTAAAAATGGATGCACCAAGTACCTACTGTCAGAGTAGATGCTGAGCCCAGAACCTGGCCCATCATAAAGAAATTGTCTAATTGTCCACCCTCATTGCCCTCTCTCTAGTCTACTCTCTCCATATCCTGAGCTCCCTTGCCAGGCTAACCTCACTGCAGGCTCCAGTCCACACTCCTGCAGTCAGTGATGGAAATATCATGATGCATTACTTATGCCTTACCCCATATGACTTGATGTCACCTGAGAGCACCCAAACTCCCATCAGTCAGTAGTAGTAATATCTGTGCACTGCCTCATCCTCTCCATCTAGTCACCTCTTGCCATTAATGAGGAATACTACTTGCAATAACCCATAGAATATAGGTGATGGGTTTATATTAAGCATACAGCAAACTCTTGACCAGTTGTTATATGAGCTGAAAATTATTGTCTGCCACCTCCCCAAAGACTTGCTGTTGTTGCTGTTAATGCAATGTTTTCCCATAGAGACTAATGGCTGATTATTCTAATAGACCCAAACAGGGAATATGTCACAGGAAAAATAAGGTTATTTTTTTCAGAAGGGAGCAGTTGAACCAGCAAAGAAGGATTCTTACTCTACAACATGAAACAAAAAAAAACAGTGAGTGAAAAATCCAAGATCAAGACCAGCATAAATCAACAGTGTAAAGGGGGAGCCATTTTCTAATGTAAGTGCAATGAACAATCAAGTCACATGAGGAGATTAGCATTGGTAGGATCATCAGGTAAATTGATTCACTGTGGGCTGAGATTATTGAAAAGGGCACGCTACCTATTCTTGGCCTATCAGTGTTATACTTTATTCTCTGCGTAATGATTTCCCTTTCTGGCTTGGATAAGGGGGCGGGGCGGCGGGGGCAATTTAGCATTTGTTTCAGTCTCACACTGTAACAATTGTTTAAACCACATCTGCCCTGCCAAGTATGAGGTCTGTTGATGGTGGAAATAGATAACAGCACAATAGATCTCACAACTTGGTAGAAGAGGGTTAGGGTATAGATGATTGGATATGTAATGGGAATTAGGAAAAAATATACAGAGACAAACCCAGCATTCAGCAAGCCCTTGAGTGCTGCATGTGTGACATAGAAAGAAGATGCCTGTTAAGTTAAGCTACTCAGGCTTTAGCAACCGCCGACACTCAAGATAGTTATAGTTATCTAGACTAGAATCTATAATGGCAATTATACACACAGTTCAAAAATATTTTTAATAAAAGTTAGCAAAAATAATACTGTATACAAATGTTGCAACTTCATTATTCTGACATTGTCTGTCTTGGAAACACTTGTTAACAATAAAGCAGGAGTACCATGGAGGCTCCACTTCTTTGCAGAAGAGAAGGTCTGTAGAATGAGAAAAAAATGACAATATTTGCAAGTCAAGGTAAACATGGCATGAGAGGAGTCAGAGTTCAGAGCATAAGGTAGTGTTCGATTAGCTAAGGCCCAATCTACTTTCACTGATTCCAGACGTCTATCTAGCTCCAAGTACCCTGAGTGACTGATCACCAAAACAATCCATAGTTTGGTTGTATCCATCACCATCCAAATCACCAAAACAACTAGTCTACCTTATTATAAATAACTTGCGCCTTTTCATTTCCACAGGAGTAGGCCTTTTTTAATTCTCTTGTTTCCCATAGGCATAGATAGCCAATGCTCCTACTTCATTGTGTTGTTGTCTAGACTTGCAGATTTTATTTCTTCCAAAAAGAAACATACCTGTTGAACCCAAGGAAAATATTTTTAGTCTTAGTCTATGTAAAATGAGACATTTCAGAAGAACCAAGAGATTCCAGACCGCAGTTACCAAACTGACAATCAAGTGACACTCATGGGGGCACCAGAGTGCTAGCTTCCAAGATGGCAGCCCAAGGGTCAGGCTCAGTCAGCCAGGAATATGAATCTGACATTGTCTGCATGAGCTCCATAGTGGAGGAGCTGAAGGAACGAGAATCGGGCACCTAAAACTGGTGAGACTCCACTTGTGTGAAAGTCCCAAAGCTTGGTGCCTGCTCTCAGCAAGAAATTCACTGGAATGCTGAATCTATGGCGGCCTCAAAATGGCAGGCACCAGGCACTGGGTAGTAATTGAAGACCAGGCCCAGGCTGGTGGGAGAGCTGTTTTCAGTGGGTGATCAGGTAGGGTCGGAGAATCTGCATACGCCTTGTGTGCACCCTGCAGCTGTGATGATGCTATCATTGGAGTGCTGATGCAGCAGGCCTGCCTCTGTGTGGGGAAGGTGTTACCCGTGTGTATTAATGCTTAGGTCAAAGCAGGCATAGAAGAACAATAGGGGCTATCCTGGACCCCCGGAGACATCTACTTGATGTAGAGCAGTGGACCTCCAATGGCATCCACCCATTTATGTGGGGTGGCCCAGTGATGGCCAAATGCGGGTACCAACTTATGGTCCCACCGAGCTAGGAATAAGGTGGAACCCGACCCCCATAAGATAGACGAGAGAAGTGTGCCTTGAAATGTTATATTCCATGTAGGTACCCCAATACATGCTCAGGTAACATCGTAACCTTTCACCTATACTCTCCCCTACATTACACACATAACAGTTCTTGGGGACTGACCTTTTACCTAGATACGACTCTGCACACAGAACGCAGGATTTTCCCTGGTAAAAGCCTCATACATTATGCATGAGGATTTTTGAAACTCAGCAGGACTACCATCTCCTGCATAATAACTATGTATAAAGTTCATTCCCGACACACTGACGCAAGACGCTGAGGTTCCTGCATTCAGACACTGTTCTGCGGAGAAGAATGCGTGTTGGATCTCTGTCTGACACTTCCATCAGCTGCGCAACCGGACTTTGATGGTTTGCTGGACTCGATAACGGCCCATGTTCTGCAGTGTCCCCAGCGTATTCCTATGTTGATGGTGGCATTCTTAGAGCCTCCACAGGAAATCTCTGCTCCTGTTAGAATGGATACCGGCTCCTCCACTGACACCCAGGCCTTGGATGGTGCACAGGCCACCCCAGCATTGGCTGCAGGCAGTACGGAAGATCATTTGTGCTCAATTAACGTGGTCTGCAAGGTGTTACAAGGGTCGTCTGCGAAGGCAGGCAACAGAAATGTTGCCTCTACCAGCCAGGACACATAAACATTTGGCTTGTTGTGCGTTGGGAGAAATTCGGCCTTTTTTAAACAAACCAAAAATTGGAACCCCAAAACAATTTACACTTTTTTTGACCTGCATGGCTTTCCGATGCTTGTAGTGGTTCAAATTATATTTACGGACACATTAGAGCTATTGCTTGAGTGACAATTTTTCCTTTTAACATACTTTAGATTTTTTTTTTAGCAAAACTATTGTTTTATTGTAGTTGTTTGAGTACCAGTGCCTAGACAGCTTAGTAGTACGTTAGAATTATGGGGCCGATTCCGATCTCGGCCGGTAGTGCTCCGAATCGGATTCGGATTCACCGGATCCGATTCGGAGCCCTGTTTACCGACCGAATCGTACGCGGGTCCGGCCGAGCGAGTACGATGCAAGCACCCGCGAAATCGCCGACCGACTCGAACGCGGCTTCAACACGCTCCGACCGACTCGCTTGGATACGACTCGCACCGCGCTATGGAGACGTTTCCCGGCCGGGTAAGTAAGATGCGCGCAGCGAGCAGTCCGATCGACTCGCGCCGTCCGGCTCGAAAAAGCTGTCAGAGCCGGACTTTGGGGGTCCACGTCGGACCCCCTGTACGCGTAGGCGCGCGAGTCGCACACAGGGGGACCCATGGGTCCCCCTACCTGTGCATGTCCGCCGCGATGCGCATGGACGCGTACACGCTGTAGGGGGCGCCCTTGACCGCCTCGCACCCATTGAGTCAATGGGAGCCCGCGTACGCGTTGTACGACAGGCTCCCATTGACTTCAATGGGAGTCCGACCGAATCCAGTCCGATAGCATGCGTGCGCATCGTACTCGTTCGGTCGGACTGCTAGGGTCCGATTCGGTCGGAATTCTCCCCGAATCCGGCTCGGTCGGTGAGAATTCCGGCCGAGATCGGAATCGGCCCCTATGTCGTCCAGTTGGATGAGGAGAGGGTGTTATATTCCATATAGGTACCTCAATATAGGCTCAGGTAACCTCGTAACCTTTCACCTATACTCTCCCCTACATTACACAAATAACGGTTCTTGGGGACTGACCTTTTACCTAGTTACGACACAGCACACAGAACGCAGGATTTTCCCTGGTAAAAGCCTCATACATTATGCATGAGGATTCTTGGAAACTCAGCAGGACTACCATCTCCTGCATAATAACTATGTATAAAGTTCATTCCCAACGTCATCCTAAGTCCGACAAGTGGCACAGGTCTCCCCGGGGAGATCTTTGGGTATATAAACATCACATCTTGCTGAGACAAGGGGAGGAGATCAGGACTTCCCTGCCGACACACTGACGCGAGACTCTGAGGTTCCTGCATGCAGATACTCCAGCTCGCAGTGGTCTAACATCCCTTGCAGGGTGTCCAACTCGAGACCAAGACGGGGTCCCACAGTCTCTCACTTCAGGTAATGGGGTTGACTTTATCCTAGAGGGATTCTTGGCTTAACACCTACATACATACGAGGTACACTTAGGTACATCTAGTTAGGATTGCATCGTAGGAGTACGCATTGTATTGTCATGTATTTTATATACTTGCCTGTATTCATGGTTATAGCAAAATGGTAGAAATCTACCATCCTTTTACTTTCTTAGTGCTTCTAATCATTTATATCTGTTACTGTCTAATGGTTGTTTCAGCACACCTATTTTACACTAGAATAACGACTGTTCAATAAATACTTATTGAAAAACGTCCATACTGTTTATTCTGCGTATCTCTCTAAGACTAAGTGAGCACGAGTGACTGAGCAAAAAGTAGCACACTGTTTCCACGGTCCTGAGTGATCAGGGTTGTCATGTTTGATAGTTGCCAAGAACTACTCTCTCCTTGGTAAGAGGAGTTTCTAGTGGCACTGTGAGCTAGCAGGCCAACATACCTGGTGGGGGTGTCTAGAATCAGTCTGACACCAATCCTACAGTGTATGTTGTCTAAACGCGCAGATCCTATATAGGTTTTATAGGAACTACACGACATGGCGCCGCCAATGTTGGTTGGGTACTTATTTAACAGTAAAATCTGAGTAGTTCAAGTCGTGCTTTTCTCAGAGACCCCTAATCACATTTCCCCAGAGACGTCTGGAGTGGGAGGGTACAAAAAATCTGCCGCAGCTGAGTAGGCAAAATCCCATTTATTGGCTGTTGGTTAATCAAGCTTGAAGGACACATTCTTCCTATTTGTGCATAATACCTTATCTTAGATCCATTGAAAAACTCTTCTTACTAAAACAATGGCTGAGCAAGCGGATAACGCTGTACATGAACTAAATCTCTCAGCCGAAGAAGAAGATGCAGATGCAATACAAATTACAGAAAATGTTAGAAATACCATCACCCTAAAACTAGCTTCATGTGGTTTAACAGCTACGGGTGGGCCAGTAACGTTCATGATTGAGACACACAAATCATTTAGAACAGAGGTATTCTATTCATGGGTTAGATTCCCACAGGCAAATGCACGAACAAAGACATTTCATTACTACACAGAAGATGACATACCGAACGAATATTGTCCGTATGAGGACATTGAAGTTCCACTCACTTACCAGGAGCACTTATTACTGGTTTAAAGGTGCCCTCCCCCATACAAGAAATAAAATAAGACTCAGTCCGATCAGGAGAGACGGAGCAACATGGCCAGTATTAGCGGCCTATACACCACATCCTGACATTGAAACAATGCCAGTAGGAGACTTACGTACACTTCATAAAGAACTAATAAGACTTTACATAAACATGACACAGTTCGTGATGAGAACACTCACACTTCAGCCAGTGACGGCTACACCAACAGGTCAGATTCAAACATCACCAACTAAAATCACACCACAAACGTTACACGCAGTCATGAGCAAGATGCCCACAAAACGTGAACAAATGCCATTCTGGGTGGCTCAAAAAATAACACAGCTAGATGCGGTATTTCCAAACACCAGCCCACAAGAAAAACACAGAATGTTAACAATTTGCTTGCCCATGGGGATAACCCCCCAGATAGAGGATTGTACCTCTTGGCATACAGTTTTTGCTGCCATATTTACCAGGACTCATGGTATCCCGTCATTAGCAGTACCAGATGTATTAGGACAAATACAGATCGAGTATGGAGCAGAGCCTGCTCTGAACTTAGGGATGAAATTACTAGGTAATTTTGCCCAGGTATCAGCTATAATATTAGCAAATATTAAAGGGAAGGCAGTATTGGTGGCAATACGCCAACGCCTGAGGGAGTTCACTCCTCTACAACAGGAACATGAATTACCGAAAATAATTGAAACTGCTTATGCAGAATTAGGTAGAGACAGTTTGGGAGCTAGAGCAATAAAACCTCAACTGATTGGTAGTCCCGAAAAGGATACCTTTGAGCAAGCACCTGCTTCTTCAAAGAAGAAATGGGATAATAACAAACAACAAAAGAATAAAGAGAGTAGATCTCAATCCAGAGGTAGGTCTCCTCAACAGGAGCCCTCCGAAAGGAGGTATAACCTTAGGAATAGGGACAACATTAGAAAACCTGACAGGTATCAGGACACTGATACACGTTCCTCTCGTTCGTTTCAGGGCTCATCGAAAAACTCCGAGAGGGAAGGATGGTCAGAACACAGACAAGAAGAGCGTTCAAAGTCCAGAGACACGCAACACGCTCCAGAATACACTTCAAAGAAAAAAGAAAAAACAAAATCAAAACCTCAATTAAAAAAGAAGAAAGTAGCAGGTCTTAAGATCAGACATGCCCAGAATTCTGAGGACTCAACTACTGAACGGGGAATGGGCTCTGACGATGATTGACAGTGCAGCAGAAGTAACAATAGCTCACCAGAGCCTGATGGAATTTCTGGTGATAGCGGAGCTGAGTGAATATATCACGGTGGAAACGCCTGATACTAGGGTAAGTGTCCCACATAGGTTACATGAAATAAAACTCCAAATGGAAGGGGACAAACCCAGAAAAATTAAAGGTCTCTTTTGGGAGAACCAGACTTTTGGCTATGACATTCTTTTAGCTGAAAGAGATTAGCCGCCCGCTATTGTTATGGATTGCCCAAAGGGAGAAAGGGTCATTTTTCCACCCTTTTCAGACCTCGTTCCTAACCACTTGAAACACACATATGCGCAGGAGTGGGTGGTAGCCCTTGCCCCTGCACTATATCGCAACCATGTTGGGTGGGATGAAGATTCAACCCACCACGTGATACTATTAAAATCTACTCCGACTCCACAGAGACAGTATCCAATAAAACAGGAAGCGAAAAAACAGGTCAGGGAGATCTTAGATCAACTTGAATACCAGGGTGTGATTGAAACTTGCACCTCTTCAATGAATAATCCTTTGTTTCCCGTAATGAAACCTGACAACTCATATCGTCTAGTTTTAGACTATAGACATCTAAACTCATGCACAAAAACATTTGCAGTCAAAACGCACAAAGTGCTGCATTGATGAATAACATTGTGCGGAAAAAATACAAAACAACACTAGATATCTCAAATGGATTTTTCTGCCAAAATATCGCGCCTGAGAGTAGATATTTGACAGCATTCTCAGCGCTGGGGTCTCAGCGTCAATTTTGTTGACTCCCCCAAGGGTATAAGAACAGTCCGGGGTTGTTCTCAGCTAGGGTAACTGAGTTACTTCAGAATCTGGATGAGGAGGCATTGTCCTATGTAGATGATATTTATCTGACGGATGATGACCTAGAGGAACACTTGACCAGGGTGAGCACAATAATTTTGGGATTCGCCTCTGAGGGCTACAAATTCAACTTTAAAAAATCAAAAATAGCCCACCTCAATGTCCTAATTTTGGAATATGAGCTTTCAAGTGAAGTCAAATGCTTGGCAGCCAACTTTTAGAAAAATGTGCGCTGCTCCAACCTCCAAAATCATTGAAAAATTTACAATCCATATTGAGATTCCTGAAATTTGGTAGAGCATACATTTTGGATTACGCAGAAATGGTTAAACCTTTCTACAACCTCATAAAACCTGATTTTTCAGTTAGGCAATGGACACAGGAACACACAAATATTCTTCATTCCCTACAAGCTGACATGATAGCATCTAAACACTTACAGAGACGCGTAAATGTCCACAACCTGGTGATCCGTATAGTTGCGGGTCAATCTGGGTACACTTACCTAACATACAATGAAGGCGAAACAGTACCCATAGCATACAAATCACACTTATATACGAACGTGGAGATGCGTTTCGCATCCACAGAGAAAATTCTGACAGCAGTACAGACTGCTGTAGTGAGAGAAAGAGCACTAGCTCAGGGGAAAAGAATAATTGTCGTGACTCCAGAACCGGCCTTAGAGGCTGCTACAAAGGCTAGCGTTCCAAATGCTAAAGCATTACATCCCAGATGGATACAATGGGCGAATTCTCTCACTGCATCAGATGTAGAATACAGATACAACCCAAGTCTAAAAACACCAGCATTTTTGCAATATGAACAAGAATATCCTCTCCCAAATGAAATAATGCCTCTAGATCAGTATGAATACATAATTTACACTGACGGATCTGCTCAGTCGGCCATTGGAAGTAATCAGCAATACAGCGCCGCATGCGCGATTGTAAAAGGTCGTATGCAGGATGGAAAGTTCCATCCAAGCTGTACAAAAACACAGTCTCTAAGAAACTGCACGGCACAACTGGCAGAATTAAAATCTCTGTTGCTGGCACTGATAAATACGGATCGAGAATTCCCCACACTAATTGTGTGCGATTTCTTTTACTGTGTCCAGTCATACAATGAATATCTTCACCATTGTGGATAAAATGGGTTTAAAGACTCAAAAGGTGGCACAATTAAGCATAAAATGCTATGGGAACAGGTAGTTGAGTTGAAAAACGAACTACCAAGGGCTCAGGTGATAAACACGCTGAGTCATCAACGTGATGGCGTTCACATTGAAGGGAATTCATTGGCCGATGAAGCCGCAAAGGGGGCAGTACGAATTGCTTCCGTAGCCGCAATCACTCGTTCTAAAATGAGAATAGACGGACAGATAATGGTAGCTGTCATTGCTTCACGCAAAGACAACAAGGCATTGCTGAAAGGTTTTCCACTTAAGTACTCCTACAAGTTAGATGCAAACAGCGTTCCATTTGGTCAGATTCCCGGAGGCGGGGATAGAGTGATACCAAACATAGATCGCATATTGGGCTTAATATTAGCTGCACACGAGGTCTGGGTTCTGCACACGCAGGAGTTACGGCGACTGTTTCTTTACTGAAACAATGCTATTGGTGGCCAGGGTTAACAAAGCAAACCAAAGAATATGTCTTAAAGTGCGACATCTGTCAACAGATGAAGGGCTCCACCATAACATGTCCAGCGCAGACACCATTGCTAATATCAGACCACTCTCGTGTGTCTATTCGGACCACTGCGGCCCCTTACAATCTGATGGGGCTTACAAGTATATCATGGTTGCAGTGGATTCCTGCTTGAGATTCCTATGGGTATGGCCTCAGCGCTTGGCTGACGCTCAAACTGTTATCAAAGATTTGCGAGTCTTTATAGGGACATACGCAGTTGGCACATTACATTCGGACCATGGCCCCGCGTTTAGCTCTAGGGCTTACAAGGAAGCCATGGGAAGTTTGGGTGTTGCACTGCGGTACTCCTCTCCATACCATCCCGAGGGAAATTCAGTTGTGGAGAGGAAAAACCGGGACTTAAAGCAATCATTAACAGCTAGAGTATTAGGTGCAGGTGGCAGTTGGGTCAATCATTTATATGGGGTACAGTGGGCCTTGAATAACATGCCAAGAAGTTCTCTAAGGGGTGTCACTCCTTATGAGGTCCTTTTTGGGACGAGAATGTGGGTACCTGATCTCGATTGTGAAGGCACAGTAGCGGATGAAAAACCTTTTGACATCAATAAACGATTGGCTGTTTTACAGGATCTGAATGAATCCAGGGCACTACAGAGTAATGTGCAGGTAAAGCGGACCGCCACTGGGGAAGCCAAGTCAGTCACGGCAAGACCTGTCTGGATTCCTAAAGTCGGGGATATGGTCAGGGAAAAGATAGTGGACAAAAGAATTTGGGCCATCCGACAGTAAGCCTGTACCTGTCCTGGCCATTGAAGGAACAAGAACTGTACTTCTGCCGCCTCTTGCCAGAAAAATGGAGAAAAGATTTGTCTCCATTGATTTGATCAAACCACACTATGTGGCCGATACTGAATAGTAGGCCTAGTGAGCTCCTGAGTAGCCAACGCCCTCCTCTCGCTACTATACAGGAAGTTCAGACAGAAAGGCTCATCAAGTTTGAAGAGTCTCCTATACGGAATGACGGACTATGCAACAATGCCATGGAACTCGTTCCCCTTGAACAAGGAATTCAAAATCAAAATGAAAGACAAATTTCAATTCGACCTAACACTGATGTCTACATAAATATGCCTCAACAAGAACACTCAACAAGTCCAACAAAACCTGCTGAGCTACCTAAAATAGATCAAACTGCATCTGGCTATTTCATCGACTTCGATGCCTTTCCCTTGGATCCAAGTGAACCTGAAACAACGCCAGCCCCAATATCTCGTCAACAACAAATCAAAGACTTCTTCATTTTTCTTAAAAAGACTTACCTGGTGTCACCTTGGCTAGAACTTTGGATAATCACTGGGATACTTTTCTTTCTTTTCTGGATAGGCTTAGTAACTGTCTTCTGCTTACTTATTAATGGAACTTACCTTCGCCAAAGCTCTGCAGCATCAAAAGTGAACTTGCTCCTGAAACCTCATGTTTCATCACATCGTGAACAAAGAGACTTGTCATCAGTGAACATTACAGCAGTTCCTATACCTGATGGTATAGTATGGGACAAGGTTGATTATGATAAATTTGGTCCGACCGAACTATTAAAAATACCTCATTTATTTAAAATTTCCTAAAAATGATATCATTACCTCCAGTACATTTTCCGATGATTGGGATTTTGAAACTGTAAACAATATGTTGTCTGATTTAGAACAATCTGCCGCATTTTCTAGAAATGAAATGTTAGAAGAAACATCAGATTTTACACCATATATTGTTATCAACATTATGGTCATCATTTTCTACATGAATCCAGTACCCCTAGGAATGTTTTCACTTATCACCAATGGGAACATTGCCTTTTACCACCGAAAAGTAGTTCGAAAACTTTTGCACCGAGATTTTCATATTCTTCAGGGTTTAATATTTCTGACCCGACCTCATATTACTATAAGGTTGCACCGACATCTGCACAGAAAAATATGCTGACCAACACAAAATAGGTTTACTCTGCTTCCCTTATTACCCAACTGTCTGAACAGGGTTTCGACTTATGGAAAGACACTATAGACTTAAAATCAGTCTGGGGTTCTAAAGACTGGCAACTCCAGGGGACAGAAGCGCTATTTAGAGCATGCCTCATTCCTCAGCAGATGATATTTCTAAACGATACTGTGCAACAGACTTCCTGTCTTGGAATAGCCAAGAATAAGGATTTGAACACTCCTCAGATTCCAACACCATCACATACCGAGGTAAATTTTACATCACAAGAAGGGGTTACAATAGATGACATTTTACAATACATTAGATCAGACCCCAATTAGAAGGGATGGTTGGTTTGGCCCACAGACACAAACAGATGTCAGGGAAGATTCAGGGGTACCACCGAAGGGTTTATTATCCACAGGCCAGATCCACGCTATGTACAAAGAGAACATCCAGGGGTGGTGACATCATACAGTGTTGGGAAATTGTGCCTCGATTGGCTAAAAACCTCAACACTACCACAAGTGAAACAACAGTTATCCTTACTTACAGAGGATGTGGACCTATGGGATTTTTTATTAGGTCCCAGAAAGCCACGCCAAAAAATTTCTATTATGCTGTCTATAACGAAATTTGGAAGATCTCCCAACAAGAAGCAGCGGAGAGACTACGAGAAATAGATAGGATCAATTTAGAAAAGGCATTAGCCATAGTTGACAATGGCATGACTACATTAACTTCCAGGATTTATTCACTGGGCAACATTGTATCTTCTGCTATTGATGTACTAGAACAAGATTTGTCCATACTACAGCACAGGCAATCACAATTGTGTTCTATTATGTTATTGAGCTGGACGCTGCAATCCTTGCACGCAGGTTATGTGCCTTTGCGTTTTATCAACAGTACCTCACTGTTTTCTGCATACAATCTAATGGAAAAACAGATGAAAATGGCACAGAGGGGAGCAAAATATACAATGCTTCGTATTGAAAAACTGGACAGATTACCTTTTACTGTGGCAGAATCACCGTCCACAGAATGGTTGATCCATGGCCATATAACATTACCGGTCACAACTTTCCAGTTTCAGTACTGCCTAGAGCAACAACAGGCAGGCAGATATGAAGAAATGGGTAGGGAATTCATCAAGGAATCTTGGGAATTACCGTACAGATTTCGATGCAGGAGTGGGGATCTAGAAGTGTTTCTAAGCGGTACAAACTGTGAGGACGCTTTAAGTGGATCTCTCATATGCCAGGATATTATGCTGCACGGGGCCTGCAATGGGTCAGTAGAGAACCTATCCTGTCACTTGAGGGATACCCCAGCAGCCGTGATTATCCCGATATTCAAGCTACTTTCAAATGGGAGTTACTTGATGCTGAACGATCAAGGTTGTTGTGGGATGCTTCCGGGCATCGCATATCTAGTCACCGTGAGCTCCAGGTTTACTTGCTGTATGCAAGTATTGTTTCCACCAACACACACAGTCAGGGAGGCGCCACTATGGCCTCCATTGAATGTTTCCTTTATACGGTTTGATACTCTGAGCAGAATGAAAGCCATGCTTCTACAGAAAACCGTGTCCTTAACCTCCGCCCGGGAGACTTTTGATCTCCAGATCGCAAGGTCCTCGGCTGAGATACAGGCACTCATATGTACAAACTGCCCCTTCCATTTCACAGAAAACGCTAAATCATATCTTTAACATGTCTGATACGACGGGTATAGTCCACCTATTTAAGACCATAGGTTCGGGACTGTTAAGCACCTTTTAGACGGTCCTCGGGGTTATACCAAACTTTATACACTCCGTATTCGGAAGCATTTTTGGAGGTCTTCCGCTGATCCTGTTTCTAATAGCAGGTATCCTGATTGTAATTTTTCTGCTACGCAATGGACATCCCAGTCACCAAGGAGATGGAAAAAGCACTCCTGGAGCGTAAATACCATGATAGCATGGTACAACATCTGGGCACACCTCGCCTACGGGAACTGAGCGCCTCTTGGTTCCTGTCATTTAGACCAGTCTGGACGGACTGTGTCCTACCTGTTCTCCGATGCCTGTTCTGCGGAGAAGAATGCGTGTTGGATCTCTGTCTGACACTTCCATCAGCTGCGCAACCGGACTTTGATGCTTTGCTGGACTCGATAACGGCCCCTGTTCTGCAGTGTCCCCAGCATATTCCTATGTTGATGGTGGCATTCTTAGAGCTTCCACAGGAAATCTCTGCTCCTGTTAGAATGGATACCGGCTCCTCCACTGACACCCAGGCCTTGGATGGTGCACAGGCCACCCCAGCATCGGCTGCAGGCAGTACGGAAGATCATTTTTGCTCAATTAACGTGGTCTGCAAGGTGTTACAAGGGTCGTCTGCGAAGGCAGGCAACAGAAATGTTGCCTCTACCAGCCAGGACACATAAACATTTGGCTTGTTGTGCGCTGGGAGAAATTCTGGCTTTTTTAAACAAACTAAAAATTGGAACCCCAAAACAATTGACACTTTTTTTGACCTGCATGGCTTTCCGATGCTTGTAGTGGTTCAAATTATATTTACGGACACATTAGAGCTATTGCTTGAGTGCCAATTTTTCCTTTTAACATATTTTAGATTTTTTTTTAGCAAAACTATTGTTTTATTGTAGTTGTTTGCATACCAGTGCCTAGACAGCTTAGTAGTACGTTAGAATTATGTCGTCCAGTTGGATGAGGAGTGGGTGTTATATTCCATATAGGTACCCCAATATAGGCTAAGGTAACATCGTAACCTTTCACCTATACTCTCCCCTACATTACACAAATAACGGTTCTTGGGGACTGACCTTTTACCTAGTTACGACACAGCACACAGAACGCAGGATTTTCCCTGGTAAAAGCCTCATACATTATGCATGAGGATTCTTGGAAACTCAGCAGGACTACCATCTCCTGCATAATAACTATGTATAAAGTTCATTCCCAACGTCATCCTAAGTCCGACAAGTGGCACAGGTCTCCCGGGGAGATCTTTGGGTATATAAACATCACATCTTGCTGAGACAAGGGGAGGAGATCAGGACTTCCCTGCCGACACACTGACGCGAGACTCTGAGGTTCCTGCATGCAGATACTCCAGCTCGCAGTGGTCTAACATCCCTTGCAGGGTGTCCAACTCGAGACCAAGACAGGGTCCCACAGTCTCTCACTTCAGGTAATGGGGTTGACTTTATCCTAGAGGGATTCTTGGCTTAACACCTACATACATACTAGGTACACTTAGGTACATCTAGTTAGGATTGCATCGTAGGAGTACGCATTTTATTGTCATGTATTTTATATACTTGCCTGTATTCATGAATATAGCAAAATGGTCGAAATCTACCATCCTTTTACTTTCTTAGTGCTTCTAATCATTTATATCTGTTACTGTCTAATGGTTGAATCAGCACACCTATTTTACACTAGAATAATGACTGTTCAATAAATACTTATTGAAAAACGTCCATACTGTTTATTCTGCGTATCTCTCTGAGACTAAGTGAGCATGAGTGACTGAGTGAAAAGTAGTACACTGTTTCCACGGTCCTGAGGGATCAGGGTTGTCATGTTCGATAGTTGCCAAGAACTACTCTCTCTTGGAAAGAGGAGTTTCTAGTGGCACTGTGAGCTAGCTGGTACACAGGCCAACATACCCGGTGGGGGTGTCTAGAATCAGTCTGACACCAATCCTACAGTGTATGTTGTCTAAACGCGCAGATCCTATATAGGTTTTATAGGAACTACACTACATTGGAGTGCTGATGCGGCCGGCCTGCCTCTGTGCTGGGAAGGTGTTACCTGTGTGTATTAATGCTTAGGTCAAAGCAGGCACAGAAGAACAATAGGGGCTATCCTGGACCCCCTGAGACATCTACTTGATGTAGAGCATGGACCTCCAATGGCATCTACCCATTTATGAGGGGTGGCCCAGTGATGGCCAGATGCGGGTACCAACTTATGGTCCCACCGAGCTGGGAATAAGGTGGGACCCGACCCCCATAAGATAGACAAGAGAAGTGTGCCTTGAAAGGGGCAGATAAAAACCTGCACATTTCACTGTGGTTTTGGGGTTGTTTGTCTTATCTTTGAATTGTCTACTGTCTGATGAGCTTTGTGTTTTGCCTTGAGCTAAAAGTCACCTCTTCAACACTTCTAATGATTTGACGCACACCACTAGCTGGAAAAATTAGTCTGACTGGTGGATGTGAGCACATATGTGCCCCAGTGGAATTTGGCCATGACACATACAGATAGTACTGTAGCATACATCAGTACACTACAGATGAGTATCTTATGGCCAGGCATGGGTATGTAGGACATCAAGCAAATTAAACTGCAGTCTGAATCCAGGAGCATGGGGAGACTAGTAGACACTGACTGCAGCCACGACTCACAAATCAACATGCAACCATGGAAGAACCAGACATGAATTCGCAGTTGAAGAGCATGCAGCAAAGCCTATTGTCAATAGACGATCAAATCAATACATTAAATCAGAGACATAATGACTTTGAAGACAGACAAACATAAGGGAAGGCTGATGTTGGCTGAGCAGTGAATTTTGGATGCAGAAGACGACTCAAAACTAAAATAGGAAAAATGGCTTAATATGGACAAGGTGCACTCTGTCATTAAGGCCAAAAACGAAGACTTGAAAGCTTGTTCAAGAAGAAATAACCTCCATAGACTGGGTATTCCCAAATTGATGAACACTGGCATGATGGAGGTCTTTGTCCATGTTGGTCCCACTAAATGGAGTTGATAAGTTTTCTAAACTGGTTGTGGTCGAGAGAGTTCACCTTTTCTTTGCCCCTAGATGACCCCTAGGATCCCCCATAGCATGATTGCTAAATTTTAGAGACAGGTATTAGGCAATCAAACTAGTACGAGAAACAAAGGGTCTCCCCTACAAAGACATCAGCGTATCGCTGTACCCTGACTTTACACGGACAGCCCCAGAGGTGCCACGTGATTATCAAGCAGTGATGAAAAAGCTGCAGCAACTGGATATTCCATGTGCTATGCTGTTACTAACTTGGCTGCAGATTCCATATAGAGGCAGTCTATTCTAACCAGCCAGCAACAAGCCTCAACATTCCTGAAGGTTGAAAACACCTGTAGATGAAATAAAATACCGTGGAGGCACAGGTGCCCTCACTTCATATGACAATGAATCAAAATATGGCGCTGGCTGGTCTCTGACAGCCTTCACCACCATATTATGGTTATTGAATGTGAGCGGGTCTTGCTGTGCCTTAATTATGCAAAGTTTTTAGGTTGGAAACTGGCAGATTATAACCGATCTGTGCTCCTGAGATGGGAATTGGCTTTTGGGGTTTGTATGTGGCATGTTTTAGATATGTTTACATTTTTGATTGGCCCTGGTTGAATTGTGGCTTGTACCACAACTTCACTGTGCTCCTTAGTGGTGCAGCTCCTAAAAATATATTTTCCCCCCACATCAACTATGAAGTGATGGCCCAGCAGAGATCTTCTGGGTAGGGAATGGGATAGTTTTCTTAGTTATGTTGCTTGTAGACTATTTGGTCTGAGTAGTTGGATGGGATTTTGCATTTGTTTGCATTGATGTGTTTGGGGTGCCAGTGCGAGATGTGGGCTTAGCAGTCAGTTTGTCTACGGTTATTAAGAAACAGTTACAAATGATTATGAAGGCCACAACCTCTCAATGGTTCATGTGATATAACTGTTGCACTGTGGAGTTAAAATTATTTTTCTAAAGTTTAAATTAAAAAATATATTCTCACCTAAAAATATATTTTTAAACTTGAATTGATATTTATTAAAGGTGATGTATAGAATTAATTAAAATTAGTTGATAATTATTAAGAGTGATGTACAGAAGTCATTGAAATTGTTTTATTTATATTTTAATAAACAATATTCTTACAATAATTTTTCATTCAAAATAGGGTATTAAAATATTTTATAATTAAATAATACATATGTACTATTTTTATATCATTTTTATTCAATTATATTCAGTTATAAGTTTTACTATTTTTAATAATTTAATTTAACATTATTTCCTATGGGGTTTTATTTTAATTCCCTACCTACATTATTTTCTATAGGAGAGTATAGCAGTACAAGTAGCTGGCCATGTGTTGTGCTGAACTTACTACTGTTTCTTTTTTTCATCAGTGACTTACACTCGGATTTTGTGAAAATGCAAAAAGTAGCAAACTTACCCAAAAGTGTAAATTACTCAAAAGTTACCTTTGTGAATCAGGACCTTAGAGTCTATTTGTCCAGATTAGAATGTGAAATTAAGGGGTTGGAGTCTGGGCTTTTGAGTGAGGGGAGACCTGAGTAGCAGAAAGATAATTTCACTATTTGGGCAAGCATATTTAAGCACGTAGGTTCGGAGAGGGGGAATGACCTGGTAGATCACTTGCTAGTAAGGTAATAACATCACTTACATAAAAGATACAGATGGTAGCCCCAAATATAAGCTCTTTTTGAGCTTGTGGGAGTTTCCTCTTGCAGTATAGACAGGCCTTTCCAGTTTTGCACACCAGTCCATTGCCCTGCACCATGCCACCACAACAGGCGGGTTTGCTGAGTTTCACATCCGGGCTATGACACTTCTTAGTGATCAAAGTGATTGATGTACAGGTTAACATTACACCTCAGATGGCATTGCTGGGCTTGATAAAATTAATATCGTAATAAATAGGATATTTGTGGCCCTGGCACTGCTCCTTGCTAAAAACCAGGTGGCTAGTCACTGGGACAGGAGATGAGCACCTTCATCTCCAGAGTGTGGTTGTCAGACTTAGCATGTTCCAAAGAACAGTTCAGATTGAACACAGAGATGTTCCCTAGTTCATCCTATCCCAAAGACATCTAGGCAACATTTCACCACATTCTTTTGACTGTGTCTTTGGCAGAGGAAATGGCAGAACATCAATATTCTCTGACTGGCTATCGATTTGCATCTGGGCCTAGTGGAGATTGTTATGTAGACTAACTACTCTCCTACTGGGAAGGGGCCACTGCGCAGAATGCACATGCAGATAGAAAATTGTAGATGTTATTGATGTCATAGTTTATTATCGACTATATAGAATCTAGGTTGTAACAGCCGAAATGTAATATTTGCTGTGCTGTAACTTTTGCAAATATATAATGTATCTGGTTTGTAGTCCTGCTTTTGTATCTTGAAAAATCATCAAAAACTAACACTCTCAATCATCACTGGAATATGAAATACCAAGTTTATCTAGGCTAAGTCCATTCCATCCATCATGTGAATCATCATTTGGTATTCATTGATGCACATTACCTGTTCTAAGTGCAGAGCCCATCTGCCTATTATTGTGTCCCTTTTTCCAATGGAAGTGACATACATAACCTATATAACCTGTGCAGTCCTTACAGCTCAGCATGGGAAAGCAAGGTTAGGCATGGGAGGCAGTCATTTTGTTTTTTTTCAGGAAATGGTCTGCCGGTGTCCAGTGCTGACTTGGATACCATTGATTACTCACTGAAAAATCTAAGGTTGACAATAAGGTTGAATATGATATCTTTCTCTGTCATCTCCCATCAGCCAGTCACCAGGCCAAAATGGTTGGATCTCCTTGATTGCTTATCTATGCTATGCAAACTGGTCAGTTTAAGTTTCTTTACATTAGTGACACACCAACTATAATTTTTTCTATGATTTATTTCTTTGTTTTTATAGCCACATTTCTATTCTGATATTGTTTCTTTTGAATCCAGAATTAGATGTCATCCTCAAATTCAGGGAGGTTGTCTGGAGGATGATCACTCGTCAAACTTGTGATGTCTGAGAAATTGCCCTCATCCACAGTTGTTTCTTGTGGAGTGCTAAAACATTTGGGTATGAAATATTTAGTCAATGTAACTACTATCGGTCTTGCGAAGAGAATAAACTGGCTGCAGGACATGCAAGATATTTAATTACCAGACTACCGAGTTCTGACCACTGTTCCCTTTATTTTCCTATGCCAATGGGTCAATGGTTCTTGATACTAGTAGACTTCTGTTTGGTCATCCAACTAGTCTTATACCATCCTCTCCATCATCTAGGTGTAGACATTGTCTATTTCGGAGTTGCCTCTGTGCTTGCTTTAAATTATTGAACATTCATAAACCAACCCATTGCAGATGTTGTAAATGAAAGTTATGCTGTTGGTGCTGCAGGTTTAGTTGTGAGCAATTGTGTTACTAAAAGTGAGTGCTGCTGCTGTAGTTGTGATACGTTTCTGGACTCAGAACCACCACTGCAGTCTTCAAAGTTTGAAGAAAGCTCTTCAGTTCTGCTATGGCTTCAAAGTTGCAATTGTTCATCTTCTAGGTCACTCATTTTCCTGACAATCCAATTCTAGTAAATGGAGACAATCATTAATGAAAAAGGAATTAAAGTGGTAGCTCTTTATTGTACAGTGGATCCATATCCTGGAACAGATGTTCCTTTCAGAGTCTCTTTTTGCATCCTTTGATTTGTGTTCACACAAAAGATTAAGCTGTTGACCAAAGTAGCCACTCCTTAATTGATATTGGTGTATGTTTGTTCCACCTTTTGCAAATGATCCTGCAGCATGTGCAATAACAGAATGGTTTGGCTTACTACACAATTCTATTTGCTGACTTCCCATGTCAGAATCTCAAAGATAGTATAATTTTGTTCAGGCACTCCACTGGTCCCCATTTATCATCCTCCATTGTCATGACTTTGGAAGTTGTAGAATGTAATCATTGATATACCCCTACTGCTCAAACAGGTGTTGCAGCATGTAAAATGTGGAGTTTCTATGAGCTGTGGCCTCTGGTATGAGAGCTTTTACAGAGACTCTAATAGCACACTGGGCTTTGAAGGAATGAATGAAATGAGTTAAAACCCTATAACAGGTGGCCATTACTTTGTTGACTATGCCTTCTTTTTGGAGGAAGTCCTGCAAATTTGGTTTAACAACATAGCAACTTTTGTATGCCGCTGAATGCCTTGAAGAGCATAGCAATGGTGAAACCAGTGGCTAACCTTTGGCGTACTCCCTTAAAGTAGACCCAGTGTGAAGAGATGCACATGTAGGTACTACCTCAAGAGATCTATGAGGAGCTGGTATGCTGCTTGGATTCTCTGGGGTGACCATTTACCTTTTTTCCTTATGCCGGGGTTGCTGAAGGTGATGACTTCACACTTTGAGCGACATGCTACATGATGACAACATCTTCTTCCTCTCCACTACCTCTGCTTGAGGACTTCTCTCTTGGCACCAACTAGCCTCATGAGGTGCTCTTCTCACACAATTGCATGTTGGTTTTTCAGATGGTCCAGTTGGCTACCCTTACAGTAATGCCCACATGGCTTCCAAAGTATCCTTGGTAGGGGTGGGTGGAATGTTTCATTTAGCCAACAGAATTGTCTGAATTTGGTGACTCCGAGTTACTCTTGTAACACAGAGTTTTGGCCAAATCCAGCCAATCACCCGCAGTGGAATTGTTTTTCTGCGAGGCACCAGAAATGTGAGCTCAAGTGAGATTTGGCGTTCCCTAGCCTGATTTTCAAAAGTTGGATGTCGTGGGCAGTTGTGAGCTGTCAGTGGGCTGTTTCTCAAGTAGGTTTGCTGCTGATTGAGTAGATTTTCTACTCGAGCAGCAGCAAAATCAACTTGAATGGCTGCGGGCTCTTGTGCACCCCATGATGCTGTTCTCACTGATTTGTTAGTGCTGCTCGCGCTACTGGTGCTAAATTGCAGCACTAGCAGTGCGACATGCATATTTTCCACCCATTGGCAGAACTCTGCAGAATCTCGCTGAGTTTTTATGTACCTCCGTGGAATTCAGCGGAGTGAAACTCCATGAGTTCTGCCCACCCCTAATCATTGTTTATGGCAAATTGGGCAATCCACAATGTGATCCTCATGTGGCCTAAGTTTGAAGAAATCTCAGTCTGGGGAGGAGAACTTCCTCTTAGCAGCAAATCCAAAAGAACTTCTTATGGTGGAGCAAGGCGGTTGTGTTTGCCTTTCCCTGGGGCTGCGGCAGGGATGTTGAATGCTGCAAGTCTTGGGGTTCTTTAGAAGATGGAAGCAGGTGGTGTTGGTGGTACTAGATGATTCAGAGCAGGTGAATAGAAGTGATCTCCCCTTCTTCTATGCTATTCTGCACTTGAACAGTCACTGGTTCATCTTCATCAGATTTCGGCAACCTTCCTTTTCTCTTGTCTCCCATGGTGGGACTCACGGGTCCAACCGATGTCACAACCATCTGATGAGAGCTTTGAGAAGATAGGGGAGTGATCCTTTTTTCCTCTGAGGAAATAGTGAAGATGATGTGTCCAATGGAACAGCAGTCATAGCATTTTGCTCTCATGAAGCAAGCTCAACTTCCAGCGCTGCTTCTACCTCTGGAAGATCAGGTGTAGCAGGCTCTAGTTGTTGTTGAATTTCCTTTGGAGATGTCGGTTTCTGCTGTGACAATTTGGTTTTGGACTTGCTGTTCTCATTCATGGCTGCAATTACTGAAATACTGAGAAGATCTACTTTGGTGATGGAAGTGGTGCCGTTGTTGATCCAGAGTTGATTCTTCTCCCAGCATCTTCCTCTTCAGAAAAAGTGTGCAGCAGATATTCTGTATTGCTGGAAAAAGGATGAGAGCTTGAAGCAAGTGATGGCAACAGATGTCTTCTCCTCATTGGCCATTTTCTTGGAAGGAGCCTGCTTCTTTGGGCTCATCTTCTTTACTTCTTCTGCTCCTGGTCAGCAGTTCAAGCAGAAGCACTTAGCAGAGAGGTGTCTGGACTCTGGTGTCAGCCAGTGCACAAACTTCTTTTGGTCTTAGTCAGTATTCTAATATGCACTTGCAGGCAATAACAAAAATAGAAGGAAGAGAGTGGGACTTGGTAATTCTTGTCAGTGCAATACAAGTAATCGTTAGTGCACCACTGTCATCATAACAATGTTATAAAAATCAGTTAAATTTAAAAATCTACCTGGTGTTTTCAAGAAAAAAAGAGGGAAGTTGACACTGTATGTACAGTAGCCGTCCTCTCTGTGGCATGACCCATATAAACCCAAAAATTAATAAATAAAAAAAGATGAATTTTGCGCTTACAAATTATAGTGTGCTTGGGTACAAATTTTGTACTCAAAATGAATTTTCAAGTAAATTTTGTTGGTCCCCAGGTTAAAGAACTGCTGTTTGCTTTAAGGTCGATCACGTTGTTCCTGTGTGTCCATCACGTTGTTTTCGTGCTCTGCAATAGGTTTTTTCCCTGATGAGACATCTTGCTTATACAAAGCAACATAATGATGTAATGTTGTGTATTGCGTGTAATTTTGGTAATGCCTGAGATCCCTGATCACCAGATGATGCGATGTAATCAGAATTATACCCAGCCTAATTTTGTGTGCATTCCACACAAGCTGGAAGAACAGATGCATGTTATGGACAATGATTCCCACCAAAAGTATCTTTTGAGTAGATATAATGGCTTACGTTCTCCAGGTGACACAAGAGTTGAATCGAGAGACCATAGCACATCTTGGTAGTGAAACTTTTCTGGTATACGTTACAAGCCATGGTTTTCAAAGAGCAATCATGCTTCTAAGGTGTTATCCAAGTCTGTGTATACCCATGCCTGATTGTCTAGGGGTGTACTGTCGAACCATGCTTCAGTCAAAAAGTCCATGACATTAGTGGCACCTATTACAGTCTGCTCCATAACCCCTTCGCTGCTGGAGAATTTCACATCCCAGTTTGGAGCCCTTTTTTGATGCTTTTAATGGTTTCTAACTACTTGCAGTTTGTGTTGGAAAGAGGTGTGAAACCCACAAAACAAGCTACACTCGCATGTATGCTCCTCAACAGTAAAAGCCCGATCACAGACCAGCTGGTACACTGAGGAACTCAGGATGACAAAATGGCACTGCAAGCAACTGAAGCGCAAATGGAGAACAAGTCAAGACACCACAGACAAAGACCTCTTCAAATCAAATCCACCCTAAGACACTCCCATCAGCAGACATTGAACTTCATGCTCACAGCTCTTACAGACCGCATTAACGCTGGCGCTAATAACAGCAAGAAAATCTTTGCCATCGTAAAAGATTTCACCGCACCTCCTGCCCTACCCCTTCCAGCAACATCACCCTTCCACAAGACCATTGCAACAAGGTCTCAAAATTCTTCTGTAACAAATTCACCACCATATACTGCAACTTCGACCCTCAACCAGACGCCATCATGCTCACAACTCCACTTCCCATTACAGCCAAAGAATGAACCCTAACCTTGTGGCCCACAGTCATCACTGTCAAAACTGCTGTTGCCATGAAGACCATTCACTCGGGCGCCCCGTCTGAGTCTTGACCCCACAATACCTTCATAAAAGGATTTCTACAAATCAGTGAAGCACTAACACCCATCCTCAATGACCCCATCCACTCAACCACACTCCCGGAAATATACTACCATCACATTATCATGGAAGAAACCATGCGTTGACTATGCCATGCTATCCAACTACAGACCCATATCCCTCCTACCATAACCAGCAAAGGTCTTAGAAAAACTAATCACCAGATGCTTCACTGACCACCTCAGGAACCACCAGCTCCTTAATGCCACTCTGTCTGAATTCAAGCCAAACCACAGTATAGAACCATCACTTATCGCTGTCACAGACGACATCTGCATGATCCTTGACAGAGGAGACATGGCAGCCCTCATTCTCCTGGACCTCTCTATAGCATTTGACATAGTCTCACACCACATCATTATCAGGTACCCAAGACTGGCATCCTCTAGATCTGCACCTTCTGAAAGGATAGAGCACAGGTTTCAGCCTGGCATGTTAGTCCTCGGAACCCTGCATACTCATCTACGGAGTGCCTCAAGGTTCATTGCTCAGACCACCCTCTTCAACGCATACATGATCCCTCTGGCCAACATCATCCACACACACGCATCAACATCCGCTCCTATGCTAATGACACGCAACTCATAATCTCCCTCTTGTACAAGACCCCCAACACAAGTTCACCACCAACATGACTGAGCTCACTAACTGGTTAAAAGACAACTCTCTCAAGCTTAGCACTGACAAGACAGAAGTAGTGATCTTCTGCAAGAATACCTCACCATGGGACTTCAACTGGTGACTGCCTGAACTCGGACACACAGAGCCAAATACATCACCCACACCAGCAAACTGCACATGACCTCACAAGTAAACACCATCACTGCATCCTGCTTCCACACCCTGTAGATGCTAAAGAAGATCTCCAAATGGCTCTCCAGCTACACTAGAAAAGCCATTACTCATGCCCTAGTCACCAGCAAGTTGAGCTATGTGAACACCCTGTACGCTGAGAGCACCAAACAACTCACCAGATGACTACGAACCATCAATAACTCTGTAGCCAGATTCATCCTCAACTTCCAATACAGAACTCACATCACACCCCAGGGAGCTCACTTGCTCCTGCTACACAAACAAGCTTGTGTCAAGCTCCTCACGCAAACATTCAAGGCACTATCCAACTTAGGCTCCACCTACATGAACAGTTGCATCTCCTTTCACCAACGACCCATACACCTTCACTCTGCAGGTCCTACTTGCACACATCCCACACATACACAGTGCCAGATTTTGAGGACATGCGTTCTCTTACGTTGCTCTTAAAGCATTGAACAACCCCACACTCCCCATTAGAGCCTCCTCCACTCTTCTTGAATTGCTCAAGAAGCTGGAGATCTGGGTTTTCAATTAACTATCCTGCTATAGGCAGGGCTAGGCACACACTCCTCCTGAATGCCAGGATACCTTCGCAAGTGAGAGTGCACTTTACAAATAAATATAGCATAACATAACAACATTGCTGAACCCAGAAAGCTGTACATTTCTGAAAGATAGACAAAATTCCAAATTCAGGAAGGGGTAAGTTGTGTAGATCGCTCATGGTTTTCCCAAAGAAACTAACTGTTGAAATTAAAAACAAATTTGACAAAAGTAGGGAAAAATAGAAATACATGACAGCATTTTTATCTCTAATTTTTATTAATATATTTCCATCTCTGTCAGATGCTCTTATGTGGCAGGCATAGATACCATTTGTTGGTTGTTCAAAAACACACAGTACCAAGCCAAATGTCATGATATTCCATTGTGTACTGACCATGCAGAAATTAATATGGTAAAATCCAACGAATGAAAAGTGGGTATTAAGGAAAACTATGCATTTTTTTTAATATGACCAAGGTACGGAGTTTAAGAATCGTGGTTATTTGTACAACTCTGAATTTGGGGTTATCAATACTATCATGTGATTAAGAGGGCAAAATGTGATCTTTCTTGCAAACTGACTTATATTTTGAAGCCAAAAATGGAGAGAAATTCAAATGATAAAACAAATGTTCTACTATTTTGTATTCCCACACTTCTAACAATAAATTTGTTACCTCACTTGTGTGGGTGGTCCTATCGCCAGCAACAATAACGTCCCCAAAACGCAACTTAGAGACATTGCCATTTTTGTCTTACAATTGATTCATTTTGGCGATGTTGGTAGCTGTGGGATTGGGGCCCATGCTCAGCTACCACCAAAAGAAACCTACTAAATCCCGATATTTCTGAAAACAAAAAAAGCACTGGAGTACAGGTTTGTGTGACTTGTGTGGACCCCAATATGTTTTCTTATCGAGAATGCCCTGCAAACTTCAAACCAAAAAGCAAGTATTCTCCTCACATTTGTTTGAGGGAAAGTTCCAGAAACTGCAGGACTGCAAAACATCCTTACCAGCTAGCATTCCCAGACTTCTCCCGATAAAAAAGTACCTCACACGCCTAGTGCTTACAACATAATAGACCCCAAAACCCAACATGAAGACATCAAGTTTAGCCCTAAAAATTGACCCACTTGGGTCTGGACTTGGCCACCATCCATGGAAACCTAATAGACACAGACTTTTCTGAAATCTAGACATCCATGGGAGTCTAGGGTAGGCTTACTTGAATTGATCCAATTAGGTTTTGTTACAGGAATGTCCTGCAAACCTCAAACGTTTGACAAAATCATGCATTGTCCTCATAATTCTGTGAGGGAAAGTTCCTTAATCTGTAGGGATCCATAAAATTCCTTTCACTCACTTTCTCCACACCTCCAGATAAAAATTAAGCCTGGGCAGAATTTGCGGAGTTCCTCTACGCCGAACTCCGCGAAGTGCAAAAAAAACTCTGCTGCACTACGAGTGCGTTAGATAAATGCTGTTCGCAGTGATTTTCTGTGCGAGGTGTTTGTCCGCACTGTGCATTCATTGCGAATGGCACCAAGCACAGCTCAAGCAGGCGCTGCTTCCTTTCTGCTGCTGATCGAGCAGATTTTCACTCGAGTGGTATGCGAACAGACAGTTTCTCGCGAGCTGCCGCGAGCATACACGACCACTCGCAATGAGAAATCTGACCACTCGCGTTGACGAATTTCGCAGGGAGATTGATTTTCCACGCTCGTGCTCGCCAACCTGATGTTGCCGATCACCAACGAGGAAAAATCTCGCCGGGTGGTGGATTTTCCTTGCTCGTGCTCGCCAACTTGATGTTGACGAACGCGAGAAGGAGAAAAACTCTGCTCCGCAGAGTGGAGTTTTTTGGAACTCCGCGAGCTCCACTTAACGCGGAGTGCGGAAAACTCCGCAAACTCTGGGAGCGGAGCAGAGTTCACTGCCTAGACTTAATAAAAATGATACCCAACTTGTGTGGCTGGGCCTATCACAAGCAACGACAGGCAGCGCACTGTGTATACTGACAAAAAATAGAAATTCAAGATGCAAGGGAAGCTCTTGCCTTGTGTTCTGAATTTCTTTTTTTTAAATAAAATCCTTCAGGTGTCTGCATCAGAAGGATTTTCTGCTTTTCTGTGGTTGTTAGAAATGGGATTTCTGGTTGGCTAAGGCTTACGCCAAAGCCAGGCAGAAACCACCACTCTAGTCAGGGCAAGGGAGTTACACGCTGAAGATAACCCCTGCTCACCCCCTTGGTAGCTTGGCACGAGCAGTCAGGCTTATCCCAGAGGCAATGTGTAAAGCGTTTGCGCAACACACACACAGCAGCAACACACTAGGCACACTACAAAAGAAACTCCACACAAGGTTATATAAAAGTAGCCTTTGTATTATCATAAACACATTAGAAACATAATCACACATTTACACTGTGCCAACTGGCACTAGACAATATTCACAGGGGATTATATACAGGCCCAGGCCAATCGGGCCATGGTCAGAACCATCAGAACAGGTAAGTAAATATAAACCACAACCAGTAACCACTGGTACAATAATGACCTAAGCATTATCACATTAGCATTAGACACCATCCTAAAATATCATAACATGACATTAGGCATAAACACATTACGCAGTAGATATCACATTAGGACTAAACATCACAGCATGACATTTGCATTAGGCATCACATTAGCATAAACTCATTAGGCAATCATCATATGAGGCGTAAACACATTATGCATAACCTCTTAGGCATACATCCTACCTTACTGATGCCCCTCGGTATGAAGCATTATGCAAAACAGCCTAATTGGCAACCGGAAACCACAGTAATCATGACACATAGGGTTGCTCAGCACCATACATACGCCGTAGCAACAGGAGCAGAGCACCACAGCAAACACTGGTAAAAGGGGGCACAACTTCCTAAAGCTCCCACAGGGTGTAAGCTGTCACACAGGGGTGTCCAGGGCCCCGACCCGGGGTCTCCCCCAAAATGCTCCTTTCTCAACGAAGCCTCAAAACTGGCCCCCCTAGCTGCCTCTTTAATGAAAACAACGTGCTTGATGCACAGGGGGCGGAGGGTGCATCTCACCCTTTTCTCTTAACGGACCGGCAGTCCCGTAGGCAAGCGTGGGGAGAAAGGACTGTCCACAACAAAATACAGCCCGTACCAGCCCCTTAGGGCGGGATGCACGCACACTGTCCGCTCCGGCGGGGCGACCTCGCAGGGTCTCCCGCATCTGGCCCGGTAGGTTCTCTTGGTTAAGGCAGCTGCCCACTACCACTCGGGGCAGCTGCTACTGCAGGGGAATGGGATCACGATACCCTCCCCACTCTTGTGGTAGCCAGACTCACCATCACTCCGGCGGGTCGGATTTCTAAAATGCTGTCCACACTCGGGGGCTAAGCGGGGACCTTCACTCCTCACATGAGCCCCGCCTAACCAGGCAGCAGCCGCCTGGCTTCCGATGCCTGCAACGTTCCCTTCCTGCAGCCCCGACCTCAATCAGGCTCAGGGTTGCCTGGCTTCCGGTGGCGCCGGGCAACAATTGGCTTTCGCGTGAGCCCCGCCTCTGGTCAGGCAACACAGACGCCTGTCTTCCGATTCCTGTTGCGCTCTTCTCCAGGCACTAGAAAATGCGGGGTAGGCTCCCGCTTGAATCAGCATCAATGCGGGGTGGGCTCCGCTGGGCTCTTACTCGGGGTCACAAGGCTCTCTCCTCCACACGGGGGCCCCGCCCGGATCGTTGGTAATCACGGAGCAATGACTCCACGGCTCCTCGTCTCTGCGGATGCGGGGTGGGCACCCGCTTTTAAGGTAAACACCAGTGCGGGTTGGGCACCCGCTCCTTTAGCAAAACGCGGGGTGGGCCCCCGCTATCCCTGGCAATGCGAGGGGGAATCCCCACGTCGGGATTCCCTCGGCGCATACGTTGCAGCCCAGCGCTGCGGAGCATGCACGCTCCTCCTCTCCTGGCAAATGCGGGGTGGGCTCCTGCTCCTCCTCAGAGCATGGGGGAATCCTCCACACGTCGCAGCCTCGCGCTGCAGGCCACCAGTACTCCACCTGGAGTAACAAAAATAGAGCACTCACGAGGCGTTAGGAGCCTCAGCAGCAACGTTTTTAGGGGCACAAGGCTGGGCCCAGGGAGGCCAGCACACGGGGCCCTCCAGCAGGGAGGCAAGCCCTTGTGGCGGTTCCTCCTGGGCCCCCAGCAGCAGCAGGCCCCCCCAGCACAGGAACAGCTCAAGAACAAGAACAATTTAATGGGGTCACAGCCCCTATATTTATACCACACAATCTCTTTGTCTGCAGTGCAGGTTATGGGGGAACCAGATGCAACTGGTTCAGGGGGGAATTGGAGCACTTTGTTTTCCAAGCTCCTCTTCCCCTTTGTCAGGTGGGGGCTAGGTGATCAGACACACCACAGGGGCGGAGCCAGCATTGTACAGGCTGGGCACAGTCCTATTCAGAGTCAGGGGATTACTCCTCCCACTACTCCCAGCACAGATGTCCCATTCAGCCTAGCGCTGACTCACCCTGCCCCTCCTGGAGCCACACACACCTCCCAGCCCCTGTCACTCACAAGCCAGACATGCAATTCACATCAGGCAGGCAGACTCATAGCACACAGAAATGCCAACTTCTAAAAGTGGCATTTCTAAAATAGTTATAATAAATCTGCGCACACCATTGTGTAGCATTTATTATCACTATTCCAAACATACCAAACTTGACCACGCTGCGCCTCTCATATCAGGAATTACCACTGAAACACTTATCAGGGAATCCCCAATGCATTCCTATGGGAGGGCAACCCCACAGTAGTGAGAAACCAAAATGGCTGTTTGTCACTACCAGGACATGTCACACACTTAAGGTACATGTCCTATCTTTTACCTACAATGCACCCTGCCCATAGGGCTAGCTAGGGCCTACCTTAGGGGTGACTGACATGCAGTAAAAGGGGGTCACAGACATGGCACACACTTTAGGTGCCACGTCACAGCGGCAGTAACATCTGCGCGCACAGGCCCTGCAATGGCAGAGGCCTGAGATAGGTTTGAAAGGCTACTTTGGTGGGTGGCGCAATCAGCGCTGCAAGCCCACCAGTAGCATTTAATTTACCAGCCCTGGGTTTATGAGATACCACTTTACAAGGGACTGACAGGTAAATTAAATAGGCCAAACAGGTGTAGACCAATCTTACCATGTTTAACACAGAGAGCACACGCACTTTACACTGGACAGCAGTGCTAAAGTGCCCAGAGTCCTAAAACCACCAACACCATGTCAGAATAAAGGCTAGGAGAAAGGTAAAAGTTTAGGGATGACCCTGCAAAAAGGGCCAAGTCCAACACAACCCCCTTCCAGCCAAAACGCAGGGTAGACCAATCACCACCTTGATGGGCTTCCCTGCCTTGGGCAATAGAACACGGACGCGGGCCCACAACTGCAGGGACACCTTCCAGTTCTATGCCACTCTGACCCCACGTGGTTCCCTCTGTCAAAGCTCTCAGGACCAACTAGGCTACCCCACTGGTACTCCCTAGCTGTCCACGGCCAGGACCAGGCCCTAGGCTACCCAGATGTATCTGGTCCTTGCCAACTCACTGAGTAGGGGCAGTAGCGCTGGCACATAGTAGCCATTCTCCACTCTTCCTCCCATCAGGGCAGTTCCAAACTGCCACTGATCCTCCAACCTAGGGTACGCACCCTCAGGCTGACCAGAAGTCACGGGCGAGGCTCTCCTCCCCCTACCTCCTCTTCTGGGGTTCGGTACCCTCCTCCTTGGAGAGGCACCCTCAGAACACAACTCTCCAACCAGCTCAAACTCCCTAACAGGAGGCCAGCTCACTCAGACCCTCGGAGACTCTTGTCTTCAGAAAAACAAAGCACACAGCACAGTTCCTCTTCAAGCAGGGGGACACAGCACACAGCAAAGTCCCTTAGTCCTCTTCCTCAGCAGAAACGGCAAACTGTAGGTCAGCCCCCAGACACACAGCAATGGCAGCACTTTTCCTAAGTCTATTCAGCTGTTCTCTTTGGCAGGGATTCCCCCTCGATCACGAAGTTTCCAAGTCTCCCAACCTAGGGTCTAAACCCTCGAGTTGCACCAGGGTCAGAGGCAAGGGCTCCCTCCCTCTGCACCCCCTTCCAGAGTTCTGCACCCTCCCACCTTGGAGCGGTACCCCTGGAAGCCAAACCGGTCAGGACACTGGTTACAGAAGTCCTTCCCTCCAGGTCAGGCAGATCCTGAACCTGGCCTCCCAACCTTGGAGCTGAACCCTGCGGCTGAGCACTTGCCTAGCACGCGAGGACTTCTGGGGATGCACACAGTATCCCCCCGAGGGTAACACATGACTAATGTGTTGTGTGACAGTCTGCCTGGAGCAGATCTCCCGACCCCTGTCCATCTGACAGTGCGCAAAGATCCCTCAGGACAGAAGTGGTGTCGCCATGGTCACTTCTAGGAGACTCAGCCCTTCTGGCTGGTCCCTGACCCACTGGTTCTCCCACTGGGGAACACATCCCCCTCTCACCTCTCACCCCTCACTCTGGACTTCTGCACCCTCCCAACTGGAGCGGCACCGCCAGACACCAGAACCGCTGGAGCTCTGCTTACAGATACTCCACGTTCTCCTGACACTAGGAGATCCTCCTCAAATGGCCTACAAGTACAGCCTAGGCCCCCGACCTGGCGCTCCCTTAGGGAACCCTCCAGGTCCTGAGACTGGGTTTCGGGCACCTTGGGACACACAGTCCCACACTCACTCCCTCTCCACTGAGACAGGACGCGAGCCCCTACACCCCTCCCACTACACTGGGACCTAGCTGGGCTACACTGAACCTCTTCCACCACACAGGACCGGAAGATTCCCAAGCCACTACTTTTGGAATCACTCCCCAATGCCTCTTCAGACCCTCTAGCACAGAGCCAGAGGTCTGCCTCCCGTGCAAGCTCCCTGGGATCAGAGAACTCACACTCCAACAGGTGTTGGCGCAACCCCGGAAAACAATTACTGAACACGTGCTCTCTGACAACCAGATTGAACAGCCCTTCAAAATCATTTGCCGTGCTAACCATCACCCAATCGTCCAGTGCAACACAACATTCATCCACAAACTCCCCCCAAGACTGGTGAGACAGTTCCTTACTGCCCCTGAATCTCAACCTGTACCCCTCTATCTGGGAACCAGGTACCATACGCTGGGAACTGGGAATGGGACTTCCTGCACTGGACTCCATATTGCTGCCACCACTGGATCCCACCCTTACTAGTGAATCCAGACAACTCAAACTACACTCAGGGGATAACCTACCCTCCAGAGCTAGCTTTTTCTCCTCCACACTCCCTTCCTTCCCTCCTATCCACCCATACCTCTGGGGACAGGGAAAGGGATGGGGCACTGCCCCCGGCACTGGAACCAGCAAGGGACTCCCTATCTATGGGATCCTCCCCACCTACTGGCGTCCCCGCCCTGTCATTTTCTCTCTTCTGCCACCAAAATAAAAGCGCAGAAAACACCATTTAAAAATGACACTCTTGAGGAGAAAACAAAATCAGTAAAAATAATCCCCAAACATGTGATTCTCTAAATGCAGAGTTTGTAGTGCAACCAGTTGTCGCTGTGGTACTGCGCAAACGCAAGTCCTATCCTCACCGCTGCCAACCAATGTTAGAAATGGGATTTCTGGTTGGCTAAGGATTGCGCCAAAGCCAGGCAGAAACCACCACTCTAGTCAGGGCAAGGGAGTTACACGCTGAAGATAACCCTGCTCACCCCTTGGTAGCTTGGCACGAGCAGTCAGGCTTATCCCAGAGGCAATGTGTAAAGCGTTTGCGTAACACACACACACAGCAGCAACATACTAGGCACACTACAAAAGAAACTCCACACAAGGTTATAGAAAAATAGCCTTTGTATTATCATAAACACATTAGAAACATAATCACACATTTACACTGTGCCAACTGGCACTAGGCAATATTCACAGGGGATTATATACAGGACCAGGCCAATCGGGCCATGGTCAGAATCATCAGAACAGGTAAGTAAATATAAACCACTACCAGTAACTACTGGTACAATAATGACCTAAGCATTATCACATTAGCATTAGACACCATCCTAAAATATCATAACATGACATTAGGCATAAACACATTACGCAGTAGATATCACATTAGGACTAAACATCACAGCATGACATTTGAGTTAGGCATCACATTAGCATAAACTCATTAGGCAATCATCATATGAGCCCTAAACACATTATGCATAACCTCTTAGGCATACATCCTACCTTACTGATGCCCCTCGGTATGAAGCATTATGCAAAACAGCCTAATTGGCAAACGGGCACCACAGTAATCATGACACATAGGGGTGCTCAGCACCATACATATGCCGTAGCAACAGGAGCAGAGCACCACAGCAAACACTGGTAAAAGAGGGCACAGCTTCCTAAAGCCCCCACAGGGTGTAAGCTGTCACACAGGGGTGTCCAGGGCCCCGTCCCGGGCTCTCCCCCAAAATGCTCCTTTCTCAACGAAGCCTCAAAACTGGCCCCCCTAGCTGCCTCTTTTTGAAAACAACGTGCTTGATGCACAGGGGGCGGAGGGTGCATCTCACCCTTTTCTCTTAACGGACCGGCAGTCCCGTAGGCAAGCGTGGGGAGAAAGGACTGTCCACAACAAAATACAGCCCGTACCAGCCCCTTAGGGCGGGATGCACGCACACTGTCCGCTCCGGCGGGGCGACCTCGCAGGGTCTCCCGCATCTGGCCCGGTAGGTTCTCTTAGTCAAGGCAGCTGCCCACTACCACTCGGGGCAGCTGCTACTGCAGGGGAATGGGATCACAATACCCTCCCCACTCTTGTGGTAGCCAGACTCACCATCACTCCGGCGGGTCGGATTTCTAAAATGCTGTTGTGCGGTTTCTTGCTGGCCAGGACACGGCGCTGCGGCCTCGCGTATCAGCTTCTGGGCCGGCCCCGACTTCTGTCCACACTCGGGGGCTACGCGGGTACCTTCACTCCTCACATGAGCCCCGCCTAACCAGGCAGCAGCCGCCTGGCTTCCGATGCCTGCAACGTTCCCTTCCCGCAGCCCCGCCCTCAATCAGGCTCAGGGTTGCCTGGCTTCCGGTGGCGCTGGGCAACAATTGGCTTTCGTGTGAGGCAACACAGACGCCTGTCTTCCGATTCCTGTTGCGCTCTTCTCCGGGCACTAGAAAACGCGGGGTAGGCTCCCGCTTTTGAATCAGCATCAATGCGGGGTGGGCTCCCGCTGGGCTCTTCCTCGGGGTCACGGGGCTCTCTCCTCCACACGGGGGCCCCGCCCGGATCCTTGGTAATCACGGAGCAATGACTCCACGGCTCCTCTTCTCGGCGGATGCGGGGTGGGCACCCGCTTTTAAGGTAAACTCCAGTGCGGGGTGGGCGCCCGCTCCTTTGGCAAAACGCGGGGTGGGCTCCCGCTATCCCTGGCAATGCGAGGGGGAATCCCCACGTCGGGATTCCCTCGGCGCATACGTTGCAGCCCAGCGCTGCGGAGCATGCACGCTTCTCCTCTCCTGGCAAATGCGGGGTGGGGTCCCGCTCCTCCTCAGAGCACGGGGGAATCCTCCACACGTCGCAGCCTCGCGCTGCAGGCCACCAGTACTCCACCTGGAGTAACAAAAATACAGTGCTCACGAGGCGCTAGGAGCCTCAGCAGCAAAGTTTTTAGGGGCACAAGGCTGGGCCCAGGGAGGCCAGCACACGGGGCCCTCCAGCAGGGAGGCAAGCCCTTGTGGCGGTTCCTCCTTGGCCCTCAGCAGCAGCACGCCCCCCCCAGCACAGGAACAGCTCAAGAACAAGAACAATTTCATGGGGTCACAGCCCTTATATTTATACCACACAATCTCTTTGTCTGCAGTGCAGGGCATGGGGGAACAAGATGCAACTGGTTCAGGGGGGAATTGGAGCACTTTGTTTTCCAAGCTCCTCTTCCCCTTTGTCAGGTGGGGGCTAGGTGATCAGACACACCACAGGGGGCGGAGCCAGCATTGTGCAGGCTGGGAACTGTCCTATTCAGAGTCAGGGGATTACTCCACATACTAACCCAGCACAGATGTCCCATTCAGCCTAGCGCTGACTCACCCTGCCCCTCCTGGAGCCACACACACCTCCCAGCCCCTGTCACTCACAAGCCAGACATGCAATTCACATCAGGCAGGCAGACACATAGCACACAGAAATGCCAACTTCTAAAAGTGGCATTTCTAAAATAGTTATAATAAATCTGCGCACACCATTGCGTAGCATTTATTATCACTATTCCAAACATACCAAACTTGACCATGCTGCGCCTCTCATATCAGGAATTACCACTGAAACACTTATCAGGGAATCCCCAATGCATTCCTATGGGAGGGCAGCCCCACAGTAGTGAGAAACCAAAATGGCTGTTTGTCACTAGCAGGACATGTCACACACTTAAGGTACATGTCCTATCTTTTACCTACAATGCACCCTGCCCATAGGGCTAGCTAGGGCCTACCGTAGGGGTGACTGACATGCAGTAAAAGGGGGGTCACAGACATGGCACACACTTTAGGTGCCACGTTACACATGCTGCAGTAACACTGCGCGCACAGACCCTGCAATGGCAGAGGCCTGAGATAGGTTTGAAAGGCTACTTTGGTGGGTGGCGCAATCAGCGCTGCAAGCCCACCAGTAGCATTTAATTTACCAGCCCTGGGAATATGGGATACCACTTTACAAGGGACTGACAGGTAAATTAAATAGGCCAAACAGGTGTAGACCAATCTTACTATGTTTAACACAGAGAGCACACGCACTTTACACTGGACAGCAGTGCTAAAGTGCCCAGAGTCCTAAAACCACCAACACCATGTCAGAATAAAGGCTAGGAGAAAGGCAAAAGGTTTAGGGATGACCCTGCAAAAAGGGCCAAGTCCAACAGTGGTGAATGAAACATTCACATCTACCGCACTACAGAATTATTGCTGTGCACGTTAATGGTTTGCCCACCACAATAAAGAGGTTAAGCATTGTCGATGGTGCTATCTTTTTAACCTGTTCTGTAACAGTATAACTGGCATGGACATAGCATCTGCTTTGGTGTGCTTACTTTGAGGACAGACGGTTAATATTAAATCATACTCATTAAACGTGTCAGACGCAACGCAACATAACGTCGCAACGTCGCAGCTGAGTGGCGGCCGGAGCGAGGTGCCGGAGCCGGAGATGAGCTGACCCCTTCGGCACCCCGTAGTTCCAGAGTCCCGGGGCAATCAACCCCGGCTAGTGTGGGGAGGAGCCATCCCGAGGCTTCCGAGGTTTCTTCCCCCCCACCAACACCTCACCTCTGCCTCCGCCGCACCCCTGCCCTACGCAAGCTCTACATCCCACCCCGTCTCACACAGACCTGCTCAACCGGGGAGCAGGAGACAGGTGAGGAGAGGTGGGCGAGTACAGAGAGGCAGAGAAGCAGCGGGGGGCCGCATAGTCAGCAAAGCCTAAGGTTGAGGTGTAGAGGCCTGGTGGAGCTCGGAGGAGGCAGGCGTGAGATCAAGTGCAAGTGCAAGAGCAAGAGCAAGTGCGGCAGCCGTAGGCGGCTGCCACAAAGTGTTGAGCCCAGGGTGCTGCAGAGATGGCTCGGTTAGTCCGGGTGTGGTTTGTGGCCCCCCTGGAGTGCCCCCACTTGCTCGTTAACCATCTTGTTCTCAAGCACGCTGGGTTATACCCAGTTACGCCCGCCCTCCGCCCTTATGCTCCCCAGTCATTTTAAAGCACTGCATATTGGCCAGCCAGCGGCCCCCGTACTCAGTACCCAGTATCCAGCACCCAGCATTAAGTACCAAGCAACCAGTGGGTTATTGGAGCTCCCACCCCCTGTGCAGTAGCGGACTTCTACCCTTCGATCTCTCCTAGAGCTACGAGAGTTTAGCTGACTCTACACTCCCACTTGCAAGCGTCCCTCTCAAATTAAGTCAGCCAAAAGTTCTACATCAGGAGAAGGGGCTCCAGTCTTAAAAAGCCCAAGACAGCCACACTCTGCGAAAACATAATTAAAGGTCTTGGGCTAGGATAGCCTGAAGCCCCGCCACCCTCTGCTGCCAAACGTGTATACAACGTAAAACCAGCACAGTCAAATTAAATCATCAATAATAGCCAAAGATGAGATCTGGGAGAGTCAGGAAAGACCCAGCTAAATCTTGCAACAAAAGTCTAAAGTCGGGGGCCGTCCATGCACCCACGGACGTTGCGGCAATGGCTTCAACACTCCCAGCAACATCACAACCTGGCTTAGCTTCTGGGCATGAGCATCTACTCCAGCAATCTCTCATCCAACTCCAGCCCCCCCAAGGCACCTCAGCCCCACGAGCAACACCGGGTGCAGGAAAGCATTGGGAAAGTCCTAACCCCGAGGAGCCAACATCCGAATCTCCAGCATCTCCAGCACCCGTAGTATCCTCCTCAAAAAAGGCGACATTGAGGGATTATTTCAGGAACTCTGTTATCGCCTCAAAACCAAGATTACCCGCACCTGACACATCCTTGAAGTCCCCTCAAACCGGTCCGGCCTTAGCCCCACACCAAATACAGGTTCAGCCCATGATCCATGCGGTTGCCGGCAGGACAGGTCATAGCCCACCGGCATCTGGCTCCACAATAGGAGCTGAACTTCACTTAAAAGAAGCTTCTGGGGTCCTTCTTCTGCTTCAGGCTCCCGAAGAGTTTCCCTACGACTCGCAAGTCATTCACTCTCCCGTCGTGCTGGCTTCCTCACTAACCTCCATTTCAAGCGAGGACCCTCCGTCCACCTCTCAGTCCGTTCAGAATCCAAGTCTGTTTTCTCCCTTAGAGTTCAAGTCCCCAACCACCATGGATCATCCTGCAGAGAGCAACAAAGTCCTCACTCCTCAAGCCATGAACCAGGCAAGTACCCAACTAAGTAATTTTAAAACATTGTCCCCAATCAGCTTTTCAAAAACCGCCAATCAATGCCATCAAATGGCTTGTTTAGGCGGGGACCACAATATTAAGATCAATACTTCTCTAAGTCTGTCCTTCTTTACCAACGAATTCCAAACGTTCACAGATGATGATAGCTCTTCTCGACGTTGAATCTAAATACTATGCCATCATTTTATTGGAAGAGCTGTCGTCCTGGGTAGAAACAACAGGGCGCCTCCCCTTTAACCAGACCGGCTTTGTGGCAAAGTCAGGAACTACAAGCAACCTACTTGCACTATCCGTGTTGATGGAAAAAGCAGCAGTCCAAAGTATGCAACTCCACTGCTGCTTCGTCGACTTCAAAGCGGCCTTTGATCGGGTGCCGCGGGGCCGCCTATGGCAAAAATTACAGAACTGGGGAATACCGCCAGCCCTTCTAAAAGCCATAATTCAACTCCACTCAAACACCTGGATTCGAATAAAGCTGGGAGAGGGCTCTCACGTCTCAAGGAAAATACAGACCACAAGTGGAGTCAAACAAGGTTGCGTGTTGTCCCCTCTCCTTTTTAACCTTTTCATCTCTGACCTATCTCATTTACTGGACAACGTTAACTCCTCCCCCCCCTCAAATAGGCGGAACCCGTACCAGCAATCTGCTATACGCCGACGACCTTGTGCTACTCAGCCACACAAGGGTCGGACTACAGAGACTACTTGACCAGCTGCTCCCCTACACAACAAATAACTCCCTCGAATTAAATCTATCAAAAACAAAAACAATCACTTTTGGGAATCGGAAGCAGGCGAGAGGCGGTTGGTTTTTTAATGGTAAAAACATTGAAACAGTATCTTCTTACAAATACTTAGGGATTTTTCTGGCTTCTAGAGGATCTTTTTTAAAGCAGAAAGAAGCGGTCAGGGCCAAAGCCCTGTCACTCGAGGCTGCCTCAGCGAAGCTGGCGAAACAGATACTCGGCCCAAGCCTAACCCCACTGTTAACGGTAATGAAGGCAAAGATTACTAATTCCCTATTATATGGGCACGAGATCATGTTGGGGACCAACAGTATCACATTGAATAAATTAACAACCAAAATCTTCAAACGAGCATGGCGCTTGCCAAGATCTTCATCGCCAGCTCAAGTCAGGCTTGAACTTGGCCTATTAGATCACCACGGCGTCGAGGCCAGCGCGTTCATCAAGCTCATTAACAGACTGCGCAACTTTTGGGAAGGTAGCCTGGAGGCAAGACTCTGGAATGAAATATTGACCAGCCAAACCTGCTAAAAACATCGGCGCCATCTGGAACACTCCCTGCAGTTACTCGGCATCGAGGAATACTGGGTAACAAATCCATCCCAGCAGGCGTTAAAATCTGTCATTAAGAAAAGTGTCCGGCTCTGGTCTTTTCATTCTGACAGGGCAAAACTGTCCAGAAGGAAACACGCCTGGGCGGTTATTTCCGACTTCAAACCGTGGTTGAATCACCTTACCTATCAAGCACGTATGCACTCTTTTGGAAGCTAAAGTTTATGGCACTAAGGATGGGAGAATGGCCTTTCTTAAAGCACCTACCCGAATGGCGTCGCCCTAGTGTTAACATCGAATGTAGGGAGTGCGGCTATCATCCTGAAGCAATGGAGCACATAGTCTGTGCATGCCTCGCATTGGTTAACGACAGAAGGACCTTGCTGCGGGGTGAATGGAACAAACTCGGAGTTCGAACATGCCGACAGGTTATAATAGCTGCTATGAACCCAGAAAATAAGATGCTTAACATCCGGTTCACTAAATTTGTAACCAGAGAGGCCAAAAAACGTGGGAAAAATAGGGCCACAAATTCCTTTGCCCCTGGCAGCACCGCCACGCCGCCCTTTGATCAATTTACAAACCCTTGATCATCCTGTGTTGTTTATCTGAATACTGCCTTTTGCCCCAATTTTAATTACTCACAAGCTCTCATTTTAGAACTCTTTAGAACATTTATGCCCGGCTGTTCCTTTCCTGACTTTAAAAACAATGCTATGGTCTTTTGACATCCTAGGTTCCGGACACCAACATTTAATAATCAATTTTGGGACATTTTATTCCAGCACATTTTTTAGTGAGATTACTATATATATTTTTTTTTAAAACTTTTTTGTACCAATAACTTGTTTTTTCAACCGTTTGTACATATGAAATATACGTTTTTTAAATTGTTATGGTTTTAAGTAATCAAACAATAAAGACTAATTGATTACTCATTAAACGTAGGGTCAACTGCAAATGTCTAGCTAATAAAGTCCAGGGGATACACACAATTTGCAAATTGCTGTGGTCACTGTCTTGTGGCTCATGGCCCCCTGGCCTGCCTGGCTACGTTGGCACAGGCCTGGCTGCCATGATGACTTTTGCGCACGTTACTCTTGGCCGTTGTTCTGTCGCCCTCTGCTACTGCCAAGTTATTTTACGACTGTCTGCATTTTCTGTTTCTCACCTTTTCTCCTGTTCCCTTTGGGCTCAGTCTGAACAACAGTTACAAGGTCGAATAACACGTCCCTGGTTCTTGCTGATTTGGCCCGTCCCTCGCACCTAGACATAACACCATGTACAGCTGCCATGGAGAAATTAGTGTGCTTTTAATAATGCGGTCGCCCGCTCTAGATGGGACTTGGAGACGAACTTTCCAGAGAGAAGAGCTGTGATTGTCTGCTGATGTAGTTTTGCATCTAGAGACTGAGGTATGGGGGTTCGCTAGTCAAAGCCCAAAGGTCTTCTATTCTCATAATAAACTGGCTTCCAGCACGGGGAGGGTGGTAATGTTAGTTAGACATATATCCACTGCTTTATGAGATGCTTTCCCCGTTCGTATTCTATGGAGTAGTAACTATGCTGATTATATTATTCATATGTATTATGCTATTAGTACTGACACGTGTACTGTATCTTAGAGCACGTAAGTTGAAATAAACATTTTAACCTATACAGTGTCTCTTCTTACGCATGTTGTGGACAGGTACGAGTGTGACGAAAGAGTGTTCTTGCCTCTGCGAGTCCTGAGTGAGAGAGAGATACCGTGTTCTGGGTTGTCTAATCATTGGTACAGTAGTGCTAATGGGACGCTAAGGCTAGTTGGGTTGGGGTTTTGGGTGCTAAGGTCTATGGTTGGCTCACCACTATATTCCGAGGTCCTATTCTCCTGTGCATAGCTCTGTATGTGCAGAAACCTTATGACATGGCGCGACCAACGAGTGGGGCGGCTTACTTGCGAGATGCTTGAGTAGTACTTGTGCTTGTCCACAAACCCCTCACGTACGCTTCCGGAAGCGTGTGTGACGGCGATACCTCCTATATTGTAGATTTTGTAGGTTCTTTCAAGCTTGATGTTATTAAAAAGGTTTTTTAAATATAACCCTTTTTGTGCTGCCTAGTGTAAGATTGTTGAATAGACCCGTTAGTAATGGCGGGTATAGACATAGCGGCGCATAGCCGCACAGCACTCCGGGATCACTTACGGGTGTATGGAGTGCCAGACGCGGGAGTTGAACTAGTCTTTGTGGTTCAAGCCGATCCGGCTTTCCACTTTGAAGTGTTCTACTCTTGGATCACTTTTCCAGCGGTGAACGCGAACGATAATCTGTTCCATGAATATGAACCCACCGTTGTTCCTGCTGTCTATAGACCTTATACTAATCTTGAAGTACCGCTCACGGCTTGGCAACACCGTGTTTGGTTTAATGGCGCCCTCCCACAACCGACTACCACGGTTCGTTTAGGCCCCTTATCAATTGAGGGGGCCACTTGGCCTGTTTTGGCCGGGTACACCCCACATCTGCGTTATATGACAATACCAGTCGCGGAACTGCGCACTATGTATGCGACCTTGGTGCAGGTGCATCGAGCTTTAGTGCGATATGTTACAGGCAGCCTCCATGGAGCCGCTCCTGGAGTTGCCGGCCAACCAGCTGCTGCAGGCGGAGTGACCATAAGTCCTGTCATGGTGAATTCGGTGATGGGCAAACGTCCACATAATAAGGATGATTTTCCTTATTGGCTTGCAGAAAAGTTTGATCAGTTGGAGGCAGTTTTTCCACATACAACTCCAGTGGATAAACATCATATTTTAACGATTAGTTTGCCAAAAGACTTAATTCCCGAGTTGACAGCATGTGACAACTGGGGTAAGGTATTCGCAGCAGTATATTCTAAATGTTTTGGTACTCCTTCCATGACGGTTCTCCCATCTGTAATTAAAAAAGTACAGGACGAACATGGCCCTGAAGCGGCTGTGGAATTAGGGATGAGACTGGTGGGAGTGTTTGAAGTAGTAGCTGAGCTGATCCTTGCGAATATCAAGGGCGATGCAGTGAACTTTCAAGTAGCTAACGCTTTGGCTTTAGTCCCAGAATTGGACAAGCCTCGCGAATTACCAAAAATTATTACCCAGGCTTACAAAACTATTGGTAGAAATAGCCTGGGTAACAAGCCTTTTGCAAAACAGCAAACACAATCGCAAGCACAACAGCAACAAACCAAATCTCAATCTGAGAAAGATAAGAAACCAGTCTTCACTAAAAAGAGCTGGATGCTGAAAAAACAGGGAAAGCAGCAAAAGAAGCCGGGGTCGCGAGGCGCATCCCCGGTTTCAGTTTCTTCTGAACGCACTTATGATTTACGCGATAGAGCGAGAATTAAGTCACCGGATAGGTTTCAGATCCCTGATACGCGTTCTCCTCGTTCTTCACAGGCACAGACTGTGTCACAGGCCAGTGGAGGAGACCGCCAGGATAGAGGAAGGGACCGTGAGGCCCCACAGGGACGAGACCAGCCTCGACAACAAGTCAGAGGAAAAGAGGAAGACGCTCAACGTTTTCGACCACAATTTCAGAAGAAGAAAGTTGCCGCTGTAACAGCGAAATATGCCACAGACGGTGAGAACGAGGCTCCTGAATTGGACGTGGGCAGTAACCCTCCTAGACAGCGCCGCGGAAGTTACCATAGTGCGGGAGGCGCTACGTCCTCATATGGAGGCGACAGCAACTGAAACATTCATTACTGTTGAAACAGCAGACACCAGAGTGGCACCCCCTGACAGACTATTTAATATTGTCATTCAAATCGAAGGTGATATACAGCGTGTAATTAAAGGGATTTTTTGGGAAAATCTGACCTCTTCATATGACATTTTGTTAGCAGAGGCGGATTGGCCACCCCCATTCGTTCTTGCTGCGCGTAAAGGGGAGGAGGTAATCCTTCCGAGCTTTTCTCGACATGTCCCAAAGGACAAAGCGGAGGCTCTTGCAGCAGAGTGGGCTGTGTCCCTGGCTCCAGCGTTATTCCGCAATCACGTGGGTTGGGACGAGGATTCTCCCCCCCATGAAATACCTTTGCGGTCATTACCGCAGCCACAACCCCAATATCCCATAAAACGTGAAGCCAAAGGCCCCGTTTCCGAAATTCTTACTCAGTTGGAATATCAGGGAGTAATTGAACCCTGTGCATCACCTATGAACAATCCCCTTTTCGCGGTTTCTAAACCCGATGGATCGTACCGCTTAGTATTGGATTACCGGCATTTGAACTCGCATTGTCGGACCTTTGCGGTGCAAAATACCCATAGTTCTGCGCTAGTAGACAGTCTTGTTCGTAAAAAATATAAAACGACCCTTGACCTTTCAAATGGATTCTACACGCACAACGTAGCCCCGGAGAGTGGCCAATGGTGCGCTTTTACATCCGGTGGTAAAATGTTCAAATTCAGGCGTCTTCCTATGGGCTACAAGAATAGTCCAGGCGTATTCGCCGCTCGTGTTGTCTCTTTGTTAGACGGCATCGATCCAGACGCCTGTTCGTACGTGGATGACATTTATCTGACGGACGACGAATTGTTTCCGCATCTGACCCGAGTAGACCGCATTATTCTTGAATTCGCGGTTCAGGGTTACAAAATTAACTTTGCCAAATCCCATATTGCTGAATTTACCGTTTTGTTCTTGGGCTATGAGCTCAACAATGAAGGTAAGGGTTTAGCCCCCCATTTTCTGGAGAAATGTGCACTTCTGTGCCCTCCTACTAATCTGAAGAAACTTCAGTCTTTGCTGGGTTTTCTGAACTTCGGACGTACATATATTCCCGAATACGCCCAGCGTATCAAGCCACTGTATGCCTTGATACAACCTACTTTTTCGAAGTCTTGCTGGCTTCCGGAGCATACCTCCATTCTGCAGTCTTTGCAGACAGACCTTCTTGAGTCCAAATACCTTTTGACGCGTGATAACCACACAAACTTGGTGATTAGAATCATTCCAGGGGCAGTGGGTTTCACGTACTTAACCTTTAATAAAGGTGATACAGTACCCTTCGCATACAAGTCACATCTGTACACCTCCGCAGAAATGCGGTTTTCATCTGTGGAGAAAGTGCTAACAGCAGTGCAAATGAAGGAGCGCGCACTGGCACAAGGAAAACGCATTTTGGTGGTAACACCATATCCTGCTCTAGAGGCAGTGACCAAAGCAAGTGCACCGAACTCTAAAGCTTTGCACCCCCGTTGGATTCAATGGGCAACATCTTTGACGTCTCCGGATGTCACTTTCATTTTTGACTCTTCTCTTCAGACTCAGGAGTTTTTACAGTATGAATTCTTTCATCCTCCTCCTTTGTCTTTATTGCCGCTTGAGGATTACGACTGTGTGATCTACACCGATGGTTCGGCACAACCGGCCACGGGGTCCAAGCATGCTTATTCAGCCGCATGTGCTATTGTGGCAGGTACGTTTGTGAACGGAAAGTTCAAATCCACTGTGGTGCATACACAGACACTCGGGGACAGTACCGCACAATTGGCCGAGTTGCGTGCATTGGTGCTTGCGCTTGAGTTTGTAAATCCTGATGTGACCACTTTAATAGTGTGCGATTCTTACTACTGTGTTCAATCATACAATGACAATCTGTTCTTTTGGTCGCAAAATGACTATAGAGACGCTAAAGGCAACACAATCAAGCATAAAATGCTTTGGGTTAGAGTGGCAGAATTACAAAGACGTCTGCCACTCACGCAGGTGGTTCACACCTTAGGCCATCAGCGGGTGGGCGCACACGCTGTTGGTAACAGTCTGGCAGATGAAGCTGCCAGATCAGCAGTACTCACGTGTTCAGTAGCAGCAGTTACTAGATCCATGTCTAAAATAGACACTGATATCTTGGCAGCTATTGCTGCAACAAAAGAAGGAATGAATTACCCTAGAGGTTTCCCTTCCAAATATTCTTACCAGATAGGTCCCGATCAGGCTCCTTATGTAACAATACCTGACGTTGGTGATCGGCTGATCCCCAACGCGGACCGCAGATTTTCCTTGATGGCAGCGGCACACGAAGGCATGGCTTCGGCTCATGCTGGTGTGTCTGCGACAATTTCCATTTTGCAGCAGCGTTACTGGTGGCGTGGTTTATATAAAGATACACGTACTTATGTGCTTTCCTGTGACGTTTGTCAACAGATCAAGCCTTCAACGGTCACACGACCACCGCAGACCTCGCTTGGAATTTCAAACAGACCCTTTGGGTGTGTTTACTTGGATCACTGCGGTCCATTTTCTTCAGACACTGCCTATAAATATATCTTAGTGGCAGTGGACTCGTGCACACGGTTCATCTGGGTCTGGCCACAACGGAGTGCTGACGCTCGAAATGTCATTAGGGATTTGCGTGTCTTTGTGGGAATTTTTGCATGCGGCACCTTCCATTCTGACCAAGGTTCGGCGTTTGCCTCTAAGGCTTACAAGGACGCAATGGGCTCCTTGGGGGTGCGGGTGAAATTTTCGTCTCCGTATAGGCCTGAGGGCAACTCTATCGTTGAACGAATGAACCGTGACTTAAAGCAATCCTTGACAGCTAGAGTTATAGGTACTGGCAGGAACTGGCTGGCCCACTTGTATACCGTTCAGCGTGCACTTAATAATCTCCCTAGAAGGCCTCTGGGTGGGCGGACCCCTTACGAAATGCTCTTTGGCATACGAATGTTTGTGCCTGACCTTGATGGTCTAGACATGGCGGCGCAATCCGCCAAGTTTGATGTAGATAATCATTCTACTATGTTACAGGACTTACAAGAAGCCCGAGACAAACTTGCAATTGCACATTTGCCTTCAGCCACAGACCCTGCTCTGCAGATTCCGGTTGCCGGCTGGCTTCCGAAGATTGGCGACCTGGTACGAGAGAAGGTGGAGAACAAAAAAGAATTCGGCCCCTCTTTTCGTGCACCGGTTCCTGGGCTTGAAGGGAACACGTACAGTCATCTTACCACCGCTTCCCGGTCGCAAGGAAAACAGATACGTCTCAGTGGAAAATGTCAAGCTACAACATCTGGCCGATCCTGAATAGTGTCACACCAGCGGTCTCTTGTCCTGCCATTTATCGGACATGTGTTCGCGGCACGCCTGCACGAACAGTCACTGATGTTACCATGGAGATGGTTGATTTGCCTGAAAATATATTTGAACCCCCTGCATCCCCCTGCATTGATGAGGACGAATATACTTATCCCGCCACAGAGTCGGTGGCGCACCAACCAACAACGCCACTGAGCCCGACACGTTATTCCTTTGACTCGGATTCCAACTCATCAAAGGTCCCGTCCAAGTTTAGTCTTTTTGTGTCCTGGTTTAGAGACAATTTTCTGATCCCACCTTGGACATATATTTGGATGGTACTTTTTTGTTTTTTTTTGTTCATGTCCATTGGCTTTGTCACAGTGTTTTTTCTACTCATCAATGGTCACTATTTACCTGAACGCTCTGCTGTGAACAGTGTGGCTGGGACTTTGGCTCCACATTCCTCTTCACACATCATGAAGCGTGACCACACATTAGTGAACATTTCAGCATTTCCAGTTGCTGATGGCATCGTATGGGATGCGGTAAACTTTCAAATCCATGGCCCGACGGAAATTATTAATGTACCAAATGTCCTTCGAGTCTCGATGGGTGATGTAGTAAAAAGTAATATTCATTCTGATGATTGGGATGTGCATGCCGTTGAAGCATTATTTGCTGATTTAAAATATTATGCTTCCTTTAATGCTGAGGACTTGTATATGAATTCTGCGAATTATGCCGATTTGTATTGCTACCAGCATTGGGGCAATCATTTTCTCCACAAACCAAGTGCACTACACAGCCCTGTTACTTACAGCCAATGGGAACACTGCCCAAACCCCATACCAGGTAGCTCCCAGACTCTTCGAAATAAATTCACCTATTTTACTGATTTCAATCGATCGAACCCTGGGTCCTATTATTTTAAATTAAAACCCCATTGACTCAAAAAATAATGTTGACCCACACTAAATTACTTTATTCGGGTTCCTTTTTGAGCGCCTTGGCGGTGGGTGGTTATAAGTATTGGAAAGACACAGTGGATTTAAAATCAATCTGGAGTTCAAAGCCATGGCAGGTGCAGGGCACCGAGGCTTTGCACCGCGCTTGCCTTATTCCAGCCCAAATTCTGTTTTTAAATGCTTTCATTTATCAGACCACGTGTTGGGGGTTGGCTTCCGTTAAACAACTAAATGCGCCAGCCATCCCATCCTTGTCGAGTTCTCCAAATGATAGTTTACGATTTAATATATCCCTTTTGAGGTTACAGGCTCAGTTCCAAAACAATTCCTTTAACGTTTCTGCACTGATACAGTCACCCTGGTTGGCATGGCCCATGCCAACTGCGTTTCCATGGCACAGTTCCTGGCTACATACAGGACAAGCCTGATCCAAGATTTACTGAAACTCGTACTGTCACCACGTATTCGGTTGGTAAATTATGTAAACAATGGTTACAACATTCGTCCTTAGACTCTGTTAAGAAACATTTGTCTCTCCTATCAGGCACTATTGATTTATCTGACTTTATCTTGGGACCTCGTGGTCCCCGACCGAAGAGATTCATTTATGAAGCGTATAATGAACTCTGGAAGCTGTCACAAATGGAAGCTGCTTCCCGTCTTCGGGAAATAGACCAAGCAAATTTGGAAAAGGTGCTTGCTGTTGTTGACAATAGTATAAATACCCTGTCTTCCCGCATTTACACATTAGAGAATATTGTATCCTCTGTTGTTGATATTGTACAAGATGATGTCTCTATGTTGTATCATGGTCAGAATCAGTTGCATTCAGTGATGCAGTTTGCCTGGACTTTGCAAACCCTTAAGTTAGGTAAAGTTCCTTGGCATTTCTTGAACACCACTGCCCTTTTTCTGCCTTTTAATTTGACTGAAAAGCAGCAGTTTATGTCCATGAAAGATGCATCTTACACTTTGTTACATATCGAGAAAGTTGATCCTTTACCGTTCTCTGTAGCGGAACTAGATTCTGCAGTGTGGCTAGTTCATGGGGTTATCGCTTTACCTTTTTCCCTGTTTGAATTTAGCTCATGCATGAAACATTATCCTGTGGGCCGTTTCCAGCCTTTGGGTAGTGCTTTCCTGCATGAACTCTGGTCCTTGCCTTTCATGTATAAATGCCTTAGAGAAGGCAAGGAAGTGTTTCTCACGGGGGAGTCTTGTGATTCAACTGTGGGTCATTCGCTTATTTGTAAACATATTCAATTGCACGGGGCTTGTAGTGTTTCAGTTCCGAATCTGGCATGTGTGTTAAAGGGTATTCCTGCTCCTGCTATTTCTCCTACTTTTACTTTGCTTACTAACGGTAGCTATTTGCTTTTAAATAACGAAGACTGTTGTGGCCTACAGGCTGGCATTCCGTATATTGTTACGGTCTCACATAGAGTTGTCTGCTGCAAGAATGTGCTTTTTCCTCCCCCTCACGACATCGTTGATAACTCTATTTGGCCTTCCATTCCTACCATGGAGGCAGATTTCAATAAGTTGAGCAGAATAAAGGCCCTATTATTGAATGAGGAGGTTATGCTCACATCCGCCCGGGAGACATTCATTTTCCAGGTGGCGAGTACCCACAGTGAAATACAGGCCCTTTTGAACACTGACCTCCCCCAACATTTTGGGGAGTTGATTCATCGTATTTTTAACGCATCAAACACTGAGGGTCTGGTGCACTTTTTTAAGATTGTGGGGTCTGGCCTGGTGTCCACCTTTCAAACTATTTTCGGTGTGATACCGGCGTTCATACATTCTATTTTTTCTAGCGTCTTTGGTGGTTTCCCATTAATCCTCGCTTTGGTGGCTGGTGTCTTGCTGTTGGTCTGTTTTCTGCGCAATGGCTGCACACCACGGGGCCCTTCTCGATCCCGAACGCCTCCAGCTGCTCCGTGAGCGACTTCTGGTTGGCTTCGATGTTCTGCCCTTGGCAACTATCAGTGTGTCCTACACCCTTTCCTTTCGCTTTGCGTATTTCACTTGCGTGCAACCTGTGATGTCTTGCATCCGCTGTCCGTTCACATGGACCATGGATTATTGCCTCTCCAATTCGTCATTGTCTGTTCCGGATTTTGTTCAGTTGGTGGGTCCCTTAGAGGCCCATAAACGGGACTGTTCCGCTGCTGGCTTTATGATGCGTGCGGCTGCACTGGGGATTTTGGCACAATGGGATATCTGGGCGGCTGCTCAGAATCTCCTACAACAAAGTTATATTGAATATCACGCAAGCTGTCCCGCATTGCTTTTGGATGCTCCATCCTCTGAGGAACATTCCTGCAGCTTTGACCTGTTGAGCTGGATGGCGTCTACGTTTTTTGACGATTCCAATGATGTACTCTTGGACGGTATAGCATTTTTCTGCTCTTCCACGTTTTTGGATTGATTAACTTGTCGTTCACTGTCGGTGGACTGCCTCATTTCTGCTCAGGTGTTTGGAACTCTGTCTTCATTTTCGTCTTGGCCGATGGACTGTCCAGGGGAGGGTGTCTTGTGGCTCATGGCCCCCTGGCCTGCCTGGCTACGTTGGCACAGGCCTGGCTGCCATGATGACTTTTGCGCACGTTACTCTTGGCCGTTGTTCTGTCGCCCTCTGCTACTGCCAAGTTATTTTACGACTGTCTGCATTTTCTGTTTCTCACCTTTTCTCCTGTTCCCTTTGGGCTCAGTCTGAACAACAGTTACAAGGTCGAATAACACGTTCCTGGTTCTTGCTGATTTGGCCCGTCCCTCGCACCTAGACATAACACCATGTACAGCTGCCATGGAGAAATTAGTGTGCTTTTAATAATGCGGTCGCCCGCTCTAGATGGGACTTGGAGACGAACTTTCCAGAGAGAAGAGCTGTGATTGTCTGCTGATGTAGTTTTGCATCTAGAGACTTAGGTATGGGGGTTCGCTAGTCAAAGCCCAAAGGTCTTCTATTCTCATAATAAACTGGCTTCCAGCACGGGGAGGGTGGTAATGTTAGTTAGACATATATCCACTGCTTTATGAGATGCTTTCCCGTTCGTATTCTATGGAGTAGTAACTATGCTGATTATATTATTCATATGTATTATGCTATTAGTACTGACACGTGTACTGTATCTTAGAGCACGTAAGTTGAAATAAACATTTTAACCTATACAGTGTCTCTTCTTACGCATGTTGTGGACAGGTACGAGTGTGACGAAAGAGTGTTCTTGCCTCTGCGAGTCCTGAGTGAGAGAGAGATACTGTGTTCTGGGTTGTCTAATCATTGGTACATTAGTGCTAATGGGACGCTAAGGCTAGTTGGGTTGGGGTTTTGGGTGCTAAGGTCTATGGTTGGCTCACCACTATATTCCGAGGTCCTATTCTCCTGTGCATAGCTCTGTATGTGCAGAAACCTTATAGGTGCATGGTATGCCTGGGCCCTATGAGATGCTGCAGCACTGTGTTGCTTAACACCATATATGATTCTGGAAAAGTTTGTGTTCCTTCACACTGTGTAAAATTTTGTGTTGCTTCACAACATATGAATGAATAAATATCGTTTGTCACAATGTTAAGTCATGCCATATAGAGTCTCGAAATAGAACGATATGTTCTCAAGTTGTAAGGTCTCAAATTGTTGTCTCATAGCACGTTGGTCAAACTACAACATCGCACTAGCGATTATTAGCTGGATTGAGAATAACCTTCCAGGTGTCTTTATTTTTTTGTAGGTTTCCAAAGTGCTGAGACTGATATGCTGACAAGAAGCAGAGGATGAGTCCAGAAACACGGAATAAAAGATGCCCAGATGTGTTTAAATTCAAGTGGTATCCAGCAGATAGTATCAGGAACAAGCTCCGAAGACAACTGCTCGACTTGAGAACATGAAAGCCAAGTCAGTTGCCTTTCTTGGCTCTGCTTTAAATAGATGACTGTGCCCAAGATTGCAAGAAAATCTTGCCAAACTTTGAAAGTTCTCACTCTACAATAATTCTCCCTTGAGAGGTGGAAGACCTGCAGGAGATTCTGAGGGAATGCTCCTCATGAACTGGGGCCTTATGGGGAGGCACAAGGTTTTAAGTACAGAGGTTTTCAATCAAGAATTGTGACAGCTTGGACCAAGAGTATTGGGTGGTTTTGGCAGAGGCCAGCTCAGAGCATATTTCTTGAAACTCGGAAGTCAGCAGCTGTGACAATACCATTCTTTGTGATCAAGCCTTTTGGTGACCAGCAGGAGGAGAATGACCATAAGTCATTTAGAAAGAAGAAATACTCCTTCTTCAGGAAGAGTAAGCCTTCGTTCCCATTCACACAGTTTGTTGTCTACAGGTAATCCTCAAGGTGGCACTAAAGAGTCTAGGCACAAGAGCATACCCTTAACATCACAAAGGTAATCCAAACAGCAGTCAATCCCACCAAAAAGCTAAACAGTTCTGCCTTTGCAAACCCTAACTGTGAATTTCAGGTAATATGTTTTTCTATATTTGGTGAGAAAATTTGAGATGACAATTTTTAGAAGGTGGTTCTGACCATCGGAGCCGCCCAGATTTTTTGCTTTTTGTACACCTAATTTTTGAGAATTTACTGTGGGAGAGCCTCATAAGCTGGGACTCACCCACAGTGAACTCATGATGAAACAGACTGCATGTGGATTTCACCGGTGTCTGTCTTGTGAAAGAAGGCTGCTGCGCTGCAGCCAGGGTAAGGGGTACCGGACTGGTTACATGTAGACACGTGTGCACACGTGTGTGCACCCTTGTAAGGGCTGCGCGGGGGAGATTCCTGTCGTGCGCAGCCCAGGAGCAGGTACGGATAGAATGGTGTGGCAGGAATTATGCAGAGTTGGGTGGTGACATTGAATAGGCTTTATAATGTGGGGAGACACATGTATGGGAAAGTCAGTGTGCTTTACTGTTACACTGTAGGAACACTCCATTACTCTCCTATGCAGACAGGGACCACAGGGGGTAGTTTCACTTCCCTAGTGCCTACAAATTCCAGACACACACCAAAGTACACTGTACGTTGTGTAAAAAGAAGTATTCTGCTGAGTCCAAAGCCATATCTGTACTGCTTATGGGTCATCCAGAAATGTCATATTCCTCTGACTCAGCTCATAACCAGAGCCTGGCCGGGTGTGACCTTGCCAGGCTGAATTAATTACCTTCCTCAACCAAGCTGTAGCATCAGAGGCCTAGCACTTCTCTGCCAGCATGCCAAGGGCGAAGGTCTTCTCTCCAGGAGGGAGAGATGGGGGTGAAGCTGCAGGTTATCCATCAGCAGCTGTCACCCGGTGCCAGGCACCAGGCCTGCTCCGGGCCCGGGCCATGAAGTCAGCAAGGGGGGAAGGGGGCTTTTCAGAGACCATGTGGCATGAGACCCCTGGACGACGCCATTTTGAAGTATCCCAGAGGTCTGTGCAGGAAGGAGGGAGCAGGGGCAGAGAGGTGAGGTGTCGCTGCAGGATAGGGCAGAAGTGCCTTCCTTCCAGTCCCCTCCAAATTCTTTTAAAAGGTCTGGCATAGGAGGAGGAGCTCTCTCTGGGGTGTGGTCTTGCTGAGGAAGACAGGTGTTGGAGCCTGGCACCATGAGCAGTTGGAAGGAGGAACCCCCTGACTGTCCCAAGACCCTGGACTGTGCCTTGGAGGGAGTCCAGGGCCAGTGAGTAGAAGGCTGGGCCTCTGTGCAAGTAGAAGAGAGGCCCAGAAGGAGAGCCAGGTGAAAGGCTGGCGCAGGGAGCCAGTGAAGACAGCTTCTTGCAGAGTCCCCCTCCTGGAGACCAGGAGGGTGGTGAAGAGTGCTCCAGGTGGCTAGGGCTGCCCACCAGGAGCAAGAAGAGGCCAAAATGGTGGAAATTGTTCCCCTGGTGGCTGAGATATGCCCCCGAGAAGGTAGGCGACCTTTGACCTCTACACCGACCAACAACAAAGCTCGTGGGGCTCTGCCGCCGGTCTTCGATGGCCCCTGGGGTGGGTCAGGTCCAGGGGCTGCTCAAGAAGGAAGTAAAAGTCAGGAGGCGCCGTCGCGCTCCCCGTGAAATTCCCCCAAGGGAGGTGCCAGGAGCCCACCCTGGCCCCTGACGACACCGGAGGTCGGGGAGCGCTGTCGCACCCCCACAAATCGATCTCTGGGGCCCGGGACCCCCAACTCCGGGCTCCACCGAAGATGAAGCCGGGCAGCGCGTTGCGCTTCCCGTGAAGAACTCTGGGGCCCGGGATCCCCAACTCCGGGCCCCGGTGACTGTAGTGAGGAGGAGGGGAGGTGCCGTTGCCCTTTTTCACCCCTGGCGGTAGAATACAAGCCGGCGAGCCCTGTCACGCCCCCCGTGAAGAATGCCCTGGGGCCCGGGACCCCAACTCCGAGCCCAAAGAAAAGGCGGAAGTCGGGGAGACCCTTCACGCTCCCTGTGAAGATTGCTCTGGGAGGGGCCCGGGATCCCAACTCCGGGCCCCGGTGTGCTGGGAGAAGAGGGGGGGAGTGCTGCCGCACTCACCCGTAGCAGCGGGAAGGAGGGGGGAGTGCCGTCGCACTCCTCCGAGGTCCCGCCGGACCAGCGGCAGTCCCCGAGTCTGCCCGCGAGGAGCGGGCAGACTAGAATGGCAGTGCCGGCTTCCGCGGCAGCTTGCAAGGGTGCTGGCCAGTCGGGGAGCCAGTGAGGGAAGCCAGGGGTGGGCTCCCCAAGCTGCTCTCCAACATACCTGTAGGCACGGGGTCCGGGTGGGACCGGGCCCCCAACAGAGTGCAGATGCGGCATGAGGCAGCCGGCAATGGCAGCGCGGCTCTCCCCAGAGCAGCGGCAGAATCGGTGTTCTGATATGCACGGGCTGAGCACGAAGCGCCCTATAATGCCTTGCTAGGCATGGGGAAAGCTACTTGTTTTGGCGTCTATGGCCCCTGGAGGAGGGGGGTCACCACCATTGGCTGGCAGAGGTGCAGGGGGAGCTGCAGGAGCAACGCAGACTCCCCCAGCACGAAAGTGGAGAGTCCCCACCCTCAGTCTCTGGGGTACTTAAAGGAAAGAACCCCTCAAGGGTTATTCATGTTTTGTAACGCCTGTCTAATGCTGGAACTTTTGTTTTGCAGCTAGGAGCTGCAGCTTAGGACTGCACTGGAGTATGCAAGGTTTAACATGGATTGTCACCAAGGTGATACCCCTAGAGGTGGAAAGGTGTAATTGCACAGGTGGTGCATTTACGAATGGTGTTCCTTTTTGGGGTTGGAAGTCACATGTGAATTGTGAAATCATAAGCAAAGTGGGGTTATGTTGCTAGGCATTCCCGCTAGGGTGCCTGGTTGTACCGCTTAATCCTGTGATTATAACTGTGATGCCTTTTAGGGGCTGTAATTGCATTGCATTATAACTGTTATCAGAGATGATAAGAACCTGCCATTCTAAGGGATGCTTAGACATGTATTCTTGCTACTGTGTTAGTTGAACAACAACCCAGACTGTCCGCCACTGGGATTCAAGGCTGTATACTGTATAGCCAGTATGAGATGCTCAGTCAGGGTTATGTGTCACTATGGCAGGTGTTCCCATTATAAATGCTTGGTGAGATATGGCGGTGGGCCGCCATGGGATAGTGCCAGTGGAAGGGGGCCTCACTCCAGGTTATGGTCAACCCACTGCATTTGGGGGCAAGATGATGTGCATACATGGGAGTGGTGGTACTAGGCCCCCCCCCCTTTTCGGGAGGGGTGGGAATGTTATGCAAAGTCACAAAGTAATTCCAACAGCTTATGTATTGCATAGTATTGAGTAGTGTGTGTGTGTAATAAATAGAATCACTGACAAAATATCGATTATAAAAATATCGAGGTACAAAAATATCGTGACAAAAATATCGAAGTCAAGAATATCGACATCCTATCTACATCATGGTAAGTACAAAAATATCGAGAAAAAAATATCGATGTCAAAAATATCGTTGTAAAAAATATCGTTTTTTTAAATGTTAAAAAATAATGTAAAATAAAGTAAATAATACATATAATTAAAATAAACATAGTTAAAACTATGAAAAAAAAAAAAATAATAACTAATACATTTAGGGCCCGATTCTGATGCGGGTTGGAAAAGCTTCCCGACCGAGGGCCTGATTCTGATGCGGTTAGGAAGGCCTCCTAACGGCATTTGCTCCTTCCAAATCGGATCGGGAACGTGTCTTCCCGACCGAGGGCCCAATTCTGATGCGGTTAGGAACAAATGTTCCCATTGAAGTCAATGGGAGTTCAACCAAATCGTATCTGGAAGCATCCGGATGCATCCTACTCCGCCGGTCGGACTTTCCCGATCAGAGTGGGTCGGACACCATTTCCCAACCGATTCGGTCGGGTAGCTTTTCCAACCCGCATCAGAATCGGCCCCTAAATGTTAAAATATATATATACTTACTTAATAATATTCATACATAATTATTTTAATAACTTATAAATTGTTAAAAACATTTTATAAATTATAAATACATATATACACATACAAAAATAATATAAATAAAAATATAAAAAATATATATAACAAATTAAAAAACTACAATATTTTTAAAATAAATTATACACAACATTAACTAAAACAATACAGAAAAATATTGGATAGCTGAGAGAAAAAAATTACTATTCCCACTCCAAAGAGTGCAACAGTAGGGAAAGTGTTGGATAGCGTAGGGGTAAAAATTACTATTCCAACTCCAGAGAGTGCAACAGTAGGGGAAGTGTTGGATAGCGTAGAGGTAAAAATTACTATTCCCACTCCAGAGAGTGCAACAGTAGGGAAAGTGTTGGATAGCGAAAGGGTTAAAATTACTATTCCCACTCCAGTGAGTGCAACAGTAGGGAAAGTGTTGGATAGCATAGGGGTAGAAATTACTATTCCCACTCCAGTGAGTGCAACAGTAGGGAAAGTGTTGGATAGCGTAGAGGTAAAAATTACTATTCCCACTCCAGAGAGTGCAACAGTAGGGAAAGTGTTGGATAGCGTAGGGGTTATAATTGCTATTCCAACTCCAGAAAGTGCAACAGTAGGGTAAGTATTGGATAGAGTAGGGGTAAAAATTACTATTCCAACTCCAGAGAGTGCAACAGTAGGGAAAGTGTTGGATAGCGTAGGGGTAAAAATTACTATTCCAACTCCAGAGAGTGCAACAGTAGGGAAAGTGTTGGATAGCGTAGGGGTAAAAATTACTATTCCAACTCCAGAGAGTGCAACAGTAGGGAAAGTGTTGGATAGCGTAGGGGTAAAAATTACTATTCCCAATCCAGAGAGTGCAACAGTAGGGAATGTGTTGGATAGCGTAGGGGTAAACATTACTATTCCCACTCCAGAGAGTGCAACAGTAGGGAAAGTGTTGGATAGCGAAAAGCTTAAAATTACTAGTCCCACTCCAGTGAGTGCAACAGTAGGGAAAGTGTTGGATAGAGTAGGGGTAAAAATTACTAATCCAACTCCAGAGAGTGCAACAGTAGGGAAAGTGTTGGATAGGTTAGGGGTAAAAATTACTATTCCCCCTCCAGAGTGCAACAGTAGGGAAAGTGTTGGATAGCGTAGGGGTTAAAAATAACATACTTATCAATTAAATAATTTTTTTAATTAAATGATTTATTAATAAATTAACAATAAATTAATTATAAAAACCAATAAATTAAAATTAATAATTACTTTAATAACATTAAATTACTTCCCACCCTATTCGCCAATAAACACACAACCCACTCCGCATAAAATGTAACACAATTAATATAATTATCAATTAATCAATTAATAAAATTAATTAACAAATAATAATTAATTAACAATAAATTAATTAGCAATACCAATAAATATTAATAAATAATTAATTAATTATAATAAATTACTTCCCACCCTATTCCCCTATAAACACACAACCCGCTCCTAAACTAAATTAACACAATTATTATATTTATCAATTAATTAATGAATACAAATTAATTACCAATTAATAATTAATAAACAATAAATTAACTATCAATACTAAAAAATAAAAATTATTCATTAATTTATTATAATTAATTTACTTCCCACCCTATTCCCCTATAAACCCACAACCCGCTCCAATAAAAAATTAATACAATTAATATAATTATCAATTAATAAAAATTAATTACCAATTAATAATTAATTAAAAATAAATAAATTATCAATACCAATAAATAAAAATTAATAATTACTTAATTACAATTAAATTACTTCCCACCCTATTCCCCTATAAACCCACAACCGTCTACAGAACTAAAATGCAAAATTTAATTAAAAATAATTAATAATTTCTAAAAATTATGAATTAATTTACTATAATTAAATTACTTCCCACCCTATTCCCCTATATACCCACAACCCGCTACGGTACTAAAACGCAAAATTTACTTTAAAAAAAATTACTAATTTCTAAACAATTAATACATATATTTAAAAAAAAAATACAAAACATAACAAAACATGTGGAACACATACATATAAAATACATACTAAAATACATAACACTAACAAACATCGATATTATTAACATTGATATTTTTGCTATCGATATTACTAACTTCGATATTAAAAAAACGATATTTCTTACCTTCAGGTCGATATTCTGGTCACAGATATTCTTGATGTCGATATTCTGTCCCTACGATATTTAAAACTCGATATTAATGTAGGTCGAAATAAAAAAATCGATATTTTGTCTGTGCACCTAATAAATATACTCTTCCTTTTCATAAAGAAAAGTATAGACTGGACAATCAATTATTGAGTGTTATTTCTGCGTACTGGTAAATGGCGATTACTAGCCCACACCACCTCCCTTGAGTAAGCCTTAGACTGCTCTGCAGTTTTGACTTGCTAGACACAGTGTACACCAAATTTATTTGTATGTAATGTGTAACGGTGATGCTTGCCATTTCGCTTGTTTTTACCCTTAACAACCACAAACAAGCCCTGTGCCTTGCCTGATTGTTCGTTTGTTTCGTGACCATCTTTGCTGACTTTCATGTTTTGGATGCAGGATTGTGTCCCACTTGATCTGTGTTTCGCTTGATCCATTTAAATGTCACTATTTTTGATTAAATCTGAATGTCCGGCTGGACAGTAGCTATATATAACTGATTGCATTCTATATTTATTGCGCTTTCTTATCTCACCTTAATGAAGGACAACTGTTCTTTAAAAAAATTAGACTGCTCTGCAACGCTACCCTCTGAGAGTCAAGCGCTACAATGGGGTGTTTGGTTCCCAGTGAAGGACAAATGTAGACATGTTGTTTGTGCAGGCCTCACATATACTGCCTCGTTTTCCAACAAAAATGCATTATTTAGTCTCCCTCTAGGACATTGTAGCCTTGGCCAGAGACAACAATGCCAGCTTTTTAAGAAGAAATCACGAGTCTTCCTTACAACATGAATGGTCCGAAGTCACCAAATGACACACACACCTGTGTTTGTTTCTCCCCAGTGTATTATACTCTACATTCAGCAAACAAAATTCTGGTTCACTCTGAGATTTTGCAGGTGATAGCCTGTACCAAAAGGCAGGGAGTTACTTAGCCCATTTCAGCTATGTAAATGGGCAATGAAGCAAATGTTGAAACATTGTTTAACACGTATCACGGATTTGAAAATGTTGTGGCAGAGAGATTAAGCAGAATATTTACCTCATCCCAGAAAATGTTCTTATGTACCCTGGCTTTCTAGCAGTTGTGCACAACTTTGGCAGGCTTACCCTCGGACTATCAGCCCTCAACTCTCAGTTCTCAGAGTTCTGCTCCTGATTACTGAGAACATATGCCCTTGGTAAAATATATATTGGTAGTGGCAGAGAGGTTATTGCATGCCTTACCTCCATTTATACTAAGTCCTTTTTCTCTCAACAAGGATCATGAAGGTGGTAGCAGAAGTCCTGGTGGTTGGCACATTCTGTCAAGAGCTACTGCACCCTACTCGACTGGATAGTGGTGGGCCTGATTTGGAAAATTCCCAAAATTTGCTCTCCTCTAAATCCAGATATCAAGACAAAAGAAAAACACTAGTCAGCCTAGCTCTTAGAACCGTTCAGACAGCTGTTTAGAGAATTAACTGTAGTCATTCTGCAATCCAGGATTCCTGGTCTGTTCAAGAGTCATGAAAAGGATTGTGCTGTCTTTCAATGCTAATGTGCAAAGAAGGGGATACTGCCTTTCACACATGGTTGCTGTTCTTACAAGAAGAATTCCATTTAGGCTTCTCAGTAGTGGCTTCCATTAAAACCTTCATGGGCCCTTGATAGTCTGCAGCTAGGAGAGGTGTATGCATCCGGGATACTGTGTAGTTTTCCCCTCTCTCACTGCCTTAGGTACAGTCAGTTGTGTCCCTATGTGCTTGCTTTGCATTTTCACCCTTTTGAACCACTGGACTCTCTTGATATCAAATTTCTCACTGTGAAGGTGGAATTTTTGGTGGCAATCACATTTACTAGTCACCTTGGGATTAGAGGCTATTCTATGTAAAGACATATTTTTGTCTTCCAGAGGCTCTGATTTGTCTGTGTAGGTCAGCTTTTTCAGCTTAAACTGTGGTGCACCTTTCAAACTAAGTGTAAGGTCACAGTGTAAGTATTTTCTTATTTTCCCTCTCTCCTGCTTTAAAGGCTGAGAGTTTGTGATGCTATCTTAAGCTTCCGATTTGCAGACAAACCATGGGATAAGATCCATAACAACCTGGGCCTAGGTTCCTTACTTATAAGTCCAGAGTAGGCTGACCATGGGCAGGGCAGAGGTTAAGCATCTGTAGCTTGCAGAGATTTGCATGGCTGTGACATAGACCTCCTCGCTTATACATGCTTAACGTTACAAGTTGCAGGTGGGGAGCAGCTTTTGTTGTTGGTCTTTTGAGTTCTCTCTGTACATGAGCATTCTTTAATCCACATATTGCATTGCTGGGTTTGCGGTTTCTTGGCGTTCAATGCACCGACTGTTCAATGTACCTAGTTCTGAAACAATTACCAGCATTATTCTGCTTTGGCTTTCCTCAACAACAGTAAGGAGTGGGATGGGAAAAAGTAAACCTTACTCGTGCAAGTTCTGTGCTTCCTTGTCAGAGTCCCTATGGTCCATCTTCCCACAGCTTACTAGTTCGGACCTTTGAACCTGCAGGTAGCTTGAGTATGTTCAGGAGGCTTTTACAATGAAGAACAATTCACCAGCTTCCACCTGCATTGGTGGGACAGCCGTCTCCAAAGTTCCTTCACTGGAGATGAATTCCAATGAGAATTACCAACACACCATCTAGATGTTTGCTACCTCCTGTGGTAACAATGCCACTGCAGTGCCTGTGTTAATTGTAATGATGAGCACTTTGGATTCAGTAAGGCATGCTGAGAATATACATTACAAATAACACAGGCAATTTAGTGGCCTTGTTACCACAGGAGGTAACAAACATCCAGATGATGTATTGGTAATCCTTACTGATTCCAAAGCGTTCATCATTACCTGCTCGTCCATCTTCCTCACACAGTCCTTACGTATGATTTAGCTCTATTCATGCAGAACATAGTTACAAAACTAGACTTTTCCTTCCCAATCCAAGATGGCCCCATCACAGGAGTACAAATACATCACTTTCTGGGAAAGACTTCCTGTTTCTTTTTTCTGCACACAATTGCCATTTTGGCTACAGGTATGTAAGTTTTCCTTTGTTTTTATTCATTAAGGCTTGCTTTAGTGTTCTTTGTTTATATTTTAGTGATCTCACTCATATGCAGGGCATACGGGACCACCGAGGATATCTGAGCTTGCTGGGCAGCTTGTGACAGCCTCGGGGAGATTAGAGTATTTTTTTACTCCGTTTTTTTGTATTCTCTGTACAATCTGCAGGTGCATGATGCACTATGGTGCGGGGCACTGGTTTGCATTGCTTTTACTGCTTTCTGGCTTGATGGCAGTCACAGGGCATCTGCCTGATTTTAAAATGGCACTGTCTGCGCTTGAAGCTAGACGCATCCTACTGCTTTCACCGGTCCAAGTCAGGCAGGGAACATGCTGCGGCAAGGGCATTGTTGCCTGGGCAACCAGTCGGCTTTATGAGGAAATATTTCCTGTGCCGGGCTGGTTGTTGGTTTGTAGCTTGCCTCGCTGCATCTGGATTACTCTCTGAATTTGCTGCTTTCTTGAATCTTGACTACTGTGGTTGTGCTTCTGCCTCTGCATAATGAGTGATGCCGAGGATCTTCCCCAGGTGACTCGGCCATCTATGAGGGTTGCTGTGACCCCAGATCTACAGGCTATCATTGCAGCCACTGTGGAGGCTGCATTTTTGGGCGTGGGAGGGGGCACCCCCTGCTTAGGTTCCTAGGATGGAGGCTTCCATGGAAGGGATGATGAGGACCTCAAGAGCAGGTTTGTGCAGGGCGAAGATTTGGCCAAAGTCATGCAGCATCCATGGGACAATTTGTGCTTTGATTCTTCGGTTCAGGCACTGGCTGATGATGACCTTTTCTCACAATGACAGCATGCAGAGCTGGAATCTTTGCCTTTGCATGCTTCCATTCGTCATGTGCTTACAAATGAATGAAAAATGTGGGAAAGCAGTCTTTTCCTCGTTTCTTGTTGAAATGTTACCCTCTGGAGAAGTTTGGAGAGGAGTTCCCAGCCTCTGTGAAGATTGATAACATTATGGCTGGGTTCCACACACGAGGCTGTGGTGTCAGAGGATGCTTTGCCATCTGACGCAGTTGACAAGAAGGTGGAATGAGCAATGAAACAGACCTATGTAGCATTGAATTTTGTGGTCCGTGTGAAAGCCTACTTCATTTATGCTATTCAGTCCCTCCTTAAGGACTTCCATTCTTTGGTAGAGAAGGTTCGGACAGGTACAATTCCTCTCTGACATCACGTTTGACAATCTCTGTCATGTGCAGCAACTTCAAGCACTGCCATTGTGGCCTGTCGCAACATCTGGATGCGCTCTTGAAAGGCAGATTCATCTCAAAATGCAGTCCTCTTGAAACTCCCCTTTACTGGTTCCAAGGTTTTTGGCAGTGATTTGGAGGAGCTGATTAAGAAGTCAGCAGAGAATAGAAAACTGGTTACTCCTGTTCGTCCAGTCACCAAAGGCAGGGGTTTTGGCTACAAATGGGCTATTCCCATTTGGGGTAAGTCTCCACATCTCCAGCCCTTTCGAGGCAGGGGTTGTAGCCGGGGCACCCTAATGCTGACAAATCCTGGTACTCATCTGCTTCCGCATCTCCTTCCGCCCCTCTCAAGTGATGACTGCTTCAGGTTTTGTCCAGTGCGGGGGGTCATCTGCTGTACTTTCAGGCAATCTGGACTCATACCATTTCAGATGCTTGGGCCTGCCAAGTGGTTTCAGACAGGTACAGGATAAGTTTCAGCGACACTCCGCCTCGCCATTTTTTCGAGACTCCTCCTCCTCGCTCCCCGGAGAAGTTGGCTGCGTTGCTCCAGGGGATGATGGCAGCCTTCTGGAGTAGCAACTGAATCCCCTGGAGCAACGCAGCCAACTTCTAGTGCAGAAGGTATCAGGAGAATTCTGCACTGTGCTGGACCTCAAGAGGATCAATCAGTTTATCCCTCATGTGCCATTCAAGATGGTGCCTCCCCAAATGATTTGGTCTCCCATACAGAAGGGTGCGTTCCTGAGCTCAATCGATCTCATGGATGCCTACCTTCATGTCCTGGTACATCCATCTCACCAGCAGTTTCTCTGGTTCGCTTTCCAGGGCTACCAATACCAGTTCCTGGTCCTGCCATTCGTCCTGGCTTCTGCGCCAAGGGTGTTCACAAAGCTGTTGGTGGGTATTTTACATTCTGAAGGGGTCAAACTCTTTCCTTATTTGGATGACTTGCTAATGGCCTCTTGTTCTTTTTCCAAGGCCCAGTTGGCGGTTTACCGAGTGACCAAGCTGTTGCAGGAGTACAGCTTCCTGATCAATTGGAAGAAATCCCAGGTCCAGCCATCTTAGGATCTTCTCTTCATTGGGGCCTTCTTCAAAAGGGACTTGGGGGAGGTTTTTGTGCCGGAAGAGCGTTGTGTTTGTCTCCACTCCCATTTATCCTCTCTCCTTCTTTACCCCTGGGTATCTGCAAGAACATGGTTCTGCAGTCAGGGGAAGATCTCCTCTATATTGGCCCTTATCTCTTGGGGGAGGTTGTACCTGTATCCCCTTGTCCACCATCTTCTGAGGCACTGGAACCCGTTGTCTCAGGAGTATGAAACTCTGGCTCCAGTGACTCCTCAGATCCGCAGGGATCTCCAGTGGTTGTTGGACCCCACTCATTTGAACAGGGGTTTTTTGTTGGTTCCTCTTCCTGTGCTGGTTGCCAGTGTGAGGGGATGGAGTGCCATTCTGGGGAATTCCACTGCACAGGAGAGGTGGAATTGGATGGAGATTCTTCAGTCTTCCAATTGGAAAGACCTGGCGGCAGTTCTGAAGGCCTTTTGGTTTTTCTGTCCCCTGTTGTTGCACACAGCAATGTTTGTTCAGACGGACAGCCAGATTGTCTGCTCCTATTTGAATCGGCAGGGCGGTATATGCCCCTCTCTGTTTCTCCTTTCCCGGAAGAATTGTCTATAGGCCGAATCCATCTACTGGCTCTCTCTGCAGTCTATATTCCGGGGAGGGAGAATGGGCCTGTCGATGCTCTGAGTCAGAGGTTTCTTTCCACTGTGACGATGTTTCTGGTTCTTTCCATTCTTCTGCAGCTCGGTCTCCCTTGGTTGGATTTGTTTGAAACGGAGGAGAATGGCCTCCTTCGCCACTTCTGCAGTCTGGTCCTTTCTCAAGAGCTTTGACGGTGGATGCCCTGGCGGTTCCCTGCCCAGTGGTCTCCTTTATGGTTTTCCACCCATCCCTCTTCTCCCTCGGATGGTCCAGAAGGTGGTGCAGGACCAGGCAGAGATTCTGTTGATTGCCCCACCCTGGACGAGGTGCCCTTGGTTCCCTTGTCTTCTCCGTCTGTCAGTGTGACTCCATTGGGTTTTGCAGATTCATCCGTCTCTGCTGCGCCAGCCACTTCTTTCTCTGGACAAGCTTTGCAGGCTGATGCTTGCAGCCTGGCACTTGAGAGGCAGTCCCTCTTAGAACAAGGGTGTTCTTTGGATGTTGTGGCACTGATCCAGCAATCCTGGCAGCCGTCTACCCTTAAGGCTTATGGCCGTCATTGGTGGAAATTTTCAGTCTGGTGTCAGAAGAAGGGTTTGTCATCTTCCTCTTGTGATCCTACGGCAGTATTGGAGTTCCTTTGGGGCAGTTTTCAGCTTGGCTGTGTCTACCCTCTGTACTTAATGGGCAGCAGTTCAAGCTTTTCGTAGGGCTGGTGTTTTGTCTGTTGCCCTTCTGGCAGCTCACTTGCTGCAGAGCTTTTTTTAGGCTTCCTGTTGTTCATTCCCTGGTGCCTCTTTGGGATTTGTCTCTAGCTCTGCTTGGTTTGTGGGACTCTCTGTTTGAGCCTTTGGAGTCTGTTGACTTCAAAGTTCTGTTGGCCAAAGTTGTGTTTCTGGTGGCTATTTCTTTCGGGAGGCAGGTGGGGCTTTGTTGTCCTCTCCTCCATTCCTTTGTTTTTTTCTGGACAAGGGGGTGCTGAGGCCTATTTCGGTCTTCCTCCCTAAGGTGGTTTCCTTGTTTCATTTGGATTCTGATATTGTTTTACCTACCTTTTGTCCTTCTCATGTGTCTGAGGAACAGGTGCTTTTGCATTCTCTTGATGTCCATCGTGCACTTTCTGTGTTTTTACAGTGCACTGCTTCATTTGGGAAGTCTAATGCTTTGTTTGTCTCCAAAGGTATGGCGAAGAGGGCTCTCAACCCTTCTCTCTCTACCTTGTTCCGTTGGATTAAGTTGATCATATTCTCATTCCTATTTCCCTGGCTGGCCAACATGTCCCGTCGTCTTTCCCTGGGAGATCTACTAGGGGTGTTTCTGCCTTCTGGGCAACATTTAAGGGGATATCTGTTCGTGAAATTTGCTTTGCTGCCACTTGGGTTTTGCCCCACACGTATATGACCCATTACTGTTTGTAATTGGGTGGAGATATTTCCTCTGATCTTGGTTCTGCTGTTTTGAGTTCTGTGAGTCTTCCTGCAGTGTAATGTTTTGGTCATTGCATTAAATACAATTGTTTTTGCTATACTTATGATGTATTTTGTTTCAAAATCAGTTTCTTGGCTTAGGTACGTACTCATATGTAAGGACTGTGAGAGGGAGATAGACGAGCAGGTAATAACCGCTTACTTACCGTTAATTTTCATTACTCTAAGTCCATGTCTTCCTCGTCACACCCACCTCTCCAGGTGGTACAACTGATTTCTTTCTAGGCTTAAATATTTCAGAAAGTCCTTCCCAGGAAGTGATGTATTTATACTCCTTTGGATGGGGGCCATGTTGGATTGGGAAGGAAAAGTCAAGTTTGGTAATTATGTTCAGCATGAATGGAGATAAACTCATATGTAAGGACTGTGACGAGGAAGACATGGACTCGGAGTAATGAAAATTATCAGTAAGAAACCAGGCATTCACTTGACTGATTTTGATGGTGGAATCACTTCCCACAGTTGGAGGAGATAGTTTTCACAGTTTCTGCATAAACTACTACATTACAAGATACTATTCTAGAGCCAAATCCTAGTTGGGAGTCTATTCTAGATCTCATGTCTGACCCACTTGTCTCCATTTGCAGCAGGACTGGATTAAGCTAACATGCGTTTTGATAGCAACCATTTCAAAGCTCCGTAGTCTGCTGAACATAGTTTTATGTCAGACTTTACTTCCAGCTGCTACTTTTCTTAAACTCACACATGTATTTACAAGCAGACAGTGGGTGCTGATAGGGGACAGTGGCGGGGTCATGGGGTTAGAAAAAAATAAAAAAGAAGACTTACCTGTAGGTGGCCAGCTGCCGCTTCTCTTCCGTCCTGCTGTATCCTGCCTCCCGGAATCACCCAGGCTCCCAGACTCCCCTAACCAATCACAACGCTGCGTCACAGCAGTGTTGTGATTCGTCTGAGTGCTGTGGTTCAGCACTCAGAGAGGGACTGGGAGCCTGTACATGTTCTCCACCCAGGCTGTCCAATACAGCCGGTGTAGAACTTGCAGAGTGAGCATGACAGTTTGGCCGGCCCAAGGTGGCTGGCTAAACCGCCATGCGCACTTATGGTGCAGCAACCGCTCCTCCCCCCTCTACGTCACGCTATCCCAGCCCCGCCCGCACTAACATGAAGCTTGCAGCCAGACTAAAGAAAATGATAATAACGTTATGTTATTATCATTTTATTTTAACTTTGCTCTGTTCTTAAAGCAGTGGGGTGAAGCTTCTCCGCCTTAGCAGAGGAGCCGCCCTTAGAAGCAAATGAAAAACGTATTGTCTTTTTCACACTGCCAAAGGATAGCCATGGAGACAGAGTGACATTCTTATCAAATGAAAGCAAAGGAGTCTGAGATAAGAAGCTACCTCAGAGCTTCAGGTTGATTTATGAAAATGCACGCGCTGGCGCACACACACTTCCTTTCTCTACACCCAGGTTTCAAATATATTGCATATTGAACATGCTCGTGATATTGTGCACGTTATCTGGGCCGATCTTTTACAAGTGTTCTTGTTTTTTTGTAAACTGTGCGTTCTGGCTTCATGCCCATTACTGCTTTCATGCACTGGAAAACTCTGCAACCAAGAGTTATTTTTTGCCCATGTTAACTTCTACAATTTGTTTTCCCGTTCGCTTTGCGAACATGTTTGAAACATGCAGTGAATTCCTAAATTGTTTTGTTTCCCTCTAGTCCTAAGAGCGGACATAGGGCCCAGTTTTTTTATTCTTACTTCAATGCCTGCGAGGAGAGAGTAAAACCTGTTCTGCAGCTTCCTTGGGCGGATTTTTCAATGATTAATTTGCCCTGAGCAGTTGAGTGTTCGGTTACACCTTTACTTGGATGGAGCTTGCCTCTGTCCTTCTGAACATGTCACATCAAATCTTTTGGCAGAATAACAAGATTAAAACAATTAAGTGTATTTATTGTCTTAATTATTAAAGAATAATTTGCCTCTGCAAATGAGTGATTATACTTCAAAAAAACACGATGAGCTCTTCTGCATTATGTCTTTGTTTTATTGTAATAAATTCAATTCAGGTTTTCCACACCCCAATGTGGGAGTAGGAAATGTGTTTTACTCCCCATTCATTTGCATCAACAAAAGGCTGACCAAACAAAAAAAGGAGAATGATTTTGGAGACCAACAAGCTCTGCTAGGCAAACTTTGTATTGGTGCAAAAACATAGCAAATCCATTTTGCACTATTTTTTCTTGCAGTTCATGTTACATAAAGATTCTTGCACTAATATAATGATGGAAGAAACAAAAACAGCATATCTATTGCTAATAAACATTTATGTAAAAACAGAGGGAAATTATTCTGTCGTGTTATGTTGTTATATCTAATGTAACAAAATAATGTTGCTTCACACCAAGTCCCATCTTTCACGCTTGGAAAGTGGGAAAAACATTATTGTGCAATTCTGTGTAAGGAAAAGATGGCAAAAGAGTTGGAAATTAGTTTGCCTCTTTGTTGTGGCCAGATGCAAAATTTCACTCTGGAGCAAATACTATTTACTCTATTTCCTGATAGTCAGAAATATTCCAAAGAGAGCGCTGTAGTGTAACTAGGCCCAATCAACTTGTATAAGTATTATTTTTCAATTTGTCCCCTGCCAGATTCATACTACTCTCTTGGCCCTCCGATAGATCTTGCTTAGTGCTGAGAGGGGTTGGATATAAAGGGTTCTAACAGTCATCCAATGAGGACCAGGAATTTGATAAGTGAACTATAGACTAGAAATCAGAGTCATGTAGATTACCCTCAAAACAATACTACAGAGATAAAAAATTATCAAGGCAAGCCCAAATCTCCTGAAGAAACGTAGGTGAGCCAAAGTCATGCACACTAAGAGCTCAGTCAATGCTATAAGAATAACAGCATTAGTTTTGATGTTCCGAGATCTCTCTAATATGATCTCCTCTAGTCATTAGTCTCAAATTAGGAATGCACACTCAAATAAAAAGAGACAACATTCTGATTTGATATGACAATTTAGTGTAGTTTATCAGAATTTAAGGTAAGCAAGTGCATCAATACATCAGATTTAAAGACAGTTTAGTCAGCTTCTAATAAGACACTGAAATAAGATACCAAAGCTCAAGAGCTCAGGGCGGGACATGGAGCATGCCAGTTCAAGCTGTCTCCCAGAAAGGAAGAGACCACTCATCGCACACCACATATGCGTCAGTTCGTAAAGAAAGCCAGGTCAGTCCGCATCAAGCAAGTCAAGATTGCCAAGGAGAGTTCTGCAAGGAAATAACCAACAGCTCATCCGTCACTCACCCCAGCCAGGCAAGGAGAAGAAGCAGAAGAAAATCGTCCTGTCCGTTAATTCGAGCAATATTATCTTCTTGAAGTTCCGGGGTGACACTTCCTGGAATCACCTCATCTGGTCAGACCACTCAGTCCATTGGTCAGTTCGTATAGGATGGGTGCCAGGCAACATAAAGAAGACAATTTGCGGAAAAATAGGTGGGGCAATTACGCAGTCCTTAAGAAATTCATTGTGTGAATCGTTAGAACAATGCTCCTTCAGCAAAAGCACATAGGGGAGTTCAAGAGGTCAGTTTACCAAGCATCTGGTCAGGACTGTATCAATAAAATGTATCACAGGATCTGGTACAGTACACGAGAACTCGGGAAAGAAAACACTGTTTCTCATTATTTGTTATACTGAGGAAATTTCTCACGAGCAGTAGATTCAGCAAGACAAAAAGACTTGACATATGCCATCAGGCCTACATTAAAATTTTAGCTAATATAATGTGAAACATATATGATTTATAAGCATACATTGATATGAAATATAAGACATTATAATTCTAGTATAACGTTGATGCACAGGAAATCATTTAGTGTGGCTTACAAATAATACGTGTCAGTATGACAGACTTCTATCTTTTCGAATGTACTAACGTGTAAATACATTTAATTTGTTAATGAATGAAATTCGTTCTGAGTGCCCTGCATTAGTACATATATGAAATACAATCCATGAAAGTCTCATGAAGGCGTAATTAATTAGGCACCTACTTTTCTTTTGTCATTTTCGGTGCTCACGTTTACACGAAAAAAATACATTTAATTTGAATTTGTCATCATATTCAGGATAAATCTTTATGGTTAACCAAGTTTCATTAGTTGTACACACATATAAATGATAATAAAGTATGATTAGAGATAAACTCCATAACGTGAGAGTTCACCATTTACATGTTTTCTAGCACGCGTTAATAAACTATAATTCTTTCCTTTTAGTACATTACAATCTATATTATTTATATGAATTATATCACCTAAGCTACTCTTTTTCTGCATGCTTTTACGATGCAATAAAAGAAATTCTTTTGTTTTTGTCATCTTTTCTTTAACGTGTTGTTGGTGCATGTTTATTATTTTCTCTAAGAAAGTGTCATAATCAGTTTTCTCAGGTCTCTAAAGTTTAAATGTAATTTCCTCTCCAACAAGAATATTGCTTAATTTTGTCACCTGGTACAACATTGTACTTTATGTGCTCTTGCACATATTAAGCAGTTTCTAGAATCAAGTCTACAAAGGCTTTAGAAACAACCTTGGCGTGCTGACTTCTACATTTGTCCTACATGTGCTTATTTTCTACCCAGGGATATAAATAGAAATATATGCTTTTGCATTTTACAGATTTCCATAAACTGCCTACCCTATACCGATATAAGGTCGTGAGAAACTCACTTGTACAGATATGCTCTATAATCAAAGAAAAGGAAGTGAACAAGTTTAAATGACTAACTTTGACTCACTCTTCATAGCTTGGCGTGAGAGACAAAAGCACTCCTCCGAGAAAGTACACGGGAGGGGCAAAAAAGCAAACATTGCAAAAATACAATCTGAAAAAGAAAAAAAGGCAAACAAAGATAGACAAGAGGCTCAAAAGTCGTAGGTAAAAAATAACAGCAAAAAACTTGCAATGAAAAAAGATGGTGCATTTCAAATTAATGATCAATCAAAAATAATTCAAAAATCACTGGATATGAATAAATGTAGACCATGTTATATGAAATTCTAGCAAAGACCCGAAACTACTAAATCAACCACAGTACCACAAAATAATGACAACAATTTTACATTAATAATAATTGGGATACTAACCACAATCAAGCAACCTGCTAACAAATATATTAGTAAAAATTATTGCATTAAAATTCAACAACAAATCAGAGATTTGGAAGAATTTGTGAAAATTATTTCTTGCATTCCTTTGTAAAATTTACCAACACCTAGGCTTCTCTTTAAGTCAGCTTTTGAACACTCGTAGTCAGTTGCAAGGTGGGACTTTACTCCACTGAGTGATTATACCTATAAATGTAGATGTTTTTATGGAAAGCTAAAATCTTCAGCCGGACCAAGTTGGTGGCTGTTTCAGACTTGAATCTCATGAGGCTGGATACCTCTAAAATGGAGTCCCAGAGATCCCCAAAACACGCTGAACAGCTTAGAGGGTCTTTGCTCTTCATCAAATTGAAGCCGGCTCACTGGCTTGGATGGCAAGCCATCTTCTATTTTGAATTGTGCCTTCTCCCCTTAGTTTATAAAATAGATCAGAAGAGAAGTAGTTTTCCATTTATATTTTATTTTGAAATGTGCAGGAAAGACTTCTGATGATGTTGTCCATTAGGGGAAATAGCTAAAGTATGTCACAAATTAGAAATCATGTTTACCTCTAACAGCTGATTCAAATTCCTCTCAGAAGTTCAGCACTCCAGTGAACTAGGAAGCTCACCTAAGTCAGCGGGAGCTTCTAACATCACAGCACCCTGTCCATGCTGTAGCTTCTAGAAGCAAACATCCCAGGCAGACAAGCCAGTTTCCAGAGAGGATGCAGACCTCAATATCACTGCAGGACAAAGTAAGGCGGCTGAGTGGTAACATCCTGTGATTCATTCATTGATAGCAGGAAAATTCAAAAGGGCTGGGCTTAGGAGTCCCCAAATATGTCATCCACTGGTGTACAGCAATCACGTTCTATTGCTGTCCCACTCTCCATGGGCCTTATTCCCAAAGTTAAACGTACACTTTTTGTGTAAGTTTAATATTTTTTTGCTATTCACAAACTACAAGTGTAGTTTTACGTGTAGTATCTTTACAACTGTAGAGAATTCCACACATACAAATATAGTATAGCCTCTGCTGTCATAAAGATACTATACGTGAAAATACACTCATAGTTTGTGAATAGCAAAAAATAATAACTTTAGACCAAAAGTGTAAGTTTACCTTTGTGAATAAGGCCCCATGTCTTCAAATACTGAAATGGAGCAGAGGTAGGCAATTTCAGGAAAAATCCAGTTGCATCACTGGAAAAGGAATCTCCAGCCAATACTAAGATCTTTATTGAATAAAAATAGCTCTTTTTACAGCAAAATTATCTTAAAAACGTCCTGTGAAATTAATTTCACTTTTAGGGAGGACTGCATATGGCAGAAGGATAATTTAATGAATAAGAGTTTCAATAAATCAAAGTACTTCCACAGGGCCCAAATAGTCCTTCTAAAATTGATAAAAGAATTTCTCAAGTGAGTGTGATGGACATATGTCCTCATTCATCTACTTTCCCACTGCCAGAATAATCAAAACACCTTGCCTAGTGAATAGGTCTGTTGTGGAAGTGGCTCACAGCTGATGTGCCTTTTTCAAGATCCACTTCTGCATCCACATAGAGAAAATTTGTGGGCAATAACGGAATGTATCCTGTGGTGGATCACATTGCTGTTAGGTAAGCTATCTAACCCACCATGCAAATATAAACCTGTGATTTTGTTAGTTCTAGCCAATTAGAGTGGTTTAAATACAGAGACCCTTTCTGATTCCTTGAAAGATGGCCAATCAGATTGGTTGCTGTTCAACTAATTAGAATTGGTCCCTGTGTTTAGGTGGTCATACTGATTGGCTGCTTTCAAATGAATAGAAGTAGAAGGTAGCACTCTCACAGTTTTGTTGTCCACAGAGGCATGGAAAGTCCAACCTCAAATAGCTTTCCACTTCCAGACACAAAATCCATTCCGCTATTTTAGTTCTATGTGGAAGAGATTTTTTCAGTGAAGACAATCAAATCCCCTTGTTAGACATAGTCAGAAACTACCATGTACACTTTTTAGTAAAAACAATTCTAAGGGCTTGCTTGTTACTACATTGACAATTCACAGTTTCCAGGCAGAAGCGTTGATACCATAACAACTCCATAGCCTTTTTCTCAGGAAGGCATTCAACTGCTGTCAGTGAGACAGTCGAATAATATTGGTGGCAATGGTGGTGGTAGTGATAGCAATGGAAATGGTGTTGGAAATGGTGGTGCTATTGGTGATCATTGTGGTGACAATGATACTGGTGGTAGTAGTCGTGGTAGTGGTGGTGGTGGTGGTGGAGGTAAGTGTGGCATGGTGGCAATGGTGGTGATGATAATGGTCGTGGTAATGGTGGTAGTATGGCAGTGCTAATGGTGGTGGTGGTGGTAATAGTGGTGTTAATGATAGTAGTGATTGTAGTAATGAGGGCAATGGTGGTGTTAATGGTAATGTAATTGTATCAGTGTTGGTAGTTGTAAGGGTGTTGGTGGTACTGGTGGTGATAATGCTAGCAGTGGTAATAGTTGTGCTGGTAGGTATTCTGGTGGTGGTAATGGTTGTGATGATAAAGGTGGAGGTGGAGTTGGTGGCAGTGGTAATGGTAATGGTAGTTGTGGTGGCAATGTTGGTGGTGATGCTATTGGTGGTTGTGGGGCTTTGGTAGAGTGGTGGTAGTAATGCCGGTGAAAATGGTAGTAAAGATGGTAATGGTAGATGTGTTGTTAATGGTGGTAGCCCTAATGATGGTGGTAAGGATGGTAATGGCGGTGGATTTAATAGTGGTAATGGTAATTAGAGTAGTGGTAGTGTTAATGGTAATGTTGGTAGTGATAATGCTGGCAGTAGTAATGGTTGTGTGGGGGTAGTGGGGAAAGTGATAATGGTGGCAGAATAGTGTAGTGTTAATGATGGTAATGCTGGTAATGTTAATGATGGTGGTGATAAAGGTTGTGGCAGTAATGGTGGTGATGGTGGGAGTAATGGTGGAGATGGTGGGAGTAATGGTGGAGGAGCTAAGCCATGGAACAGAGATATAGAAACAACAGGAGCACCTGGCAGGAGTTTGGCCACTGCGTGCAAGGGGACAGAGAGCCACTGGTTGCTGTGATGTGTACGCAAGCATCAGGCAGCAGCACAATCCAGATGCATAAAGGTAGATGCCAGGATCAAGCAGAAGAAGAGCCACAGAAACAGTAACGAGGAGAGAGATGTTGAGTTAGAGCCTTGATATTGCAACACCGGAAAGTCTTTTTGGTGTCAAAAAGAAACATCATTTATGCTGCTATCTTAAACTCTGGTTCACACTTGGGTATTAACAAAAACATTAAAATAAGCCTCCTGCAGTAAACAAAATAAATAAAGCTTTGCATTCGGTTTGCAATGCATGTCCTACTACAACCAATGCATGTAACAGGATCCTCTCTCACTCTTTCCAACGTTGTACGGAATTTGGGTATAAACATTGATCCTGATGTATTGCTTGAACATTCAGGGCCTGTTCCACAAAGGGCCTCTGCACGCGTGGTGGAGGTCCAGCAGTCATGGAGGAGTCACTTGGGGTGGATTCTCCACCATGAGTCTTCTCATTGCAAGATTTCGCCACAAGTGTGGAGACTCCCTCACGACTACTGGGCCTCCGCCACGAATGCAGTGGCCCCTTGTGAATCAGGCCCTAAATCTCTAAGGTATTAAGAGTGTGCTTCCAGCAGCTAAAACTATTGGAGAGGAGAAGCTTCAGCCCTACATTGTTTCATCGCATCATACTTCTGTTGGACTAGCTCAAGTACAGTCAGGTAACTCATGCTGCCTGGGCCTTCTCCACACTCTTATCAGACAATGACAACAGGTACAAAATGCAGCTGCTGCGGCAACATTACAAGTCCCTTCTAGGTGAACTCATCACACCCATCCTTAGGCAACTTCACTGACGGTCCGTAAAGAAACTAGTCCTATGCAAAGCACATAAAATTGTTCTCCTTGTCCTCCACGGCAAAAACCCAGACTTTTTGACTGCCAAATTCCATCTCCATCTTCCTCCATGGTTCCTTCATTCCACTGACCAGTTTTGGTAAACATTTCCAAAGCAGCACAGTGAAAGTTAGAAATGTAGCACTCCCAGATACAGCGGCACATGAATGGATCAAACTTTTTTCAGTTTAATAAACAGTGTAGGTCTTGCTGTTTGTCAAGTAATTTTAACCATAGTCTCTCTTTAAATAACCCAAACCATGTTTTTGCTAGAGCACCAAGAAACATTGGTGAACGAGTGCTCTAGAAATAATAAATAACATAACATACAATGCCATATGAGATATACAATTAAGCATGTGCTGATTGGGTGTATTTTTCAGGTGTGAAGTAGTGACTCGTGCGTTGCAGTGGAAGGTCTCCATGGAAGGCAGGATCTCTACACAGCCAATAGAATGCTGTGAAAGGAGTAATACTCCCTTGAGTTACTGTATGTATATTTATAATAATTTGTAACAGAACGTCTGTCTGACAACAACTAAACCTGCCTTTAGTCCCATTTACTCTTTCTATCTCCTGCCTGATGCATGTATGAAGATGCTACCTAGACCACATTTAGAAGTCAGTGGGAGGGTCACCACAGACCAAAAGCATTTGTAGGGTATGAGGGAAAAACTAGTGGCGGGCCTGGGCTAAAAGAACCTGGAGTAATTTCCAGTTTCCCAGCTTGACCAAACGGTGTGACCCTGGGCAGTTACTTTTCTTCATTGGGTCTCCTTTTCCATGACAATCAAATTTAAGAGCAGCTTGAGATAATTCAGTTCAGGATCCAAACTGCGAAAAGCATTTCATGCATATGGTTTAACAAGCCATCATTTTTGTTCAATCTATAATAACAATCTAGGCCTCATACAGGAGGCACAAGACAATTGACTTGCCTGTTGGTCAGTAATAAAATTTGCATCAGGGCAGAAGGGAGAAAGAATGCAATACCCACCCAGTGGCTGAATTGCAAAATATGCAATCAGGAAACCAGGGTTCATCCCCAGCTTCCTAGCTTGACCAAAATGTGATCCCAGGCAATTACTTTTCTTCACTGTGGCTCTTTTTCCCTGACCATCCCACTTGAGAGCATCCTCAAATAATTCAGTTCAGGATGTGCACTGTACTAAAATCTCCCTTGTGTATGGTTTAATATACCATATTGTTGCTCCAGCGATACCATTAAAGGCTTATAACGGAGGCACTTGCTTCTTGAGCCATCAACCACATTTTCAGGGCAGAATGGGTGTGTTTCACTAATACTAATAAAGGTCATTCAGTGCAGTAATTTAATCTAATGCGGTAAATCAAAACAATCAAAAAAATGAAATGCGCATTGACTGGGTCCTTAGTGCCAGGGGGTCAGAAATCCAAACCCTGCAGCTCTGGAAAACTCTGAACAATGTAATATTAGTGCCCAGTGTGGGGCACAGATTATATGGATCTTTGACTGATATCAGATGAGACACTCAAGAGAACCGAGGGGCATATTAGCAAGACCCACGTTAAAATTATCGCCGTTTTAGCGTCAGGAAACTGCCGCTAAAACGGCGATAATGGGCTTGCTAATATGCGTTATAGAATTCCAATAGAAGCCCAGGTTAGATGTGCAGGACATCTAACCTGGGCTTCTATTGGAATTCCATAACGCATATTAGCAAGCCCATTATCGCCGTTTTAGCGGCAGTTTCCTGTCGCTAAAACGGCGATAATTTTAACGTGGGTCTTGCTAATATGCCCCAACATTTGTTAACGAATACAAATGCTGAAAATCGTTTTGAATTAATTTCAGTCATGGAAGAGTTTATTCCTGTAGGTCCAAACACAAGGAACTTTCGTACATGCAGACATGCACAGGTCCCAGTTAATTAAGTACAACTGACCTGAAAGTCTCTTTAGGATACTAAGAACGCCAGGCATGGTACTCCTTTTAGGCAGGGAGATTGTGATGTTTTGTTTTAGCTAAAGCATGTATTTTAAGCTTAGCAAACAGTTAGTACATTTCTATATAGCAGTGCTTCATGAACACTAGTTGACCAAAACATTTTATAATGTTTACCCAGGATCTTGCTTTTGTTACTGTATGGTTTCTAACTTATACTATTACCTTATACAGAGATGAGACTTCGTTTGTCATGAGAGTCTCAGTTCTTAGTTTCATGTTACATTGATGTATAGTGTTTCATATTGTGTTTTGTGCATTCCGTTGATTTAAACAGTTCATATTGTAAATATGTCATGCACATATGAGATATTAAAAGTGCTCCGAATACTCAACCCTGGTTGCACAGTTATATGATTGTGATACCCGGGTTGTTCTGTACTTTGATTCACCTCTCAAAGCTCTCTTTGAGTTCAGCTTTGGTCATAATTGTGAGCTACTTTCTGTTGCTGACTGAGTACCCTAAGCACTGATTGGTGATGGCCTTAATCTTGAAGGGAGCCCTGCAGCCCATTACCTGCTCTGGGGAAGTTGCTGGGAGTGGTACGGTTTTCCTGCATCTCGGCTGGGTGCTGTTGCTGTATTGCTAGAAGGTAAAAAAGTCTATGAGGAATGACTGCTTTTGCTGGCAGTAGTGGCACTAATGGTCACTGTTGAGGAAGCAGTGTTGAAGGGGCTCGGTGGTCAAACCTCTTTTTCAGAGGAATGTTTCCTACTTTCTCTTTTATGCTGTTTATTCCCTTACAGGCAAGTGGCTTGTAAAGCAGAAGAATCCTCAATAGACTAATATAATAATGAAGTTGAGAGAATTTAATGAATGTCTTAAAACAACAAAAAATAATGACAAAGAAGCATCATTATCAAAGAGATACAACATTGAGGAAAGAAGATTTTAAAAGGCACAGAAACTATTCTCACAAACACATCAAGGATGTGCAAGAAGCAAATACAGTGCAAGTATGTGAATTCCACAGATGAGGAACACAACATCCCACTCAAATGGGCAGAAAAAAATCCCTTTGCCTGATATGATTTGGACTTTGGCAAATTGGCTAAATCCTGCCTTTACCTTGTCATCCTAAAGATAGTTGGAATCTGGGGGCATATTACCAAGGATTTGCGATAATTATCGCAAAGCGCGCTTAGCGCTGTTTTTGTTATCGCCGGCTATCGCTGGATTTCATTGCGGAGATAACGCGTTATTATCAACACTTATCTCCAAGGCGATAAAAAATCCAGCGATAGCGGCGAAACCCAGCAATAGCGCGAGCAATCCAGCGATAAATTCACTGCGCTAATGAAAAGCTTGCTATTAGGCAGGTGAGGACTTAACCTTACAATCCACCTCCCATTGACAAGATGGTTAAGTCAATTTTTTAGCAGATGTTAAATTCCAGCGATAATCGCGGTTAGCGCGACTTTTTTTATCGCTTCGCGGGCATTGCTAATAGGGGGAAGTTGTGTTTGCGACTGTTTGCAGTCGCTTTTAGTTGGGAATGCCTACTTTGCATGTCATTAGCGATAATTATCGCTGACATGCAAAGCGGCTACAAAATGGCCGCTATCGCCATTAAGCTATCGCTAACAGCTGTTAGCGACAGCTTGCTAATAGGGCGATAAAAATATCGCCGCTTTATCGGCAAAAAGTGCCGCTAAAGTGGCGATACTGCCCTTGGTAATATGCCCCCTGGAGCGGGCCATTTTAAACAAGTTGAAAGTTCGACAAAATGCAAACTTTTCTGTCAGGTACCTTGCTGGACGGTATTTGACTTGTTAGTTGTCCACTGCACATTAGTTGAGGGAACGCTCATTTCTCAATAGCTTTTTCAGAAATAGCATGTTTCTGTTGTTGTCCAATGTTTTTTGAGGCCTCAGAGTGCATTATTTGGTTATCATAAGGATGCAAAGGAAGTCTCTTGGCAAATCTTGTAATTTTTGTTTGGTAGTAATTTGATCTCAAGAAGTAAAAAGTTTTTTGTAGGTGTGAATTTTTGGGCGAGTTCAACTTAAACTAGCGAACAATTATTTATTTGGCGTGTGAGGAAGGCAGTTTGGACCAGGTTTATATTGCTTATACACTGGACTCAAAATTCTAGCACGTTTTCCATTATGAGTATTTTGTGCTGCGCAATAGGTTTTTATTTTTCTGCTAAGAGTTTCAGGCTAATGATGGGCTGGTAATTGTCATATTCTCATTTATTCCTACTTTTGGGTTAGTGGTCTCATTTTATGATCGTGATTGTGTTGGTCAGTGGGTGATCATACCCATGTGTTCCAAGGGTATGTGGACCTAAACGAACCCTTTTTGCTTGAGAGATCAAACTTTAGAGGATCTGGTGTCGGTTTTAAATTTTGGTGAGAAACTGGTTCTTTTGAGAGACTGCAGGAGACTCTTGAAACTGTGAGCTACGAGCCAGTAGCATCTCTGCCTGGAAACGAGGTACCCCGTATTGATTGCTTTTAGGTCTGGGATCAGGGGAAATACAAAACCTATAAAAAGTACAGAGTATCCCACTAGACCTGCATTCCTTCTACTAAAGCCCTAAGTGCAACGTGCTCTGGCCGAAAACAATTTCAAACAATATAATCATAAACACATTTGCATATTGTTTATTGTTTATTTTTTATTTATTACTTTTCTTTTTTATTAGTGAATATATGCTTCAGTGCTTTTCAATAACATATTCACAGTATTCTTTTAACAGTTTACATAGTCATTGTTAGAAATGGGATTTCTGGTTGGCTAGGGCTTGCGCCTAAGCCAGGCTGAAACCACTACTCTAGTCAGGGCAAGGGAGTTACACGCTGAAGATAACCCCTGCTCACCCCCTTGGTAGCTTGGCACGAGCAGTCAGGCTTATCTCAGAGGCAATGTGTAAAGCGTTTGCGCAACACACTCACAGCAGCAACACACTAGGCACACCACAAAAGAAACTCCACACAAGGTTATATATAAAAATAGCCTTTGTATTATCCAAAACTCATTAGAATAGTAATCACACAATATACTCTGTGCCAACTGGCACTAGGCAATATTTACAGGGGATTATATACACCTGACAGGGCCAATCGGGCCACTGTCAGAACCATCACACATGCACAAGTAGAACATGTAAAATACTACCAGTAACTACTGGTAAAATAATGACTCAGCATCATATCCTGCAACATAAATCACATTATGCAATCAGCATCACTTTAGGCGTAAAACACATTATGCGCCAACCTCATAAGCCTAAACACATTAGGCAAGAATATCCTCGTCAGCATAAACACATTATGCAATAACCTCATAAGCATAAATACATTATGCCATAACCTCATAAGCATAAATACATCATGCCATAACCTCATAAGCATAAATCACATTAGAGGCATAAATCAGGGTGCATAAATCACATTTAGCATATCATCACATAAATCACATTAGGGCCTTGCGCCCTACCAACTTACAACTGACCCCCTGGCCAACTGGCCTTTTCAGAGGGCTCAAATGCCCTATGTCCCAAATGTCAGGGCTGGCTGCCACTGCAGCAGAATCCAAAGTGCGCAATTGCGCTGGCCTAAACGTTGCAGCTGCCTCTAATTGCGGTGCAGCTGTGAAGATAACTGTGGGCACTGGCACTCACTGTGCCCTCTGGGTCCGCACTGGGACTCTCTAAGACAAAACGTGCCCAATCGTTGCAGCTGCCGTTAATTGCAGTGCAGCTGTGAAGAAAAACAGACTCTGGAGTCCACACTGGGACTCTAAAACAATAGGACCCAACGTTGCAGCTGCCCGCGACTGCGGTGCAGCTGTGAGAAATGCACAAGCACTGGGCACGTGGGAGCCCCCCTCTGGGGATCGGGAACACAGGGGGAAGGCACTGACAATGTGCCTCGACCAACCCCCCTCGACTCGCCACAAAGCCCCACTCACCAGGCTCTTCTGGGACTCTCTGCCTCCTCCGGTCCCGTCCTGACTTCAGGCACCTCCGCTCTTCCTGCGCATGCGGGGCTCTCTCCACTCACGGGAGCCCCGCTCAACCATCAGGCCTTGGCTTCGTGTTGCCTCACTTCGCCCGGTCCCCCTTCCTGGGACTGCGACGGGGAGCCCGCGAGGCTCCGGACGGCTTTTTGGCAGGCCCCGCCCACAGTCAGGCGCGGGCGCCTGTCTTCCTTTTCCGATGCTCCTTTCTCAGCGGTTCCTCACAAGTGCGGGGTGGGCTCCCGCTCGGCTTTAACAAAGTGCACCGAGGCGGGGTGGGCTCCCGCCTATAATCGGAGCACAAAATGCGGCACACACACACGGGGTAGGCTCCCGCTTTCAATCGGAGCACCCAATGCGGCACAAACACGGGGTGGGCACCCGCCCGTAAAGGCGCATGAGAGCGGGGTGGGCTCCCGCTCCGGTCAAATAAGCATAGATGCGGGGTGGGCACCCGCTCCTCACTAGTAGCACGGGGGAATCCCTACGTCAGGGATTCCCTCTTCCACGAGGCAGCTCCGCACTGCGAACCTAGGCAAAAATAAATGCTCCTCTTCTCCTAAAAATAAAGAGTCAGCGCTCTCCAGGCGCTATAGTCCTCAAGGTCCTGGAAAACACAAGAAAAGGTCCAAGGGGCACAGCTGGGCCCAGGGAGGCCAGCACACAGGGCCCTCCAGCAGGGAGGCAAGCCCTCGTGGCGGTTCCTCCTGGGCCCCCAGCAGCAGCACGCCCCAGTAGCACAGGAACAGCACACCTTTCATGGGGTCACAGCCCCTATATTTATATCACCTCTTGGCTTTGTCTGCCCTGGCACAGGGTTTGGGGGAACCAGCCAAAACTGGTTCAGGGGGGAATTGGAGCACTCTGTTTACCAGGCTCCTCCTCCCCTTTGTCAGGTGGGGGCTCGTCATCAGACACACCACAGGGGGGCGGAGCCAGCATTGTACAGGGCAGGCGCAATCCTATTCAGGGTCAGGGGACTACTCCTCCCACTACTCAAAATGTAGATGTCTCATTCAGCCTAGTGCTGACTCACCCTGCCCCTCCTGGAGCCACACACACCTCACCAGCCCCTGTCACTCAAAAGCCAGACATGCAATTCACATCAGGCAGGCAGACACATAGCACACAGAAATGGCAACTTCTAAAAGTGGCATTTCTAAAATAGTTATAATAAATCTGCGCACACCATTGCGCAGCATTTATTATCACTATTCCAAATATACCAAACTTGACCACGCTGCGCCTCTCATATCAGGAATTACCACTGAAACACTTATCAGGAATCCCCAATGCATTCCTATGGGAGGGCAGCCCCACAGTAGTGAGAAACCAAAATGGCTGTTTGTCACTACCAGGACATGTCACACACTTAAGGTACATGTCCTACCTTTACCTACAATGAACCCTGCCCATAGGGCTAGCTAGGGCCTACCTTAGGGGTGACTGACATGTAGTAAAGGGGGTCACAGACATGGCACACACTTTAGGTGCCACGTCACAGCGGCAGTAACACTGCGCGCACAGGCCCTGCAATGGCAGAGGCCTGAGATAGGTTTGAAAGGCTACTTTGGTGGGTGGCGCAATCAGCGCTGCAAGCCCACCAGTAGCATTTAATTCACCAGCCCTGGGTATATGAGATACCACTTTACAAGGGACTGACAGGTAAATTAAATAGGCCAAACAGGTGTAGACCAATCTTACCATATGTAACACAGAGAGCACACGCACTTTACATTGGACAGCAGTGCTAAAGTGCCCAGAGTCCTAAAACCACCAACACCATGTCAGAAAAAAGGCTAGGAGAAAGGCAAAAAGTTTAGGGATGACCCTGCAAAAAGGGCCAAGTCCAACAGTCATCAAATCTTTACTATTTCCTATTCATGTGTCAAAAAGACATAGTTACAAAATGTCCATAAAAATCTTTTTGTAAAACACATCATTACAATGATTGTTTTTCCACTTAAATGATTAGTTTTTCCCCCATTCTACACTCCACTCAGTCATACGTACACAAAAAGACTCATCCGCTCATACATGACACTCATACCAATCCTAGCCACACTGCAAATACACCAGAAAATTCAATGGGAAAAGATCTTCTGTGTCAGCCGTTGTTGTGTTGCGGGCTAGGATATCCCATAGAACAGTCAACGCATGTTTCAGTGGACAATACAAATATTTTCCAGTCCACCTTCTTCAGGACACCACAAATTTGAATTAATACTAGGGATGGCCAATGGGGGGATTGTGCCACTCTCCAGGACCACATAATGTAAGCTGTTTGAAAGTATGCAGTAGTAAGATTTCTTTATTCCTAATGGAGTTCTCTGGACATAGGTAGTCTGCTGTACTTAGAGCTCCTGGTTAATACTGATCGTGCCAAATGAATAGAAGCCACGTGTTCCTATGCATCTCCTGGGGCTCTTTAATAAGTTCTACGAGTGTGATAAGGACACTCTGTCGTGGGTCCTACTTAGTAATACCACAAACGGTCCTGGGCTCCCGACATTCACAAACTACTACATACTTTCAAACAACTTACATTACGTGTGGCTAGGATGCTGAAATTCGTTTTTGATGAACTTAGAACTTTATGCACACTACCACTGCTAACCAGTGCTAAAGTGCTTGTGCTCACTTCTCTAAACATATACTTTAGAGACAAAGCAATAAATGGCGAATATAATTTGTTCAAAAGAGCTTATGAAAAACAATTTCAAGACACTTAGCGGCGCAGTGAATATTGGTGCAAAACAAAAATGCTTGGTGCTCTCTTTTGAGGTGATACACCCAAGTGATAAATTGTGATGAACAAGTGTGTCAACAAACACAAGAACAGCAAGGCCCATTACAGCAAGTTCTCAACAATCATATAAGGTCCATGTTTTAAAGTCAACAGCGTTTCGATCCCACCAAAAATGGTAGGATCATCATCAGGACTCAGGGGGATACACTGAGAGAGAGCTGAAACAATAATATAGAAAGGGTAATCAGAGGGTAATAAAAAGAAAAGAGAACCAGTACAAGGCATAGTCAATACTCATGAGACCGTACTTACATTATGAAAGGTAATGCAGTTGTTACAGGAGGGGGTTCCTGGTAACAGGCCTCAAGAGCAGAGTGGACAGGAATTGCCTACATAAAAAGAAATGGAAAGAGGAGCCGCTTCAAATCCTCATAATGGGAAATACTGGTGAAGGAGAGAGTGTACAATAGTATGAGGGGCACTGAACTAAGATGGAAATATGCTGGATACCCATAGGGGGCTCCAATCAGCCTGCAGTGGGAAGCGCACATGGGGTCTGGGCCTCAAGGTTGAGCTCTGCACGCCTTCACGGGGCTCGAATCTCCCCAAAAATTTAGATGCACTGGTAATACTGACTGGCAGCATGGAGTCTTTTTGGGACAATGAGTTTTCAAGGGGGGTGTGAAAGGGCAGCATGCTGGTTAATGTAGGCGATAGAAAGAGAGGAAGGACCAAGCACTGAAATTAGAAACTGAAGACAGGCTAGGCCCAGGGACAGAAAAGGGAGGAGTAGTGGGCACCATTTTGGAATGGTTTAAAAGACATTGACAAACCTAAAACAAAACAGCATAAGTACACTTACACCAAAATACTCGGGACAATACAGTAAAAACTGTGAGACAGTACAATAAAAACATATGTACATTGTGAAAAGAACCAAAAGGGCAAGAGCAACAAGATTTAAGAGTCCATATAGTGTAATGTATGAGGAGAGTTCATTTTAAATCAAGGATATCCAATCTTACTCACAATTAAGGCCTGTGTGTATAGTGCCCAAATGAAGAATCCAGCACAATTCCTCCTTGTTTAATAGGGAATTGATGTCGCCTCCTCTATCAGGGTGGAGATGGTGATGATCACTTGCCACCGTAAGTCATCCTCGCAATGTCCAGGCTCAAAGAAATGTGACACTAGAGGGGAAGTAAGGACCTTGATTCTGATGCGACTCCTAAGCTGGCATATGCAAATACTTATTTTTTGTGTAGTTTGGCCAATGTACAGTAGGTTACAGGGACATACAATTTCATATATTACATTGCAATTTGAGAAAAATCTCAAAGATGTAGGGAAATGCTGATGTGTAAATTCCTTTGTCTCAATGCAAAATGGACACACACTACATTGTCGGCATTTGAGGTGCCCTTTCATGGGGCGAAGGCACAACACTCAGTAATGGTGTGAACTGGTCTGGGAGATGGTATGGCTATGCGGACAAGATGTTCTTTTAAGTTCTTTCCCTACTTGTAAGCAAACATAGGCAGCTCAAAAAACAAGGTGCACAGCTGCTAAAATAGGCCAGTGTTTTTAGTGCTTTTGGAGATGTTCAAACTCGGAGAGAAAGTAGTAACGCAGACCTGTTGTATTCCTGTTTTGCATGAGATTGTAAACTCTTACCTGGGCAGTACTATGCTCTCTTAGGAGCGTGTCTAATCAAGCATTTGGGATAACCACGTTCAAGTAACTTGTGGGTTAAGATCTCTATCTCCCTGAAGAAATCACTTTTGTATCAGCAATTACGTCTTAATCTTAAAAATTGACAATATGGTAGTAAGTCCCTCAGTGAGCGTGGATGGTGACTGTTTTATGCCAGGAGTGTGTTCCTGCCCATGGGCATCCTATAAAGGGTGGTGTAGCAATGCTCATTGTCAACCGGGACAAAAAGGTCCAGGAAAGAGATTTCGGATTGATGGGATTGCATAGTGAATCTAAGGGCATCACAGTTTTGGTTCAACCATGCCTGAAATAATAGCAGTGTCTGAAAGTCACCCTCTGAAATCATGAAGATGTCATCTGTATATCTATCCCAGAGAGTAATATGTTTTCTAAAAGGACAGAATGACTTTCTGTTCCAGGTCATCCATGTACAATATTGCAAAATTTTCCACAAAAACTGCCCCCATGGAAGTCCCCTTAATTTGTCATTAGAAATTGTTGTCAAATTTAAAGAAATTGTGTGTGAGGGTTACTTTCAGCAATTATATAATCAATCATGTTGGAACCTGGTGTGATCTGGGCCTACGGTTAAGGATATTATATATGACATTGATGCCCTCTAATTGGTATATGTGTTTATAGAGGGATTCTATGTCCAGAGTAACCAATAAGAATCCTGGTGTAGGTAGATGAAAGTCTTCAATGAAATGTATAGAATCCATGCAATCCCGTATATAGCATTTAGTGAGGGGCACAAAGGGCATGAGAAAGAAGTAAATGTATTGCCCAATCGGCTCCAGGATGGAGCAGCACCATGAAACAATGGGTCTGCCAGGGGGACTATCAAGATGTTTGTGAACTTTATTTTGTTCACTCCCCTAAACATGGTAAATTTGATTTACACCGTATTGGCATATTTAATTCACTTATAAGTCCCTTGTAGAGTGGTATACTGTTAAACCTGGCATCCTTGGTGCGGTTTTCTCCCTAGCTTTTACCTTCAGACCTCCTGTTTGCTGACTTTCTTTTTGCTGGCCTTAGGTCTCTGTACCCTTTACCACTGCTAACCAGTGCTGAAGTGCTTGTGATCTCTCCTTAAAACATGGTATATTAAATTTACTTGTAAGTCCCTAGTAAAGTCCCACTATCTGTGCCCAGAGCCTGTAAATTAAATGCTACTAGTGGGCCTGCGGCACTGATTGTGCCAACCACTTAAGTAGCCCTTTAGTCATGTCTCAAGTATGCCATTGCAGTCTGTATGTGCAGTTTTAAACTGCCATTTCAATCTGACAAAAAATTCTTTTGCCAGGTCCAAACTTTCTTTTTAATACATCTAATTCACCCCTAGGATAGGCCCTGAACATCCCAGAAGGCAGGGTGTAGTGTATTTAAAAGCTGGACATGTACATTTATGTTTTATAAGTCCTGGCAGTAAACAACTCTTAAATTCATTTTTCGCTACTGCAAGGCCTACCTCTCCCATAAGATAACATTGGAGTTACCTTATTATATTTAATAAGCTGTTACTTCCAAATGGGAACAGGAACCAGTTCATGTTTGATGTCTTTGGAATTGCAATGAAAAATCATCTCCCATTGAAAAGTCAGATTTTAAATTACAATTTTTAAATTTCCACTTTTAGAAAGTGGGCATCGCCTGCCTTAGCCATTTAGTGCCCGCAGCCTGTCTGTAGGTCACATGACTGGATGTAGCTGACAGTTGGGCTCTGTGTATTCGTCCTAGACAGCCACTCACAATAGATAGCTTAGGTGGGTCTGGATGGGCCATCACTGGCCGGATGGGAGGGTGAAGCTGGGCATAGCCCTACTTACACTTGAATAGGCAGTGTCCTGCCTCCAAACAAAGGGCTGCATACCCTTTGTAGTTAGTCTGGAGCCAGGGCAAAGGAGGTAGGAAACCTGTGCACTTTAAAGGAAAACCTCTAGAAGCTTTTCCCACTTTAAAAGAGGCACCTGGCATAAATCCTGTACCTCAGATACCAACTCTTCAGTACACTTCTGGACCTGTGGAGACTCTGCCAAGAAGAAGGACTGCTGTGCTGTGAGACTACTGCCTTGCTGGACTGCTGCCTTTCTGGACTGCTGCCCTACTGCCCTGTTGCCCTCCTGCCTGAGTCAGAGGGATTGGACTTGCACCTGAACCCAGGACTCCAAGATCCAGCTGGAGCCAGCCTAGACTCCCAAGTGGTGCCCCTCAGGTCCTTGACCCTTGGTGTTGCCTCAGTTGAGCTAAATTGAAGTTTTTGGGCTCTTCACAACTGTTAATGGGCCTGTTGGTGCCAGGACCTTGTCCTTTGCACTGCCCGTCAACACGAAGTTCCGCCAACCCGACTCTGCGGAACAGCATCGACTGATCAAGGTGAGTGCCATTGCAAAGCTCTGGCCCGACTGCTAGCGATGACAACAGGATCCTCTCACTACATCAACAACTGTCTGCAACACCCCGCCTGCTCTTTGTGCTACAACAACGACTGTCCGCGACTATACCCCGATCCTCGCAAGCCCCCTCCACCCCACGAGTGGGAATGTTTGCGCTGTGCTGAGAAGGCAACTGTTAAGCAGGATTAACTTGGTCCCTGTATCTGACCTGCACTCAATTGCCTGTCGGCCTGAACTTGTCCCTTTCTTCTTGTCTCGCATGACCAGATAGCCGCGAGTGGTGAGTTGGGCTTTTTTACACTATTTCACTTAAATCTTTAAAATCACATATCTCTGGTTGTGCTTATTTTTTGTTGTTGTTTTGGTCTTAATTTATTTGTTACATTTTGCTCTATTTTTCTAAATTGGTGATTCTTCTTGTGTTGTGTTTTCCCTTAATTACTGTTTGAAGTGCTGTATACATTCTTTACACATTGCCTCTAAGTTAAGCCTAACTGCTCTGTTCCAAACTACCAGAGGGTTGAGCTCAGGTTAATTTGGGGTTTGCTTGTGCCTCACCCTGACAAGGATTGTGATTGCCGCTCGAGTAGGGTTTCACTCCCCTAAAAAAAGTAACCCAATTTCTCGCATATACCATATACCAAGGGCCTGTAAATTAAATGCTACTAGTGGTCCTGCAACACGTATTGCGCCACGCACTTATTTAAAACATGTGCCAGGCCTGCCACTGCAGCCTGAATACAGTTTTAAACTGACAATTTGACTTGGCAATATAACTCCCTGGCCAAGCCTTAAACTTATCTTTTATCACAGATAAGTGACCCCTAAGGTAGGACCTTGGTAGCCTTTAGGGCAGGATGCATTGCAATTAAAAGGGTTGACATGTACTTTTCAGTTTTACATATTCTGGTAGTGAAAAAATCCTAAATTCGTTTTTCACTCCTGTGAGGCCAACCTGTCACTTAGGATACTTTGGTTTTCCTTATTATATTTAATAAGTGCTAACGTTTGATTGGGAACAGGTAAGCATTTTAGGTTTGGTGTCTGTGAAATTGTAATTAAACTCTTCTTTAACGGTAAAGTTGGATTATAAAATACAATTTTGAAAATGCCACTTTTAGAAAGTTAGCATTTTCCTGCCTTTACTATTTGGTGCCCACAGCCTCGTCTAGGGCACATGACTTGGTGTAGTTAGCAGTTAGACTTTGTTAATTCCTCCCAGACAGCCACACAATAGAGGGATTAGGTGTGCCTGAATGAGCCATATACCAGCACATTGGGGCGATGTGGCTGGGCACAGCCCCACTTGAAACTAAATAGGCTTTGCTCTACCTTCACACAAAGGACTTGTCACCACTGCATTGTCCTTGCAGCCAGCTTGAAGCAAAGGCAGGGGCCAGGAAACTTCAAGCACTTCAAAGGGAATTCTCTAGAAACTTTTCCTACTTCAAAGAAGGCACCATCTATTGAAAGGTGACCCTCAGATTTACTCTTTAGATAATTTTCTGGATCTGCAGAAGAACTCTCAGAGGTGTCCCTGTTGCTGTGGCCTGCTGTGTACCTTAGAGGACTGCTTTGCTGCACCTGGAAGGATTGCTTTGCTACCTGGATACTGCCTTGAACCCTCAGAGGCCTGCCTTGACCTGTTTAATCGCTTGAACCCAGGACTGCCAGATTGACTCCTAGTTGGCTTGCCTCCTGATCTAAGCCTCAGGGACATAAAAGGTTCCAACAATCTTGAACTCTCACCTGGACCCAGCCTAAGTGAGTCCTAACAGTCTTTCATTAACCCTAAGGCTTGTGAAAGCTCAGAAACCCCCACCCAATTGCTGTGTAATGATATTGCTCTCTATTTTGTACAAAAGATAGAGCTCATATATGGTAAAATCACCGCAATGGGAGATTTGCAAAGATTCCTATGGGCTTGGACCACTTGAATCTAACAAATTCACAGCTGCTAGAGAATTTTCCTGCAATTACAGTGGTAGAGGTTGAATCACTGATCCATAAGATAAAGTCTGGGTCCCCTTCTGACCAGATTCCAGCTAAAGTCATTCCGTCTTTGGCTAAACACCTGTCTCCCTCAATACAATCTCTTATTAATCTCTCTCTAATGGAGGGACATGTACCGCTGGAGTGGAAGGTGGCTCAGGTTAGACCTATTCGTAAGAATACTAAAACATCTTGGACGGATCTTTCTAACCTTCGTCCTATTTCACTTCTCCCGTTCCTGAGCAAATTAATGGAAAAACACGTCAATATCCATCTCTCCAACTATGTCGAACTGACAGAATGTCTAGACCCCTCTCAGTCTGGCTTTAGGCCCAAATACAGCACCGAATCAGCATTACTAGTGGTCACTGACAACATCAGGATGACCCTAGATAAAGGCCACTCTATGATTCTGGTGCTATTGGACCTATCCGCAGCGTTCGACACAGTTTCCCATAGTATTCTGATCAAAAGGTTGGAAGAGGTTGGGCTAAGAAAAACAGCCTTACAATGGATGAGGATCTTTCTGTCTGATCGCTCCCAGATTGTTAACCTAGGCCCGTATCGTTCGGCTCCTATAGATCTGACCAAGGGAGTACCTCAGGGCTCTTGTTTGAGCCCTACATTATTTAACATCTATATTGCTCCCTTGGCCAACCTTTTGAGAACACATGGGTTCATCCCCATATCTTATGCCGACGATACCCAGCTACTCTTTCCTTTTGATAAATTCACCTCAGCGGTCCAACTGACCTTCTCTAATGGGATGAGAGCCATATCGCACTGGATGAAGAATAATTTCCTCCAGTGTAACGTGGGAAAAAACTGAGATAATGCTCTTTGGAGAAGCCCCCCTCCTATGGACCCCAGATTGGTGGCCGACCGACTTGGGTCCCCATCCTGTCCCCAGGTCCACTGTCAAAAATCTGGGTGTTCGTTTAGATCAAGCCCTCAGTCTGAAGGAGCATGCCGCTCAGACAGCTGGTTTCTGTTTTCATGTAATTGGCCTGCTCCGCCGAGTCTTCCCTTTGCTGCCTGACTCTACCCGGAGAACCCTGGTCCAGGCGCTGGTATTGAGTCGTCTGGACTATTGTAATGGCCTGCTGGTCTCTGCTAATGATGCTTCACTCAATAGACTGCAGGTAGTTCAGAACACGGCGGCGTGGTTGGTCCTCAATGTCCCTTCCAGGACTCCTTCTCGCCCTCTTCTCCTGAAGTTGCATTGGCTCCCCATCCGCCAACGGATTAAATTTAAAATCTGCTGCACCATCCATAAGTCTTTGCTTAACTTGGGCCCTTCCTACCTTACCGAGAAATTTACACCCTATATACCATCAAGATCCCTCCGCTCGAGTGCTAAACACCTTCTGGTGGTGCCTCGAGTTAGTAAGGCAAGATCAGGAGGAAAAGCTCTATCTCATCTTGGTCCTCGTTATTGGAATGAGCTCCCCTTGCCCTTAAGGCAGTGCCTGGATCACTTGCAATTCAGGAAGTTGCTCAAGACCAATCTTTTTTACACTTGCTGATCTCATGCTGGAGATGCTCTACGCCCTCACTGTCTGCTCTAAGCGCAGAGATACCCCTTCGGGGGTCGATTCTAGCGCTATATAAGCAAATAAATAAATAAATAAATAACACCCCAAATGGTGCCCCTCCAGTGCCCAGATAGCCAAAATCCAAAACTTGGGTCTTAGAAATGTTTTTGGCTAAAAACTGCTCTGAGAACTGGGACCAACCTGCTCATCTATCCGCCCAAGGTGCATCGCCAGTTGGCCTGACTTTGTGGCAGCTCCAGCTACATTCTTCTCCGCAGCAGCAAATCCTGTTCAGTGGACCTTTGCGAATGGAGTATCCAACCTCCTTGAACTCTCGTCGGCTACAGCCTCCTGCCTCGTCCCACTGGAGATTTTTGACTTCCAAAAAAGAGACTAAGTCCGAATGTAGAAATATTCACCGTGACTTCGTCCAGTGGCTCTCGGATGATGACGCTCCCTCCTCAGACACCACCTGTAGCCTTGCCCCGCTGAACTTTACCTTCTCAGAATATTTCCCCCAGAATTTCTCTCAAGTCCAAAGGTAAGCATTGACTGGGACCAATCCACTACTTGTATCCTACCATCGAGGTTGGCCATATTTGCCAACTTTAACCCGATCTTGCGCAACTAGATGTCTGCGTTTGGCGCTTTCATCTTTTAGTTGCTAGCTTTTACCTTAAACTTTTAAAACTCATAACTCCTGTTCTACTGATTCCAGTTTTGTTGTTTTGGTGTCAAATAATGAATTGAAATTTGCTCTAGTCTTCTAAATTGCTGTGGGGTTTTTCTTGTGTTGTGTTTTCACTTCATTGCCTCCAAGTTAAGCCTGACTGCTTTTGTGTCCAGCTACCGAGGGTTAAGCACATGTTAATCTAGTCACTATTTGTAGTTCACTCTTACAGAGATTGTGGTTGTTGCTTGGACAGGGGTTACCCCCATTCAACCCACAACCCAATTTATCGCAAGTCTATTCATCAATGTTACAGTAATAGACACTCAAGTTGACCAGTGATAGTACAAGCTCTATAAAATGAGCCAAGCTGAGCGCAGAGAGGATATTTCAGTTCAGTTCTGCTCAGTTGATAGTTGTTCAACATGCCCCCTATTTCGGTGGTCACCCCCAGTTTTTCATTTTTTTAACTCACCTGCTGGTAATCTTGAACTCCCACACTTAAATGCTGCTGTCCAGTGCTATCCAGTGCCTAGTGTATGTGCTCTGACCTCTAAAACTTGACAAAATTGGCTTAAAACCTGATTGGCACATTTAACATTCCTATAAGGCCAAAGTATATTGTGAAGAATTACACCCAGGTCGTGAAAAGTTAAATGTCACTTGTGAACTGCAGCACCTATTATGTAATCTTCTACCTTGTGTAACCTGACAGCAGCAGATTCTTGTGTAACCTGACAGCAGCAGATTGAACTATACTACACAGACCTGTCAAAATCGTAATTTTGACAGGTCTGAAAACCTGATTATAAATATTAAAAAGTCACCCCTAAGTTCACTTTGCTGCCTACAGGGTAGGGTGCATAATATTTCAGAGTGGAAGATGTGTCAAATGGCATGTTCCACCAGTGATTATGCCCAAACGACATTTTGATTGATCAGACTATAACTGGCACTTAGGAAAAGTAAAAGAAAAAATAATACACTTTAATCTATAACTTTTGACCTATACCAGCGACAGACTACATTCAAAGACTTATTTGTATATTTAATAAAAATCCAGTCTAATGGTAAAGTCAAATTTGTATTAAATATTTGGAATGCAACTTTTAAAAGTTACCTTTAATTACCCTTCCTGAAGCTGCTGGAGGCTAATTTGCATTAGCTCTCAAGCAACTGCCCAGCTGTACTTGGCCTGAATGAGGTGTGAAAGAGAAATGAAAACTGCTCCCGCAGCAGAGACAAATGCCTGAGTGTGGGGAGGTGTTTTCTTCCCCTTGCAGGAAAATCAGTTAGGGTGGACCCAGAAACTTCATTGAATACAAAGGGGCTTGCCTGTCACAAGCAAATGTTAGGTGACACCTGGAAAGGCCCAACCTTTAACCCGGTGGTCAGGCTGGCATCAAACCCAGTGGGAGAAAAGTTACCCCCAGATCTGGTTATGAGTGACCATAGAAGAGAGGACTGCTTATTTCTCTGACCACACCACTGGCTCTAAGAAAGGGAAAAGGGTTTACCATCTTGAATTTTAAGAGTGAGAGGCACTGTGGGATAGTTTGTGGTAATGAACAGAGAAACTACTCAAAAAGACAGTAGGGTTGCCTTCAGGAACTTTTACCCCATTGGTTAGGGAGTGACCACCCCCACCCAAAATCTGGTGCCAGGCATAAATGAGGAATGCCCAGGAACTTTCCCCAGAACACTTTCTGGACTTGCAGAAGATCAGAAGCAAACTGGGCCTGCTGTCTGCAACCTGAAAGGAGCCAGGAAGGACTGGATCTAAGAAATTGGGTTGTAAGTTAAGAGGGGTGACTCCTCATCTTAAACAACAAACACAATCAATGTCAGGGTGAACCACCAAAGTCACTAAACTTACCTGAGCCGAACCCACTGGTATCTATAGCACAGAGCAGAGAGGCTTAACTCAGAGGCAATATGTAAAGTATTTATGCAGTATCAGAGCAGTAATAAAGTCAAAACACAACACAAGAAAAAACTCAAAGCAATTTGGAAAAATATACACAGTTTTAATAAATATAATTACATCAAAACAACAACAAAAAACAATAAGGGGAGCTAAGACATGAATTTTCAAAGAATTAAATGCGGTCAACTGATAGTGGTAGGTTAGGACCTATACGCGATTTGAGGCCAACAAGCCTGGAGCACAGGTCAGATATAGAAACCAGGTTTGACCCAATCGGAAGTTATACCTTGGGACTCAGTTTCAAAAATGGAAGTCCAAACTCTTCAGCGAAGCAAGGCAGCAAGCTGCAGCCATCGGACAAGGTCCCGGTGAACTGCTAGTTTTTGCCAGGAAAGCTGTGAGAGTGCCGGCCGGATATTTTTGGTACCTATGCCTATTCAAGATTTCTTTGTTCGCACTTTGTCATTTTTTGGAGCTCGGATTCTTCCAGTGGATCAAGGCTGAAAGCTGTGGCCAAAGATGGGTCCACAAGATTGGATACTTTTTCTGTGAGATCCTGCTGAATTGGATTTGCTGCTGCAGAAACACTCCAAGTGGGAGAAACCTGAATCTCTAACCCAGTGGCAACACACCCTAAGCTTGGCTTAGTAAGCTGCCTTAGTCCTCTGGAGGTCTTTGGAGCCAAAACATTTCTAAGTTACAGATTTTCAGAGGTTTCCAGAGGTGGTAGGAGAAATCCAGCCAGACACAGCTGATGGTTCCATTATCTCAGGAACAACACTTTGAAGTCAAGACTCACTCCAGCAGAGACCATCCACAGGGTCTTAAGCAAGTCCAGCTGGAACTTGTCAGCTGGATAGTTGCAAGAAAGGCCTCTTGTAGCTTATTGTGTCCCTGTAGCTTGAACAGGAGGTCAGCCTTGTGACCCTTGGAGTTCACTTGTTTGTCCTGGGTAAACGAGAGAGCTGGTCCAGTTCTTCAGGTCTCCACTCAGAGCACAGACAATAGGTTCAGCCCTGAGTAACCTTTCTAGTGTGATCCAGCGCAATATTAGCCAACAACATTCATACACCATATACTCACTTGGGCCCATACATTCACACTACACTAATACTTACGCTGGGTGTCAGATGTACTCTTTTATCAAAGTCCCTGCTACCAATTACCTTCTGATTGAAGAGTAATAACTTACCAATGGATCCTTTGCTAATTGGGAAGTTTAAAATGAGTGACATTCATTATAGTACATAATCCTGAAATAACCACTGAGTCAGGAAGTTTTTAAAATGTTTATCTAAAGTTTTAGCAGAGTAAAATACAAAAAACACGGTACTTGATTGAAATACCCAAGAAAAAGCATAGAAATGATTTTGCTAATCATTGACGGTGTTTAAGAAAGAGGAGAAGATAGAGACAGCAGCGCAACTAAAGGTTGCAGTATAATTACCTAAATGCGAGAACCAAGCCCCTTGGCCAAGGAGTTGGAAAAAATAGGACCCAGGAAGGATGAAGAGCAAAGACTTCTTCCAGGATCAGGACAGGACTGGTGACCTCTCTACAACGACGCCTGTGCCGTTCCCCTCTCTGATACTCGACTTCTCTCGATTCTCCCGTGCCTTCCTTCTAATGGACTCCGCCGCCCCCTCCTCAGGACCTCTTCTGGACAGGGATTCAGTCAGCAACCGATCAGCATGGCAGTCTGGAGCTAAGAGCTCTCTTGCAGCATGGACGCCTGTTCTTCGTGAAAGCATGCTCTGACTAATTAACTAATGCTAAATTCTATTATACCCTTCTACGCCCATGTACCTCCCCTTAATGTTGCTAAAATATGGGACCACTACTTCTGATTGGTCAGGGACAGGGGGTGGATTCTCGCACCATATCGATTTGGCCTAAATTGTAAAGCCTATTGTCTTTACGTTCCCGCCCCTTCAAATTAATACATTCGCTTTATTTCCCACCCGTCTCACGACAAATGTTATACATTTTACAGGGGAAAAGTATCATTTTTGTCCTTTGGAAACATGAAGTACAGCATCTTCGGCCAATGGGTCATGGCCTTGGAAGACGTCCAAGTTGACTTCACTTGGCAGGCACACAGGACACATGCGCAGAACCATCTGTCTCTCGAGTTTCAAGTCACCAACCCAGGCCCAAGTTTACGAATTACTAAAAGTGCAAGAAGAAAATATTAAAATCACAAATAAAAAGTTTCACTGTATACCCACTTTCCCTACTCTACTCCCAATTAATTATAATACTATCCTGCATTAGTAGCATTAAGAAAACGACAATTTAATAATGACATGAGAGCAAGCTTAAGCATGTGAAAACATTTAGCGGCCATTTTAGTGCACACTGCGCAGAAGCAGAAGTTTCCCACCAAGCAAAGAAAGACGTCACACCATGTGATCAGGTTGCGACATGCGCATTGAGGTTCCCGCGCTTTAGCGGACATTTTGGATTACAGACAAGCGTTATTCATTAGTAAAACACATAAGCAAGCTTCTGTCCCTCTTGTGTTTGTGAATGCAAAGTTTAGTTTTGACAATACAAGTTTAATAAATTAATACTATGAGGAAGATTGCGTACAAGCAAGTTTCATTTTTGAAACCTTGCTCCATCAATCCCCTCTCTGATGGCGTTTCTGAGCCATCAAAAATACTACCCTCTATCAGTTGCCAACTTCTAGCAATTCGTTTCATTCTCATTTTTACATTTTCTGTTTTTCACATCCCCTTTCAACTTTTTGTATAAATCACTTCTCCATTCTTCAAGTTCTATTTCATCTAGTTTTCTCTTCTTTCCTTTTCCTGTCACTTTATATGTTCCATTCTTTCTACAGCATTTGCACCATATTGTTATTGCCAATATTATTATTGCTATCCCTGCTAGGGGTACTAATATTTGACCTATAAGTCCTTTTCCTACATTAGCAAACCAGGTTCCAATTGACGCAATACTATTTGTCAATCTTTCCCATACACTATCAACTTCCAGTGGTTTAAGTTCTTTCTCAAGTTTAGTTATGTTCTGAATATACGTTCCAATTTCTGCACTCTTATCAGGCATATAAGTGCAACAATGTTTCGTCTTCAATAATTTACAGACTCCTCCCTCTTTTGCCAATCGAATGTCAAGAGCAAGTCGATTTTGCATTACCATAGATCTAATCGCAACCATCTCCGTATTAATCATTAGAAAACCTCCAGCAGTATCCGTTGATAAACAATCAACCACTGTAGACAATTTACATATTTTCCTTGAGTTCAGAATTATTCCCACTGAAGGTATCAATGCACCAAATATATCACCTACAATTTCTGAAAAACTAGCTCTTTACTACGTATTAATTCATTATTGTTTTCATTGCTTCCAGTGTTTCTTTTTACCTGGTATATCTTTGGAAAAACTATTCCAAAATAACAACTTCCATACCACCGTGCAGGAAGCCTAAAGTAAGCCTTATTCCCGCATACATAATAAATTTCAGGAAAAACTGAATCTGTTCCTCCTTTGAGTCCCCAACCTCCCAGAATTAAAAAATTGTGTTCACATTCACTGGTACCGATGAAAACATTGTTATAATCACTCTTTAACCTATGAAGACAAATTTTCCCTTTCTTTACGAAATCCAGAGCCATTGCAGCTTGAGCTTTACCAGGTGTATAACTCCCTTCCTTCTCCGCCCAAGGTGGCAACTGAGCCTTATGCTCTGAAGCTTTCTTTTGAAAATCATGTCTTCTATCTTCTACTAAATTCAAAAATATCTTTTCTTCTTCCAGTAAAGAACATGTTAGATTGTGTCTATGTGCATGTGTTATGTCTATCGATTTCATTGTTAAGAAAAATTCTCCCATAAACTGTGCGTCTCGACTACTAAGAACTGGGTTCATACTCTTGCGAATCGGAACCTCTGAAAATATCACATCTAAGTTTGAATAATAATACTGTAGCCTACCTGTTCTATAAAATAAACTTGTTAATACACTACATGAGATGCCATATGTCAGTCGTAAATGATGGTATGTTAATCCTTCCGCTACTGATTCAGGTAACTTCATACAGACATAACAATTACTAACTTCCATTGTCTCTACATACTGAAACAAGAACTTTGTGAAAACATTTAAACTAGTGTCGTTATCAGATATTTCATGATGAATTTCTGCCTCATCTTCTGCCATTAATTCTACTCTATTGCCCTTCATGTTTGCTGTCCTCCCTTTAGTTTCATTATTAATCTTCTTATCTATTATCATAAGGTAAGGAACTGCTACAATCAGGACTAACCATACTATAAGCACCAATACTAGACTACATATGCAGATTGCACAGCATCTCCTACAACAATTTCGTTTTGGTCTCCCAGTAACTCTATCATCAGGCATTTTTCGACAAGGAAGATTGCTCTTCTTATCTCTTCTTCTTTTCTTTAGAGGATTCTTTTGTTTAGTCAGGGTGGTCTTGTTTCTTCTTCGTATGTTAGTTCTGCACTTGTTCCTTCGCCACCACTGTCACTTGACTCTGAGCTTTCAAAATCTTCAAGAATGATATAAGTCCAGTCAGGACCCTTGAATTTGTTATTCACAAGTCTCAGTCTTTTACTTTTTCTTTTTCCTGACTTTTTCTCTTGTTCAGTTTGACTTGTCACTTCAGGTACTTGTTCTGGATCTTCACTTCTGGTTGTTATGTGGTACTTTACTCTTTTAATGACACTTGGCCAATGATCTCCTTTTCTTGTTTTCTTTGTTGGCACTGTTTCTCTGTTTAAGTCTTCAGAAATCTTGTTATTTTCACTGCTCAATACTGTTTTGTTTTCTTTGCTTACTGCTTCTTTTGTTTGTTCTTTTTCAGGTCTGATTGGTTTCTCTTCAATAGCTCCACAATGACTTTCAAGATGTTGGCTTTGTTCCTTTTTTATTTCTTTATGTTCATTTGTACCAACCCCTTTTTCTTTAGTGAATTCTTCTTGATCTAACTGCTTCTGATCAGGGCTTATTGCACTGTGAACTTCTGCAGCCTGACCGGATTCTTCTAAACCTGTCTTTCCCTGTGTAAAGTCTATTAAATCTTCACTGTTTTGAGTCCAATTTTCTTTCCCTATCTGACCTTGCTCAGGTTCTCTTATTGTCTTTTCTTCTGGTACCTGAGCTGCTTCTTCTTCACCTATCTGATCTTCTTCTATTTCTTCCAATTTCGCTTAACTTCTTGTTCTGTGGTATACTTCAGGAATTTCTACCACTGGTATCCAATCCTGACTTGTGCTCGGTTGTTCTCCGTCAGCTTCTCTCGAACCTCTAGCCTGAGATTCCTCAGCTGGGCAACCTTCAGCTTCTTCAGTGATTGGTGTGGTCTGTGGATTCTCTTCTTCAGGTTCTGGTACTCTCTTTGTGTGGCTTACGTGAATCCAATTAGGAAATCTTGCACACTTCACTGCTGTATTGGTGGTCAATATAACTTGACAAGGTCTGCTCCACCTGGGTGATAAACACGTTTCTCTGGTGTGATTCTTCACTACCACCCAATCACCAGGATTCAGATCATGTTCTAGTTCAGGCTGCCTGGAAACTGAGTCTTCTCCAACCTGATGAGAGACAGAACGCAATAGGTCAGCCAATCCTTTGCAATAATCCAGAACCATATCATCAGATATATTTACTAATTTGTTTGTGGGAACATGTGTTTGTCTCATTGGTCTTCCCATCATTATTTCATGGGGGCTCAATCCTGTTGTTCTGTCAGGTATGCTTCTGATTCCCATCAAGACAAGTGGCAATGCGTCTGGCCACTCTAATGATGTTGATGCACACATTTTCCCCAATCTTGACTTTATAGTGCCATTCAATTGTTCAACCACTCCAGAAGCCTCTGGGCGATATGCACAGTGCAATTTCTGTTTAATTTGAAATGCTTCACAAATTAGTTTGATTACTTCACTGTTAAAGTGTTTTCCTCTATCTGATTCCAAAGATACTGGGAAACCAAACCTAGGTATGAGCTCACATAACAGTTTTGCAACTGTAATACTATCATTTCTCCTAGTAGGGTAAGCCTCCACCCACTTTGAAAACAGACATACTATGACTAGTACATATTTTAGTCCTCTGCATGGTGGTAACTGTATGAAGTCGAACTGGAGTCTTATAAATGGGCCCTCTGCCTTTCCAATCTTTCCAAACACAATTATCGTTTTCCTGCCTGGATTATGCATTTGGCAAGTTAGACATCTCTGGCAAAGACTCTCTGCAACAGCCCTGAATTTGGGATTGTACCAATTTTGTCTGAACAGCCTAATCATTGCATCTCTCCCTATGTGTGTGTCTCCATGATGCGTTCTGGCCATTTGTGAGAGTAAACAGTCTGGCATGACTGGTCTGCCATCTGCACTGATCCACACTTCATCTTCTCCTCTTTGGGAGCAACCCACTTTGATCCACACATTTTTCTCACTTTCATCAACCTCATCTTGCAATTTCTTCACCTCATTCCAAGTTTCAGGTGGCATATACAGCATAAGTTGGCAGCTGATTCCCATTGTTTCCACCCTCTTATTGACTGACGTTCTTGTTTTGGCACTATGTTGGCCACCAAGTCTGCATATCTGTTGCCGACTACCACCCAGTCATCTCCTGACTGGTGTGCGGCACATTTCACCACAGCCAATTCTTTTGGTGATTGTATTGCTTCTAGCAATTCCCTTACAAATTGTCCATTTTTAATGGGGGATCCTGAAGAAGTCATGAAATCCCTCTGCATCCACAGTTGGCCAAAATCATGCACAACCCCGTAACCATATTGACTATCAGTAAATATAGTTACTCTCTGATTCCTCCCAATTTTGCAAGCTTTTATCAAAGCAAACAATTCAGCTACTTGTGCAGATTTTACTCCTGGTAAATAGGATGCTTCGACTATTCCAGTTAATTCACATACCGCATAGGCAGCAGTTAGTTTACCATCTTCATGTCTTTGACATGAACCATCGACAAATAGCTCCCTTTCTGGCTTTTTAAGAGGCTGTTCCTCTATGTCTGGGCGTGGTTTTGTACATAATTCTGTAATTTGTACACAATCATGTTCATCTTCTTCGTCATCTTTATTTGTTTCATGATATGGGTCCGGCAATAAAGTTGCTGGATTTATTATTGTACACCTTACCATGGTCACATTTTCAGCACCCATTATTATCCTCTCATATTTAGTCAGCCGACTAGGAGTAAGATGCTGAGTTCGGGTTCTTGTCAACAGAATCACAACTGCATGTGGAACAAACACTTTTACAGGATGTCCCATCACAATTGACTCGCTTTGTTCAATGCTCAAACAAGTTGCTGCCACTGCTTTTAAGCATCCTGGCAACGTGGCTGCTACTGGGTCCAATGTAGCAGAAAAGTACGCTATAGGACGTCTGTCTAGTCCATGTCTCTGAGTTAGAACAGAAAGTGCACAATTTTCTCTCTCTTGACAGAATAATGCGAATTCTCTTTTATAATCAGGCATGCCTAAGGCAGGTGCTGAACAAAGTGCGTTTCTCAATTTGACAAAGGCTTCTACACTTTCATCCTCCCACTCAACAGGGTCCTTTGCTTTCTTTTTCGTCATGTTAATTAAGGGCTTAGCTAACATTGAAAAATTTGGTATCCATTGTCGACAGTAGCCTACTATTCCTAGGAATATTCGCACTGTTCTTTGGGTTACAGGCATTTGCATTCTCTTTATTAATTCTACTCTTTCAGAGGTTACTCTTCTTTTTCCCCTCTCAATTTGATGTCCCAGATATTTAACAGCTGTCCTGCAAAACTGTAACTTTTCAGGTGAGACTTTATGCCCTTCCTCAGCCAAAAGATTTAATAATGCTATGGAATCGACAACACAGGCTTCTCTGGTGGTCGACGCCACCAATAAGTCGTCGATATATTGGACTAAGACTGAGCTTCCTGGCATCACTAGTTTTTCCAGGCACTTTTTTAGTATCTGGTTGAAGATGGAAGGACTTTCTGTGTACCCCTGAGGAACACGATTCCACACATAGACTTTGTTCTCAAATTTAAATGAGAAAAGATACTGGCTGTCGGGATGCAATGGTATTGAAAAGAATGCTTGACATAAATCAATTACTGTGAACCATCCTGCATTCCAAGGAATCTGGTATAGAATTACTGCAGGATTTGGTACTATAGGACAACATGGTTCTACAATCTTATTTATTTTCCTCAGGTCCTGAACAATCCTATATTTTCCACTAGGTTTCTTTAGTCCCATGATTGGTGAATTGCATGGGCTACTTATTACTTCTTTTAGAATGTTTTGTTTTACCATTCGATTGATTTCTTCAATGACTCCTGCCTTTACTTCTGCACTCATTTTGTACTGTCTGGTATTTGGGAAAATTGCACCTTCTTTTACAGTAATTTGAACTGGATCTATTTTTGCCATAAGTCCTGCTTCTTTTCCGGTGAAATCCCATACTATTTGGTTTACTGTACCTTTTAATTCTTCTGGCAACTCATCTTTTGTTATCAATGAAAACATTTCATCTATTTCTGTACCTTGTTTTGCAACCATAATTTTATATACATGGTCCTCATCTGGTGTCTGAACTGCCACACCATCCGGCGTGCAGAAAATTGTACAGTTCATTTTGCACAATAAATCTCTACCTAATAAATTCACTGGGCTAGAATCGCACACTACAAATTGATGCATTTCTCTGAAGTTTCCTATTTTGACTTCCATTGGTTCTGTAAGAGGTGTTCTAATTCTTTGATTAGCTACCCCTACTACTTGGATATCTTCACCAGAGAGAGAGGAAGGTCTGGGATGTCTGCTGATCTCACAGTAGACCTGGTAGCACCAGTGTCCAAAAGGAAAGTAATATCATTACCTTTCAAATTTCCTTCAACATATGGACCAGACTGATCTACCTGTAAGGATGCGTCAAGTACGCACTCCTTCTTCCCCTCTCCTAGGCACCGTCATGAGTTGAATTCACAGTAATTGTCCTGCAAAAGAAATTGTGATGTCATATAATCATTCTTACCACTCCCTCCTGGGTATCCAATGTCTGTACCATGCTTTGCTCTGCTTACATTACCCTGAACAGGTGGAGGTGGTAATTGACTCTGGGGATTTACACCCTGCTGTGAGTCATTCTGCGTCTGTGGATTTAAGTTTTGATTTGGGCCATTATTATTCCGAATCTTTTACATTCGTCCTTCCAATGCCCCAATTTTCCGCATCCATGACAAGGAAATTTCTTTTTAGCTTCTTCTCTACTCATTCGTCCTCTAAATTTTCCACCATTTCCCGTATCACCACTCGTTCCAGAATCTTTTCCTGGATTTTCACTCGGATTTTCCAAATTAATTCCCTGCTTCTCTGCCATTTTCACCTGTGCCCACATCACCTTTTCTTGTAATTTCTTGTGTCTATCCTCAATATTGTCTCCACAATATTTCGCATATTTCAGAATTTCATCTATGGGCTTTCCTGCCAACACAGCATGTGTTGTTTAATCATCTGGCAAATCTCTGGCTTCAGACCGTAAACAAACCGATACACAAACTGACTCATGTTTTTGTCTCCAATGTCCTCAAATCCACTATACTGTTTAAACACCTGCAATAGGCGCTCATAATAAGAATGTACTGTTTCACTGGCTTCTTGGGTGGTTCGATCTATTTTCACCCAATCTGTTTCTTTCGGGGTATTTTCCCTTTCAGGTATGTTATCACCTGCTGATACTTTTTCATCACGTCATTTGACGGGGCACCTGTTTTCGGATCTCTGGGATACTCATCACTTGGCCAATCCACTGTGATCTTACAATCTGTCCATAAATCGGCAGGTACCACTATGTCAAACAGACCATCCAAATCCTTCAACAATACCTTTGACACCTTCACAAACCTTTCAACCTGCTTGTACCATTCAATTGGTTTTTCTCACAATTTTGGAAAATCATTCGTAAATGACAAATTATCCTGTCTGCTCCATGGGACATATATATATCCTCCTCCCGCAACTTCTCGCATTGGATACATCTGGTCTGCTTTCCCTGTTTCCTTCATCACATATTCTGATGCTGTTCTACTTGTTCGTGCTTCTTCCTTTTTCTTGGCCCACCTAGTTTTCCATTTATCTAGGTCTCCCCATTTTTGCAAAACTAACATTAATTCTCTTATTTGTAATCTTCTTCCAGATGCATTCATATTTTCTAAATCTTTGTCTGAAAATTCTGCTCTATAGGGTTTCTGTAGTACTTTTGATCTCCCTATTTCAATTCCTAAATGTAGTGCTTGATTGGACAATTTTTCATGAAATACCCTCACATTTCTAGTGATACTTCTGCACAGGAACAATAATTCTTCTTCATCATAGGTATTCAAGCGTTCTACTCCTACATTTCCTGCTATTATTTCTTCTAATTCAACTTTTAATTTATGGATATCCAGTACTTTTGGAGGTGTGCACTGTTTAACTGACCCTTGTACCCATCTTTCTAGATCTTCAGGTGTTACTATGGTAGCACTTTTTGTTCCTGATGAAGTTACTAAACTTACATCTTTTGAACCTCCAGGTACATCTTTTCTTGGAGTACTATTTACAGAACCTCGAATAGGCAAGTCCATAAGTGATATTGTGGATTCACAGTCACTAAATTGATCCTCAATTATAACTGGAGCTTCAGGTCTGGAATTACTCACAGGAGTAGGTGCAAGTATGGGTTGAGGACAATTTCCCTGAGTACCATATAATGGAACCACTGGACCAATTGTTACAGGTATGGTCAACGAATCAGGATGTACTTTTATCTGAGTTATTTTCTGTATTAATTCTGCTCTGGTCTTTTCTAGGGCTTCTTTTTCTTTGTCATGAAGTATTCTAGTCGGGGTAAATTCATGCATTACTTGTGGTACCATTGGAGTTTTCGGTGGTGCACTTGGGGTGCATCCACTTGTCCCTTCCTGATTTGGTGGGGGATTTCTTAACATTTCTTCCATAAATTCATCTCCTGAATCCTCATTTCTCATGAAATGTTTTGTCTTTTCTGTACATTTGCCTCCTGATTTCTCTCCTTCTGTAAATAATGGATACAGTCCCTCTGTAATCATTGCCCTTCTCCATTGTTTCATCTGACCCTCTCTAGACTCACGTAGATATCTGGGGAAAAATCCTGGGTAACTCCTATTACTTCTAGATCTATCCCGCTCAAATGCCTCGGTTTCCCATTCTTCTAGAGCTTCGTACTGGGTTAATCTAGGTCTAGGTTCTAAGTCATTCATCCTCAATCTCAAGTTCTGAAGAATTCGTCCATTGAACGTGCCATTTTCAGGAAATGCTAATATGCCATCATTTTTTGTGTATTCTATCCAATTCTCCATCCATACACAGGTATGATAACCTCTCTCCATCATCATAAATGATGCTGGCGTTTTAGCTGGTGGAATAATAATTCCTTCTCTAGTTTTGATTGTTTTGTCCTTTTTAAAATAATTCTTAATCTTTTGTAAGAATGACATTTTTCTCTTTTCTCCGTACATTCTATCTAATCTTCGGTGTACAAAATTATATTCTGCAAACCCTAGGAATCTCCTATCCGGACGAGTTCCTGTTAAAGTCGGATCGCGTTTTAACATGCAATCTTTATCCACTAAGAATTTTTCTTCTATATTTTCGACCAATCAAATGTCTGCTATCTTTTATTTCCGAGCCAATCCTTGCGCAGCTTTTTGGTGACGTTTCTCTGTCAACCCCTCCTTTACAATCTGCTCTTTTCTGTCCTCGCTGGTTTAACCAATCCCAGCGCGGCTCCTGTGACGTCAGTACTACTCCTGACTACTGACCCCTCCTTTACAAGGGTTTTCCACACCCGCTGTTTCAACCTACCACAGCGCGGCGTTTTGTGACGTCTGCTCCCTCTCCGGCAACTGACCCTCCCTTTACAAAACTTTACGCAAACTTATTTTCTCTATAAATCTTAATTAAATTTCAGTAACAACATAAAACATTCGCTATCGTGCCAGTTTCCACTAATTTTGAAAAGGATAGTTTCTTCCACACTTTAGTAAAACCTTTCCGTTTACTAAAACATACTATGAGTAAAACACTTCCGTCTACTCTTCACACAAGCTCCAGAAGTACCTGTTACTTCTCCAATGTTACCCTTACTAAGTGATATAACATCAAATTTTTATCAGCGTACCCTTTTTGCTATTACTCACACGCATAGAGTCCCTAACAAGTACTTGAAGTCCTGCTTAACTTCTCAGTACAAATTCTGCCTGACAGATAACCTCACTGCAGTATGGCTTCCACTTGCCACCCACTATTCTTTTTACCTACCCCGGGGTATTCTGGACAACATGTAACAAAACTCAAAAATAAGCGGATGTTAGTTCATAAAAAAATACAAATAAAATTTCTCATTACCCAATTAACAAAGAGTAACAAAAACCGTCCTCTGCTTACCAGAAAACTGATCCAGCGCAATATTAGCCAACAACATTCATACACCATATACTCACTTGGGCCCATACATTCACACTACACTAATACTTACGCTGGGTGTCAGATGTACTCTTTTATCAAAGTCCCTGCTACCAATTACCTTCTGATTGAAGAGTAATAACTTACCAATGGATCCTTTGCTAATTGGGAAGTTTAAAATGAGTGACATTCATTATAGTACATAATCCTGAAATAACCACTGAGTCAGGAAGTTTTTAAAATGTTTATCTAAAGTTTTAGCAGAGTAAAATACAGAAAACACGGTACTTGATTGAAATACCCAAGAAAAAGCATAGAAATGATTTTGCTAATCATTGACGGTGTTTAAGAAAGAGGAGAAGATAGAGACAGCAGCGCAACTAAAGGTTGCAGTATAATTACCTAAATGCGAGAACCAAGCCCCTTGGCCAAGGAGTTGGAAAAAATAGGACCCAGGAAGGATGAAGAGCAAAGACTTCTTCCAGGATCAGGACAGGACCGGTGACCTCTCTACAACGACGCCTGCGCCGTTCCCTCTCTGATACTCGACTTCTCTCGATTCTCCCGTGCCTTCCTTCTAATGGACTCCGCCGCCCCCTCCTCAGGACCTCTTCTGGACAGGGATTCAGTCAGCAACCGATCAGCATGGCAGTCTGGAGCTAAGAGCTCTCTCGCAGCATGGACGCCTGTTCTTCGTGAAAGCATGCTCTGACTAATTAACTAATGCTATATTCTATTATACCCTTCTACGCCCATGTACCTCCCCTTAATGTTGCTAAAATATGGGACCACTACTTCTGATTGGTCAGGGACAGGGGGTGGATTCTCGCACCATATCGATTTGGCCTAAATTGTAAAGCCTATTGTCTTTACGTTCCCGGCCCTTCAAATTAATACATTCGCTTTATTTCCCACCCGTCTCACGACAAATGTTATACATTTTACAGGGGAAAAGTATCATTTTTGTCCTCCGGAAACATGAAGTACAGCATCTTCGGCCAATGGGTCATGGCCTTGGAAGACGTCCAAGTTGACTTCACTTGGCAGGCACACAGGACACATGCGCAGAACCATCGGTCTCTCGAGTTTCAAGTCACCAACCCAGGCCCAAGTTTACGAATTACTAAAAGTGCAAGAAGAAAATATTAAAATCACAAATAAAAAGTTTCACTGTATACCCACTTTCCCTACTCTACTCCCAATTAATTATAATACTAACCTGCATTAGTAGCATTAAGAAAACGACAATTTAATAATGACATGAGAGCAAGCTTAAGCATGTGAAAACATTTAGCGGCCATTTTAGTGCACACTGCGCAGAAGCAGAAGTTTCCCACCAAGCAAAGAAAGACGTCACACCATGTGATCAGGTTGCGACATGCGCATTGAGGTTCCCGCGCTTTAGCGGACATTTTGGATTACAGACAAGCGTTATTCATTAGTAAAACACATAAGCAAGCTTCTGTCCCTCTTGTGTTTGTGAATGCAAAGTTTAGTTTTGACAATACAAGTTTAATAAATTAATACTATGAGGAAGATTGCGTACAAGCAAGTTTCATTTATGAAGCCTTGCTCCATCAAGTGGATTGCTCCCTTCACTGCACAGCTCTGCCTGGTAGCTGCTGCTGTACCCGTTGCTGCTGCTGACCCTCAGGTCAGGAGTTCAAGGCCCTCCTCCACCCACAAGGTCCCGCCACGCCTCATCCCTGGTGGTCTGGTGGTAGAGCGTCACTGCTCTGCTGCTGGACTGCCCTTCTGTCTCTCCTTTTCTGCTCTTCTCTGCCTCTTTTGCCTTTCTTCTGCTTCTGCCCTTTTTCAGCTTCTTGCCTTGTTTCTGCTTTTTGCACTTTTGCACTTTTTTGCACATTTCGCCGCCCTTGCTGCTGCGATCCCCGCGGACCCGCCCTTCCTCTCCAATGACCCTTCCCGCGCCCTGCGTTTCTCACCTCCCAGCTGTCCAGCCCCCTGCACACTACTTAATGGCGGCAGCTGCGCCGCTGGCACACCAAAGGCAAGCCCATCTATGCCTGTCTGCACCTGGACCGTGTTCAGCACCAGGGACCCTGGCTCTCGGACCTTCCACCGATGCGATGCCAGCTCCCTCCTCGCCCTCAACACAGGACGCCACACCGTCTGCCACCTCGCCTCACCGAAAGACACCCAAGGACCCTTCTCCTGCCTGAGCTGCCCACCCCAGCACGCCAGCTCCTCTAGCCGCCTAGCCGACCAACAGCGCACCCGACCGGCTCAACTGCATCCTCCTCAACACGCACTCCTTCCACAAACAGGCCACAGAAATCTGGGACCTCCTCAACGTTGCCTCTCCCAACATCATTTTCTTCACAGAAACCTGGACCAATCCCTGGTCTGGTCTGGACATCGCCACCGCCATCCCCAATGGCTGCAAAAACACCCGCAAGGACCACGCCGACCGACCAGGTGAAGGCATTGTCATCGTCCACAAGAACACCCTCTGTCTGACCACTCACTCGAACTACCCAACGACAACCATGTAACACCTCCATTTCCAGATCCAGACCAATCCCAACACCACCCTCCATGGCACCCTCGTCTACAGTCCTCCCGACCCCTGCCCGCCCTTCACCGATGCCATCGTAGACCTCATCGCACACCATGCTCTCGCATCCACTGATTACATCCTACTCGGCAACCTAAACTTCCACTTGGACAACCCCACTGACCAGAACACCGCATCTCTTCTGGAGAACCTTGTCAACATCGGACTCAAGCAGCTAGTCACCGCACTGACCCACACAGCTGGACACACACTTGACCCCATCTTCTCCGCCAGCGGGAACATCACCTACAGCCACACCACCAAACTCCTCTGGACCGGCTACCACTGCGTGCACTTCTCTTTCGCCACTCCCACAGTTCACCACCACCTTCACTGCCCCCGTTGTAGCTGGAACGGGCCACCAAAGAACATCTCATTGCCTTCCTCAGCACTACCACACCACCTCCTCTTCAAATCCACAAAGAAAACGGCCCTCCAAGATTGAAACAATGCCAACGCACACAACAGCAAAGAACTCTTTGCCATCATCAAGGAGTTTGCCAGGCCCAACAGCGAGACCACAGATGTCCCACCTTCTCAAGAACTCTGCAACAAACTCAGCACCTTCTTCCACCACAAGATCAGGCAAATCTACGACAGCTTTGCCACCCACGACCCTGCCACAATGCAACCACGCCAACTCCACATGCAACCAAGCCACCACACAACAGATCCTTCTCAACTGGACTCCACTTACCACAAATGACACACTCAAGACCATGAGGAGCATCCACTCCAGAGCCTTGTCGCACCCTTGCCTGCATCACATCTTCCATCACCCCAGAGCTTTGCCGCACCATCAACTGCTCCATCAAAACTTTCACCTTCCCCGATGACTGGAAACACGTGGAGACCAACCCCCTGCTGAAGAAGCCATCTGCCGTCTTGACAGACCTCAAGAACTTCAGACCCATCTCCCTTCTCCCCTTCCCAGCCAAGGTCATTGAGAAGGCCATCAATGCCCAACTCTAAGTTCATCGAAGAGAACCACATCCTGGAATCTCTCAATCCGGCTTCGAAGTAACCACAGCACGGAGACTGCACTCCTCTCCGCCACCGATGACATCTGCTCCCTCCTCGACCACGGCAAAATGGCAGCCCTCATCCTACTGGACCTCTCGGCCACCTTCGATACCGTCTCCCACCACTCTCTAATCACGAGACTCCATGATGCTGGCATCCGCAACAAGGCCCTGGACTTGATTCACTCCTTCCTTTCTGGCCAAACACGGCGAGTCAAACTACCTCAGTTTCTCTCAGAACCTACAGAGATCAGCTGCGGAGTGCCTCAGGGCTCCTTCCTGAGCCCCACCCTTGTCAACGTCTACACGCCCCCCTCACGGCCATCGTCACAAACCATGGACTCAACATTGTCTCCTACGCTGACAAGACCCAGCTGATCCTCTCCCTCACCAATGAACCCACAGCTGCCAGAACCAACTTTCACAGTGGGATGAAGGCCGTGGCCACCTGGACGAAAGATAGCTGTCTCAAGCTCAACTCGGACAAGACCGAAGTACTCATCCTGGGACCCACCCCCTCAGCCTGGGATGACTCCTGGTGGCCCGCCGCACTGGGAACTCCTCCCACCCTCACGGACCACGCACGCAACCTTGGCATCATGCTGGACTCCTCACACACAATGAATCGCGAGATCAATGCTGTATCTTCATCCTGCTTCCACACGCTCCACCTGCTTCGAAAGACATTCAGATGGATCCCCACAGAATCCAGAAAGATGGTCACCCATGTACTTATCACCAGCAGACTTGACTACAGCAATGCACTCTACGCCAGCGTCACCCAGAAAAAGCTCTGGAAACAACAGAATTTTCAAAACGCCGCAGCCAGACTGGTCCTCGACTGCCCCTGCCCCTGCCACAGCCACATCACACAACACCTCCCACAACTCCACTGACTCCCAGTCAACAAGAGAATCACCTTCAAGCTCCACACACTTGCCTACAAAGCTCTCCACAACACAGGACCATCATATCTGAACCACCGCCTCTCATTCCTCATTTCCGCCAGACAACTTTGCTCAACCAAACGTGCCCTGGCCACCATCCCACGGATTCACAAGACCAGAACCGGAGGAAGATCCTTCTCCTGCCTCTCTGCAAAGACTTGGAACACCCTTCCCCTCCACCTCAGGCAATCCCTGTCGCTGACCCAATTCAGGAAGGATCTCAAGACCTGGCTCTTCAACTGAACCTCAATGCCCAGACAGATCAGCAGCCCCACCCCCCAGTGCGTTGAGACCCTCACTGGTGAGTAGCCGTGCTATACAAACTCCTGATTGATTGATTTTGATCTCCCTCAGGTTCAACAGTGTTCTGAGGAGTATAGTGGGGATGACACATTTATTCCTGGCACCAGCTTTTGGATAGGGATGGCTCCTGGCTACTCCCTAACCAATGGTGTAAAAGTTCCTAGGGGGTTACCCTACCCACTTTTGTAGCATTTCCTGAGTGTCCTACTGCAAATATTCCCACAGTATCCCTCTCTGCTTAAATCTGAGATTATGAAATCCTTCTCCTCTTGTGCAGAGCCTGTGTGTCCAACCCCAAAGATGTGGCCAGGGAAATGAGCACACTCTCCCCTGTGGTCACTTCAAACTAGTTCTGGGACAGCTGCCTCCCTACTGGGATTGGAGCCTACCTACCTGACTGGGGGAACAAAAAGGGGTCGGATGAAGGTGTCATCTGACATTGGTCTGTGACGGAGAGGCCCCTTTGAAGCTAACTAAGTTCTTGGACACTGCCAAAAGGGACATATTGCCAGAGGAACAGAAACACCTCCCCACACCACGGCCTTTGTTGTTACTTTGGGAGCAGTTTTCACACATCATTCAGGCTTGAGCACTTAAAGGGCTGCAGCTAGAAGCTAATGCAAATTATACTCCAGAGGCTTTAGTCAGAGTAAAGTAATTTTCTAAAAGTACCTTTTACTTAATATTTGTTAAAAGTCACCCGTGAATTGGGCTTTTAATAAATATTGCAAAGAATCAAAGAATGAAATTTCTAGGTGTTTTCTAGCCAGTGATAGCATTTAATATTGCAGTATTCAGCTTTGCTACAGTAGAAATGGCTCCCAGGCGCTAGTCACGGTAAGGCCATATTTAACATTAACTTTCTACATGTCCTACTTTGAATACCATGCACCCTGACTTATGTACTATAAGGCCTACATGGGGTGAAGTATAAATATTTAAAAGGAAGGTTTTAACCTGTCATAATTTTGAGAGCTGGAATTGCACTTTAAAAACTGCTTCTGCCAGGTTACAGTGATGAGCCTGAAGCAAGGTTTGCACTTTAACTGTTGTGGACGGCACCATAGGGGATAGAGTCCACTAGTGGAGTTTAACTTACAGGCCCTGGGTACATTTGTATCATCTACTATGGACTTGTAGGTAAGTTAAATAGTCCAATTAGGAGTATAACAATTTATCATGTTGAAAGGAGGAGCACAGGCACTTTACCCCTGGTTAACAGGGGTAATGTGCACAGAGTTCTACAACCAGAAAAAACAGATCGGGAAAAAAATCATATCACTTCCTACAATGGCCCTGCTCTTTCTTGTCCCCAGGACAAAGAAGTGGACTCCAAGGGTTAGTTGACTGACATCTTGTGTGACTATAGAGACGCAATAAAGTGCAAGAGGCCTTTTCCTGGAAATGCCAAGATGGAGAATAACAACTGGATCTGGACTGAACTGTGGTGTTGGCCTCTGTCTGAGATTCTCTAAGTTCCCTCCTCTGAGGTTCTGGTGTCCTAGAAGTGTTCTCCTGTGGTTGTTTGGGCACCAATAGAGCGTTTGCAAACTTCTGAAAATGTTTCCTCCAGCGCTCCAGTGCTACAGTGGAACCCATGGGAAAATATATTTGACTGGGAGACCACAGCATCAGATTAAATTGTCATACGGCTTGTACCTCATTGGTAAAACTGTGCGTTTGTTGGACAACATAAATGTTGGGATGGTGTGAGTCTTCTTCCCCACAACCCTTCATGAGATGTTGGCCTATAGTCCTGCTAACTCCCAGTGGCACCATTTGCACCCCCTACCCTTACAGGGTAACAAATGTGTGTGCAACCTCAGAACATGACAACCCTGACTCCCCAAGGAAATCTTGATAACAGATCTTGAACCTTTTCCTTTGGACTCTCATGCATACCCAAAGAAATACACAAGAAATACACAACCTGCAGTTTCAATATTAATTGAAGCAGTGAGATTGTTGAGTAAAATACATGCGCTGCAATTACTAATCGAATGAAACAAATTAGCAATACAAGAACAGTGGAGAGGATGAATAATTCCACCATTGTGTTAAAACAATGAATATATGCTAGCATATATGTGGTGTAATATAGATTGCTGTAACCTTGCGCTCCCTAACCTAGTTTTGCCTAGGGTGGGAGATCTGCCAAGAATCCCTGCTGGGTGATCTAACTCCCCATTACCTGTGGGCAAGTGTCATCAGGCTGTCCGTCTTGGTGTAGAGCGGGACATCCCTTGTGGAGATGACAGGAATCTGCTGAGCTGGAAATCCGGTGTGTCGCGATCCCGAAGGTTCAGCAGAGTGCTCCTCTGTTTAAATGAGGAAGCAGATTCGTATATATAATAAACTGTGCCCATGCTGACATATCTAGAGCTATGTAAGACCGGAATTGTTTATATTAGCTAAATAGCGTTGTCGCCTACCAGGCAATAGTAGTAGTAGTAATAATCTTTATTCGGTTTAACGAACCATAAAAGATACATGTTTATATACTTAACACTTAACAAGCAAGATTAAAATTAAGTAAAATTTGAATACGTTTCCGTAGATAAAAATGATTATCAATATGAAATACATCAAAAGATCATACTATAAAACTGGATTCATTACAAGGTAAAATGCAGATTTAAACTAGTAAAGTGCATATTGTAGCCCATAGGAATACTAAAGTGCTATTGCATCAGCCACAGTATTCTCTTCCAGATATAATTTGTCGGCTGTATAAACAGTTTATAAAGATAACAACTTGCTAGTGCTACAAACGGTTTCGTTGCTTTCTACTAAAGGTAGCATGCGTGTTTAATAAAACTCAAACCAAGAAACATTAAAATGTCAAACCCTTTTTCTTACGTATAAAATATACCGTAAGTAAATATCTGCTTAAGCTGAAAACTATCCTCTGGGACGTGTCAGCACTTCTAGGTGTGACTCAAATCCCATACTACGGCATATTGGTTTAATCCATTTTTTCCTAGAGATGGTATGAATAGGAAAAAAGAATAAAATATGGGAATCATTTTCAGCAGTATTTTGTGGGCATAGGGAACAGAAACCATCTCTATCATCTATTTTATTGCCCCTCCACTTTGATGTGTTGCATTTTATCTGCAAGACATCAAAGCGGAACTTCATATATAATGATTTAGCCAATGGGGGTTGTATTTCATCTAGATATTCCTCAAAGACAGAGAAAGGTTTTATAGATAAGAACTGCAACGTCAGCCTTCCTATTTTGGGAAAATGATGTATACTATTTCCTACGTACATCCAATAAGTATACTTTAAAGCTATTTTTGACAAAGATGTAAGAGAGTGGGGGGCATCCTAAAAGCTGTTCAAGCTTAGTTTATAAAACCAGCTTCAAATATAGCGGACCCTTGGGAGTACAGTATTTTTATCAAGTTGCAATATCTCAGTTAGCCCATCTTTGTAATTTTTAAGTTCCGGCGTAGTCCACAAGCGGACCCAAAACAACTTGGGTCTTAGCACAGCTTGATGATCAATTCGCCTAATATTTGTGTCATACGAGATGGGAATCATAGGTGTGCGTACTGGTAGTTGTAATAACATTCTTAGAAATGTATTTTCTTCTCTAACAAGCATATTCTGGCTGTTAATCCCCCAAACTTCTGCACCATAGAGGCTAGCAGATTGTGCCCTATATTTATAAACTTCTAGTGCGGGTGACACTGCCTTAGATACACTATTCTGTTGTTTCTTTACAATTGCCATGGCATTTTGAAGCAAAACTAGCTTAGATTTTTGGATATGAGGTTTCCATGACAATTTCGTATCCAGTGCAATACCCAGGTAATTAAAGTTGGGGACATATTCCAATTTTTCCTTCTGGACGAAAATATTTTTCTTAAAAGATTTATGTGGGTTTACAGCCATATACTTTGTTTTATTTGAATTAATTTCAAGCCCTTTTAGCATGCAAAAATCATTAAAACTGTCTAAGAGATTTTGTAAACCCTTGGGTGTTTGCGATATTAAAATCGTATCATCAGCAAAAGAGTAATGCTAGGACGGGCACCCCTCCCAACTTCGGGGAGTCATGATTGCAATTTTGAAGATGTTGCACAATGTCATTCACATATAAGGAGAAGAGGGTTGGTGCCAACACACATCCCTGCCTTACTCCTCTTTTTATCAGGACTGCTTTCAGGACTGCTTCCGTAAGTTCGCCCCCAGGTCCCCATCTGACTTTTGCATAGTTATCATTATGAAGCCTCACAATCTGTATCAGAAGATCGCCGGGGACTCCCTGGGTTTTTTAACAGTCACACAGAGAATTTATAGGAATAAGATCAAAGGCAGCCTTCAAATCTATGAAAGCTATATACAAATGTCATCCCTTTAGAATAGTATACTTCCAGGCTACACATAGTAATCTAAAAACTTGATCTATCTTGCTAGTTTTTACTCTAAATCCTGCTTGATATTGAGAGAAGATGTTATTTTCCTCCAGCCAGTTATTAAGTTTTGCTAAAATCTGCTTAGAGTAAACCTTTTGTAATGTATCTATTAGGCTTATTGGCCTATAGTTGGCAGGATCTTGGTGATTACCCTTCTTCAAAATAGGAACTATTTCGGCCCCCTTCCATGAGTCTGGTATTGGTGCCCCTGTGGCCAAAGCATTACAGAGTAAGTTTCGATACGGTGCTCAGACTGTTTTGTCATGCATTAGAAGGTCACCTGGGATCTTACCAGGGCCTGGGGATTTTCCTGGTTTAATGCCTTCTATTGCTACCACTGTATCATCTATTGTAAAAATGGGAGTACTATTTGAACCATACCAATTAATTTCCAGAGGGTTTTTTCCATACTAGAGGAATCGTTAACCACTGGTTCTGCAGCATCAGAATATAAGGTTGAAAAGTGGTTGCTCCATGTACCCTGTTCCAAAGAATGGTCTAAACCGGGGTTACCGATTTTTTTTCCTCGGGCAAGTGCCTTCCAGAAACCAGCAGAATCCTTCTTTTTTGCTGCTACAATCAAATCGTTCCAGTTGGAGTCATCCCAGTTCTTTTTTGATTGGGCTCTTAATTTTTTATACTTTGCCCTGCTACCTCTTATTTTTAGTGTATTATTATATCTTATTGCCTCTATCAATTGAGACTTTGCTTCCTGACAGTCCTTGGTGAACCAAGGATTGTGCAATTTATTTTTATTGAGGGTTAATTGCTCCTGCTTTCGGGAATTTTTACTCAGAATCAGTTTGAATTTTTCTTCCATAATACGATGGATATATGTAATCGGGATCTTACATAGAGTGGTATTTATATAAGGCAAAAGAACATCTGAGAAAGTATTGTATATCTTTGTCATGATTTCATGATTATCTACAATAGTAGGCCATTTTAGTGCTCTACGATTATTGCTAACCAGTGGTTGTAGTTGGTTCCCAGTATTTGAATTAGTCCCCAATTCCCAAGATTCTAGGAAGGTTCCCTCCACTGTTAAACATAATGGGTAGTGGTCGCCATCTTCTCCTAATTCAACTTTTAGATCTAGTAAACTACTCCATGTGTTAAAACTAGCTAATATATAATCAATTTTACTTATAGTAGTACCTCTTTTAAAGGTATATGCGCTTGGGCTATCAGATGGTAGCCTACCATTGCAGGACCTCAATCCTTGCCCTAGGACAAGTCGAACCAACTGGATTGCTGCAGTTGTGCAAGGGTCAAAAGTGCCAGCATCCAGCAGCGGAATTCCTTTTGTCATATTCTCCTCTTTTAGAATGTTCTCCAAGCCCACTACTGGCTCGAACTTACGATTAAAATCTCCACCTATGGATATAGATGAGCTGGAATCAATAGAGCTCAAGAAATTATCCAATAGCTCTATCTCTGGCGATTCTGCACTAGCTACTCTCGGTCTGTTGTAGACATTGAGCAAGTAAATATCCGCTCTATTAGTTTTTTATATTTTTATCCCAATAATATCTTGAGATGGTAGTTTTAGTTCCTCAATTTCTATCTTTTGCGAGATTTTAGCCCATATTACTAATCCCCCGATGGCCTTCCTCTAGTTGAGGGAACTACATTAACGCTAAACGTTCTATAACCCAATTTATGAGGTGGTTCCAAAGCCCAGGTTTCTTGTAGTAGACATATATCATGTTGGCTCATATACTCCTGCAAACCAGGATCAATTAATTTTTGTTTCCGACCTGCAATATTCCATGATATTAAACGCTTTATTGTATACTGAGATTCATCATCACTGTATGGTAAGCTTGTAGATGCCACGTCTGCTTCTATGACTACATGACCTGGTTCAGACAACTCTTGGGAGTTTAGGTTATGGCTTTCTAGTGAAGGCCCTCCTTCAGCCTTTCCGAGCAGATACATAGGTATATGAGAAAGCTTGTCACTCTGTACACTTGTAGTTTTCTGCATCGTTAGTCAATCAACTGCCTCCAGGTCATTTTGGGTCTTGGTGGAGTTGTGTATTTGTTTGGAATCTGTGGACATTGGTTGTCTCTTTCCTGTCTCACTAGGGAGCTTGAATTTAGAGGTGCTCTTAGATCCAATGCAATCAAATCATCAACCAGACTCTGGGATTTAAGCACGAGTAATATTGTATCTAGGGATTCACTTTTACTTGATAGCCTTTCCGCTCTTATTATATCAGAACGAATCACTGAGAGGCATGCATCTTATCCAATGTATGGCCTTATTTTTCAGTGAATCCTCATCTTCCCTATAGGAGGAGAGAGTTAATTTGGGGACATTAATCATAAAGATTTTTTGGTCCGCTAGTCTATATCCATCTTTAGGTTTGATGTTAGAGGTATTCTGCCTAAGATTAGTGTGTTAGCATTACTCTAAGGGTGTGTCCATTGTCTTGGTGTTTTAGGAACCTGGGAATTATCCTTTGGCATTTTACTGTATCCTTGGACTCCCTCCATGGGATCCTGTCTCCCCATATTTCCGTTAGATGTGAGGTTCCCAATTAAAACTTTTAGGTTGGTGACCTCTTCCGCTAGAGAGTCTAGCCTCTGCGTTAACACTACTATCAATTGAACATTATGATTATCTTGCAGCCCATCAGCCAGTAATTTATTCTCACTCAAAGAAAGAGTTTATTTTTGCTTTAGCTTGCTGGTGAACATTTTGTAAGCACGGTGATTGAATAGGGTTCTGGGATGCAGATGGAATAATTCCATCGTCTAATGATGCTAGTAATGAATACCTATTTGAGCACTCTGTTGATGGTGTACCCTCCTTGCCCCTATCACTACAGTACGAACCCTCAGCAGCTAATTTGTTAGCTTCCTGCAACACTTGTGTGTCTCTATCAACGGGCTGTATTAGATTTAATTGCAGAGTGGCTGTTCTGGAGGGTACAGTTACAATAGTTGCACATGTTTGACCGAGTCTAGAAGTGCTGTTGTTCTGGGGATTCGCCTCACTTTTTCTATAAAAGGCAGTGAGCTTAGATTTTTGTTCATTAACTGTTTTGCATTTACTATTCAATAACGACTCGACTTCTATCAAGTCATCGATTTTTTCCAAAGTGCAGTTCTCCGTAGCATTTTTCCTGATTTTTATTGATTTCCCCTTATCCAAACCCTCCATAGCTTTCCACTTTCCCATGTTAGCAGAATAAATAGCCAAAATCTTAGGAATAATAGTCGTATTTCCCTTCTTAGGACACTATGTCTATCTAAGCGTGTCTAACAACCTTAATCAACAGAAGTAAAAGTTAATTAGAATAATCACAAATTTTCCGGGTTTTTCAACAGTCTTGATAGCTGTAGTGGTTTACGAGTTCTTGGCACTGGTGATGATCAAGGGAGTAAAGCAGTGCAAATTTTCTCGGCAATGGCATTGAAAGGCTTACATGTTTCAGTTAAATGTAGTGACCATTTCCAAGCAAAAAGTGGGTGGTAAATAGGAGAGGTATAGGAGGCTTACCAACTGACCGGCAATGCGACAGGAATATCGGAGCCAAGAGGGGTGGCCCTGCCCTGCCTCTTCCTGGCGCTGATGGGTGCAGGACGGGCCCACCCTTGGCCTGGGCTTGGCCCGGGCGCTGCCCACGTGCGTCCCATGCTGCCGGAGTGCGAAGCACCTTAGGAGGCGTTGGGATGTAGCTCAGCCTGTGCTAGCTGTCAGGGATTGTGGGAATTGAAGTCCCCAGCGGTGGCGGTCTCACCCGCGACGGCTCTCCCTGCGATGGTAGAGTCCAGGAAGCACCTCCTCACAGGTTTAGGACAGGGTGAGCAGTGTACTCCGCCCTGTATTGGCAGCAGGATTCCCAGCGATCAGCAGTTGCTCCCGCGCTGCGGGAGTGCGAGGCGCCTTAAGAGGCGCTAAAATGCAACTCCACCTGTGCTTGCTGTCAGGGATTGTGGGAATTGAAGTCCCCAGAGGTGGCGGTCTCACCCGTGACGGCTCTCCCTGCGATGGTAGAGTCCAGGAAGCACCTCCTCACAGGTTTAGGACAGGGTGAGCAGAGTATTACGCCCTGTATTGGCGGCGCAATTCCCAGCGATCAGCAGTTGCTGTTACCTAGCGCTCCCTAACCTAGTTTTGCCTAGGGTGGGAGATCTGCCAAGAATCCCTGCTGGGTGATCTAACTCCCCATTACCTGTGGGCAAGTATCCTCTGTTTAAATGAGGAAGCAGATTCGTATATATAATAAACGGTGCCCATGCTGACATATGTAGGGCTATGTCAGGCCGGAATTGTTTATATGAGCTAAATAGCATTGTCGCCAACCGGGCAATAGTAATAACCCATGACATTTTGCACAGTGAACTCTATACATCATACTGAATGTTCAAGGTCTCAGGATAGTGTGCCTACAAAGTTGAAATGTAAGCAAATGCAGTTTCGGGAAATGCTATCCTGCACTGACACGTACGCGAATGTGTGTCAAAAGTCACCGCATTGCAGAAAGAAGGCAACTTAAGAAACGTGAGCATGAAAAATGGCATTGTTTCTGACCGGGCCACGTGACACCCACTCCTTGCTCGTAAGGTGAAAAAGCTATCTCTAATAAATGCAAACAAGGTCTAAAACATAAAGGTCATCAAAAATAGAAAAATCCTAAAATCTAAAAGGAATCACTGCCTCCTTGACACTAAAAAGCATAATGAAATCCACATTTTTTTAAAAATTTGAAAACAATAACAGCCATTCAATAAAAAGTCATTATAAAAGCAAGTTTTAAAATGACATATATTAGCAAGAAAAAAAAGTCGAAATAAAAAGGTCCCACGGCTCAAAATGGCCAGATTGTTTAAATGTTGTGAGAAGAAGACGAAACATTGCTGTTCCCAGCTACCGCTGCGATGTTTCCACAGGCACCCATCGAATCAGATCCATGTAGCAAATATGTTCCCATCCAGCCCACTCAGCAGCTGCCAAATGGGGGTCAGCCAGTGCAGAATCCGCAGAAACAGAGCCAAGATCCAGTTCACCAGGAGCAGAAGCATCCCAGAGGGATTGTAAAATCCCTTCATGAGCAACGGCAAGTGCCATTGACAAAAGTACAGGTGGGCAGTTAACGGGCCTACCAGTAGGACAATGTCCTGTGACTGAACCGATTGTGTCCCCAGGCATATGTCCAAAGCACACTCGAAAGCACACAGAAGACAACAGAATATGGGCTGCACGCAGTGTAGTCACACAGACCGGAAGGACAAGAACCAATGTTCTTTGAGTTCCTGAAGCAAGGGTGCGCCAAAGCAGTGCATCATTCGTTCACAACACAGGAGCACATGTGTAAGTGCCAATTCCATTCGCCCTCGTGATGAGACATTCATTGCGGAGCTGAAGATATAGAACCACAGTCCGGACAATCATGAGCAGGACCAGCGGAAGACGTCACAAAACGCTTCCAAACATGGAGTGTATGAATGATGGAATAACTCAGAAGACTGTCTGCAAAGTACTAACTGAACCAGAGCCAATGGTCTCAAACAAAGTGCGACACTCCCGCTGTAGTCAACATATTAAAAATGTGGTGCACAAGCTCCCCAAAATAGTGTGGGAATTTTATGCATAGTAGCAACTGTATTTCAAAAAAGAACCTTGCAACTTGAAGATCAAATTAATCCTGTGCAGATATTAAGGCCACTTCTTTCAAGAACAATGAGGCTTTCAATCTGCTCAAGGAGTCAAAGCGCACGTCGAAAGATTAATCGAAGGCCAAAGCGTCACCTCCTTAACTGTACGGGCAGATGGAAATAATACTTGTGTACAACAGGTCACGACTACAGAAACCGTCACCAGATAGGCAATTTCCAGTTTCATTCCGGAGCAACTCTGATCGTTCAACATGAAATAACTCCCATTCAAGTACAATCTGAAGGCCGCACAGAATATAGCAGCTGGAGAACCCTTCAGATAGCAGGATAAATTAGCTACAGGCACATTACATGTGCCGTGCAGCGAAACTTCCCTACACACTGAGGAATGTCTTAAAGTACTCTCACAGCCTGTGATGCTAAGATAAACTTCAGTCTCTCCATTCCTACAGCAGTATCCAAAAGGTAAGATCTATGACTCATGTACATACCCTTTCCACAGCACTTCATACCTGCCTACTTGATGGTGTTGTAAACAGTATTGAAAGTGAAATGTCGAAATCCTGTGGATTATCCAATCCGCGGAAGGTGTTTCTGCAACTGTGAAAGGCAATTTGTCCAACTTCTCTATGTGTAACATGGTGTATGTCACATATTTCCTTGCCATGATCTTTTGCTATAAGATTGTATGGTAAAAATAGATTTGTGGCATTAAGGTGTCGCCAAGGTATGCAACTGGTGTGAAGTGTCTGAAGAGTCCAGCTCAGTAACATGATAGCCCTAAGCTGTGATTGCTCATGATGTAAGTAGACATGCCACCCTGTATGATGTTTATTGCAGGTGAGACAATGCTACTCAGAGAGTGTATTCTAATAGACAAGATGGTCATACAATTAACGACTACTGCCAGAGCCCTTTCTAAATTCTCCCTGCCAATCCTGCATGGTCTCTGCACAACCTCCTGCTGGGAAACTTTACAAACTTCATTATGTATTGCATACAAGAAGCGCTTTTGACATGGTTTTCGAGGACCTAGGAGAAAGTCCAGTAGTCCCATGTCATCAGAAAGAAGGGACAAGTATTGTTTCACCTGAGCCAATGTTGAAGTCTTTAGCCAATCAAGGCACAACTTCTCAACATTATAAGTTGTTACCACCCCCAAGTGTTATGTCTGCGCGTAACATGGGATGGGCCTATTAATCATAAATCCTTTTGTGTCACTGATGAAATGTGCCTGCCATCAGTTGGTATCTAACGGCCACACTAACCATTCCTCATGACTGGTACCTAATGAAGTGTATGTGCCATTGCGAAGCACAGTGTCTAATTTTTTCTCCATATAATTTGTAAACTGCTGCCAGTCTGCAAAATGTGCAAATGTGGAACTTTTTGGTGTGTTTAATTCCTTTATCTTAGCCAGGCCAAGACATGATGTTTGTTGCACAGTTTTGTTCGGAAAAATCATTTGACGTGGTATAAGGCATGCTCTAAACAAAGCCTCATTCCCCTGAGCCTGCCGATCTTTAGTTCCTCAAATCAATATCACATCTACTGTGTACCTCCAAAAGTCAAACCCTTGTGTGGACAACTGGGAGAGAAAAGATGCTGAATAAATCAGCTTGGTGTTTGTAAGCATATTTTTCTTTGCTGGTGATGGTATGAACCTATAATAGTAAGATCCTGGGTCTGTTGAATCGTGACCTGAAAAATATGAAAACTTCTGTGCAAATGTTCTGGAGCTACCCTGAGGTGGTGTAGGGCAGTGTTCCCATTGTGTGCAATTAAATACTGCACATGGAGTAGTTGTTTTATGCAAGAAATGATGGCCATAATGCTGAAAACAGAACATTTCATCATAGTTAACAATACCCAAATACAGTTCAATGGAATTATAAACAGTTGAATGCTCTAGATCTTCTAGTATATCATGCACTGCATTAATGTCTCAATCATCGTATAGAACTAGGAGTGATAAAGTCATTCAATGAACTTTTGAAAAAATTTGGAATTTGTAAAAGTTCAGTAGGACCAAATATATCATAAGATACCCTATCCTAAACAAATTCCATCAGGAACTGGAACAGCAGAAATGTTCACCAGGGTAAGGTCTCTTTGCACTTTCCGTGATGAAGAATGTGGTTTCAAAACCAAGTTCACAAGTTCAATAGCAGAGCATTCTGGGAGATAGTGCCCATTTAGAAGCAGGAAAAAGACTGTCACCAAACCAATCCAAAGGAAAAATAATGACAGTGTAATCCAAAGGTGCAGCCATCGAGTAACAAAATACGTCTTCTTCAGCCAAAAGTAAAATATACGCAGTCTATCTCGAAGAGGTGGAGGTAAATTTGATGCATCCGAAGAGAAGCCATCATATTTTATGAAGTAGCCAGAGGCTGTTTGATCTATTTTTGCCAGATCTGGGATTTCCGTAGAACTTGGAGTTTGCTCGTACTGTGGTACATTGATGTAAACATCATCCGATTTGGGTTTTAGAACTGAAATAGGTGTTTCCATACATGTTGTTTGTACGGTAGTGGTTGACGTAGCAGGTAGAAGAGACACTTCATTGCTAGATGGTCCCCAGCTGGGCAGAAGAAGCTTCATCAATGAGCAAAGCTTCCAACGGGATTTACTGTATGGTAGTGAGAGAAGATGGGTAACAACCCAAGGGCCCACGCGGTCTACTGTGTAGAACCTGCTACATAATATGGTTTGATGAGATCTATCAACACAAATCTCTTGTTTGTGTAACCAGTGACGCGTGGTATTAGGGCAGTTCTTGTGCCTTCATCAGCCAAGACAGGTACAGGCGCTCTATAAGATGGCCCAAATTCCTTCTTGTCCACTGTCTTCTCCCAGACCAGGTCCCCAATCTTAGGGATCCAACCAGTGGTCACTAGTGCTTCCTTCACTTCTCCAGTGGTGGTGCATTTTACTTGGATGCTGCTTTGTGCATAACGGAAGCTGTTGAGTTCCTATAAAACATCCAAACGTTCATTGATTTCAAATGGTGTTGCTGCCTCCACTGTGATGGGACTATCAAGGTCTGACACCCAATTCTTAACCCCGAACAGTATCTCATAGGAAATCCGACCACCCAGGGATTTTCTAGGCAGATTGTTTAGTGCTCTTTGGACCCTAAATAGGTGATGGACCCAACTGCGACCTGAGCCTAATACCCATGTGGTTTCTTCTCCACACACGAATTTCCCTAAGGATGGTATGGGGAAGAATACAGCACATTAAATACAAAACAGAGAGGGGGTCCTGGGGAAGTTTAAGAGACCAGCGAGGATTAAGTCCCCAACCATAAGTGAACAAACGAAAGAAATCCTCGGGTCTGAGTACAAGATGATGCAAGAAAAGAGACAGTAGAGATTATCTCTAGGTGCTTCTGGAGGAGTCCCTTAATTAGGACAAAATCCAATTACCCACTGAAGTGGCATGCTTCATCATCTGGGATTCTCCTCTTGACGGGGATGCCTAGACCCGCGAAAGGCTACAACCTCCTCACTGTGAGGAGGGAGCTCAGGGATGTTTTAGATCCTGCTCTATATAGGATATACTAAATCCACCAGATGAGAAGGCCCTGGATCGGTTGGGTAATAGGCACCGCAGTGCAGAAAAACAAGTCTCAAAAAGTGAGGGAAGTGATACTAAAACTAGCTACCAGGAGTGACAGGAACTTTATTAATTCGTTCCCAGTGCCAGGATTAAAAACAGAGCACCTGCAGTATAAAATAATGACTGCATGTGACAAAAGAAACCAGGTCTACATGTTTCAGCCTAAACGACCCATACTAGTGTCACGGCTTTCGTCAGGACCCTAAGGGAAGTGCTACTGCGAAGAATACAAAGTGAGTAGTGAGAATGTAAAGAAAAAGTGATAAATACAACACCAGTAATCCCACTTTTGGAGTGCTTGATTTACTGGTCGTACCTGTGGAAGACAGAAGCAACAGGAAAAAATCAAGCATGTAAACGTCTCTTAAACAAGTTGTTGCAGTGACATGACCATCTGGGATATTTTCCTCATGCTTAGTCTACTGTGTTAGTACAAAATTTGAAATAAAGTAAAATCATTGCGTACCCGTGGTTTACGGATAAGAAGCCTCACCTCAACCTGGCCACAGCTCAGGAGAGAGGCACCGCTCTGTAAAAGGATGTCAATGTGTCAAAGATACATTCAATATTCAATAGGACACACCTCCTATAATGCACATTGTGTTGAAAATGCTGTTCACATAGTTAACTGAAGCACAAAGTTCTGGAAAATGGACTGACTGCCGTCATGCAGAGAGACCTGCCTGGAGTGAGGTCTATGTGTAGTAGCATGAACACTGTTCATCATCAGATGTGTCTCAATAAAGTTTTAAAAAAAGTGAAAGATGAAAATACTTTTCTTAAAAATAAGAAACGCTTCTGTTCTTATAAGAAATGTGTAATAACCTGTGGTGTTAAGGGTTTTATGCATTATAGCCAGCGTCATGTAATGGCTAGACTGTTAACTGTGACAACTCGGTTATCGCAAAAGCTTACAGTTGCTTTGTTGTATCCCCTCTTGGATGTAAATCAATGCGTGAGCCCTTCTAGCCCGATCTCCTGTATGTCTTCCTAATCTACAATCTGCCTTAGTCCATTATTGTCAGTAAGTATAAGTTTAAAACTACAGTAATGTGCAGATATTGTGACAAAGGGATAATACACTGTCAGCATGCCATGTCGCAAATCTATAGTACTGGTGACTCCGTTAAAATAAAAACGTGTCGGTTAATTTTCGGTAGTTAGGTATGACATAGGAACAAAACTCATGCGTAGGGTCCCGTGCATAATAGTGAGACGCGAGCCTCAGAGTCTGAGGTGAGACTCTGAAGCTGTGCACTACGCTGAGAACAAAGCGCTGGCAATAAGTGAATGGGCGTTTGTAGTTCCGCACCATTCTAAAGAGAAATGTCACTCACCTGACTGGCGGTACCCCGGGCGGTCTCGTAGCTGCAACCGGAGGTACTCGAAGGCGGGAGAGCGCTGAGTTAAATAAGCGTACAATAATACAATGTCTCAGCTGGTAATCATTCGGGGGGGGGCAGATCTGTAGAGAGTGCAAATCTCTCAGAGAGGGGAAGAAAGGGAGACCATGATAGAGTTTGGTAGAAAGAAGAAGTTTCTTATTTGGAAGTAGTTATATCAGCACTACAAAACGTTTTACGTAGAAGTAACCAAAAACTACAATAGTGTACTGGACGTGCTAGTGAAGATGTGGTTACTTCTACATAAAACTTCAACGTAAAACGTTTTGTAGTGCTGATATAATTACTTACAAATAAGAAACTTCTTCTTTCTACCAAACTCTATTGTGGTCTCCCTTTCTTCCCCTCTCTGAGAGATTTACACTCTCTACGTATCTGCCCCCCCTGAATATTGTGACAAAGGGATAATACACTGTCAGCTGAGACATTGTATTATTGTTTGGTTACTCTACCCGGGTCTCAACTGGGTTAACGGGTTGTCTCCTGTACTACGTATCTATGAGTTAAATAAGCGTGGCGCGTAACGTGCGGCATGACGCTGCCGCTGAGCATGATGGAACACGTAGTTCCAAAAGTGCCGCAAGTAATGCGTTTAGGGAATGCTGTATGCACTTAATGACTTGCCATGCAGCTCTGTGGATAACGGTCCCAGCTGGCGCCAGGCCTTCTGAGAGGTACAATTCAAAAGCGCACAGTGAGGGTACACAGTGTTAAGGAAATATAATACAGGAATCGATAGGACCCTTTCAATGCTGTTAGAATGTCCAATCTGTGATTAATTCCTCCCCTGACACTAGGAGAGCACAGTGTAGTTTGAAAATAGTGTAAATGTTCTCAATGGGATTCAAAGGTAATGGACGGTACACTTGTAGCAAAATTAGTGGGTCCAAGTAATGTGAAAATACCGCAAATCATCATCATGTTGTGGATGTATAGTCAATGATCTCGCCTGACAAGACACCCAAAAACTCCATCTAAGTGGTGTGAAACTCAGTATATTCAGTCTGTGAAGAGTGTTGACATCTGAATAGCAAACAGCGAAGGGGGAAGACACCCCCTCTCAGAAAACCCTGTCCAAGACTAATGTGTTTAAATACTGACAGTTGATTAGTGGGTTGCAGGAGGGAACAGACATCTTCTAGTATGTGACCCAGTCTCTAGAGTGCAGTCCAAGGAATGTCATCGTTTAACCTTCTGCTATCACTATGTAGTCTGTAGACCCATCTCTGTTCTCTAATGAATAGGCACCTGGCTATATCAGATATGTGGGTGGGGATGTGTGGTTGTTCTAGCACTGTCCAACTCAGTTCATCTGCAGTGTGATTTTTTTCAAGAAAGTGGTTGGTGAGTTTGGTTCGTTGCTTGCTTCTTGCAACAGATGGTGCTTTTATGTTCCATGATTCTTGTTTTTATCTTGCGCTTGGTCATGCCCACATACTGGAGTCCACATGGGCATGTCACCAGGTATATGAGCCTCTCCCTGTTGCAGCTGGTATGGAGAACAAGCCTCCAAGGTCTGTCTGTTCCTATGTCAATTGAAATGGTATGTCTGGTTTGTGGGCACACTGCACAGGCACCACAGGGAAAGTATCCTTTTATTGCTGACTCCACAGCATGCCCTGTTCACGGCATTGGCTGCTCCTAGGTCATGTGTGGACAAGTTTGTCTCTAAGGTTAGTGCTCTTTTTGAAGGCGAACAGAGGTTCCTGGATCGGAGTGTTGCCAATGTTGAGAATTTTCCAGTTCTTTCTTATGCTCCTTTGGATCTGGTTGGAGAGAGTAAAGAACGTGTTAACGCACGTGATCCTAGAGACCTCCTCTTTTTGCGAGGCCATCTCAATTAATGCCTCTCTGTTGCTATTCACAGCTCTCTTAAAAGAGCGTCGGATTAGTTTGGCCAGCTAGTGCCTTCTCCTTAGTTGGATAGAAAGAGTTCTGACATGCTCGTTGAATTTCTCCTTGGAGGAACAATTTCTTCGCACACGTATAAACTGCCCGTACGGCAGATTGTCCCATAGGGATTTAGGGTGGAAACTATTGTAGGACAGGAGGGAATTGCGAGCCATGGGCTTCCTGTATAGTACCGTTCCGAGACCCTCACCTGTGGGGAAGATGAGTATATCCAGAAAGGGCAAGCTGATGTTGCTGAATTCTACTGTGAATTTCAAGAATTCATTCCTGTTGTTGAGCCATTGATAGAACTCGTTGATGGTATTCGGATCCCCCCTCCAGATGACGAACACGTCATCAATATAACGTTTCCAGAGGAGGATATGGCTCCTGTAAGGGTTACTTTCCGTCAAAACGTGGTCCTGCTCAAACAAATGCACATACAGGTTAGCTAAGCTGGGTGCGAAAACGCTGCCCATGGAAGTACCCAATATCTGAAAATAAAGGATATCCTCAAAGCGAAAAAAGTTTTCCTTCATGGCTATTCGGGCACACTCTATGATGAAGTGCACCAGAGTGATGGTGTCCAGGTCCCTGTTGCTAAGCAAAGTGCTCACCGCAACCAGAGTTTCGTCTTGGGGGATGCACATATACAAAGACTCGGCGTCAAATGAGACCAGAAAATCTCTGGTGTCATCGAACGGAGTATCCGTTAGCAGCTTCAGAACATCTTTGGTGTCCTGGAGATAGGTGGGCATCACACGCACCATGGGGCGGAGAAAGTGGTTGACAAAGGTAGAGAGTGGCTCCAAAAGAGACCCAATGCCGGAAATGATGGGCCGCCCAGGAGGGGGCCTTTGGGCCTTATGTATTTTGGGCAATACATAGAAATAAGGAGTCACTGGATGTGAAGTGGTGAGAAAAGTGGCCTCTTTGGATGTGTGCAAATGCTTGACCCTCATGTGCAGCTAGAATTAAACCTAACCTTTGATTTGAATTTTGTATAAACCGATCCCCCACTCCAGGAATCTGAGGAAATGGAATGTTTTGCGCACTTAGTTGGTAGGAGTACTTTGTGGGAAAGCCTTTCAGCAGGTGGGTGCCATCGTGTGCAGCGTTGGTAGCCACCATGATGTATTGATTTATCCTTGTACTTGTACGAGCTATTGCAGCAACTGCAACAGTTTGCACTGTTGCTTTTGTGACTTCATGAGCCATTGAATTCCCTGCAATGTGTACGCCTACACGTTGGTGACTCAGGGTGTGAATCACATGAATATGTGGCAAGCATGCTTTCAGCTTATCCACCTGTCCCCAAAGCATTTTATGCTTTATTGTGTACCCGTTGGAGTCTCTGAGTCCATTCTGGCTCCAATAAAGTAAGTATTCATTGTATCACTGAACACAATAATATGAATCACACACTATGAGTGTGGGGAATCTGGGATCTGCATTCTCCAGGGCCATAATCAAGGCTCTGAGTTCTGCCAGCTGTGCAGTGCAGTCACCCATTGACTGAGTGTAGGCCTTTTCAGGATGGAATTCTCCATCCCGCATGCGCACTTTTACAGCTGGTCATGCTTCTGAATATTGATGGTTTTTCCCTACTGCACGCTGTGCAGAGTCATCAGTATAGATGATGCAATCATACTGACCATGAGGCATGACTTCATTAGGCAGGGGATATTCATGTTCGTGTTGTTGGAAAGCTTTGGTTTGTAATGTAGAGTCATAGACGTAGGGTCCGATTCACAAAGGTAAACTGAGACGAAAGTCTAACTTTATGACTTTTGGTATTCACAAAGGGCATTTACGATTAGTAAAGTTAGACTTTTGTCTCAGGTAAACTTAAGTTTTGGTCTTAAGATTAACTGAGACAAAAGTCTAACTTTACTTCTCGTAAATGCCCTTTGTGAATACCGAAAGTCCTAAAAATAGACTTTCGTCTCAGTTTACCTTTGTGAATTGGGCCCAGTGTCTACATCTGTTGCGGTGAGAGAGGTGGCCCATTGTATCCCTCTTGTACGTAAAGCTTTTGTGCTAGGAATGCTGGCCTTTGTCACAGCCTTTAAGGCCAGAACTGCGGTAACGCAATTATTCATCTCCCCTGAGCCAATGGTCTCTCTCTCTCTACGGCAGTCTGTACCGCCTTCAGGATTTTTTCTGTCGGTGTAAAACGCATTTCAGCAGTAGTGTACAAATGCAATTTATATGTAATTGGTACTGTGTCACCTTCAATGAATGTAACGTGTGTACCCCGATGCTCCTGCTATTATTCGAGTCACCAGGTTTGTGGCATTTACATGTGTGTGTAAGTGTTTTGAAGCTATCATGTCAGCTTGGAATGAACGTAAAATGTGTGTGTTTTCAGTTGTCCAAGGTGCACCTGAAAAGTCTGGATGGATCAAGTCATAGAATGGTTTAACCCCTTCTGCATAATCTGGAATTAAGTTCTACCAAAATATAGGAATCCCAATATAGATTAGATGTCTTCAATGTGTTTGTAAGAGCGCACACTTTTCTAGGAAATGTGTTGCAAGGCTTTTTGCCTTCACTTGAAAGTTTGTGTCTTAGAAACAGGGCATTGAGATGGACATTTTTTGATTTTTTAAAATTAAATGTGTAGGCCATATGAACAAATCCCAGTATAATGCGATCTACTCTTTCTCAATTGTGTAGACAGGTCATCATCCATCAAGTATATATCATCCACATAGGACAGTGCCAGATCATAAAAATTTTGTAACAGTTCTGTCACCCGGGCTGAAAATGAACCGGGGCTGTTCTTATACCCTTGAGGCAAACGACAGAACTGTTTTTGAGAACTGAGAGCACTGAAGCTTGTCAAATACCTGCTTCCAGGCTCTATATTTTGGCAGAAAATTCCATTAGAGCAATCCTGTGTTGTTTTGTATTTTTTGCACACTATTTTATTCATTAGTGCTGCGCTATGCTCATTTCGTACAGTAAATGTGTATGTAGCTTTGTTTAGGTTTCTGTAATCTAATACTAGACGATATGAATGGTCTGGTTTCATTACTGGAAACAAGGGGCTATTCATAGGAAAGGTGCAATTTTCTATTACACCTTAGTATTGAAGTTGTGTGAGTATTTCTCTAACCTGTTTTTTAACATAATTTTTGATGGGGAATTGTCTTTGAGGCTGTGGTGTTGACATCACTGGTATTATGTGATAACGGGAACCGTCATCCCACCCCACATGGTTGTGGTATAACGCAGGAGGTAGCACTAATGCCCACTCCGTGGTGTAAGAATTCTTTACTGACTCTGGAACAAGGTCGGAAAAGGCAGGTAAAATTACCATTTCTCCGTTTGGGCAATCCATGACAAACTTTGGTGGCAAGTCTTTTTCGGCCAAGCGAATGTCATAGCCAAATGACAAGTTCTCCCAAAAGAGAACATTTATTGGGCGTTGCATATCCCCCTCAATCTGGAGCTCCATTTTGTATAACTGATGTGCAACACTAACTCTTGTATCCGGTGATGCCGCCTGGATGTAGTCACTCAACGTTACTGCCACTAGTCAATCTATCAGGTTCTGGTGAACTATCATGACTACTGCTGCAGTGGCCAGCATGGTCAGAACCCTTTCCCCATTCAGAAGCAGTGTCCTCAATATCCTTGGCATGCTTTATTTTGAGTCCAGCCACTTTCTTCTTTTTGAATTGAGGCTTTGACTGCTTAGGTGTAAGGATTCCTGCCACAGCTCACCTCTCTTGACTATCACAATATACCGGCATGTCTCATATCATTCCTCCCAACACTTATGAATGAACAAATGTCTTGTACCCTGACTTTTGACCATATTACATGTTGTTGGTAATAGCTAGCTGCAACTGATGTTCCCCGGTTTGTTGGAAAAGGCTTAATAGCTTTTACAAATGTTTTACCATGCATATGCAAGGTCAGGTTCAGGGGCCATGGAAACATCCAGAAAATCCACCAGAATAAGCATCAAGCAATCGGCAAAGATGACCTAAACGTGAACCTTCCGGAAGACGGCTCTCATCAAATTAATCCCCTGCACCTGGTCCTTGCTATAAGCAATTAGAATGAGACCATTGTGAACATTCTAAAGCAATCTTATTTAAAGACCGTCCACACTCCTCCCCTTCACTTAGGGGCTGATTATGATGGTGGAAGTCCCGCCACCGCCAGCCGTGCGGTGGCGAGCCCTCCGCCATCGAACGACGATGGTCCGTCCGCCGAATTATGATAGCGGGGGATCCGGACCGCGACCGTGGCAGGCGCAAAGACCGCCAGCCACGGATCCGCCACATGGAGCGGTCATGATGCGAAAAATGGTGCCGGTGCCTAGCAGGCACCGTCCGCCAAATGACGATGCTGCCTGTAGCCAGCCTTTCCATGGCGGCGAAACCGCCATGGAAAGGCTGGCAGGGATTGGTTTTGGGGGCCTGTTGCGGGTCCCCCTTGTGTTGCGGGGAGGTGTTGGTGCACTGGGGGGGGTACCCATGGTACCCCCCTACATTTCACTGCACTAAGTGGCAGGCACCGCGCAGAACACGTAACTGGCCAATTACCCTCTGTCTCAACGTTAAAAAGGCTAATAGCTAGAACAAAAAAAACAACTGCTACCATCCCACCTACCCCCAAAACTTTCAGTGAAATTCAAATACCACCTGAACTCACTGTAACTCATAATGAAGAGCAATTTCTACTTTATGACAATAAATCTAACGACAAAAGAATTATAATATATGCAACTCCCTAAAACTTACTTAAACTACAGAATTGTAAGACATGGATGTTGGACGGAACATTTAAAATATGTCCGAAACCATTTTTACCAATTATACACAATCCATGGATTGTATCACAATACCAACATCCCCTTTATATATGACCTGTTACCAAACAAACAAACCACTACCTATGTAGAACACTTAACAAAAGTAAAGCAAGAAACTAATAATTACTATCCTCAAAATATTATCATAGACTTTGAACAGTCAATGATACAAGGCATCCTGAAAAACTACCCTCACACAGCAATATAAGGTTGCTATTACCACTTTAATCAATGCATATGGAGACACCTTCAAAAATCTACACTTAGGGCCCGATTCCGATCTTGTAAGGAAAGCCCTCCATATGACTCGGATCTGGAGGGCTTTCCGAGCGAGACGTGCTCCTGGAGTCCGAAGAGCGAGTACGATGCTGCTGTATGCTTACGGACTCGGTTCGCTCGGACTCCCATTGAACTCTATGGGAGCCCATGTACAGACGCTTACACAGGCTCCCATAGCAAAAAAGGGGTGGGCGGGGAAAAGGGTACACCCTGGGGTGGGTACCCCATGTTGCCTGCCACACTGTGCATGCTTGGATCCATGCGCACCCCCCGTGACCGAATCGGAGGGCTCCGGGTAAAGGGGGGCCTGCTATGGCCCCCCGAAGTCTGAATCCGACAGCTGTTTCCTCTGGATGAGACCGAGAAGATACAGCTGTCCAATTCGGGCATCGTACTCGCTCGGTCGGAAAACGGCTCCATTGCGCGGCATGATTCGGCTACGAACGTGTCGGACGGACAGGTTCGGGTTCGTAAACGATTCGCACGGCGCGTACAGGATACTCGCATCGTACTTGGTCGTTCGGAACGGGGGACGATTCGGGCAGAAAGATAGGCTCCGAATCAGATTTGCTCTTTACAAATCCCGTTTGGAGGCCTTCATTACGAGATCGGAATCGGGCCCTTAGTGTAGAATATGCAACTAATAGCAATTTTGCATATGAAATTAAAAAGCTAATTGCACTAGCATACGTCCAAATAACTGATGTAGCAGAATACTACAATCTATTAATAGAAAGCCCCTACTACCAAACAAATGAACATAAACTAAGTCCCCTACTCGACTATTTCGAATATACCTGGGTGGGAAGGCTACACAGATCTGGACACAGGAGACAGCCCAAAGACCACATTCCATGATGGAATGTATATAACAGTACTCTAAACAAAGAAGCAAAAACTAATATCGCTGTGGAAGGATGGCATAATGCTTTCCAAGCCACAACAGGCAGAACCCAACCAACCCTACATAAATTACTACTATCAATCCAAAAAGAACAAAGCTTCCAACAACTAAGGCTTGAACAGTCTGTAACACAACTAGGTCCAAAACTAACTAAACAAACTAAAACAATGTTCGAGCACTTACAATACAAAGTAAGACTCTACCCAAACACTAAAGGGCTAGAATATCTAGAAACAATAGCTAAATCCCTACTTTAAAACAGTAATACGAACTGAATTCTTAAATAAAAATGTCTTTGCAAACATCTAAAATATAAATATTATGTCAATTAATTTTAACATTTTTAAAAAATTATTTGACATAATAAATATATTTTATATATTTAAAAATATCAATAACAATTACAAAAATTACATTTCCCTTCCATTGTAAATAATTCAAAATAACTTACTTTTTTGTTGCTGAAGAATTGAACCCAAACTTCCATAAATAAATCCAAACGTGTAAAAATCCCAAAACATAGTTAAAAGTCCCCCCAAAAAACGGAAAAATACAACTGTGTAAAATATAGTCTGCCGGCAACATATCCATAGACTTGACTCCATTAAAAACCCAAAAAATGTAATTAAAAAAAGAAATGCTCCAAGAAAACCTTAAAAACAAAGGAACTGTAAAATAATTATTAGTTTCCTAGAAACTAATACACAGTTCCTTAACAAAAAAAAAGCATACTTCTCCCAACGGCAACTTCCAAACGACAAAAACCTGTGCAAAAAAACAACACAATCCCTCCCGCACAAATACACAATAAAATCATTAAAAAACACACATAAACATATTAATAACACCATACTCTAAACATAATTAAACATAAAGAACATACCCTAACACCTACCTATCAACGCAATATCCGCATTTCGCATACAAAAAATTACCGAAACGAACCCTCACAAAGAACACAAAATACAAACATTACATACACTATAGACTACCTAACTACCTTCACCCTACACCTAAATTAAGCCTAAAAGTAATTAAATTAAACTTACCGTAACTATGCGACACAGCTTCCAACCGCGAGCTTCTCCCCTCAGAAATGACCTAAAACAACACAGATAGCCTACAAAATACAACTTAGTTTAGAAAATGGCTACCTAATTGAAATAAAAAAAATACTTTTTTACATTAAACTCAATTAACATTAGAAATGTAATACAAAAAATGTTTACAAAATACTAATTAATATTACTAATGTACAAAATGTTTTTTCTTTGCTGTTTAAAAATGTTAAATTATTATAGTAAATATTAGAAAACAAATAATATTTATTATTATACATTAAAATCAAATATGTTAACTTACCAATGTAGTAAAAAAATTGTACTGGTTACTAAAAATGTGAAAAAATGTATTAATGCTAAAACATATTTTCCTTTTTCAAAATGTTTTCTTACCTTGATAATTTTATTTGTATTTACAATTTAAATAATACTATACAAAATATAATATTGTTTATTAGAAAATATGCAAAAAATATAAAAAAGTTCTACAATGAAAACATTGTAACAGAATGTATGTTATTAAGAATATACACTATATGTAATTATGTAATGCATATTTACAATGTAAATAAATATTCTATAACTGTCACCAAAAAAATATGTATTAAAAAAATGTATAAAAACCAGTGGACAACTACATCTTTCATTTGTAAAAAATTTACATATTTAACACATTATCCATTATAAAAAACATAAAAATGTTTCATGCTGACTATACTTAAATATTATATGTTTATGTTTAAATATGTACTAAATATGCAATACATCCAAAAATAAAAAATGTATTATTATTTATCTGTATGACAATATATATATATATCAAACAATGTTAATAAAATAAAATGCATATTATTTCTTTGCTTGCGTCCTTGAATGAAAATAAAGACATAAATAAAATATAAATATTATTTTGTATTTAATTCCTATATTAATTTTTTTTCGGTATTTATAATAAAATAAATATCTAAAAGTAATTGTCAGACATAAATGTATTTTTTTAATACACATATACAACATACTTTTACCACTTAAACATAAATTTTTATCATTAACCTTACTCCAGAATAAAGAACTAAGGGGCTGATTACGATGGCGGAAAGACCGCCACCGCCGGGGCGGCGGTGGCGGTCCCTCTGCCATCTGACTCCCATTTCCCCCGCCACATTAGGATGGCGGGGGGAATCGCTTTGTGAACGCGGCGGTCGCAAAGACCGCCCTCCACGCCTCCGCCACAGGCAATCGTCATGATTGCCTGGTGGAGCAGTCAGCATGGGTAAAATGGTGGCGGTGCCTAGCAGGCACCGCCCGCCAGATTACAATGCTGGCGTCAGTCAGCCTTTCCATGGCGGTGGAACCGCCATGGAAAGGCTGGCGGAGGCTGGGTTCGGGGGCCCGTTGCGGGCCCCCTCTGTGGAGGGGGAGGGTGTATGTGCACAGGGGGGGTACCCATGGTACCCCCCTACATTTCCATGCACAAGGTGGCAGGCACCGTGTGGTGCCTGCCACGTTGTGCATGGTAATGCACTACGTGGCATTATGGCATTGCGAATGGTGCTGCAGCCAGCAGCACTGTCCGCAATGATCAGGGCCCTGGATGTGCCCGCCATAGTGTCAGCAGAGTCCTCCTCTGATTTAAATGAGGAGAAGCGGATTTGTATATATAATAATCAGTGCCCATGATGACATGTCGATGGCTGTGTCAAGCCACAGTTGTTTATATTAGCTAGATAGTGTTGTCACCTACCGGGCAATAATAACCCATGACATTTTATGAAGTGAACTCTATAGATCCTACTGAACGTTCAAGGTGTCATGATAGTGTGCCTACGAAGTTGAAATGTAAACAAATACAGTTTTGGTGAACGCTATCCTGCACTGACATGTACACAAATGTATGTCAAAATCTCCAAATCTCCAGAGCTCCAGAGGGATTAATCTGCTTCAAGTATCCTACCTAGGCCTGGGCGGTGAACTTCGCTCCGTTCGTGGAGTTTGCAGAGTTTTCTGCACTCCGCGGAGCTCGCGGAGTGCAGAAAACTCCACTTCGCGATGTGCAGCAGAGTTTTTCCCGCTCGCGATCGTGAACGGTAAGTTCATGATCGCGAACGGTAAGTTCACGAGCGCGAGCTGCCGCTCGGGTAGAATTTCTACCCGAGCGGCAGAATTCCCAGAACAAGCTGCAGTTCGCACGGCACTCCGCCACTCGCGGCACTTCGCGGAGTTTTTTGTAACTTCGCGGAGTTCCGCGCAGAAAAACTCTGCGAACTACGCCCAGGCCTTATTTCTACCTCCAGGTCCACGGTGGAAATTACAATTCCTATTGTCTACTCAGTGAGGTTATTTTCATCTCAAAAACTGACAAAGTACCTTTCTGTATAGGCTCTTAGAATAAATGCCATTGTTTTTCTTTTAAGAAGTGAAAAAGTCCCATTCTAAAATGGGATATAGAAACGTTTTTGAAGCTTTTGACTTCCAGACATTTCACAAGCACCAATCCATTTGGTGTACCTGGCCAGGGTACCATCGCTGTCAGACTCAAATTACACCTGGGTCCCAATCTCCTGCTTCCATACACTATCATTGGTGCTTTGCACTTGCACTTTTTAGTGCTATTTTCAGATAAATCTTTAAAAATTAATATCACTGGTTACCATATTGGATTGTTTTTCTTTTGGTCTTTCTTTACTCATAAAATTTTTCTCTATATTTTATAACTGTCTGTAGCGTTTTATTGTGTTTGGGGTGACTTATTATACTGTCTATGCACTGCTTAAATACTGTACACATTGCCTTTAATTTAATCTTGACTGGGTTGTGTCACAATACCAGAGATTGAGCAAAAGTTTATTTTCTTTTATTTGTGTGACATCTAGCAGGTGGTGGCCTTATACTTTGAAGTGGACACTTGTTCATCCCAAATAATGGATAACTTACCCACCTCAATGATGGATATTTGTGAGGTATTTTTCAGATGTTTTCCTAGTTTCCAGAGCCAGACCTAGCTGGAGGTGATTATCTGCTTACAACCAACATTTGGTGTGGCTCAGTAAAATGAGCTTGTGTTAATTATTTTGCTAAATGTGATTGCGATATTCTTTACGAGATATCTAATCCCTCATTCCGTTAGACCCATTTTTTCCTTTACATTATTTTAATAAAATTATACAATATTTTGGAGTTTTGTACAGCAAGCACAATTATACATTGCTAAACAAATCATATGTAATCAACATCCTGCCAGTTGAGGTGTGGTACATTTAGGATGGAAAGTTTTGAAATGTTAATAACTCAATTTCAGTGCCATCCTCTTCTACACAAAAAAGAGTTTATTATTACCTTGGCAGCATATACATATGCATAGAGGCAAAAACAGTATTGGCATTGACCTCCACAGAGGCAATGCAATTAAGAATTTCTAGAGTAGGACTTTCACCCTATGAATCATGAGCACACCCGACATGTTTATGATTAAAATCCAGTGATCTCTTACTCTACTTCGATTCCCAGATAGTATGCCAAAAGCTACATAAATAAATCACGCCCTTGGGTGGAGGCAAGAGTGCTGGTGTCAGCACGGAAGATGTTGCAGATTTGAAAATGCATTGGTATTGTCAAGAATCACAAACTGTGACTAAAGTGGTGACTGGTTAAACACAGCCTGAGTCAGATGAAGTATAGACACGACACAGCTTAGGGAAACTATACATCAATCTGTGCACTAAACTTGGCTTTAAACACAACCTGCACAAAGCAGCGGCTTCCTGAAAACACATCTTTGTATGGGCAGTGCCAGGGTGGAAGCAAAACCCTCAATATTTCATTGTACCCCAATATTTTTATCACCCAAAAATTTACCTTCTGCAGCTTGGCTCTGGCACTCTTGATCTAGCCATAAGAGTCACCACTGTCCTTGACATCAGGCCCACATAGTCAACATAGCAGCGTAATAAAATTGTAACTGGGACTACTCAATAACTGAGTTCTAGATAAATGAAAAATTAACAGGTTATATTACCGATTCACAAAAATAGGCATTACAGACAAACCCAAAATATATGGCATAAAAACTCAGATACAGGGGTTTTTATACACATTGTACGCATAGGTAATAAGCTAAAACTGCAAAATCAGCAAAGCATGACTAGTGATAACACATATTGGACAAATCAGAATGATGATTGTCACACAAATAATTCTAACACTAACCCATTTCTAAAGTAGAGGAAATCTTAAGTTAGCTTCCACAGCAACAGCGCAGTCCAGACATGTGAATATGAAACATTTTAAAACAAAGACTCAAACACTAGTGTGCTAGCAAGTCTGCATCAGAACTTCCATTAAAAGTGTCCTTTAGAAAGTTACTGTCATATAGCTTATACTTTCTCAGTAAAAACTGTGCATTTGTTGAACAGCATAAACATCAGGATTGTGCGAGACTGATTCCACAAACACCCTCAGGATATGTTGGCCGGTAGTTCTGCTATCTCACAGTGCACCATCTGTACCCTAAACCTGACCAAAAAACAAATGGAATGTGCATGACAACTCTGACTCCCCAAGGAAATCGTGTTAATAGATCTAGAACCCTTTCGTTTGGTTGCTCATGCTTACCCAAAGAGATACACAAGAAATACTCAGCAAGGCGTTTCAATATTTATTGAAGCATATTGATTCTTGTATAAAAAACGTGTGCTGTGATAATCAACAGAAGGAAACAGAATAATGTGATCAGCATTATGAGAACGGTGAAAAAGATGAACAGTTCAACCATTGTGCTGTAACAGAGAGTATATGCTTGCATATAAGTACTGTAATATTTTGTATTCCAACCTAGCACTCCCTAACCTAGAGGGTATTTACGATGGCGGACGGAAAAAAATCCAACCGCCATGGTAGCGGAAAATTACTGTCCGCAGGTACCGCGGAAACACCGCCGACCCTATTAGGATCAACAGCCAAAATATTCCAACCGCGGCGGTAGGAGGCATCTAAAAAACGCCCGTAGACGGCGGAGAAGGTGAAAATCCAACCGCGACGGTCGGTAACATAGCGGAAACACATAAACCCGCAGCAAGACACGCGGAGTGACCGCCAATGATATTATGATATCCCCGATGTCACAGCGGTACGTTCCACTGTTTCCGTCCGCCGCGGTCGCTAACAGTAATGAATGTAAGATACGGCGGAAGGCCTGCAGCATAGCCATCGCTGTGGATGCTGCGCCAACAAAATGGCGGCCAAGGAAAAAAACACACAATAAGGCCAGCAAATGCACACAGGCAACTAGCCCTGCCCCCAAAATAACCTGAAACATCCCAATGACACACCCCCATGGCAAATTCAAATATACAAATCACAGGACAACCCACACAGCACACCTGACAGCATTACACCATCTTGACACACCCACATAGCTGAGCATAAAACCAGCCCCTTCCCTGACCACAATCCTTTGCACTACTCCAGCCCTGAAGGAACCAAACCCTGCAGCACATAGGATAGGCAAAACACCACACATCTCACCAGCACAACAACACACACCACCTACACCACCCACACCACCCTCACAACTGCACCCCAAAACATCAGCACAGCACACACCATGGCACCACAGAAAATGCCAAAATTCACTGAGTTGACAGTAATGGTAGATGAGATAGTCAGAGTAGAACCACAACTCTTTGGTAGCATGGTCCAACAGACACCATTAGCCACAAGAACAAACATGTGGGTAAGGATAGTGGACAAGGTCAATGCAGTAGGGAATGTGCCCCGCAACAAGCATGAAATCATGAGGCGGTGGCATGACCTGAAGAGTGTTGTCAAGAAGAAGAGGGCCAAGAACCGTGAGCTGGCTGATGCGACTGGTGGAGGCCCTCCCATTCCACCAAAACCATTTTCTGCGTGGGAGGAGAAGGTGCTTGCCATACTGCATCCAGAGAGTCTGGAAGGAATACCCGGGGGAGTGGAGGCTGGTAAGTACCCACTAATGTATACCATGAAACTGCCATGTACTGTCTTGCACAACTACAAAGCTACATCCCTGAGGCACAAGTATACTCATCTGCACCCCAAAAACACACACAGGTCACACTGATTTAACATCCACCCCACCTCAAACATCACAAAGGTAGACAACATCAACTGTGATGTATGTGTCCAGGCAAACAGCACTCCAACTCCCACCAGGCACACCCTGCCCCATCCCTCAGCAGGATGGAGCACTCCCTCCCACCCAGAAGCATGTCTCAGCCATTGTGTTCTTCACCCTCACCTAACAGGTAGGTAGCCATCTTTCCAGGGAGGTGTGTATGGAATAGGGAGGCCTGCACTACAACTCCCACCAGGCACACCCTGCCCCATCCCTCAGCAGGATGGAGCACTCCCTCCCACCCAGAATCATGTCTCAGCCATTGTGTTCTTCACCCTCACCTAACAGGTAGGTAGCCATCTTTCCAGGGAGGTGTGTTTGGAATAGGGAGGCCTGCACCACAACTCCCACCAGGCCCCCTTGTACCACAGCTGAGCAGGATGGACTACTCCCCCCCCCCAGAACCATTGGCAGTCATTGTGTGCTACACCCCCACCTAACAGGTAGGTAGCCATCTTTCCAGGGAGGTGTGTTTGGAATAGGGAGGCCTGCACTACAACTCCCACCAGGCCCCCTTGTCCCACAGCTGAGCAGGATGGACTACTCCCCCCACCCAGAACCATGTGGCAGTCATTGTGTGCTACACCCTCACCTAACATGTAGGTAGCCATCTTTCCAGGGAGGTGTGTTTGGAATAGGGAAGCCTGCACCACAACTCCCACCAGGCCCCCTTGTCCCACAGCTGAGCAGGATGGACTACTCCCCCCCAGAACCATGTGGCAGTCATTGTGTGCTACACCCTCACCTAACAGGTAGGTAGCCATCTTTCCAGGGAGGTGTGTTTGGAATAGGGAGGCCTGTACTACAACTCCCACCAGGCATACCCTGCCCCATCCCTCAGCAGGATGGAGCACTCCCTCCCACCCAGAAGCATGTCTCAGCCATTGTGTTCTTCACCCTCACCTAACAGGTAGGTAGCCATCTTTCCAGGGAGGTGTTTTTGGAATAGGGAGGCCTGCACTACAACTCCCACCAGGCCCCCTTGTCCCACAGCTGAGCAGGATGGACTACTCCCCCCACCCAGAACCATGTGGTAGAAAGTCCACCAAAAAGATGACAACTGGACAGGTAAGCAGACAGTGCATGCACCCCACCATTCCTCAACGAAAGCATTGAGCTAATACCAACACAAGGCCACACATCCCAACAAAATACACCCCAATTACATTCCATTTGATAGAATGCAGATAGCGATGCGTATGTAACTGTGACAGAAACAGAACTGTGACTCAACTAAACCCATGTGTAAGCAAATCAGGTACCATATATGCACTGCACCGAATGCTATCTGTAAATTCCATGGGTGCGGAGCATGAAGGACCATAGTAACAATAAAAAAGGCATGGTCTGTTGAGCAATGAAATACAAGCACGGAACATTACAAAGGTATGCATGAGATAACAATGGTATAATGTCCATTACATGTGCATATGTAACATTTGTCAGGAAGAGTAATCAGCAAAGATGCATTACATCAAGTAGCATAGCAGCCAGTTGTCAGATGACAACCTATCAGTTCAATTCAAATAGCTTCACGTGGGGCATGGTATCAAATGACTTGTCACACCATGGAAAAAGATGTATGTACCTCCCCATCATGTCATGACGAACATCAGTGTGCAGACATTCAACTCATGAAATACGTAACTGTGTGTTGCATAACATGTAAATAAGAGACATCAAACACAGCAAGCAAGATGGGTGTAAGTCAATGACTATGTACCCTCTGTTCCACAGGTGACCAACAACTGACTGGAGAGGACAACAACCTCAACCTGCAGAGCCAGTCTCATCCCCCGGAACATGGACACACTGATGCGGAGTCCCTGGATTCTTTGGATGAGGAGCTCCTAGCCGGCCCATCTGGTGTGCCAGGGCACAACCGGTCACATGACCCCACTGCCCCCCTTCCATCAGCAACAACATCAACGCTGACCCCTGCTGGAACGACCTGTGCCACCACCCCCACCACCACCACCACCACTACCACCGTTGCCTGCAACACTCTCCCTGCCCCAGAGGATGCCCAGCCCACACCATCAACTGTGGAGGGCAGGCGTGTGGCTAGAGTGGTGAGGCAACAGGTCAGTGATAGCAGGGCAGGTGGGAGGACAAGTGGGACTCCAACACCACAGCACACTGTGACCGAAGCCCTGGCTAACATCACCAGAGTTGTGGGTGCCTATGAACGCACACAGGCCCATATGGGCCAGGCCCACGAAGATGCCCTGGAGCACCAACGTCTGCTGAGGTCCATGGACAACCGTATGGGACAAATCGTGGACCTCATGGGCCAGTTAGTGGCGGTACAGAGGGACAGGCCAGTGCCACAGACCACACCTCCACCTCCCCCCGTTGCCACGCAGGATGACAGTTCATCATCCACCCCTGCGGGCACGGAGAGGGGTGACTCCTCAGACAACACTGGCCCAGCAGGCGATGCCCCCCCTGCCAAAAGAAGAAGGGGCCATCCAAATAAAAACTTGGGACTCACCCGTGGCAAAGCACCTGGCAAACGCCAGTCAAAGAGCCAGCCATGATGGCAACACTCTTCACCCAACCATTGACTCTGTACACTGTCCTTACCCACACTGCCATGGTAAAGGCATCCGTCTGTTGGGCTGTGTCACCACATCAATGTGGTGCCTACCCGATTGTCTCATCTACCATGACTGCCAACTCATTGATTCCCCATTCTCACTCATGTAAATATCCACTTCCCTCTCACATATACCCATTGGAAATAAACAACAATAACGCACAAATGTATTTGAGTCTGCTCCATGTTTATCACAGTATGTGCAATGTTTACCATGGTTACAATGTCACAGGAGCATGGTTCCTCTGTAGGCAAGGAGGGGCAGAAGGGACCTAGCAAAAGACAACAGAACAAAAGTCACTAGTCAGGTGGTAGCATCACAGCCATCACACAACACATGTCCTCACTGTACAACAATATGCACACATTACAATGTGCAACAGTACCAACATAGACATCCTGTAGCTGTTCCAAACTACCCTGTATCCAACACATAGGCAGCCAGCACTGAGTCAACAACAGGATGCACTCACAAAGATCACATAGACCTTCACCCAAACAACTACATCAACAGACAATGGACCAGTTGCACATTGTCACTCACCTTCAAGTGAAGTAGCGGTTGATGAGCTGCCAACGCTGGTCGACACCTTCCTCCTCTCCACTATCCTCGTCACTGGACATTTGTGGTATCGCAGGTGGTGGCCTCGGCTGGTCATCATCGTCCTGGATCATGGGTATTCCTTTCCGCAAGGCCAGGTTGTGCAGCATGCAGCATGCTACCACTATCTGACACACCTTCTTGGGTGAGTACATGAGTGCCCCTCCGGTCCGGTCCAGGCAGCGAAATCTCGATTTTAGGAGACCAAAGGTTAGCTCCACCACCCGACGTGTCCTACCATGGGCATTGTTGTAGCGGACTTCAGACGGTGTCCTAGGATTGCGTAGTGGGCTCAGCAACCACGGTCTGTTGGGATATGCAGAGTCACCTAGGTGTTAAAAAAACATACCGATTAAGTAATACAACTGTGACAGAGGACAGCATGGCACACACAGCACACAACTTGACTCTGCCCACTCACCCACCATCCATGCCCGCTCCGGAAGTAGATTGGCCATCAGCTGGGGCACAATGCTGTTGTGCAGGATGTAGGAATCATGTGCAGAGCCGGGAAACTTGGCACAGACATGCGATATGATCATATCGGCCTGGCACACCACCTGCACATTGATGGAATGTGAATGTTTACGATTCCTATAAATGTGTTCCCGTGCCTGTGGTGGAACTAGGCCAACATGTGTGCAGTCAATAGCACCTACAACATTAGGGATGTGACCATAAAAATCCGCCTTTACATCCGCCAAAGCCGCCCTTCTTGGAAAACTAATTTATTGGTCCTTGTACTGCATCATGGCCGACAGGAAATCCCGTAGCACCATGCTGAAGGTGGGCTGAGACATCCCCCCTGCAATGCCCACTGTCTCCTGGAATGACCCACTAGCCAGGAAATGCAGTGCCGCCATCACCTTCGATTCAGTAGTTAATGCTGTTGGGTATGTCCTGCCAGCCCGCAGGTATGGATCCAACATGGCACACAGGTCTTGGATGTTTGTGCGGTCGAGACGGAACCTGCGTATCACGTCATCATCCTCAATGTTAGCCAGCAGGGTGACTGGACGATACACATTAGGTCGCCTCCTAGGAGAGATGAAAGGGGACACGTCATTGCAACAGAACATGAGATGTGCACAAATCTGTAGCTTTTGATTGACACAGCGCAAACATTGACTGGCACCACAATGCACCATACAGTGCAAGTCAAAAGTCGTGACACCTTGAGAAAACATTGTATTACACTTCTTCAGTATTCGCACAGTGAGAACAACAAACATGGAAACTGTTTCTGTGAATTCTAATAGTCACATATCAAAATCTGGTGCAAACAGCCCTGACAGTGAATGATACAGGACATGTGTGAAACAGAAACACTGCTGGCTTCAAAGTGGCTGCTGTACCTGCCACACATTCTTGTGCAATCATGACAGGGGACACATGAACTACACAATTTGTCCAGTTCTGAAGGACTCATCATGGAATGTGAGCCAATGCAAATCCACACAAGTTTAGAGACACTCACATACATATTCACAAGCCTGTGCTAATATCCACTGTCATCAGTACACATGCCATACATGCTGGTAATCACAATTCAAAGTCAGTCAATGACTAATAATGAAAAGCATCTGCATATTCAGTGTCGCCGTGGATCAAGACACAATGACACAACTGCACAATATCATCAACAAGCACACAGATTGTCAATGTGGCACACAAAAAGTGGATAAGGTACGTTGACCCAAAAGGACTGTAGACAAACGTCAATCTGCACTTAAGTTGCACTATGACATGCAGTATGAAGGTAGCACTGCCCAGACACACAACTAAAGTACAACAGTTGCCATGGAGCTAATACTCCAGCTGCTTGGAGACACAACAGTGCCACAAAAACAACCTACAACACCACCAGGACAAAGCCACACCAGTATACCTACAAGTCAGCGCATGAACATACTGAGTACATAACAAAAACACAACAGCCTCATACACATAACAACAGCGGATGTCATCGCACAACACAGGTACGAAAGGACTACTATCAAAAGCATCCTGACCCACATTCCACACAGCCTGTCAGGAACAACACAGCGGACTCTCAACAATCATCCGCAGACAAAGAGGCTGGCTGTGCATCACTTGTTGGCCTCTGGTACCTTCAATACAACATAAGTCAGAGTTTGATGGGTGTCACAGCCAGCCCTATCAAGGTATATCTCACCTGTCTTGGATGCCATCATTAGCTTGATTCAACAGCACCATCAGTTCACACACACCATCAGTTCAGCCTTTCTTGTGCCCCAGAAAGGCTACTACGCCATAGCAGGCTTATCCACTCGTTTTTTGTTTAATATCACTGCACACGTGTCCTAATTGTGCACCCGGCAAAAACTGCACACAATTACTGCAAAGGAAAGCACACGCATCACATCAATGTCCAGCGAATTGTGGGTCACCTTATACTGGTCACAGATGCCACATCAAAGTTCCCAGTCAGTGAGCACCATCACCACTTCTGGCTACAGTCCATCACCAAGCCAACAATCTTCATGTGAACAAGGTCAATGCACCTGTCCTTGGTGAGTACCAACGTAACACACCACACACATCAAATCCACTATCAACATACTCACAGCTGTGGAAAATACATGTAACAAAATCACATATGACAGGCAGAACAAAATGAGCACATATCCGACACAATGACACAAGTAATGGTGATAACATTTGTCAGATATGGAGGCAAAACATAGCCAAAGGCATAGATACAAGTCAAAGAATAAGGAGGTACATAATGCCAAGTGTGCCGGTGATGTAATTAACATCCTTGAGTGTGTAGAGCACACACATGTCCATGTGGACATATACTTCTGGATTTGCTACTGCGAACAATAACCTTACATGAAGGCTGTAATTGGTGATACCAAACAGATAACAGTGTGACGTATGTGGTGAGTAATGAAGATAATGCTGAAATGTTTGTACAATCATGTACTGTATAGTGACATATTGTGTGAAATATGAATATGTGTGTAAATATTTGGATCAGATATGAAATTGGGGGTACTTATTTGGTGTCAGATATGAAATTGGGGCCAAAATGGGGTGAGAGAAATGAAATTGTGGCTAAATTTGGGGGTCAGATATGATATTGTGTAGGAGTAATGTGCCCCATTAGTCCTTTCAGTGTTGCATTTGGTGTAAGATAGGAAGTTTAGGATATCAGTACTAACTATAGCCCATTTAAGTTACATCAAGTGCCATGATATTTTGGAAGTGACCACTGTTCGAAGTACAGATATGACCCATGACATTGACACAGCACGATGTGTCCATTGCTGCCTTAAACGTGCTCAAACAACACTATCACGCCCATAGTCAACAATGTCATGCTGCACCCTCGCCGTAGCTACCGCCTGGCACCCGCGGTGTGTCACCGCCATGGCCCAAGACACCATAGCGGGATTGATAGGCATATACACATGGCTAATGGCGGATGGCATGCTCCGACACCCAGATCCCGGTCACTCATATCAATGCATGCGCCCGTAATCGCGGTAGTTACCGCCTGGCACCAGCGGTGTGTCACCGCCATGGCCCAAGACACCATAGCGGGTTTGATAGGCATATACACATGGCTAATGGCGGATGGCATGCTCCGACACCCAGATCCCGGGCACTCATAGCAATGCATGGGCCCGGAATCGCGGTAGCTACTGCCTGGCACCAGCGGTGTGTCACCGCCATGGCCCAAGACACCATAGCGGGATTGATAGGCATATACACATGGCTAATGGCGGATGGCATGCTCCGACACCCAGATTCCGGTCACTCATAGCAATGCATGGGCCCGGAATCGCGGTAGCTAACGCCTGGCACCAGCGGTGTGTCATTGCCATGGAGCATGCCCTTACAGCCAATGGGAAGCACAATCGCGGTAGCCTGATGCAAGTTTGAAAATCGCGGAAGGCATGCTCCGCCACGCGGGCCGGTCATTGGATGCACTTGAAAGATGCACCACCGTGGTACAGCACACCTGTCCCCTGCGGTGTGTCACCGCCATGGAGCATGCCCTTCCAGCCAATGGGAAGCACAATCGTGGTAGCCTGATGCAAGTTTGAAAATCGCGGTAGGCGTGCTCCGCCACCGCGGGGCCGGTCATTGGATGTATTTGAATGAGGCAGACCTGGAACGCCAATTGCAGCAGCTTAGAACCACAGAACCGAGTCCTGGGGGCTATATATGTGTGTGAGAGAGCCACACATTGCCACAGCTCACTGAGCCTGCTGCCTGAGACCCCTCACCTGCTGCTGCCTTCAGGGACTGCTGCCTGAGACCCCTCACCTGCTGCTGCCTTCAGGGACTGCTGCCTGAGACCCCTCACCTGCTGCTCCCTTCAGGGACTGCTGCCTGAGACCCCTCACCTGCTGCTGCTGCTGCTGCTGTCTCCTACCCAGAGTGATGGCGAGGACTGATAAGATCCGTTCCACTCCCTTCACCACCGAGGAACTGGAGGTCCTGGTGGACGAGGTGCTCAACCAGTATCCAAGGCTCTTTGGTGCGCCAAATGTTGTGGTGAGTATCTCAGTGTGTGAGTGAGAGTGCAGGGGGGGCACACATGAAGTTGATCTGCTGCAGTATGTGCGTGGGAGTGTGGGGTTGGGTCATGCACTGCCTAGCATGCTGTTTCCAGGGGGAAGGTGTGTTTAGCCTATTCAACACGTTTCCCTGCCTGCACATCCAGATGTGAGGGAAGTATAATGTCTTGTCAGACATACAGTGAGGCTGCACCTTTTCATTTCACGAGTCAGGACAGTGATTGCCAGTCTGAATGTCTGTGTGTGTCCCTGATGTCCTTCACAGGCCCATCTGTGTCCTTAGCTAGAGTTGTTGGCCAGAGGGTAGTGAGGGCATTGTTTCTGACTCAATATGTGCCTCATCTCTAGTTCTGCACTACACTCAGGACCTCAATCCCCCAGGGTGACACTCTTGTTGGTCATTCACCTATGACACAGTACATTCCAACATTATTGTGCCCGGACCCTTCCATCACCACCAGCATGTGCACATACTTGCATGTGTTGGCACTGTTTGTGTTTCCATATAGTCCCTCCATGTAAAAGATGAGATGCCCCACGTTGGACCTCTGTGTGACCCCAAATGGCCTGCACATTCACTGCCCAATCTGACAGTGACACAACACTGAATGTACAGAGTATAAAATCTGTGCTTTTCCTCTTGAGTCTCCATCAATGAGCCATTACAGAGATGTAGATTGCACACGACAGGCCTTGTGATGAGGCTTTGCGTTTGTGAGGTCATGTCCCTCAATGTGACCTCCATGACACAGTGTGGCATTTGAAGGGCAAGTGTTTTGAGGGCTGCGCAGTGTTGGGCACAGTGAGTATTTACAGTGACATATGTAGTGATGTCCTGCATGTCTTGGTATTCCCAGAATATTGCATTAGATGTGGTGAGCATACACATTTAGCTCTCTGCTGGCGTCCTGCATGGCCATGAGTTGGGCATGTACTGTGTCCACCCTCATACCTGCATGCATTAATGTGTGTTTCCCACCTGATGATGTTTGAATTTTGCTGATTTTTTGTCTCTGCTAAAGTAATGGCAGAATTTGGGATGAGTCAGTGTCATGGTCCTGCATTGGGACATGGTGGTCGGTTACACTGATTGTTGCCCCCTCTTGTCTCCCATGTCTGCAGCTCAAAGTCAACCAGCGCAAGGCCGTGTGGAGGGCCATTGCATCAAAGGTGTGTGCACTGGGTTTCTCAAACAGACGGCGCTCCCACTGTCACAAGAGGTGGGATGACATCGCCCGGCTGAGCAGGAACGTGGGCGAGATGACACTGGGGCTGATCCCTCGGGCCGGCAGGTTGGCGCGGCACAGCATGACACCACTGATGGCACGCATTTTAGCTGTGACGCAGCCTGAACTGGATGCACGTCTGAAGGTGCATCAGCAGCAAGCTGGTGGTGAGTATTCTGTGAGTCTGACTTTGGTTGTAGTTTTGCAGCATGTGCTCCAAGCCTGGGCCAGTGCAGGGCTGTGATGTTGCTAGTGTGATGCAATGGCATGTAAGTGGCCGCGGTGTTGGGTGCAGTTGTCATGCATTCCCCCTACATGTACCTTCCCATGTCATTGGTGTAATGGCCCTTGACTTCACATTTGTAGTTGTGGCCTCCTGGTATCATCTTCATTGGTGTTGTCACGGACATCCCATGTCAGGGTCCAGCAGAGTGCATGGTCTGAGTGTGCCATCATCAATGTGTGCATTGGCTGACGTCAGATTTGTGCTGGCTACACATCTAACACCAATGTGCAACTGTAGTTGTGCCCCAAGATACGACATGGTGGATGGCATGTGCCCATGGACATTGTGTGTGGATATGTTGGAGTCTGTCTCTGTGTTGGACACTTCTGCTGGCTCAAGATGTGACAGTGGCAACATGTTGTGAGTAGAATCTTTGACCCCTTCAGGGCCCTAGGTGTGCACAGAGGGATATGTGTGTGTGGTTAGAGGAAGCCACCAACAGGCTAATTGGCTGTGTGTCCATCACATGGGTGTATGATGTCAAGTTTGCATCATGCCACGGTAATTTCGATGTTTGGATTGAGGTTGCACAATGTCACTGCCCATGGTGTTGTCCAACATGGATGATTGTCCATCATTACTGATGCTTCCCTTGCAGATATTTGTAAACTTGATGCAAATGTACTGATCCTCTCTCCCTCTCTCTCTCATGCAGCATCTCACATGGGCACGGAAGGACACGGGACGGACACCAGTGGTGAGGCATCAGGCACAAGTGCTGCTCACCTGCATAGTGACACGGATGTCACCAGCGCATCAGAGGGGGACCGTAGTCTTCTAGAGGAGTCACAGCCAGAAACGCAGACCTCTACGTCATCTAACGACGGCGGTGATGCATCTATGTTTTCATCAGAAGGAAATGGGGACTCTGCCTCCTCGTCCACCCCACAGCGTTCAATGCCCACCCTCCCTGCTACTCCCACTGTTGCTGCCCGTGTTCGCACCACAAAAAAGGGAAGAGTGTCCTTCATCCCAGGCACCGCTGCCCCTGTCCCCCCTGCTGCCATCAGTGCTGAGTCTGTGGACCTTTTGCGCCAGCTGTGTGTGGGTCAGACAGCTCTCCTCAATGCCTTCCTGGACCATGACAAAAAATTGGCACAGGTGGTGGCTTTCATGGAGGGCGTTCATTCCGACGTGGGTGGGCAACACCGGACTGTACAGTCTCTGTCCTCTGCAGTGACAGCAGCCATTCAACTTGCCCAATCCCATGTTCCAGCTCCAGTCCCTAGGCCCACCACCCTGCCAGTGGACGCATCTGATGATAGTGAGCACACACCCCAGAAATCAAGGGACAGATACGTCACACGCAGCACACAGCAGCAGCAGCCCAAGCAGTCCAGGCCGCAGACACCATCCCCACAGAAAGGTAAACCCACACCAGAGCACAGAGGGAAAAGCCCTTCAGGCCACAGCCAGGGCAAGGATGGCAAGAAGCAGGCCTCAGGCTCACATGCCCCAGGGGCATCCCCAGCCAAGGACTCACCTGTCCCAAAAGTGTCTCGCAGAGACAAGCACACAGTTTCCGTGCCCAGTGACAAACAGGTGCCTGCTAAGGGTACCCGTAAAAAGACCTCCAAGGCAAGTTCACCCACAACATCTACTCCCATCCAGAGCCCTGTGAAGCAGGGAAAGGAGGCCACTGTAGGGGGTACACCTGGTAAACAGGTGATGCAGGGGCAGAGGCAATCCGGGGCCAAGCGTCCCAAAGAATCCAGCATGTCCCCAGAGGGGGGACCAGCATCTGCACATGATCCAGCTTTTGTGACGAGTGTGCCTGTTGTATACACCCCACTTGGCATGAATCCCAGGACAGGGAAGCCATATCAAATCCCCAAGAAGCCGAAGGGCACCCCTCAAACTTCACCCACACACACTGGGTCTCGTGCAAGCATGAGTCCACGTGCCACCACCCCACCTGGACCTCGCAGCCCTCAGGCTTCCCAAACCACTGCTGGCTCTACCACACCTGGACCTAAGCAGCCCTCATGCTTCCCAAACCACTGCTGGCTCTGCCACACCTGGACCTAGCAGCCCTCAGGCTTCCCAAACCACTGCTGGCTCTGCCACACCTGGACCTAGCTGCCCTCAGGCTTCCCAGTACACTGATGGCTTGACCCCAGCTGGGCCTTTCTCTCCCCGAGCCAGTACCCCAACTGGCCCTGACAGACAGCCACCTCCCAGTCCTACTGCCAGACAAGTCTGAGTGTTAGTCCCCCTCACACACATGTCTCTCCCACAGTGGTGCCATAGACTGCCCATTTTTCACACCCTGAGTGTGTTGCTGACCATGGCAGAGTACTGTACCACACATTCACAGTGCTGGATGTCATGTACTCACTCTGCACTTTTCACTGGCCCTTGGCCTTGTTGTTCACTGCTGTGTGCCCCTTGCCTGTGCAGCTTCTCATGTACCTCACCTGCACTGTGTCCTGGCCACAGGCCTTGTTGTTCACTGCTGTGTGCCCCTTGCCTGTGCAGCTTCTCATGTGCCTCACCTGCACTTTGGACTGGCCACTGGCCTTGTTGTTCACTGCTGTGTGCCCCTTGCCTGTGCAGCTTCTCATGTGCCTCACCTGCACTTTGGACTGGCCACTGGCCTTGTTGTTCACTGCTGTGTGCCCCTTGCCTGTGCAGCTTCTCATGTACCTCACCTGCACTTTGGACTGGCCACTGGCCTTGCTGTTCACTGCTGTGTGCCCCTTGCCTGTGCAGCTTCTCATGTACCTCACCTGCACTGTGTCCTGGCCACTGGCCTTGCTCTTGTCTAATTTGTGCTGCATAACTGTGTGAAATGTAAATAAAAATAAATTTACTCCTGTTGTCTGCCTTGTCAGTGTCCTTGCTAAATAAAGGGTTACTGAGTGGGTATGGTTTACTGTGACACATGCTCTATTTGCCGCTTCAACATTGCCAATGTCTTGTTTCCTCTGATCATGTTGTTTCAACTTTTGTGTCCCAGACTTGTGCATCTGTGTGTGTTGGCTTGGACGTAGGTGTGTTTTCTGTGGACTGATTGACTTACTGGGTGTGTTGTTGTGTGTGTGATGTTTAGATTGTTGTTGTGTGTGTTCATGGTGTGTCACTCATCTCAGTTTGTAACTGGTATGTGTGTTGTGCACACACTGCTTGGTGTGCATGCAGTGCTGTGAGTGTATGTTGCCTTGTCCTTGCCTGTTGTGCACCCCCTGATGTTTAGCTGTTGTAGCATGTTGATATCTTTGCCTGTGCATGTGTCGGGGCTGATGTGGCTGTATGCAGTGTTTGTGTTGTGTTGTGTCATGCAGTTGACAGATGCTTTGTGTGTGGTGTTCTATTTGCCTGTCAGTGTGTGTGTTGTTGTTGTGTTTGATTCAGATGTGTGTTGCCATTGTGGTGTGCCTTACTTGTGTGTCTGTCACATGGACTGAGGCCTGTTGTGATTCCTGTGCTTGTTTTATGTGCATCCTTGGTGTTTTCTCCTCTCATATTTGATGTGTCGCTTGTCATTGTTGTGCATGTGCAGACATGTGGTACACTATGACACCATTTTGAGTTGATGGGTGGTGTGGTATGTCTGTCTATGTGTCATTGTAGGCCCATTTCTGCCTTTTGTTCTCTATTATTGTTTTTAGTGGATGGACTTCTTATATGTGTTGTGGTATGTTGTCTGTGCATTTATCATGACTGATGTGGTTGTGTACTCCTGTTGTGTCTGTGCTCCCATTGATTTTGCACTGTTTAGCTGCACAGGTCTTGTCTGTTATTGTAGTAGTTCTGTGTGTGTGTTTTGATTGTGTTCTGTGTTTGACTGTTGTTTTTGTGCGTACAGTGGTACTGCCATACCTGTGTGTGTGTGTGATGTTTGTGGATACCACCCAGGGGGTGTGTTTGCTTGTCAGTGTCTTGACTGGATATTATTGGCAAGCTTCTGTGTGTTTGTCACTGGTGTTGTGTGCTGCAGGTGTGATGGGTGTGGGGGTTGTGTGGAGGTTCATACTTGTGTTTGACAGTCATGGAGTGTTGCAATGGGCCCTGTGTGTTGTGCTGCTGACATACTCCTGTGATGTATTTGGATACAGATGTGTGGCTGATCAGTGTTAGACTTCATACCCTTCCTTTCATCCCTGTGCCTATACATGGGTTGCCTTGCTGTCTCCCTGAGTTGTTGCAGTGAGGTGACTGTGGTTTGACTTCACTTACTGTGACTGCCATGTGTGGATTTTTGGGCTGGGGTTGTTGTGATGTGTTCCTTCCCTTGCATGTGATGTACAGGTTGTTGGTGTTCAGCTCCTTGCCATTCCATTTGTGTGCACCTCACTTTGGGTTTCCTATTTGTTGTCCTCCATTGCTGTTGGCATGTGGTCTGTGTTTGTTGCTGTGTGTCAGTGTGGGGTATGTCAGTGTGACTTGGCAGGCTGTGTGTCCATTGGAGTGTTTGTTCATTGTCTGTGTGTGTTTATTTTGTGCTTGGACTCAGTTTACTTGCCATGAGTGTGATGTTGTTGTTGTGTGTGTGTTCCCCTGGCCCAGTGCTTCTACGCTGTGTGTTACTCTGCAACCACACCTGATAAGGCTGTCTCCCTAGTTGTTTGTTGTGTGGTGCAGTGTGTATGTTCACCTGGCTGGTTTTTGGGCATGTGGGAGCACAGGAAGATCACGTGGCATGTCCCTTGATGGTGTGGGTGAGCCTAGTGTGTGGAGTGTGGAGGTGTTACCCTGTGTACTTTGTGCACTGCCCATGCCTTGCGCTGGCCCAGCCTACTACATTGTGTGCATTTTTTTACGGGAATTCACCTCTGCGGTCACGTGAACTGGACATTATTTCAGAATCGCGGACATGGTGGCCTGGGTGTGGAGGGGTGGACTAGTGGCAGGTAGGACATGTGTGGCTACACCTGTGGTTGTGTTCCTGTTGCCACCAGGGTGTCTGGTGGGGGCAGGGACCTTACATCAGACATGGAGTTGTGGGTTGTGTTTGTGTGCGGAGTTGTGTGGTGGCGTACCTGCAGCAGCGTCCGCCACGGTCCATGGCTTGCTGGAGGTGTATCATGTACAGCGCCGGGAAGACGTGTAGTGCCGGGTCCATGGCGGTTGGCTCCGGGATTTCAATTTGCGCTCAGCTGTGGTGCTTCCGTATGCTCAGATTGGCCGGTTTCTCCGCTGCGGTGTGCCTGGCTGTTTTGCGCATCCTAATTTGTACGGCGGGAGGGACGTCATTCCGCACGGCGGTGGCTCTGGATTGGTTCTCTCCGCCGCGGTTGCGGGCGCGTTTTGATGGCGGTCCACGTAGCACCGCGGCGGACGGACAATGAGCTGGATTTGGCCATTGTAATATGGCGGGTGGGTGCACCGCAGCTCACGGGCGGAAAACAGCGTTTTCTCCCGCCGCCAGCATCGCGGAGGTGCATCCGCCAGTCATCGTAATGGACCCCCTAGTGTCTAGGGTGGGTGAAGCTGCCAAATTCCTGCAGGGTGATCTAACTCCCCATTACCTGTGGATAAGTGTCATCAGGACACCTGTCTTGGTGAAGACGGCGCAGCGTCCATCGCAAAGGTAAAAAGGAATCCGCTGGGCTGGAATTCCGGCATGGGCGAGACCTCTCAGTGTGAGCAAAATGCTCCTCTGCCTTAACAAAGGGTTGATGTTGTTTATATACTAAACAGCATCCATGTTACCATGCTGAAGTCCCAGTCAGGCCGCTATTGTTTTTGCTACTGTGATAGCTCTGTCGCCAAATGACCAACACAAGTAACAACAGTTTGCGTGATGAACTTAGCCCTTGTACAGAATGTTCAAGATATTTGATAGTGTGCCTGCGAAGTGTAAGTGTAAGCAAAGCTGAGTTAGAAGAATATTATCCGGGATTTGCACGCAACTGAATGTGTGTCAAATGTCATTGTGTTTAAGTAGAGAAGGCAACTTAAGAATATGAGTAGGTAAAATGGCGTTTCTATCCGGGCCTAATGTAATCATGTGACACCCGCTCTTTGGACGTGAGATGACTAAAAAAGCTTCCCAAAACAATGCTAACTACAGAAGTAAAAGCTTAAACCCCTAAAATTATGAAAAAGCATTGTGCTATTTTGAAGGTAAAAGCATTCAGAAAGCCAAATAAAAAAATGTAAAAGCAAATGTAAAAAGTAAGTTAAAAGCAGTGCAATTTAAAAACATGACCGAATTAAATGTTACCACAACTCAAACCTGCCAGATTGTTTATGTGTTCTGAAAAGTAGATGAAACATTGCTGTTCCCAGCAACTGCAGATGATGTTCCCAGAGACACCCAACGCATCATGTCCACAGAGCAAAGATGCTCCAGTCCATCCCCCTCAGCGTCACCCAAGGTTGGGTCAGCCAGTGCTGAGTCCACAGAAGACGAGCCAGGATCCAGATCACCAGGAGCCGAAGCATCCCAGGAGGGCTCGTAGTATGCATTTAGGAGCAATGACAAGCGCAAAGGACAATGGTACAGGTGAGCCGTTAAAGCACCCATCATTAGGTCAATGTCCGGAAATTGAACCAGTTATGTTCCCAATCGTATGTCCAGGGCATCCTCGAAAGTGCACAGCAGACAGCAGAAAACGGGCTGCACGCAGTGTAGACAGACATGCGGAAAGGACAAGAACCAGTTTCATTCAGTTTCTGCAGTAAGGGTCGCCAAAGCACTGTATCATGCGTTCACGACACATGAGCACGTGTGGTAATGCTGTCCCCATTTTGCCTCGTGATGGGACAGCCATTGTGGAGCAGAAAAAATAAAAGCACAGTCCGACAACAAAGAACAGGAGAAGCGGTAAGCTTCCAAAAATGCTTCCTAGCAGGAAGTGTATGAATGATGGAATAACTCTGAAGGCTGTCTGAAAGTTGCTACCCAACCCAGAGCCAATTGTCTTAAAAAAGTGGGCTACCCCTGCATTACTAAACATGTTAAAAATGTGGTGCACAAGTTCCCCAAAATGGTATGGGAAATTAGTGGGGAGTAGCGACTATATCTCAGAAGAGGACCTTGCAACTTGAAGATCAGACGTCTCCCTTGCAGATGTTAAAGCCACATCCTTATGGAACAATAAGGTTTTCATTCTGCTTAAAGCATCAAAGCGCCAATGCTTAAGCTCTATTGAAGGCCAGAGCATCGTATCTCTAACTGAACGGGCAGGGGAAAACAATACTTATCGGTGACAGAATGGGAAAAGGATCTAGATTGGAGTCAGAGGGCGGCGGAAGTGGTATATCACAGCAGGGGATGCCTCAGGAAGTGGGAAAAGGTGTGGGGCCCTTGGCAAATGTATCGGGTATTAACCTAGTTATATAACTGCCCCTGGGTCTAAGACGGGTTCCATCTGCAGGGCGAAAGGGAGAAAGTGAAGAGTGTGCCCGCTATCTGGTTATGTATTAAGATTGTATGTGGTCTGTCATACCTCATAAGTGAAGCAAAGACTTACCTTGCTGAAATAACTACCTTGCAGTGCATTTCTGTACCTACTGTGTATTGCCTTGTCTTGTGCTATATGATGAGCATGTTTCATAAAATGATTTAAAAAAATAAACAATACTTGTGTACAACAGGGCACGACCGCAGAGGCTGTTACTCGATAGACAATGCTCTGTCTCATCTCACAGCACCTTTGATCATTCAGCATCAAGTAACTCCCATTAGAGAGTAATATGAAAGTTGGACGGATCACAGCAGCCGGAGAACCTTTCAAATAACATGACAAGTTTGCTTTAGTTGCTTTACATGCGCCATGCAGTGAAACTTCCCTGCAAACTAAGGAATGCCTGCTACTCCCCGGGCAGAAGGCTTAGATCCTCAGACGCGATGCTATTATCCCCGCCAAGAGCAAAACGTGCTACCTGGGGTGGCAGGAGCTTTCTACTGAAAGCAGCTAGCCTATGGAACGGCCTACCAATTGCTATAAGGAAATGCGCTGATTTCCTGGCCTTTCGGAAGTCAATAAAAACCTGGCTGCTCACACGTTAATTTTCAGCAGCAATCAATCTCCCTTTCAGTGCTGAACAAGACAGCAGCAGCGCCAAGACGCCTCCGGGCATTCGAGCGCTATACAAATCCAAAAATTAAGTCAAATGTCCCATGGTCCTCTCGCAGTCAGTCCTGCTAAATAAATCCTCAGTCTCACATTCCTATATCGTAATTTGAAAGTTAAGATCCATTACTCGTGTACATACCCCTCTCCTAGCGCCTCATGACTGCCCACTTGAAGAGGTTGTAAGCAGTATTGGAAGTGAAATGTCAAAATTCCCCGAGAAATAAGCCCGTGGATTATCCAATCCGAGAAACCTATTTCCGCAACGGTGAATGGTAGTTTTTCTATCTTCTCTATATGTAATATGTTATATGTTGCGTCCTTTTTTACCATGATGGTCTGTTGTTTCGTGAGATTGTATGGTAGAAACATACTAGTGGCATTAAGGTGTTTCCATGGTACGCGACCAGCATAAAGTGTCTGTAGAATCAAACACAGTAACAAGATAGCCCTAAACTGCGACTGCTCATGTTGTAAAGAAGACAAGTCACTCTGTATGATGTCGATTGCAGACGACACAGTGTTACTCAGAGAGTAAATTCTGGTGGATATAGTGGTCATACCATTATCTATAACTGCAAAAGCCCTATCTAAATTTGCCCTGTCAATTTCGTGCAGTCTCTCAACAGCTTTCTGCTGTGAAATCTTCCACACAGCATTGCATGCAAAAAGCACTTTTGACATGGTCTTGGAGGACCTAGTAAAAAGTCCTGTAATCCCATGTCATCAGAAAGAAGGGACAAGTGTTATTTCACCTGAGACAGTGTGGATTGTTTAAGCCAATCAAGGCACAACTTCCCGACACTGTAAGTCGTTACCACCCCTGAGTGTTGTGTCTGCAAGTAACGTGGGTCGGGCCTATTGATCCTAAACCCTTTGGTGTTATCAAGAAAACGTGCCTGATATCCGTTAGTATCTAATGGCCACACTAACCATTCCCTATGATTAGCCCGTGAGGATATGAGTTTATAATAATAAGACTCTGGGTCAGCTGGATTATGTCTTGAAAAATCTTCAAACTTCTGTGCAAATGCTTTTGAACTAACACATGGTGGTGTTAGGCAGTGTTCCCATTGTGTGTAATTAAATACTGCATGTGGAGTACTTGCTTTAGGCAGAAAGTGGCGACCATAATGGTGAAACAGAACATTTCATCATCCTAAGCCGTGCCATCATACATTTCATCATTGTTAAAAACAGTTGAATGCTGCAGATCATCAAGCATTTCATGCACTGTATCAATGTCCCGATCATCAGAGATAGTACTAGGAGTGATAAAATCATGCAGAGAAATTTTGAATACATATGGAGTTTGAATTAGTTCTGTAGGTCCAAATATATCATAGAATACCTTATCCCAAACAAATCCATCAGGAACCAGAAGGGCAGAAATGTTCACCAGGGAAAGGTCTCTTCGCACTTTGTGTGATGAAGAATGGGGTGTTAAAACCAGGTTCACCAGTTCAACAGCAGAGCATTCTGGGATGGACATAGTGTCCATTCAGAATCAAGAAAAAGACTGTCACAAAACCAAACCAAATGAAGAGGAAAAGTGTTGCAATAGTAATCTAAATGTATAAACATGGAGGAAATGTATGTTTATTTCAGCCAAATGAAAAATTCACGCAGCCTACCTCGAGGTGGTAGTGTTGGTGGCTCAGACGAATCTGAAGAGAAGTCATCAAAGTCGACAAAGAAGCCAGAGGCTGTTCGATCTATTTTAGGCATCTGGAGGCTGTGTATAACAGGGAGTTGACTTGAATGGTGGTACGTTTCTGCAGACATCATCTTTGTTTGTTTGCAGAATTGCTTCCATACATGTTGTTTGTAAGGAAGTTGTTGATGCAACAGGAAGAAGTGATACTTCAGTGTCAGCAGTCCCCAGAGAGGGAGATGAAGCTTCATCGCTGATCAAAGCTTCCATCGGGACTTCCTGTATGGTAGTGAGAGGAGACAGGTAACTACCAGAAGCCCCTTTGGCCAACTGTGTAGAACCGGGCACATAATGTGGTTTGATGAGATCTATTGACACAAATCTCTTGCAGCCAACAAGAGGTGGTAGAAGTACAGTTTTTGTTCCTTCAACTGCCAGGACAGGTATAGGGTCTCTGTAGGATGGTCCAAATTCTTTCTTGTCCACAATCTTCTCCCGGACAAGATTCCCAATCTTTGGAATCCAACCAGGATTTGCTAATGTGTCCTTCTCTTCACCAGTGGCGTAACGCTTCTGCTGGACGTTGCTCTGAACTGCTCCTGTAAAACATCCAAACGTTCATTGATGTCAAATGGTGTTTCTTCTACCACTGTACTGGGGCTGTCGAGGTTTGGAACCCACATCTTAACCCTGAACAGGATCTCATCGGGAGTATGACCACCAAGGGATTTTCTAGGCAGAATATTAAGGCTCTTTAGACCCGATATAAGTGATGGACCCAACTGTGACCTGAACCTTGGCTGTTGAAGACTGCTTTAAATCCCTGTTCTTCCTCTCCACTACCACGTGTCCCTCAGGTTGATAGGGGGAGGGGTACCGCACAGTCACCCCCAATGTTCCCATTGTGGCTCTGTAAGCCTTGGAGGCAAACACAGAACCTTGGTCCAAATGGATTGTGGCTACTGCGTATGTCCCGATAAAGACTTGCAGATCTTTCGTAACAGTTCGGGCATCACCCGATCGCTGTGGCCAAACCCATAGTAATCGAGAGCAGGAATCCACTGCTACCAAGATGTATTTGTAATCCCCACCTGATTGTAGCGGGCCGCAGTTGTCCAGATAAACAAAAACGAGAGGCTTGTCTGAGATCAGTAGAGGTGTCTGTGGTGGATGAGCCATAGTGGAAACCTTAATCTGCTGGCAAATGTCGCATTTAAGGACAAAATCCTTAGTCTGTTTGTATGGACCTGGCCACCAATAGCGTTGCTGAAAAAATAAAATTGTAGCTGCCACCCCTGTGTGAGCAGATGCCAGGCTCTCATGTGCTGCTACGATTAACTCTAACCTGCAATCTGAGTTTGGAATTACTCTATCCCCCACCCGGAAATATGAGCAAATGGAACGCTATGCGCCCTTCACTAGTAAGAGTATTTCATTTGAAAGTTTTTCAGCAAGTGGGTGCCATCGCGGGCATTGTTGACAGCCGTCATGATGTCTCCATCTATCCTCATACTAGAACGAGTATTTGCAGGGACTGCAGCTCTTTGCACTGTTGCTTCTGCGGCTTCATCAGCCTTGGAACTCCCTGGAACTTATATTCCTACACGCTGATGACTCAAAGTGTGAATCACGTGAGTCTGTGGTAAGCATTTTTTTAGCTTGGCCATCTGTCCCCAAAGCAACTTGTGCTTTATTGTGCACCCTTTGGGAAATCTGAATCCATTCTGGCTCCAATAATGTAAGTACTCATTGAAAGACTGGAGACAGTAATACGAATCACACACTGACCGCATGTTGGATTTTTTAGGGTGGAATTCGCCATCCTGCATTCTACCCTTTGCACGCTGAAGATTATTGGTGCTTTGTCCCTACGGCAGGCTGGGCAGAACCATCAGTATAGATTATGTAATCATACTGATCAAGAGGCATGACTTCATTAGGCAGATGATATTCATGTTCATATTGCAGATATGCTTGTGTTTGTAGTGTAGAGTCAAAAATGTAATCTACATCTGTTGCAGAGAGTCAGTTGGCCCATTATATCCATCACGGATGTAAGGCCTTCACGTTGGGAAAGCTGGCCTTTGTCACAGCCTCTATGGCTAGAACCGGAGTAATGACAATAACTCGTTTCCCCTGAGCCAATGATCTTTCCCTCACCACAGCAATCTGCACCGTTGTCAGTAATTTTTCTGTTGGTGAAAAAGCATCTCTGCATTGATGTATAAATGCGATTTAAATGCAATAGGGACAGTGTCTCCTTCGCTGAATGTGACATAGGTTTATCCTGATGCACCTGCAATTATATGGATCACCATGTTTTGTGATGTTTACACGTGTGTGTAAGTGTTTTGAAGCTAACTTGTCAGCTTGTACTGAACGTAGAATCTGTGTGTGCTAAGTTGTCAAATGTGTGCTTGAAAAGTCTGGACGAATTAAGTCATAGAATGGTTTAAGCCATTCTGCATAATCTGGAATGTAGGTTTTGCCAAAATTTAGGAAACCCAATATTTATTGGAGTTTTTTCAATGTGTTTGTAGAAATGCACACTTCTTTAAGAAATGTGTCATAAGGTTTTTGCCTTCACTTGACAACTTGTATCCCAAAAATAAGACACTGAAATAGGCAATTTTTGATTTCTTGAAATTAAATTTGAACCCTATGTGAGCAAATCCTACAACAATGCGATCTACTCTTGTCAAGTGTGTTGTAAGGTCATCATCTGTCAAGTATATGTCATCGCCATAGAACAATGCCTGTTCATCAAATTCTTGTAAAAGTTCTGTAACTGCCGAAAACAGCCCTGGGCTATTCTTATAACCTGGTGACAATCAGCAGATGTTTTTGAGAACCGAGAGTGCTGAATGCTGTCAAATACCTGCTTTCAGGTGCTATATTTTGGCAGAAAAATCCATTTGAGAAATCTAGTATTGTTTTACATTTTTTACGCACTTTATTGTCCAGCAGTGCCACGTTGTGCGTGTTTTGTACATCGAATGTACATGTAGCAGTGTTCAAATGTCTATAATCTAACAGTAAGGGCCCGATTCCGATCTCGCTCGGAAGGCCCTCAGAGAGCCGTCCGTAGCGTTACCTTCCGACCGACTCGTTCCGGGAGCCGGTCCATCCAAACGACGAAGTACGATGCGCAAATGTCTCCAATTCCCGAACGACACGTACGCTCCGAATCCAGCACCATTTTCCGTACGAACAGGCTCCGTAAACGCTGAATGGAGTCGCCCGGAGGCATATCCCAAAGCTGTTTCCGGCCGGCCAAGTACGATGCGTACTTCCTACGCGCCGAACACGTCGCCACCTCCAGCACGTCACAGCATCTGGAAGAGCCGTATTTCAGCTCCGATTCGCGCCACAACACGATCACTGCATACGAGACGAAGCAGACATGTATCCGATCGCGCATGTCATCCCTATACTGTACGCCTACAGTCGAATCAACAACCGTAACCGACGCGTTCGTCACAGATGGTAAGTCAGACACCTACCACACACAAAAACGGCATGACCCCGCGAAGGGCAACGGAATACACAGCTTGTTACAAACCACAGTCAATAGTGTGGTGGGGGGAATTCTTGGAGCAATGTAGAGGCAAGGGGGGTGGTGGATGGCAAAAACTCCCAGCATTGTCCACCCCATATGGGGGTGGATGTTTAACACTACCAGCATTGTCTACCCCATTGGGTGATGGATGCCTAACACTCACCCAGTGTCCACCCCATAGGGGGGTGGATGCCTATCACTACCACCATTGTCCACCCCATAGGGGGGTGGATGCCTAACACTCACCCAGTATCCACCCCATAGGTGGAGAGGTGTGGTGCAGCGGCCAGGGCAGCTGACTTCGGAGCACAGGGTTCACGGTTCGATCCCCGGCTCTGGCGGCAGCTCAGCTCAGCACCATGTGACTCTGGGCAATAGCTCACTTAATTTCCACTCTGGCCCCCAGCGCCTTGAGACCCGTAAGGGTGAGTAGCTGCGCTATATAAAAACGGACTTACATAGGGGAGTGGATGCCTATCACTACCACCATTGTCCACCCCATAGGGGGGTGGATGCCTATCACTCCCACCATTGCCCACCCCATAGGGGTATGGATGCCTATCACTACCACCATTGCCCACCCCATAGGGGGGTGGATGCCTATCACTCCCCCAGTGTTGACATGGCAAATATGTGTTATGTGTGCAAACTGCCTGCAAAAGTGATACATAAAGTAATATGCTGGACAAACCCCCCATCTCTGTACTGGCAAAAATGTGAATGTGGGGTGCTAGCCCCCAGCATTATCAAGCATGTAGGGGTTTTGGGGTATTACCCCCCCCCCCTCTCTGTAGTGAAGAAAATGTGAATGTGGGGTTCAAGCCCCCAGCATTGTCGACCATATAGGGGTTTTGGGGTATCACTGTAGTGACAAAAAGGTGAATGTAGGTCTCACACCCCCAGCATGTTCAAGTAATTATGTATTTTTGGGGCCAAAACACACAAGCAATGTAGTGATATAGTAGTGGTTGTGTGACAAACAACAACAGAACTGTTGAGGCAAACATTGTTGTGTGTGTTACATATCCTCAGCTATGTGCAACAATCAGTGCTTTTGGGGGCTAACACTGCCAGCAATGTTCAATTGGACAATGTAACATGTGACCATCCAAAATGCATAAACACACATTTTTGTCACCAGCAGACACAAATACAAAGGATTCAATATGAAACAAAAGTTTTGATGAGATCCAGTTCCACACTGTGGGAGCGACGTTAAATGCTAAACATAAGGAATGTGCAGAGTGAAGATGTAGGAGTCCCAGGGCCAGTAGAGAAAGAAACAAAACAAAACATCCACTCAATGCCCTTCAAAGACAGTTGAAATACATGGGGGAAGATGCACAAACACAACCAACCTGCCACACACTGCAGAACAAACAGAACATGACTGTGAGTGTGGAAGTCTATCTAGCCTGGGACAACACACACAATGGGGGGCTGAACTCCACTGAGACATATGCGTGTTGAGTACAATCTGGAAGTATTCCATATAGAGTATGGATAGTGAATGGGGCAATCAGGCATTGTTTGATGAGCGGGTGCACCAGAGTCACATGCGGAACAAGCTTGGTGGAACACCAACTAATACATCAAGAAACTGACTCTCTTCTGCAGTACCATCAAGGCCACAGCACTGTGGTGACAGTTTCCTGTCTGCTGAGCCTCTGTGATGCCAAATGAGGATGGGGGCCATAGTTTTGAGCACACTCACTCTTGCGCACTGTGTCACGTGCCTTGCAAGAACCACTGTCATCTCACATACCCAAACATTACTCATAGGGCATGGCTGGTAATGTGAGGCCACATTGTAGGTAGGGGCCTTGCCAGGAGCCAAGTCACATTTGGCCTGTCTAAACACCACCCACCTTGATCAGCAGCACTGTGCCTCATCAAAACCTCCCTTGACAGGTGACATTGCACAGGCACCCATGACAGTGTGGATCACTGGATGTATGACGAGGAACCCATTATTGACCACACATCATTGTGATCACAATACAAACATGGGTCCATGTACTGTTGTGTATGACCAATGTGGCAATCTTTGTATCAGGAAGGTACACCCAGCACGCCACGTACTTGGACACACACATTTGATCATTGAACAAGAGGTGCCAGACACACATATGTATGGGACACAAATTCACAGCATCTGTCCACCACAACACATACTCAAACCCTGCAGGGCAACAGGAGTACACCTACCCACAGAAGGATGACATTGTGATGAGTTGGTGTAGAATGAAGCACAGAGGAGACTGCCCACGACACCACACTAGTCCACAGACACACAAAATAGAATCATGAGCCTCCCACTACAACAAACATGAAGTGGTTGTGTCACAGCTGTCTGCGCTACATGTGGAGACAACATTCCTACTTGCTGTGTAGAAAAGCATGGACCAACACCAATGTATGAGACAGTCACCATGTGTGGCCTTAGTGTGTTGCACACAACTCAAGAACAGACCATTTACACTGTCAACTTGTTTGCATGTCTATCACACCAACTCTGCATCCACCTACAGAAGATGCATTATGTGCAGATCATCACTAATGTCAAATTGCCAATGCTGAATGTGTACTGCAGAAGACTTGGAAGACACATGGCTCACCAGATAGAGGATACAACAACTGTGTCAGTAGGCTCCAATGCACAGGCAAATGTGTAAGCTAATATTCATGCACTGTTCACAACGCCAGGGGTTGTTGTGGGATCTGTGTCTCATAAACACAATACACATAGCTAGACATAACACATGGGAAATGTGTACATCTGTTTAGGATGGAGTACATGTGCATAATGGAATATGCATTGGACACATGTGGCACTTTAACACTGTTTCAGAATCCTAAAATCCGTCAAGGAGACCTACAAATAGGACATGTTGGCATCAGGCTACAGGGCAGGGTACAATGTGTTGATTGTGAGCAGTCATTGACACATACAAGTGCCACACTTGCAAAACAGGATGACAGATTCTAAACACGCTGATGATGATAACACAAATGGAACTTGGTGGATTCATAATGTGTCACATGTGAGTTTGCTCACAGTGCAGGCTCTTGTCTCAACACAACCAGGGATGTCATCATAATGACTCCACTCTACTGGTGCACCCACACCTTGGCCAATCAAAGTTAAATAGGTCGAGAAAGCACTGGACTAGTCAGCCCACAGAAAGCTTCTCAAACAGGAACATCTGCAGGGACTATAGTCTTTGTAGGAAAGGGGGTTTGAAGACAGAGATTCCTGCTCACCTCACACACACCATGGGCTCAGGATATGTCACAGATTTACACACTGCCATGAGGTGATTTACCTACAGTGGAAGGTCAGCTGTGGCAAGCTTGTTCTTGGCAGGGGTCTACCATGTCATAATGACACTCAGACATGGCTCAAACACTTACAAGTCACAAAATACTTTGTTTACATCAGCCTGTGTACATGGATGTGTCTAAAGTCATCTGCACGTAGTCAAACTTCATGTGTACCCAGTTGGAATGATGAGACAGATGACTTGTTGATCATCACAGCGCTATTCTGCATGTCCATCCTAGACGTTTGCACTTTGAAAGACTTTTACACTGTGTACAAATGTCAGCACTACCTATGTGCAAAAGTGTAAATCAAAGATGGTAGGTTGTAAAAAGCATGTCACCCTCATGGTCCAAAATGTTGTAGATCATGACAACATGGATATGTAGACAATGAGGACTCAGATACAAACTGTAATAGGACACATATGCCTTGGACCACATGCAGTCCATCACATCATTACATCATTATATTCCCACAATATGATTTGCACATCAATGACAGTTGACTCATTAACAATATTTGTTAAACAAAAAGCAAATGTACAAATAACAAAAACTGCTTTGTTCAACATTTAGGAGTAATGGGAAAAAAAACTAGAACAATAAGGCCAATGGCCAGTCTTTGAGGGTGTCATGCATAGTAATCCTCCCTCGCTTGCCTGCACTGCAAACACAAGGGGACATCTCCCCTTGGAGGGGCATCTTTAGGGGCATGCCAGGCACCGCAGGGACAGGACTATGGGGCACCAGTTTGAATTTTGGGAGGGATGGCATCTAGTGTTGTGTCGGGCTCCACTGCAATGGACTGGTAAGATTGAGGGGGTGGGGGCTCCACTGCATTGGACTGGTCAGATTGAGGGGGTGGGGGCTCCACTGCAGTGGACTGGTCAAATTGGGGGGTGGGGGCTCCACTGCAGTGTCAGGAACAGACTGAAGGGGGTGCTGTTGGAGGGGAAGTGGAAGGGCCTGACCTTCTTGGGGATGGTGTAACGGTGTGTGGGCGAAACTGTGATAGGGTGTGAGGTTTGATCTTTGTAAGGGGGGCCCGGGACCGGGAGGAAATGGATTTTGGTGGGGAAGTGTGGGATGGTGGTGGGGTTTTGGACTTCTTTGATCTGGGGGATGTACATGTGGGGGGCTGGGTGTTCTTACTCTTAGGAGAGGGTGTGCGTGCAGGGGTGGATCTCCTCTCTGTGGCGGGGGTTTCCTCTTCCCCTTGCTAGTGTGGTGTAATGGATCAGTGGGGAAGAGGCCAAGGTCACAGAGGAAGACCCGTTGGGAAGTGGTGGTTGCAGGAGAGTCAAGGGTAGGGGTTTTGGAGGGAGAGGTAGCTGAGCAATGCATAGTGGTTGTGGATGGGTGTGTGATTTTCTTGGCCCTCTCCCCTGTGTGTGTGAAGTCAGTTCCCTGAGTGTGCGTGTGTGTGTGTTTTGACTTTGTTTTGGGTGGTTGTGTGCTGCTTGTGTCTGTTGGGGTGTGTGCATGTGCCTGTGTGAGTGTGCTTGGGTCAGGTAGGGTAGCGTGGATTGTGGATGGGGCAGAGGAAGGAGGGGTGAGGGACTTCTGCAGGAGGGACACTGCTGCCGTCAGTGAGGAGGCCATGGCCTGATTTGATCGCTGTAGGGCAGACATGTCTGATGAGATGCCCTCCATGTATGACACCAATTGTGTCAAAAGACTGGTATATGCATGGTGGACACTCAGCATGGATGTCTGCCCCACATGGATCTGTTTTAGTAAATCCACGGCCTCCACACCCAGGGCAGCAGGGGTGACAGATTCAGGGGGGGCTGTTCCTGGCCCGAGGGAGACATGCTCCCTAACACGGGAGGGTCCTCGGACACTTGGAATGGGAGCAGCTGTGGGGGTGGAGATGGTGGTGGTGTTGGGGGCAGACTCTGATGTTGTGGGCTCTGAAATGGGAACACCCACCACCACAAGGGTGTCATCACTGGAGCTTGTTTGGTCCTCGGCAGATGTAGATGTTTCCGACCTGCCCTCAGTATGGCTTCCCTCACCCTCAGTGCCACTGGGTCCCTCCTCCTCCTCCACACTGGACCCAGTCTGGCTAGCCGCTTCCCCTTGGTCCATGGAACTGTCTCCTACAGTAGCCGTTGATGATGCTGTGAACAAGGATGAGAAAGAGTTTCACATCAGTCATCTGCATAGACTTGACACATGAGTATCATCACAACACATCACAGAGCAAGCATATGCATCATTTTTTGGCAGGTTTTAAATCCTTACACATATGTGAACATGGCACTTGTCAGTCTGGCAAGAAACTATGGTTCACAGACACATGATGGCATGTGAAACATTGGTTAGATATATGTAAAATACCACAAAACCATGTCAACTACAACACTATTTTGCAGGTGGTCTGATCTGTAATGCTCATGAGGGTCATGTGTCATTACATACATGTCTCATCTCCTGCAAGGGAGTCAGGAACTGACACAGCAAATAGTATGCCCACATTAGAAATTTTTAACTGTCAAACATACTTCCATCCACAGTCATCATGATGGGCACCTATGTCTTGAACGTCAATGCTCTAATGGTCTGCATGCATGACAACTGTCAAGTACAAATACTGCATCCTCTAAAAAAATCATGTCTCACACTATGCCACTGTCCTGTCTGGCTGAACAGTCTGTACGGAATCTTGGTGCAGGAACAGTACATCTCAAGTTTACAGTCAGCACCGTGTCACAGTCGTGTATTTACTGCTTCAGCTAACATCTGTATGTGTCAAGTATACATGTCCACTACGTGCTCCACACAATTTGAAGCCTTTTACAAGCTCACGTTGTTCTACTTAGCCATCGGAGTATGTGAATAAAAATGTCTATCTACATGAACATTTTACAGCTCTCCAGAAGAAAGTAATGCAGCATACACATAGATGTTCAAGCCACCAGTATGCACAGTCAAGGGATGATACACACATGTCTTGTCTTGTGTATCTGAGCCAAAAGCCAGACATTAGATGTATGTCCATGACTTGTATATTGACCACCTGTGTCTTTCAAAGATTGGCACATGCACTCACTGGGCCTGATTCACAGAACTAACTTACGTCAAAAACGTAAAGTTAGTACTTTTTGGTATTCACAGAATACACTTACTCATTTTGGTATTCACAGAATGAACTTACTCATTTCGGTATTCACAGAAGTTAGTAGTCCTAACTTTAGGACTCCTAAATGCCTTCTGTGAATACCGAAAGTCTTAAAGTTAGGATTTTCTCAGTTTAGGAGTAGTAAAGTTAGGACTCCTAACTTTACTACTCCTAAACTGAGAAAAATCCTAACTTTAAGACTTTCGGTATTCACAGAAGGCATTTAGGAGTCCTAAAGTTAGGAGTCCTAACTTTACTACTCCTAAACTGAGACAAATCCTAACTTTAAGACTTTCGGTATTCACAGAAGGCATTTAGGAGTCCTAAAGTTAGGACTACTAACTTCTGTGAATACCGAAATGAGTAAGTTCATTCTGTGAATACCAAAATGAGTAAGTGTATTCTGTGAATACCAAAAAAGTACTAACTTTACGTTTTTGACGTAAGTTAGTTCTGTGAATCAGGCCCACTGTCACCGAGTCTGACCCATGGATTTTCACATTACAATGGTGAAAGTGTTGCCTGACACAAAAAATCTGATGTGTCAGTGTCTCGGATGGCCTGAGTTGGCATACCTGTCCTTGGTCCATGTGGCTACATGTGATTACACAGAGCACTATGGGCCCGATTCACAAAAGTAATCTGAGACAAAATCCTAACTTTACGACTTTCGGTATTCACAAAAGGCATTTAGGAGTACTAAAGTTAGGATTTTGTCTTAAGTTTTGGGTTTAAGACAAAATCCTAACTTAAGTTTAACTTAAGTTTAACTTAAGTTAGGATTTTGTCTTAAGACCAAAACTTAAGACAAACTTAAGACAAAATCCAAACTTTACTACTCCTAAATGCCTTTTGTGAATACCGAAAGTCGTAAAGTTAGGATTTTGTCTCAGATTACTTTTGTGAATCGGGCCCTATGTTTGGGACAATACATTTCGCCCACTTATCAATATGATTTGTCTGAGGCATCAACATTGTTCTCACCTGCTGCACGGATGTATAGCATTGTTAATGCACACCTGTGTGCACCAATAGCACCATTTTGAACATATATTTAAATACCACACTGAGTACAGGTCATACATCAGTGAATGTGCTGACACATGTCAGACAATTACATCACTCATGATGGTCAAATCCATGCACATGTTGTATATAGTCCTGAGCACATGGACATTGGACTACAGCCAATACACAGGACCGAAGTGACACACATGTCACTGACGGAAAGGGACACACCTGGCCATCATATGTTAAAGGGGCATAGTTACATTTTGGCCACAGTAGTGTTGTCTTAGCAGACAGGCAACCTGTGAGAAGGGTATGAGGCTGAGGGAAGGCAACATGCATGTTAAACATAGTTCTGCAACATGGCACATACTCACCCCCTCCTTGCTGCTGTCTGGCCTTCAACTGCCCATCCAGGTCAGGGCAGACCACCGTCAGTATCCGGAGCATGTGGGGGGTCAGGGTCCGTCGTCCACCCCTTTTGCGAGGAGGTGACAGCTTCAGCTGTAACCTTGCAATCCTCCAGCCACTGAGGTCCTGCCACCTCTTCTGGCAGTGGCGGACGCGGCGTCTGAATACCCCCACGGATCTTACTGCCCAGACGATGGTCTGCCAAATTTCAGCCTTCTGATGGGCGTCAACCTGTAAGGATGACATGGTGACACACCATTACTCCATATGCTACATGTTTATGCATCACACACATGGACATATAGGTCATGGGCAGAATGGCAGATAATGTCTAAGGGTAAGCCAAGTATCATGATGGGCAGTTTTCCTGTGTGAAAATCTCCCTCAGAAACATGAGAACAGTGCAGAAAAGTCAAACCCACTACACACACTTCTACATCACTGTACCTGTCCAGAACCTAAATCTACACACTGTAAGACTTACTTAACTATGTTTGCATGCTTGCCCTTGGGGATCCCAATGCTAGTAGTGCATATTTTTACACATGGCCAATAATAAAGGCAGTGTAATCAACACTCACCTGCTCCCCTGGTTTGCCATACAGCTTGCTGTACTGTGGAAGGAGGCTGTCCAGCAGGGCCTGGCTCTCCTCCTCTGTGAAAGCAGGTGCCCTCTCCACAGTACGTGCCATTGTAGCTCCCAGAGGATGCAGTGACAGCAGCAGAGAGATCTTGAAATGCAGTAAAGTTGCATGTAGTGCAGGCAAGTGAAGTCTCTTGGGAACAGACAGACTTATATCTGTGCAGCAGAGGCGGACCCTGTTCCATGCATCCAAAGTGATAGGTCAGAGTCGTTCGCATTATCCGAATTTGTCCAATCCATAACATTGCACATATCGGACACGCATACCGCGACGTTCAAAATATACGCATCCTAACACTATTGAGTTTGATACATTGGTGTTGTGAGGTAACCGATTCGGATTGCACGCGATTCGTACACGAAGCGAAACGTGCGTCTGTCACCATGACGACCAACAGCCAATGTGTGCGTCCGGCTCGGTTCGGATGCGGATAACGCGTCCTTTGAATACTCACTGCATCTGTCACCATGACGACCAACAGCCAATGTGTGCGTCCGGCTCGGTTTGGATGCGGCTCACGCGTCCATTCAATACTCACCCGCGTCTGTCACCATCACAGTAAACAGGCAAAGGATGCAAACCACACGTTTTGGGTCAGGCTCAGGTGCCCTATACTAATCAGTCAGCAGGGCAGACAGTATAGCATTCAGGAATGTTAGTCTGCATTGCATGTGTGTGTACAGTGATTAACATGTCATATTGGACATAGTACTTGATAGCTCACACTCCCATGATGATCCAAGCTTGATGGGCATACAAAACATTGTTGTTGAGGAACATCACATCTGTGAGTGACCACTTCACAGATCACCCTCCTAGGCTTGGACACAGTCCCAGGGGTATCATTGTGTTAACCCAGGTTATGTCCACACATAATCACTAAGCCTGGGCGGTAAAATCCGCTCCGCTCGCGGAGTTTGCAGATTTTTGGCACCTCTACGCGGAGTTAACAAAAACTCCGCGCTCCGCAGCGGAGCGGAGTTTTTTTGTGTTCGCGATCTCAAAATGCGTTTTCGCGCGCACGGGAGCGACTTACCGGGATGCCTGCAATCGCCGACGAGATTTCCCATCTGTTCACGAGCGCCACGAGAATTGGTAGCCGGCCGTACGTTTCCGCGAGAGTGTGCGATCGCGAGCACGTCATTCGGGCGCGCCATCGGACTTCCGGCGGAAGTTTTGCGAAGATCGCGATCCCAAACACGCAGAATTTGCAATTTGGAGAAGAATCTCTCTCGAGCAGCAACAAAAACTTCTCAAAACGGTGATTCTGATTTTAAAAAACTCCTCAGATTGACATTTGGCTGTACTTTTTTGTGCAAGGAGTCCCTTTTCTTTTTTTACTTTTTTTTTTAAGAGGAAGGAAGTGCCCCAGAGTCTCCAACTTCCTGTTCCTGTCCAGCTGGCTCCTCCCAGTGCGTTGTCCATCTCCTGTTCACTTTTCATTTGGATTTGGAGCTGGAAGGATCACTCTTTGTGGCTGCTGCATCATATATCATTGGATTTGAGGACTTTTGAATCTGAGATTTCACAAGTAAGTTGGAAAATTTGTGTTGTTTGTTTGATTGGGGCATTGCACCTACATTTTTTGGTACTTTTCATCGTTTTATTTTTTTATTTATTGTAGTGGGTGGCCTGTAGTTTAGTAGGAGTCTAGTTGTTTCCTTGTAAGTAATTTTTCATCTTTTATAAAGGAAACATGTTGCACAGTTCACTGAATTTTCTCCAAATTTTTAAGTTAATTAATTTGCAATATTTATTTAATTCATTAGCCCAGTAGTCTGCCAATACTATCGGCCTTTCAGCCAGTAGGGCCAGAGCTACTCATGGGTGCATCAAACAGCTGTTTCTGTGGTGTCTGTTGAATTTAAACATCATTTAGGGCCTGGATGGCATTGGATTGAATAGCAAAATGTGGTTTTTTGGGGGTATTTCACTTTTTTTGTGTGTGTTCAATAAATGCCTTTGTTGGATGTGTGTGGCGTGGTTGTTGTGTAACTTGTAAACCTTTTTTAGCCCTGTGGTTTTTCGTTTTTGCATTGTTGCATTAAAACTGTGTTGTTTAGCATGCCTCCTTTGTCTGGCCATATGGGACCTGCTTGAGTTCATTGTTTTCCAGGCCTCCTGCTTGTTGTGAGTGACCATGTGGCTGGTGGCCATTTTGTGGTGGTACTTAGTGTGCTGCTTTTGCCATAGGCCTGCATGTCTTTCCTTTGTTCCTCTTGGCTTACTTCTTCTTGTTGTTGTGGCCTGGCCATGTGGCTGGCGGGCATTTTGTGCAGGCAGCCAGTGTGCTTTTGCCATAGGCCTGCATTGTCTGTCTTCCCTTTCTTGTTGTTGTGGCCTGGCCATGTGGCTGGCGGTCATTTTGTGAAGGCAGCCAGTGTGCTTTTGCCATAGGCCTGCATTGTCTGTCTTCCCTTTCTTGTTGTTGTGGCCTGGCCATGTGGCTGGTGGCCATTTTGTGAAGGCAGTCAGTGTGCTTCTGCATTAGGCCTGCAAGCCTTCTTTGTGGTGCCCATGCCTTGTTGTTGATTTGCATGCAATTTTTTCTTCTTTTACCCAGCAAAAAATGCATCACAGTTCACTACATTTTCTAATACATTTGCAATATTATTGATTTGAATTGATTCACTATGTGGCCTAGTCTGCCAATGGGTTTTTCAACCAATAGGCCCAGAGGTACTCATGGGTGCATGAAGCAAATGTTTCTGTGGTGTCTGTTGAATTTAAACATCATTTAGGGCAAGGATGGCATTGGATTGAATTGCAAAATGTGTTTTTTTGGGGTATTTCACTTTTTTCGTATGTGTTAATTAAATGCCTTTGCTGGATGTGTGTGGTGTGGTTGTTGTGTAACTTGCAAACCTTTTTTAGCCCTGTAGTTTTTTGTTTTTGCATTGTTGCATTAAAGCTTTGTTGTTTAGCATGCCTCCTTTGTCTGGCCATATGGGGCCTGCTTGAGTTCATTGTTTTACAGGCCTCCTGCTTGTTGTGACTGTGAGTGACCATGTGGCTGGTGGCCATTTTGTGGTGATAGTACTAGTTAGTGTGCTGCTTTTGCAATAGGCCTGCATGTTTTTCCTTTGGTCCTCTTGGCTTACTGCTTCCATCCCCATTGCCAGCTGCAGCTCCATGAATGCTGCATCCCACGTGATGCATAATGCCAAACAGGTTCCATTACATTTGTACTTTTTTTTGTTCTTCTTCTTTCCTATCCTTCCTGACTGTACACTGTACACCATGAAAGCCCTTGTTGTCAAAGTCTCACAAATGGCTACACTGTTGTTATGTTTTTTTAATAACTAAACTGAGTTAATACAATTTAATAATATTAATAATAACACTAACAAGTGTGACCACACACTAAGTTATATATTATTATATTTGTTTGTACTAGTAGGAATTGAACCACAACAGCAAATGCAACGTTTCACTGATGTTCTTCTGGCTTCTTCACTTTTTGGTGCACAAAAAAGACTGAGGAGGAGGTGTCATCATCATCCGTTGTACTGCCAGACAGAAGTCCTGCTGTGCACGACGTCACGTGACGTGTGACCACAGACAGACATCTCTTCAACGTGTGCCACTGCGTGCTGCTGACATCTGAAGAAGATGGCCCCAAAGAAAGGTACCAGGTCCTCCAGTACCAAGAAAGTTGCCAGTGAGAAGAAGGAACTGCCACTTACCAAGACTGGTGTGCCGCCCAAGATGTTTTTTGGGAAACAAAAAACTGCGCCTGCAGCAGCGGTGTCAGGGGAGCAAGCTGGGAGCAGCACCCCCACATCAGTGGACCCATCCCTTAAACCTAGGCCCAAGCCCATGTCTGTCGCAGAGGCAGCCAGTCTAATCATGACAACGCCGACGTGCAGTGATGTTGAAATTGACTTATCGTTATCGCAAAGTAGTACCCAATCAACGCAAGAATTGGAAACTCAGATAAGTGGACAACAACAGCCGCAACAACAGCCACAACCACCGCCCACAATAGTAGTTGTTCCTCCCGAAGTAGGAGCAGTTCAGGAGATAGAGCTTCCTGCAGAGGAAGAAGAGCAAGCCACTCTTTCAGAAGATCCATTGTCTTCCAGATCCCCAGCAAGGAAAAGGAGGGTTAGTCCATCGAGTTCTTCTGCAAGCCCCCCTTCTGATGATCCAGATGCCAATTGGATGCCACCACCTCAGTCTGAGAGTGAGAGACGCCACGAGAGAAGGTTAGGGAAAAGGAAGGTTCCAGAAAGCCTTAGAGTTATGGAGGTAGATGTAGAAGAGGAGGATGATGACGAGCCAGTCATCATGAACATTAGTCCTGCCCCAGTGGAGACCGACATTATTACCCCATCCCTTACCTGTCGCCTACTCGGCAGTCCTCTCCTGGACTGCGAGAATGTTCGCTTCTCCCTAGAATTCTCCCCTCTCCTCTCACTCTCAGGCATTTTGATCTACCGCCCCCCGGGTGCGGTAGGCTCTTTTTGTAACTCCCTTTTAGAAACCGCCATCAATTTAGCTAGCATCTCTGCCAATTTTACGCTTCTAGGCGATCTTAATCTGCATTTTGATGATCCTAGATCCACAGTAGCAGTTGAACTAGCAAATGATCTTGCGTCACTCCAGTTGCTGCAAAAAGTTCAACTCCCTACACATGCGCAGGGACACTGCCTTGACCCAGTGTTCTCTAATCTGGAGAACCTTCAGGGAAATGACCCTATCCCAATTCCCTGGTCCGACCACCACTTGGTGCCCCTTTCCTGGCGCCCCCAAATTCCTACCCCCCCAGTCCATCCTTCTTGGACACTTATCCGTCCCTGGTCTAAGCTCCCCCAGGAGAACTGGATCCATGAACTGGAAAATAATAGACCTCAGTCGGTTCCCTGCCCAGTCACAATGTATAACAATTTCTGCAGTTGGATAGATGACTCGTTGAACCAGGTCCTCCCTAAAATCCGGATCATAAAAAAGAATGGCTCAATTAGATCGCCCTGGTACTCCGCTGAATTGCGCACCCTGAAACAGAACTGTAAAATATTAGAAAGAAGTTGGAGGAAAGACTTTGCAGCCGATAGTAAGCTCACCTATAGAAGGGCCATATGCAAATACAGAGCGGAAATGAGGAAAGCTCAGGCAGCCTACTACGAGGAAAAAATTTGGCTAGCCGCCAATTCCCCCAGAGAGACCTTTTCCATCATAAAAAGGCTCCTTAAAAGCCCAGTCCCTCCCGTCCCTACTGACCCCCATGGAACTCGTTGCGAAAATCAGGCCGAGTTCTTTGATAACAAAATTCAGAACATTATAAAAATGCTCCCTCAAATCGATCCCGCATGGATGAGCTCCCTACCCGACTGCCCCTCCACCACTCATCGCCTGGAGCGTTTTCCCCCTCTCCTCCTGGAAACACTCCTGACTCTTATGCCCACAGTAAAAAGCGGATCACCAAGAGACCCAGCTCCCATGAACATCCTAACTAAAGCTGCATCTATTATCGGTCCCACAATCACCCATGCTATCAACGCCTCACTTTGCACAGGAGTAGTCCCCCCACTTTGGAAAGAAGCAATGGTTAAGACCCTTCTTAAGAAGCCGCACCTTGATCCCGCAGACCTGGGCAACTATCGCCCTATTTCTCTTCTGCCTGGGATCTCTAAAATCGCCCAAAAATATGTTAACCACACCCTCTCCAATTTCCTGCAAACCTCCAACCTGCTACACCCATCCCAAACAGGCTTCCGGCCTCGGCAGAGTACGGAAACTGCCCTGCTAGCGGTTGTGGAGGAAAGCAGGAAAATCCTAGATGCAGGAGGTGCTGCAGCCATTATCCTATTGGATTTGAGCGCAGCATTCAACACGGTGAATCACCAGGTCTTGATTCATCGCCTCGGCAATCTGGGAGTAGTTGGAACTGCTCTGAGATGGCTGCGCTCCTTCCTGAAAGGACGTTCATTCCAGGTTTTTGAAGAGGGCATGAGCTCCAAACCTCGGCCTCTCCAGTGTGGCATACCACAGGGCTCATCATTGAGCCCTACACTTTTCAACGCGTATATGGTCCCTTTGGCTTCAATCGTGGCCCCGTTTGGGATCCATATGGTCACCTATGCCGACGACCGACAACTGATCGTAGCCTTAAACCAATCCACACAATACTCCACAACCCTGAAAGCATGTCTTACGGAAGTCGTAAAATGGATGGGGTCTTCCCACCTGAAATTAAATGGAGAAAAGACCGAGATCATGACTCTGGGGAATTTTGACAATACGTCACTCAGAACCATCTGGCCAGTATGCATGGGCCCAGTCCCAATCCCTAAGCCTGAAATAAAGAGCCTGGGCATCTGGCTAGACCATAATCTGACATTCCAAGCGCAAGCCAGTAAGACAGTAGCAATCTGCTTTGGCCTGATCAGAATGGCGAGGAAAGTGCTTCCCTTGCTCCCTCCTCAAGCCAAGAAAATCATGGTCCAATCTATTCTACTCTCTAGATTGGATTATGGCAATGCGCTTTATTTGGGAGCCCCTACCTCAGTGATCAATAGATTGCAGATCATCCAGAATTGTGCAGCCAGATTGTTGACGGGAACACCCAGATTTCTTTCCGCAAAACCCGCCCTCCGATTTCTACATTGGCTTCCAGTGAAAGAGAGAATTAGCTTCAAATCACTATGCATTGTCCACAAATCCCTACAGGGGATAGGCCCTCCCCTGATCTCGGCCATAATCCATCCATATAAAGCAAGGAGAAAGCTTCGCTCGGATGATCTCCGCCTAATCGAGATCCCCAGAATCAAACGAGCCAGAAGTGGCGGCAGGCTCTTCTCTCTGAATGCAGGGAGACTCTGGAACGCCCTTCCCCTCCACCTCCGAAAAGAGTCTAGTCATTTTGCCTTCAGGAAACAACTCAAAACCCTTTTATTCCCTTAAACTAATCATTCTGTCTCTCCCATCCGTTTACTAGTCATGCCAAGCGCTGGGAGGCCTTCTGGTAGCCATGCACTTTATAAATGCCCTTTTCATTTCATTTCATCCCAAATTGCTGTGACGGATATGGCACGGATACCACCAACACAGATAACACCAACCATCTGCAGCTTCCATATTTGCATTTGCAAAGGCCCGGCAGCGACCTACATCCAGCACAACCACCTCAGTAGAAGTAGGTACTGCATCTGCAGAGAGTCAAACTCCATCACGCCCACCTTCCAGTTCATCCGGCATTGCAAGTGGCACCTCCAGCAGCACCAGAAAGTTCACCTCCCCAGTTTGGGACTTATTTTCGGTTAGCAGTAAGGAGGAGAACGTTGCTATATGCTCCATTTGTGGACAAGGTGTTAGTCGGGGTAATTTTGGTACAAACTATGGTACCGGAGGCCAAACAACCCATCTGAAAAAACACCACTTGATCCAGTGGGAGGCGCACCTTAAAGGCCAAAAAACTGCACCCATTGCTGTTGGTGGTGATGAAGAAGTAGAAGATACGATCGCAGTGGAAGGTGAACAAGAGGGAGACATTTTCTCCGGAACACAAAGTAGCCTTGTCCCCAGCAGTGCAGTGGTACCGCCCACATCCTCATCAGCCTCAGCAACATCTCAGTGGCACAAGAGTAAGAGTCAGGCTGAGACACTAAGGCAAGAGGGTACCGCAATGAAAAAACGTGTGGCGTCGTTGAGCCTAACAACATCTGGCGCCAAGAAGTCACCTGCATCAGTGGCAACAGAAAAGAAAAAAATCCAGCCTTCCATTCTCAGCATGTTTAGGTCGGAGTGGCAGTACGAACGCAACCACCCAACGGCACGTTTGTACAAAGCGAAGCTGGCTAAAATGTTAGCGCTGGCCCTCCTCCCTTTTTCTTTTGTGGAAAGGGTGGGTTTCCTTGAATTTGTGACAGCCATCTGCCCAAAATGGAAGGTTCCCAGCCGGTCCTATTTTGCCAGAGTTGCTGTTCCAGCACTACATCACGACGTGCTGGAATTGCTTGGACAAGCTTTGCAGCAGAGTGCTGTTCACACTATCCACCTGACAACAGACATGTGGACCAGTTGCCAAGCCACTGATTACATGTGCATCACTGCACACTGGATCTCTTTTGTGGGGGTTAGAGAAAAGATATCTGCAGGTGTTGACACTGCTGAGATTTTGAATGCCACTCGGAAACATGCAACTGTAGCCATGTTCGCCATGGAGAAATCTCATACTGCCGCAAAACTTTTGGAAGAGTTTAACGGCAAGGTCTTTGAATGGCTGCACCCAAGAGGGCTTAACATTGGTTTTGTTGCCACGGACAATGGCAGTAATATAGTTAGGGCCATGTCCAATGGTGGCTATTTCAGGGTCCTGTGTTTGGTGCACTGCATTAACATTATTGTTCAAGACTTTCTGGAAAAAAAATACTGAGTCAGCAACTTACTGACCACCTGCAGTAGAATCTGCACAAATTTCAGCCTTTTAAAGCCCGCAAGCAGCTGAGGATCATCCAACGTGAGCATAGAGTGCCAGTTAAAGCACTCATCCAGGAGGTGCCAACACGTTGGAACTCAACTTATTAAATGCTTGAACGTCCGTTTGAGCAGGTCAGACCAATCAATGAATATGTCATGCAAAGAGGGGATGCTACTATGAAAGGCATGACTGTTGAGATGGACCAATGGGGCCTAGTTAAATGCCTGACTGAAATGCTACTTCCTTTTGAGCTCTTCACACGTGAAGTCAGCAAGAAGGACTGTACTATGGGCCAAGCTATCCATTATTGCACATGCTACAGGAACAGCTGAAGGGGGTGTCTGCAATGTATGCAGGTGTGGAGGAAAAAAAAGAAGCAAATGAGTTGGTGGAGAGCTTAACCCTACGCTTATCTGAAAATACAAGGGTGCAAAGAGAAATTGTGTCATCCAACCGTTAAATTTCTGCCACAATTCTGGATCCACGGTACAAAGCAGTACTGAACACTAACACATTGATTCCTTTTTCAGAAGTGGATGTTGCCAAGTACAAAACTTGGATAGCTGCGGAAGCCAGTCAATTAGTAAAAGAACGTCCGGTAATTAGAGGCCCGCTACTCCAGGCCACAACAAGAACTGCAGGGCAGCCGGCGTCAAGTTTAACTTCAGAGCCTGAGGGCAGTGCGGTTGGCTCACAGCAGCCAAAACCACCAACAACACCAAGAACAACATCAACAACAACAAGAACAGGAGCATCAGCCCCACCAAAATCGGCACAGGAATGGCTTCTACAGCAAGGGCTTGTTAGGTCCAGTGCTGAAGCTAAGGCAAAAGAGGCCGAGCAAAGCGGAGCACCCCTGAGCATTGAGCGGACGGTCCAGGCCTATCTGGATGACCCAACAGAGGTCTACATTGATCAAAACCCATTGCTGTATTGGTATGGGAAAAGGCACCAATGGCCAGTGCTCAGCATGCTGGCGATGAACTATCTGGCTTGCCTTGTCACAAGTGTCTCTTCTGAGCGTGTTTTCAGTGCTGCTGGTGCCGTTGTAACAGTGAAAAGGACCAGTCTCTCGCCCCAAAACGTGGAGAGGTTAGCCATGATCAAGATTAATCAGCACTTTATACCACCGGATTACACCATACCTGAAGTAGCACAGCAGGAAGATGATGACGGCGACTTAGGTCATGGAAGTAGTGTGTTAGATGACCTACTTCTGGGTGAACCACCAGAGTTTGAGGACGAGCTCTACTTCCCTGACAACTAGGCTTTCAACTTGTTACTTTCTTCCTAATTTACTTTTATTATTTGTGTGTGACTTTGTCTTTCTGGTTCGAATCACAACAAATCCATCACCACCGTCTTACTCTTTTTATTGCCGTATTGGAGTTGCAACTGTGTGCATTTATTAAAGAAGTAAGTCCACTCCTCCAAGTCCTGCTCCATCCTGACTCGCCCTAAATCCATTTCCCTCAAGCCAGACATTGGATGGAGAATAGTACAAGAAATGTGTGCCTGCCTCGTCGAGTCCCTCCAAAGAACATGACTATAGCTATCCTCCTTTCCGAGCCAAGAGGGACTGCCCCTTAAGAACAACAGGTAATGATGGATGGCATACATTGGACGCTGACTCTGAGTGATTGGTGTTTGTGTTGTTGTTGTGCATGAAGTGTACTAGTATTATTTAATCTACAAACAAAAAAGTGACTCAAGTCAATGTTTCCCTTCTTGTTGTTTAATAACAAAATTGTACTTCTACTGCAGGCCGATCCATTGCATTTTTGAATATGGAATCTATTCTGGACTCACTCGGTACACTACAGAGTTGGACACCATGATGACGATGACCATACTATACTCATCATAGTCAGTCAGTAGGATCAGAGATGATTGATGGAATAACTCGGGGTGTTTCATGAAGTGGCCTAAAAGGTAAACAAGTCAACAACAACCACAGCAGACCTACATGTCTGTGTAGTGGTGGAGGCGAGTGTAGTAGTGGTATGACTGACAGCGGTGCGTTGATTTAGTTACTTAATTTGGAAAATGCTATGTTGCTGTAAATGTGTGTTCTGTCTGGCTCAAAATCTAAGCTAAGTGGAAGTTGGGTGGGCGCCGTGGTCCTGCTCTGTCCTGTTGTTGTTGTAGGTTAATGCTGGAAACAGAGTAGTAGACATGATTAACCATGGCGCCTCTGAAAGTGTTCTTGCTGCACTCCTCCGTAATTTATGCATTTTTGTTCTCCTTGATTTTTACAATATCCCTTTTGTTTTTCCATCTACACTTACAGGCCGGCCTTTACCCTGTGCTATACTGGGAAAAACAACTCACACTTACCTTACCAATCCGCATCCGCCAGGCAGGCAGTGGCACCCAAGATTGACGGACAGAGCGTCCATGGAAGGGAGGACCATGAGGAATGCCTAGATGCAACTCCCCAATTTGACCATGATAACATACAGTAACTTAGTATCATTCATCATCTTTTAATTAATTTGATTCATTTTTTCTCTTCAATCATTACGACTGTGTGTTGTTGTTTATTATATTTGCTCTTTGCTTATAATTGATCCCTACAGTTATTTTTAATTTTCTCTGCTAGCTTTAAAAGGAAGCCCGGTACAACAGAACATAAAATGTATGTAATTTGGGTCTCTCTGAGGGCAGACAGCCAAGGCAATTGCATAATAATAATTATTAATATACTGCTGCCCTATACTACTAGTCTACTACTACTTATTAACCATCAAGTCATCATCATGCATGCATTTCCTTTTTCTCCCTTAACAGATTTATGATGGTCGTCTGCCAAGATTGTGTGTTGTCCATGTGTAGTGTTTCTCTTTGTCAAACCTTTCCCTCAAACACCCCTTCCCAACCATTCATCAAACCCTAACCCTCTTCCCCCGGGCTTTGTAATTTGTATTGAGGGGTGACTAAATTAAATTTACACCAATAATTTATCACACACTTGCTGGGGCAGACGTGGTGAAAGCACCACTAACTCAAGGCAGGGCGAGGATCTTCTTCTTCTGCTCCAAGTATATGTGTGTGTATATATATATATATATATATATATATATATATATATATATATATATATATATTTATATTTATATCGGCCACACTGGCAACAGATTAGATTGACCAGTGCCCACCCATGCATTGCTCAGTAGTATTCGCTATTCTCTTTTTTTTCCAGAGGAACATAATTATTAACCCATTATTAATTAATTGCCTGCATTGATTTATCATCCTTCCAGTACTAAAGGTTACGCTTGTCCACTTCAAGGTTGATTCAACTACTTCAGTTTGTTGTAACTTGTAGTAGGTTATCCCTGCCACCATTATGTTTTAATTTACTTTGGCATTGCTTATCGATATCATTCATCATCACTTTCTTCTTGTTTGGCAGTCTTCTTCTTGTGTACTTACTACTTACTGTACTTCTACTACTCGGTCCCTAGTCTCCCTCAGGTGACTGACTTTCTCATTTTCTTTTTTTGCAAATGCAACTGTCTACTACTGCTACCACCACCCACCATGGCACCTTAGGAAACCAAACCATCACCATGCAACCATTGCTTCGCCTAAACATCAATCACAGGTAAGAGAAGAAGTGTGGGGGAGTCAATAATGTATATACTACTATGGAAATTAATTAATTCACACACTCACATCCTTCCCGGTACATTACATACTACAAAGGGGTTTTAGTTGCAGAATGCATAGACTAGGAGGATAAACTGACAGTAGTAGGACAAGTGAGGGTACTGTACTGCATCTATCTGTCGGTGTGTTACACTATTGGCAGATTTCAAAAACTGGCTGCGGCCCTGCAGCAAAAGGAGGAAACAAACAAGGTGACGTAAAAGAGTAACCCTCCCCAGAAAAGATTTGCATCATATGTATTAGAAAACTATACATTTATTACCCTAACAAATATAAACTAGAAGAAAAACCCACAACACCTCACCCACCCCTCTTCCTAACCCCAACCAATGTCCAGTAATAAATAAATGTCCGTCGAAGTTGAAGAAAAAGTAAACCCCAAGGTTCTCCAACTAGTCCCAACATCCCACCTACCCAAAAATAGATTAAAAAAGGGACAAGAGTGAAAGACTGAGCGGTGACGTCTAACGGCGATGGGTGCCAGCTAGTTCGCTCCCGGAGGACCTCCTCCAGCTTGGCCTCCAGGCGCGCCACCCTGAGGAGCATGCAGCGCCGAAAGTTCCTGCAGGAACAACAGGGGTGGGCAGCAGTAGATGATGATGTTGATGATGGGCGGCAGACGGCTGCCAGAACACGGCGCAGTACCACTGGAGGCACGGGGCTGGCTGGGCCCCGGGCATTGGAGGAAGTAGCGGCAGCTGCCGCCTCCTCCTCCGCCAGGGCAACCAGCCGGCTATATTCATCTCTGATGGCCTCCAGCTTCCTTTGTCGGGCCCTGGCCGCCAACTCCTGCCTAGTGGGTTGGGAAGGAGTAGCTATATCAAGAAAGGAAAAAAAAGACAATTGTAACCAATACTCTTAGCAAAACAGTAACACAAAATTAAATTACACACATGAAAATGTAATTATAGTGGCACAGTAGTAGCACTAGCAGTTGTGGTATCCTCTCCTCCTCACTTCACTTCCTCTGCCCCTAAGATTTAGACGTGATAATTATTCTTTCAGGCACTATGTAGTAGTAGACTAGTAGAAGTATTATTTTTCTCTCTTGTTTAGCACAATTAATCTTGTAGGCATGCCAGCTCAGTCAGCTTGTGCCCTAGACAGACATACTCGTGTCGCAGACTCATGTTACTTTACTACTGTCTGCATGTGGGGCAGCTAGACTACACAATTATATATTTCCATTACGGCCATACTCTGTTAAATCTCAATGGCAAAAGCTCAGACAATTTCACTTTCACCCTGACTACTGCAATAAGGCACATGATGATGGTTAATGTTGACATGCTTATGGATGATGAGAAACGGCGGCACGACATTATGTCACTCACGTGATGATGATGACTTACTGAGTGATTTGTAAGTACTAGTTACCATGCAGCCGATAGGCTACCCATGCCTGACACAGGGAGGGGACTGGAGCGGAAGTGGTCCTCGGAGTCGGAAGGAGGCGATTATGGGTAGGATAAATAATAGTCATGCACAATATATATGTTGTGCTTGCAAACTACTGTGAGTCAAGGGAGTATTCCAGTCTGAAATACAAGTACATCCTCAAACCTTCGAATCAAAAACCTTGCAAAAAAACAGTCCTTGTTCTTCCAAGGGCTTGTTTGCATTGCTCTTCTAGCATTATTATTTTATTCTTAATCTTCACCCTTTGCTTTGGTACTCTGGCACGGTTTAATTTTCTTTTACATTCTCTTCATCCAGTCTGACTCTGTTTTCACCTACTCTATGATACCATCCAGGCATCCATCCATCCAAACATGGCTATCATAAACCGGCTTTCACCGACAACATACATTTGTCATAGATATAACCAACCACCACCCATGCCATGCGTCCTTGCTTGCCTTAGAGTTTGACCCCTCAAACCCCCCGGAGGATTCCTTTCACCCATACAGTTTCACCCACCCAGACAGGCATCCTTTCTGCTTTCTCTTTCACCTTTCACCCATCCTTCAACTACCCATAAATCCTATTCCTATCATCTTCATCCGCCACCTATATGCATCCCGGGGCCCCTTCCTTCACCCACGCATCCTTCTCTGCCAGTCATACATGTTGTCTGACTGTTTGTCTTCGTCATAAAACTGTCTTTGCTGAGTTGAAGATAGAATATGCCATTAGTTACTCAACCCCCGCCGCTAATGCTAATGTTTAAGTAAAGGGTGTCTTCTCCAACTGTTCAGTGTTCACAACAACTTAGCCTCAGCAGAAGTACAGTGTACTAGTACTGAGTGTACACCATTGCAGCGAGTGTATCATCATTCTCAATAAGTAAGGAATATGACTTACCACCGCCCACCACTGCTGCTGGCTCACCCACTGTGGCTGCCGCATCCGCTCCCTCCGGAGTGGCATGGCCCTCACCGCTAGCCCCAGCACTGGTGGTCGGTATGCCTAGACAAAAGAAAATCAATTTTTTAAGATGCCATATACGCCTCCCCTATTTACTTTTTTTCATTAGCAAGATTGAAAATACATAATTAATAATACATATACACCACACACATCACTATCTATAATTCGGATACTAGAGTACAGTAGATAGTATGTCCTATCAAAAATAACTAAATAATATCCGGTTGGGCATTTTGTTGGTGGCAATTTTTGAAAAGCCTCTCAAGAAGAGGACAACCCAAAGGACTGGACTCAGTGACTAGAGCTATTGGTGCATCTCATTTTTTGAAAAGAAGAAAGAGTGGCCAACTGGGTGGACATGAGGTCTCTCTTAGTTGGAAAATAATGGTGCCGTCCTCCTACTCCTCATACTTCCTTCCAGCCATGGTGCACGGTAACAGTTGTTCAGTGTTCACCATTCAATTGCTGCTACTAAAAAAAGTACTCGGCCCGGATTAGAAAAAGTAAAATACACCACTTTGGGGTGTCCTGTCCAACGTGAGTGACCACCATTTCTGATTGAGCATGATCATTGATGAGACAGTAAAAGAAACTAAAGCCTTCCCATCTCACAATTCACAAACCTGCGGATAATACCTTACTTGGGCATGCGATCTGCACAGCACCTTAGTGCTACTAGTAGTAGTAAGGAGTCCTTACTAGTACTAGTACTAATACTAGTACTAGTACTAGTAGCCTAGGAACAATGGGTTCTCTGAGTCTTACAGTACCACTACTAGGCAATCCACATATAAGGGGAGAGGGAAAGCTGAGTGAAACCCAGAAGAAAGCAAGCTACAGACAGACTAATACAGAGTCAGCAGAGGTTAGTCAGATGCAGTTTGATTTGATGTAAAAAAGAAAACAGACACTAGAAGAAACAATGTTAGTAGCAGTACTAGTACTTAGTAGTAGGTAATGGAGCAAAAACAAGAATTTAGAAACAGATAGATTGAAGAGGATTTTGGAAAAATTAAAATTAGGAAATGGAAATAATAGAGCGGTAAAAGTTAGGGAAATATTAATATATAACAACACCAGGAGGACTTACTGGGGCCAGCAGCAGAGCCATCTGCACCTGAGGCCGCTTCCTGCTGCTCCTTGGAGGCCCCTCCAGCTCCCGAACCCGCCGCACTGCCAGCTGCCCCAGTCTTTTTCTTGCCCCTGGATGCTGATCATGTAAAGAGACAAAAAATTATTTGTGTTAAATAAATAAATATAATTGCTGTAAAAATATTTTTAGACAGGAAACGGCAATTGCAATAACATTGACCTATCCTAAATCAATGAGATCGACTTATTCGACTAGTAGTAGTCGACTAGTATGTATCGCTGTCGAGTACCATCCAATCATTATTATTCCACAGTTCAATTCCGATTCCTGAATCCTAAACATACATAGCCCACCTATTCCAGACTTTGGAATGAATTGCAAAAAAATTATATTTGCTTCTCTAAGTTCCGATCTCATTCCCAATCATCTCTTAGTCTCAACTCCAACAACCCCCTTTGACGGGCCAATTACTAAGTCTGCATTTATTCTTCTTAATGCATTGATGCCTGGACGCATGCATATTGCAGACACCAAATTGGTTGGTTGCTATATGCACTCACTATAAGAACTACAAAAGGTTCTACTAGGACTGAAGTCATGTGAGAGGACGCGTCACGCAGGCCGCTAAATTACCAAATAATACTAACTAACTACTACCACTATCTTAGTGACAGGAGACAGGACAGCCTGACAGGGCAAAGGAAAGGGCTTGAGTCTTTCCTATCGGGATTACCTACCTAACTTTAATTCTCTAACCTCTCTTACATAACCAGCCCAAGTGAGCGCAAAGTTGCAAACAAGTACGATTAGTTAGTAGCGCCGAGCACCTGTCTTTAAGTAACAATCACATAATATAAGATTTTTAAACATAGGTTACCTGCATGTAAGCAAGCAGCAGCAGCATGTTAGCTATTTGCGAAAAAAAGAATATTCGCAATAACACAGAACAGAAGAACACAAAATAGTAATATAAATAGCTACTCACCAAGCCCCGGGACCTCAACACCTAGCAGGTCCAGCAGGTCCTGCTCCCGGTCCAGAATATCGGACCACCGGTGCATCAATTGGTTATGGGTGCGCCGGACCCCAGAGCAGCGAAACACCGCTTGGCTCACCCTTGCCCACTGCCGGTGATGCTCCCGGAGCCCATACCCGGACCCTGGCCTGCCGCCTGCTGCCAGGGTTAAGGGGAGGTGGCGCTGGATAAAAAAAAACAGTGCGGCTACTTCCGCCTCTGCGAATAAGGGCAGTGGCTGCACCCCTTGTGTTCACCGTCTTCTGCAAGGAAGGCGGTCGCGGCTCTCACTCCGAGCCCTCCTCTTCCCCTGGCCCTTGCTCTTTGCCATGGTTCTGGGTAGGCGGGGTGGAAAAGAAAAGGTAGGGAGTAAGAAAGTAAGTAAAAGAAATGATAAAAGCAATAATAGAAAAAGAGTGAAAAACACACTAAAAACACACAAAAAGTAGGAAAAAACACAAAATATACAATCAGGAATAGAGAGGGATAGATAATAAATAAAAAAGATTAAAAAAAAGTTTCTAGAAACAAAGGATTGAAAAGATATAGGGAGGATAGAAAAACAGGCCCTGAACCATGGCAAAAAGTGAAAAACAAGATGGCCGCGCCCATTGGCGACCGCGTGGTGAAGTTCGAGCGATATTTCCCCCCGAGCACGCAAAAAGCGTCCCCGAACACGCAATACGCGTTCCCGAACAGGAAAAACGCATTGAGAATGGGCGCAACAAGCAACTCCGTGTGCTCGCGGAATTCCGCGAAGCTCGCTGAGTTTTTTTGCGACTTCGCGGAATTATACGTTGCGCGACTACGCGAACTCCGCCCAGGGTTAATAATCACTGCTTTCTTGGACTGTGTGTTAGAAAGTGAATAGTGTTAAGTCATTGTGAGTAAATCCACAGAATCTGAGTCTTGTACAATGCAGACACTTCATTGTTGATTTTCTCAATGAAATGTATCTGACACATCAGTTTGTATTTGCCATGTGAGTTGCTGTTGTGTCTTTGTGTCACAGGCATACATGGATGCTTGTCAAATCTAACTGTACCACACATCCTAATATTTTTGGGAATGTGATAGTACATGTATGTCAGACATGACATCATGACAGTGTCCAAACTGTGACAGTGGTGTGCATGGTGACACGCTGTCTGTATCTAGTGTCCCACCTAGGTGGCATTACATGATCCAGGTCTATGTACCTTTCAACCATGTGCTAGTTGTGACAAACCTCTGTCTCTGATACTATATTAGGTGTGTGTTGAGTATGGGATGTTTGATCACATGGACAGTGACAGACACCAGTGAGTAGTCACAGTACAGAACTGTAATTGGTGCACAACCATGTTAATGTGACATGTCTGGGAAGGGTCACATAGCTGTGCTCTGTGTCTGGGCTCAACCTTACACATCTGACTTCATTTTGTCTTTATTTAATGTTGTATGTGTGTAATTGCATGTTCCTCACTACATTGAAAAGTGTCCTAAAATATGTTTTCACCTGTAACATAGGTACCACAGGGCACCAGCTGTCCACAGACCCTTCCCGGACCTCCAGACCATGGAAGAACGGGATAGCATCAGGCGGTACCGCTTCACCAGACCACTCATTGTGGAGTTGACAGACCAGTTGGCCCCACATTTGCAACCTGGACGCCCATATCCCTTTGCGCTGACCCCCAAGGTGAAGGTGATGGCAGCCCTACATTTCTTTGACACAGGATCCTTCCAGTATACTGTGGCTACTGCTGGTGGGATGTCACAGACAATGTTTAGCCGTGTGCTTCGTGATGTGTTGGAGGCAATGTTACATTTTCTGAACCTGTACGTCAAGTTCCCAACACCAGGACAGTTTGCCGACATCAAGAGTGACTTTTCTGCTTTGGGCAGAAAGCCACATGTCATTGGCTCCATTGATGGTACACATGTGGCTTTGATCCCACCACAAGCCAATGAACAAACATACAGGAATCATAAGCATTACCACTCCATAAATGCCCTGGTGGTATGTCTGCCTGACATGACGATCTCACATGTCTGTGCGCGTTTCCCAGGATCAGCACACAACCCCTACATTATGAGAAACAGTAGGATCCCACATATGATGTCTCAGCTGCAAAATTAGCGTGCCTGGCTTGTTGGTGGGTAATGTTTTCTGTTTATGTTGTGTGTTGCTTGTACGTCAGGTTGTACCCTGTTTTCAGACACATGAAGTATTTTCTGTTTAAATTTAGGAGACTCTGGATACCCCAACATGCCGTGGTTGCTGACACCACTCAGGAACCCTGTCACCCCTGCTGAGTTTAGTTTTAATGAGGCACATGGGCGGACCAGGCGAGTGGTTGAGCGAACATTTGGGCTACTGAAGACAAGATTTCACTTCCTGAACCGTACAGGAGGAGCCCTCCAATATGCACCATCGAAGGTGTGTAAGATCATCATCGTGTGTTGCATGCTTCACAACCTGGCAGTGAGGAATGAGCTACCTCTCATCCAAGATGATGGGGACCAGCAGCCTCCAGCAGGGGAGGATCCAGGCCTGAGGCATGTTGCCAGTGATGAGGAGGAGGAAGAGGATGTTCGGAGACAGCTCATCAACAACTTTTTCTCATGGTTGTAAGTATGCAATGATGAGTTGACAAAGCACTTTCTTTGCATGATATGTGTCTGTTGTACAATATCTTTGTATACGTGTGGGTGCATGCTACTTAACATGATCCTTGGAGTTGTTCGGTGTCCATTGAGTTAGTATGGTCACCAGTACAGTATTGACATGACTCCTAGCTAGTGTTCTCTTGGAGATGTATGCAAATAATTTGGTATTTCAAGACTGTTCTATGTCTCTCCTTCACAGGGTCCTTTGGCTGGTGTATGGAGACATGTGACATCCCAGACACACAATGCAGTTACAGATTGCAACTTTTCTTGGGATCAGGAATCTGTGCCACGCACTAGATTCTGAAAGTTTTCAAAAGTCTTGATTAATTTGTGCTTATTGCCACAGTGTGATTTGATTGCATTTGTTGTGGAGGCAACATGTTGTGCCTGTGTAATAAACCTGTGCTCCACATTGAGGTGTGCCTCGTCTGTATCCACACATCCAACATTCATTTACATACTGTATATGTGCCCTGATGTTCAGTTTATCTGACAATGATTAGTGTTTGTGCATATAAATGTTGTTTCATTTAACATTACTGTAGGCAATGAGGATCTATGCCATGTACTATGTGTGTTGTGATGACCTTGTGTGTATCTCTCATATGTGTCAGGTTACATTTACTCACATGACAGTTGGTAATTTAATGTACTTGTTTTTCAGCCAATGTCATTGTCATTCAATTCCTTGTTTTTTTGATCATCATTTCTTTCTGACAACAGTGTTTCATTCACGACAGAAGAAAGTTTTGTGTGAATAATAATTTATTACAGTGCATGTGTGAAATTTTACAAGAAAGGTATAGTGCTGTACAAAAGTTTGAAGTCCAAAGTTCACCGAGGAGTTGGTAGTGCCAGTAGATGCAATTTTCAGAGCCAAGTCCACAGTAATTTAAGTAATTGGTCCAACTTAGACCCAACATCCCATGTGGGAGAGTTTAGTGACAGTCAACAAAGTGAACGCTTCTCACACAATGGAAGATATCAGGAGCAGGTTGTCACTTCCTGGGGGGATGCATAGCCACCTGTCTCTCATTTGTCCCTCTTCGGACTACCCCTCTTATGTTTTTCTGGGGGACCCTCAGGTGCAGGCTGCCACGGTGCAGGGGACTCTCCGCCAGAGTCCTCATCCCTCCCTGTGGCAGTTGCAGATGTGGACGCAACAGATGCAGTGGGCACACAGGGAGGTGTAGTCATGTTGTTGGCTATCTGTCGGAGGCAGGTGAGTATGTCTCTGTGCACCGCAGTCAGATCATCTATTTTTGCAATGTGTGACTCCATTCTGGACATGTGTGAGTCCATTCTGGACATGTGTGAGCCCATTTTGGCATAATGGGCAGCCTGCTGCTGTTGCATGTCCTTGAGGATCCCAACTACACTGTTCCTGCAGTGTCCCCAGCAGGCCCTGTGGGTAGATGAGAGACACAATGTTTGTGGTGTTTTTGCACAGGTCATCGTATCATACACATTACAGTTGTAATTGTACATTATGATGAGTGTATGTACATTAGATAGTCCTCTATCGTCACAGACCCAGGCCTATTTTTTAAGAGAACATTGTGATTTTAACAAGAAGTGTTTTGCTGAGCATGTCCAGCTCTGTGCATAAATGGGCATGTTTTGTTTATTTGACTGTACATAGACATTGACTGTCAAGTGACACCCTGTGCATGAAACAGGTGTGTTGGTATTTCCCACATCTGTACTTTTACAATGATATACGTATGCTTCCTCTTACGATGTGTTTCAAGATTTGTGCATGTGTGCTGGCCTTTGTGCATGTCGTTTGCAGTCACATTGGTGTGGCTACCTACACACTCACAGTCCACAATGTATGTGAGCATTTAGTTTATGGTATTTTGATGAATGTGTTCCTAGTTCTCATCTCATTGCACACATGTGAATAGCTGTCAGTAGCAAATAGTGTTACTGCTTTGCTTTGTGCCTGATCACATCATGTATATTGTCCTTGTCCTCCATGGACAGATGAGTTAACCAAGGCTGTTTTCTTGCTTTTTCAGGCTCAGAGCTGTGAGGTACAGCGGTTTGTGTGCTTGTGTTATGCTGCTGGAAGTTGTACCCCTCCTCCTACCCAGACCAGCTTGCTCCTCGTGGACAAAGTATCAATCACAGTGAGGGGAGTGTAGTGGCGAGGATGCTGACAATGCTGCATGATGTAGGAGGTGAATGCAACTCCCAACAATGCTTTGTGCACATGACACCATGCAACAGTGTCAGCCATCTTGCTGTGGCCCTTCCATTCACTGTCAGGTATCCATTGTCACTGATGAACAGGTTGCTTTGTGTGTGGGTAGTGATGTGTGCTATGACTGCAACTCACACCATATCCTGTCCTCCACACACCTTCCCAGCCAGCCCGGGGAGCACACCTGGGTCTATGTATTCCCAGACAGTAAGTGGAAATGTACTGTGAAGATGGCTGAGAGTGGGGACTGATGTGAGAAGACCAAGGCCTGGATGTGACTTGTGGCCAATTCATACATAAGGCCCCTGTGTCAGCCATCTTGCCAGTACATCTCCTTTCATTCTTAGGGACTGCCTAGTCACAAGAGTGCTATTTGTTCTGGCTGAGAAGGTGTGTGTAGGGCAGGGCATGATGGTATTTGCAGTCACTGCTAATAATCCTCCTCCCACATAGCCCAACTACACCACCTGGTGCTATGCTTTCCTCACAGTGAAAGGAAATGTACCGTCAAGATGTCTGACAGTGGTTCCTGGTGTTTGTTTGACCACTACTCCCATCAGGGCCTTGTGCTCCCCACACCAGAGACCAGTGTCAACCATCTTGACAGTACTTTTCCACTCCCTGTGAGATCAGCACAGTTCAGCTGGGCTGGTTGGGCCGTGTGTGAGTATGATTATTTTCACTGACTTCAACTCCCATCAGGCCTTGTCCCACACACACTCATCACACCCAGCACATACAGCACACCTGTCCCTGAGAGTGATTGGACATGTACTGGCCAAGATATCTGACAGTGGTGCCTGGTGTTTGTTTGCACACAACTCCCAACAGGGCCTTGTGCTCCCCACACTGGAGCCCGGTGTCAGCCATCCTGCCAGTACATTTTCATTCACTCTCAGGGACAGCATAGTCCCAGGTGTGCTGTTTGGTGTTGGTGGGAGGGGTGTGTGGGATAGGGCCTGCTGGTAGATATAGTCAGGGCTACCACTACTCTTCCCACCCATAGCAAGTTGACCACCATGAACCATGCTTCCATGACAGTGAGTACAACTTTACATTCAAGATGTCTGACAGTGGTGCCTGGTGTTTGTTTGAGCACAACTCCCAACAGGGCCTTGTGCTCTCCACACCAGAGCCCTGTGTCAGCCATCTTGCCAGTATATTTCCTTTCACTCTCAGGGACTGCCTAGTCACAAGAGTGCTATTTGTTCTGGCTGAGAAGGTGTGTGTAGGGCAGGGCATGATGGTATTTGCAGTAACTGCTAATAATCCTCCTCCCACATAGCCCATCTAGACCACCTGGTACTATTCTTTCCTCACAGTGAATGGAAATGTACTGGCCAAGATGTCTGACAGTCGTGCCTGGTGTTTGAGCACAACTCCCAACAAAGCCTTGTGCTCCCCACACCAGAGCCCAGTTTCAGCCATCTTGCCAGTACTTTTCCACTCCCTGTGAGATGAGCATAGTTCAAGGTGGGCTTGTTGGGCCATTTGGGAGGAGGACTGCTGGCTGTGACTACGACTCCCATCATGCTTTTAGCCACACCCACCTTCCCAGCCATCCCAACCTTCCTTCCTGTGACTCAGCTTTCCTGGGAGTGAATGTGTACAAAGAAGATGGCTGATGCGTGTGACCGGTGTTTGGATCCCATTGCCTTGCTGTGAGTTAGTGCTAAGTTTGTACATATTTGTAAATGGTGAGATTTCCAGTTACATTGCAGTTATGTTGTTAGTAAAAATCTATTTTTGATCACATATCCCATAATGGACTTGTGCCCCCCACACCAGAGCCCAGTGTCAGTCATCTTGCCAGTGCATTTTCATTCACTCTCAGGGACAGCAAAGTCCCAGGTGTGGTGTTTGGTGTTGGTGGGAGGGGTGTGTGTGGGACAGGGCCTGCTGGTAGATGTAATCAGAGCTACCACTCCTACTCCCACACAGACCAAATAGGCCACCATGAACCATGCTTCCATGACAGTGAGTAAACTTTACATTCAAGATGTCTGACAGTGGTGCCTGGTGTTTGTTTGAGCACAACTCCCAACAGGGCCTTGTGCTCCCCACACCAGAGCCCAGTTTCAGCCGTCTTGCCAGTACTTTTCCACTCCCTGTGAGATGAGCATAGTTCAAGGTGGGCTTGTTGGGCCATGTGGAAGGAGGACTGTTGGCTGTGACTACGACTCCCATCATGCTTTTAGCTACACCCACCTTCCCAGCAATCCCAACCTTCCTTCCTGTGACTCAGCTTCCCTGTGAGTATGTGAAACAGTGCTGGCAAGATGGCTAACAGTGGTGGCTGCTGTTTTGAACACAAAGCCTTGCTGTGTTTTTTTGTAAGTTGGTACATGTCATGAAATAGTTACATATTACTCTGAGGTTGCAGGTATTTTGTTTGTCAAAGTGGCATACACATCACATGCTCATTTGCTTCATATTGTTATGGCTTTGCTAACAGTGATTTGTATCACTGTGTCCTTGACAGTGATGTCTGTGGCTGTGTATTTGCTGACAATATTGCCTATTTGAGTATGAACTCACCAGGTGCTCTGGTACTCCTGATATTCCATAGATGCCCTCCGGTGGAAGGATGGCCCATACCTTCTCCTCCCAGGAAGTGAAGTTCACAGGTGTTGCAGGAGGGCTGCCACCAGTCCGCTGGCTCAGGACATGTTCTTTGCCAATGAGCTTCTTGACCCTCCTTCGCACATCATAGTACCTGTTCCTGATATCGTCCATTGTGCACAGGCAAGGTGCTTGAGCGGTCACCTTGTTGACAATCCTCTCCCACATCTTGTTTCTCTGGGACAGGGGGGTCTGTTGGACCAAGTTGCCAAATAACTGTGAATTTCATCTACCATGACTTCCAACTCCTTCTCTGTGAACTTTGGATTCTTCTTTGGGGGCATTGTGATGGGTGGTGGTAGAGATGGATGTGTGGGTGAGTGTGTAGGTGAGGGTGAGTGTGTATGAATAAACGTGTGTGTCTGTGAGTGTTGTAGTTGACAGGTGCTAGTAGTGTACAGGTTGTGTGGTGGCTGAGTTGTGAGTGTATGTATCAGTGCAGTGTAATAGTGGTATGTACTGGCAGTTCTGTTGAAGTTGCAAAGGATCATGGTAAGTATTTTGGCCCTTTACATAGGTGGAGTTGTGGGTGTGGCTAATTTTTGAATGGTTTTTTTTGCCTTTGACAATGCTTGTTAGGACTTTTTCTGTCTGTTTCTATTGTATTTTGTTGAGCATAACCGAAATGTTCCGTTGACCGCACCGGATGCTTGTTCATGTATTAGCATGGTGGTCCGAGTCTGTCCCATTCATGCTAAGCTATGTTGCAGCGTTCGTGTACGAGTCTGTCGCATCGGGCTCTTTTCCGGAGGATTCGCTCAGACGGATTGATTTCCATACGCGTCGGTCGTCCGTACTGTGCTCCGTGCGGGTCGTTTGTATTTGACAAGCATTGCATTGTACTACGTCAGGCGGACAGCGCGCGTACGTGTCGGTCGGAAGGCATTCCCGATCCGTGTCGTTGGGAAGGGTTTCCGAGAGAGATCAGAATCAGGCCCAAAGCGATATGAATGGTCTAGTTTCATTACCGGATACAAGGGAAAATTCATAGGAGAGGTGCAACTTCTATTACACCTTGGTATTCAAGCTGGGGGAGGATTTCTCTCTAACTTGATTTTTAGCCTCATTTTAAACGGGGTATTGTCTTTGTGGTGTGGGGTTGACCTCACAGGTATGATGTGATAAGGGTAACCATCATCTCACCCCACATTGTTACGGTTATGGTATGATGCCGGTGCTTGCGCCCACTCACTGGCATATGATTCTGGAATAAGATCGGAAAAAGCAGATAAGATTACCATTTCTCCCTTTTGGCAGTCCATGACAAGCTCTAGTGGCCAATCTTTTTCAGCCAAGAGGAGGTTGTAGCTGAATGACAAGTCCTCTCAAAACATAACATTTATTGGACGATTTTTGTTCATGTGGATTGGATTTGCGACTGGTTTCCTTTTGATCAAGGACCAATCCCTCCAGAACGTTCTGCTGCAGAACTGGTCGACGGGGTGTTGGGCCCACATTCTTCCTCACATAAAATTAAAAGAGACCAGTCCCTTGTTAACATTTCAGCGGTCCCGGTCACTGACTGAATTGTATGGGATAAAGTGCCATTCAATGTATTTGGTCCTATGGAGACCCTGCAGATACCATATGTGTTCCGAGTATCCATGGGTGATGTATTAGTGTCTGAGTTGCTTTCGGATGATTGGGATGTTGATACTGTGAATTCGATGTTTTCTGAACTGCAATATTACACTGTCTTTGAGTCTGAGGATTTATATTTAAATTCCGCAGACTATGTTGATTTGTTCTGTTATCAACATTATGGACATCCTTTTTTTACATAGAACTAATAGACAGCATTCCCAATATAATTATACTCAATGGGAGCATTGCCCAATTCCACCTAAGGGTGGCTCAATAACACAAAAAATTAAGTACACATATTTTACTAATTATAATGCTTCAGACCCGAAATCAAACTATTTTAAATTGGTTCCTACTACCTCAAAGAAATATATGCTTACTCAAGCTAAGCTAATCTATACAGCGTCCTTCATTGAGGAACAAGCCCTGAAAGGCTATGATTATTGGAAGGACAATATTGACTTGAAGATAATTTGGATCACTAAGTCTTGGCAAGTCTAAGGTACAGCATGGCACAAAGCAAAATACGTTTGTATAGTAAGGTGCGCAAAGCGGAGAATTGCCTGCAACATGCTCATGCTAACATAGGGAAAACGACAATGGGCCTGCATGGGACATATGACAGTAGCATTTAATTTACATGCCCTGGGTATATGGTATACCACTCTACAAGGGACTCATAGGTAAATTAAATATGGAAATTAGGAATATTCCAATCAGACCATGTGTAGGGGAGTGAGCACAAGCACCTTAGCACTGGCTAGCAGTGCTAAAGTGCACAGAGTCCTAAGGCCAACAAAAATGAATTCAGCAAAAAGTGGGAGCAGGAAGGCAAAAGGTTTGAGGGTGACTGTAGAAAAGGCCAGGTCCAACAGAAGAAATCCTTAATGTATTTCCAAACAAGGAGCGTGAGGACCTCTTATAAAGTGATTGTAGTTTTATGGCATTTTGAAGAGAGTCTGATTGATGTAGTATGTAAATCTGTTCCCTTTTGGTATTATTGATTATAGTTACACTTAGAGGCCTGTATTGATATATGTTATATTTTTAGTAGTTTGTGATGCTTTGTCTCTGTCAGTGTCTTTTAAACCTGGTCACTGTTCTATGTTTTTGAGATTTTCTTACCAATTGAAAGCAAAGTGGCAATTGTTAGCCACATATGGAGGATTGCTTGAATTTTATCTGCAAAAAGGGGATGTGTGAGAAGCACAGGGATTGTGGAATACCCAAATTTGCGAATTTGCGATTTGGGCAGGTTTGTAAGCTATTCGAGAACACCCTACCTGCAGCAAAGGTAGGTTAGTCTTACAAATTTGTAAGTTTATCACTTGCACGGAGGTTCCCCACAATGCAACACACACACAAAAACATTGAATAAACTAATTTACTGTTACATTTAGCTTTGTTTAGTCCAATTCAAGGCATAGAAATGTGGAGTGTACAAATTAATATCGGGAATTAGGAACCCACTTTGCAGAAGCAAGCATGACAGAACGTCAGTTGTACTAGTTGACCCTCACACAATTAGGGAATAAAGATAAAAAATGTTTTAATCAATCGAGATGTCATGCTCTACAAGTTAGCATTGGTATTTATAAGAAAAATGTACTTTTCTGACTACAAGGTTCATAGTAAAGATTTGTTCTGGTATATCTAATAAGAGCCAGAACATTTCCTGTGTGAACAAGGTGGTAAATTACAAGTGATGGGTTGGAAACCCAGCAAGGCTGACAAAATCTACCATCCTCCCGAAGGTTGGAAAATGGAGCACCATAAATTATTTCAACACTTAGAAAAAGCAGCAGGCTCTGCGAAGCACTATGTAGAAAACAAGTTATCACTGTGAGTTGTGAAAAACGTTCCCACTCTGATTGCTACTTCAGTGAATGCACTGATGTTAGAGCTTTTTCTGAAAAAACGAATGATTTTTATAATAGATATAGTCATAACTGATGAATTATTAATGTTGCACTTGAAACGATTTTATTTAGAGGTTTGGTTTAGATGTGTATTTATTAACAGTTTTGTCACACCACATTTTCGTAGATACACTATTTTATTAAAATGTATGCTTTTTTGTTGTTCTGTTCATTTTGCTCCTGCTTATTACACCTCACAATCAATGTCCCCCTGCATGTCTTCTTCCCTCACAATTTTCACGGAGCACAGGAGACGGTGACGTAGTCGGTTATTTTTCCTTAGGATTGTGAATTAAACTATCTTTGTGTTCCTAATGTCACTTTCTAAAGGTCCTTCCGCTGGAAGTTCTGATGCAGGCTCACTAGCACACTGGTGTATGAGTTTTTGTTTAAAAATGCTTCATATTGTCTTGCTGTGGAAGACTATGGAAGATTTCCTCCACTTTAGAAATGTCATAGTTATTTGTGTGATGATCATCATTCTGATTTGTCCAATATGTGTTATCACTAGTCATGCCATGCTGAATTTGCAGTTTTTTGCTTATTACCCATGCATAAAATGTGTATAAAAACCCCTGGTTTTTGGGTTGAACCAGAGCCTTTCCTTTTTCCCTTTAGGGATGCTGTCTGTTCCACTTATAATTTTTGTTGCTTATTGTGACTTTAAAAAATTCTGATTTTTGACTAAGTACTCTGTGTCTTAACCTTCATGACATTTATTTTGCATTTCTCTGTAGTGCCTATGCTGGAGATTCAGTAATAAAACCATTCAACTATTCATCAATCTAGAACTCAGTTAGTGAATGGTCCCAGTCACCATTGTATTACTCTGCTAAATTGATTATGTTGACTTGATGTTGAGTAGGGTGGTGACTCTTATGGCTAGATCAAGGGTGCCGGGGCCAAGCTGCTGAGGGCTAATTTTGTGGTGATCAAAATATTGAGGTTAAGTAAAATATTGGGATTCAGCTCCCACAAAAATGGTAGCAGAAGATGGTTGCATAAGCGCATCTCCTCTTTAGTAGTGGTTATCCTAAAGTTTCAGGCACTGGAGACTCTACAGAAGTGATTTGCTCAGCATTCCTGAATGATTTGGAGTGTATGTATGAATAGGGTGAATTGATTTATCTGTGGTGTATTCACTTATGATGAATGTTGAAGTATGTGTTTGAAGAATGGAGTTTGGTTTTTGTTGTGAGATGTTTGATTATGCGGTGATGATTGTGGGTTCAATTGGTGGATTGATTACTGATGTATTATTCATATTTGTAAATGTATTTGAAGTTTTTATTGATAATATTGGTTGGTTTGGGTATCAGATCTCAAGATATATTAGTTTTATTTGTCTGTAATTGTTATTGTGTAGAGCAGAGGTCTTCAAACTGTTTGATGTCAAGACCCCCGGGTCAAAATTCTTTAGGCGTAAGGACCCCCCTCCTGACACAAATTTCTAGAACCTGGTGCTCCTCATCATCGACAACTATCGACAAACATAAACGCCCCCAATTCCCACAGCAAATTATTCTTACGGTGGGGAAATAATATTAAACAGTGTTTAGCATCCTGAAGGTCAGTGAGCGTGGGGGTGTGGTCAAAGGTGTAGCTAAAAGCAAAGGGCCTCATTTACGAGGAATTGGCGTGGGGCAGCGCTGGAAGTCTTCTTGCTGCGCTGCCCTACGCCAATGTAAAAGGGCAGGAATGCACCGCATAAATGAAATACGGTGCATTCCTGTTCTTTCCCCCTGTTTTGGTGCATAAATTGCTGCCTAGTGCCAATGTAGGCAGGATAGTTTTTGTGCAGGAAGGGGCACCTTCCTGCACAAAGACAATCCCAAGATGCATTTTCCTCTTTCTATGTGCAGAACACATGGAAAGAGAAAAAAACGAGGAGAAATGAAAGCATTTCCTCCTCTGGGGATGCGTAAGGTTTTGGCACTGCCCCAGGTTTACGTGATTTTATAAATCTGGGACAGCGTCAAAATCCATGGGTGTTGCGTGGGAACACCCACCACAATACCCATGGAATGCCTCCTTGATGCAGAGTAAGGCAACGCAACGACTTGTGCTGCTTTGTCTGACTCCATATCTAGGTAGTTACATATAAATAATAGGCAACTTAAATGAAAAATATATTTAAAAAATTTTGTTACTCAGTGGGAAATGCACTGTAGTACATTATGAAACCTCTATTAGTTAATGCACTGCAGAGGTCTGTGTTTAACCAGAGAGCCACAGAATTAAATCTTGGTTGGTGCAGTGGAGAATAGTGACTTGTGTATTTTTAGTGCTACCAGGTCACAGGCTGTGACAGAACGCACTGTGAATATGTAAGTCATTATTTTATACTTGGATTACACACCGTATAAGATAGAATGCTACAAAATGTGCAAATAGTTTTATGATAAAATGGTGCTTCCAAAATGTAGATTTTAGTAAAACCAGGGAGTGCATAATGTAATTACATTTTTGTAAATTCAGCTGAAGCATTTTAATGATCAGAATTAACCTTCCCCGTAAGGGTTGTAATTTTCCATAACGAAGAGCAAATGTTTTGAATTCCAGGCAGAAGTGAGGCTGGGGAATGTGTGCCCCCTTCCCAGGACTCCACCCCCCCCCCTCTCCCGGGGTCACGCCCCACAGATTGAAGACCTCCGGTGTAGAGCAAGGCGCCGCTTACACATTGATAGGGATTCTGAACTAACAAGTTTTCTTTTCTATGCTTAATTTGTGTTGATGATTCTTGCTTCTGAGTGAACAGGAGCAGGCACACTGACTAGGGTGGATTACCACTAGACAGGAGTTTGCCTGGTGTGAATCGTAGTACTCTGTAAATTGTTTTCTGGTTTTCCGTTCTTTATTTTGAATTTTGTTCTTGTTTCTGAAGTGCTCTGATTGGTTGGTTGCTGAAGTAACCACACAGTAATAGGCTGACCTTTGATAGAGCCGCGCTGTGATTGGTTGTTGTTTGCTAGTGTGTTCGTTGTGATTTTGAGTTGATTTTGGAGTTTGTTTTAAGCAAAAAGAATGGGGAGTTTGTTAGTAAAGCCTATACATTATGTAGCACCTAGGGAGGGTCAGAAATTACCCGACAGAAGGAACACCAGCCTACAAGATGATGAAAGACATTGGGCACTCTACGTGTACCTGGATTTCAGACTGGAATAAATATACTGCACAAGACGAAGTTTTAGAATTTCCATTGGAATATACCTTTAATGTTAGAAGCTAGATTTCTTCAAGACAAACCATCCATGAAATGAAGCTGATGCCTAGAACTACACAGTTTGAGGCACTTAATGAATGAGGGCGACAGAAAAGAAGAGAAAAATAGCGGCTCAGCAGGTGAAGAGTTCATTTAGACATTGGCTTGAGAGTAAAATGGATTGGCAGAAGAAGATTTGGAAAGAAGATATGAATGAATGTGTGAAAACATTACTTGCTATAATTAATGAGATTGATGACAAGGACAAGGCAAATGAGAAAGAAAAGTAGGATAATGATTCTGATGAGGAAGTTAAATTTATAAATTGGCTTTCTAGACTTCCTCCATACACAGCAAGATTAGCAGAGACAAGTGAGACAAGCTCTGGACCTTATTACTGGGGCTAGGCAGATGGTGGTAGGGTTGTACGTAGTTCAACTACTACCATGGTGGTACTGAGTGCACTAACAGAAATAGGGATGCTTGCTGTGCCTAGCACAAGTGGAGATACGCAATCTGGAGTAGAGGTTCAAGCTGCCACACCAGTAAGAACAGTTGTGTTGAACAAGTTCCTAAACAAATTAATATTGGCATTTTGAAGATTGAATTTGGTGAAATGCTGCAGGGAAATATTGATTTAAATAGACTATTGGCTTTCAATGCTGATGAAATGAGATACTTGATTAAATAAGCAGACAGATGTGCAAATGAAACAGGGCTCCATCGTCATATTCTGCAGGGAAGCCCTGTCATTTTGCATTACACCACTGGTATGTATATTCTATGTTCCAACATACATTCTTTTCACCTAGTAGTCATCATATATGCTATTCCCTCTTTCTGAGAGCTCATTCTAGAAGTCACAGGTTTGTACCTTGATCTCATTCTGTAGGTCAACTCAACCAGTGGAGAGGTGCTCGGTCCTGTTTCTCTCTCTTCTTACATACCTCCTTTCTCCTTGGGAAGTGCATGCCCTTCCATTGTTATCTCTGCATTGAAATGTTTGAAAAAATATTAAAGAGAACATTCAGGGACCATATCCAGGCATCAGAAACCATTCCTCCTGACTTCTGGGCTGCTTGAAGCAGCATGCTGAATGGGATCAACACTCAGCATTTGTGTTGGGCTTTTAACCACCACCTTAAATAAAAGTTGGATTTTAGAATTTTGGCAGCTGCTTTTATCCACTGTCACAAAAGACTAAGGGGCTGATTAGGATGTGGGGCAGTTGGATCACTGACAGGCTATCGGTGGCGGTCTGACCGCCCGCATCCCTTCTGTCTGACTGCTGTGTTTTGATACTGGCAGTCGAACCCTATTCTGTTGGAGGCAAAACCACCGGCTCCACCAGGATCATAGATCCCGACGGGCCAGCGGTTGGAGCAGCATCCCTGAATCGCGGCAGTGCCAAGACAGGCACCACCGCCGAGATTACAATATTCCTTTCCAACAGGCTGTTGGAAAAAGATATGGGGGCCCCAAAGAGGGCCCCCCTGCCATTGTAGGCCACTGAGAAGTGGTTCTGGGGGCACATGTAGTGCCCCTACTCACCTCAGTGCACTGTGTGCCATGTACGACATGATGCATGGCACACGGTGCACAGACGTGCAGGAGTCGCTGCATGGCGGAGGAATGTGCTGCGCCCTTTTCAGAGGCTGCAGCATGTGGTACCAACACCTTTATGACCACCAAAACCCGGCAGTCGCATCGTAATGCAGCAGTCGGGTCACCCACATGCTTGCTGGCGTTCTCCTGACCGCCGCAATAGGATGGCAGTCGGTCGGAAAGACATTGGTACCACAGCAGGGGCATGTTGTGGCCCTTGAAAAGTGCCTTCGCCGTGCAGCGACTGCTGTATGTCCGTGCACCTTGTACTGTACACCATTTTAAAAAAACATATTTTAATAGAATTTTGTGGAAATACAAGCATCGTAAGGCAGTGCCAGCATTTTCAAATAGTAGACATATATAATATATCCTTTTGCCAAACAAAAAAAATACAATAGTGCTATATAGTATTTCCTACAATAACAATGCAAAGGATAAGCACCAGCCCAACCTCAGGACCACATTCAGTCACAACTGCTGCTTACCCCCCACAACAGGCAGCTCCCTCATTCATCCCAACTCACTACATGGTCATGCCTTGTCACAACTTGCCCTCGACAGGGGACATCAACTCCCAATCCCGTCTTAGGCAGCGTATCAGTCTAACTTAGGTGGATAGAGTGGCTCAACGTAAAATTCCAGTCCCTCCAGCTAGGGAGGACCGGCATTAGTGAGGATGCTAGGCTTCTATCATCTAGGGGGTCCCCAACAGTCTTCCAAGCGAGGGCGATCAGGATTTTGCAGGGTTTCCACTAATAACTCCGAGGCGCGGGCCATATCAGGCCATCCTCTTGCAGCAGCACTGTACACTCATAACTCGCCCATCCTTCTAGTTCCCTTTTCCAAACCTCTACCCTGGAGCCCTTCGGAGTCTTCCAATTGCTTATAATCTCTCTTTTTGCTAAGATGAAAGCCAAATCCTGAAACCCACTAGTTGCTTTATCTTAGCAGTGTGTGGATACCAATATAAAAGACAATGTCCGGACATGTATGGAACCTCCTTTTCCATCACTAGGGACAGAATTCTAATAATTTCTTTCCAATAGTATGTTAGCTCTGGGCATGTCCTAAACATATGGTAAAACTCCCTCCTCCTTTTACCACACCTCAGGCATTTCACCTCCTCTACTGCAAACTGTCTTGCAATTCTTCCAGGCGTAAGGTACGCCCTATGTAGCACATAAAAATTAATAAGTTTAAACCTGGCATTCCTAGAAACCTTAGATGTGCACTGCAAGATCGTTTCCCAGTCACTCTCCAGTATGGGAATCCCCGGGTACTCCTCCCAGAGTCCCTTGTGGGCCTCCAGGGGGAGGATCACATCTCCTCGGATCGTTCTGTAAAGACAAGTAACAGCCTTAAAGGTCCCCGATGAGGTAACTAAATACTGACAGCTTCTGGAATGAGGGGGCTCCGATGCTCCCACTCCCCAGTGTTTGCGAATGGCCGCTGTCACAGCACCGTGGAGGAGAAAATGGCCCTGCAGCAAATCATAGGGGGACCAAAACTCTTCAAATGGGAGGAGTACTCCATCTTCAAAGAGTGTTCTGAGCTTTGATACACCTGATTCTACCCAATCTGTCAACATGCGCCAGTCCCCTCCATGTGGCAGCTCCTCCAGAAAATTCAAGGGAATATCTGGGAAGTAAGGCAGTCACCCCTGCGCCCTACGTAGATTACGGGGCCCGCAACGGTGCATAACTCGAAGCTCAATGGGGTCAGTTCGCATAAGGTGGGGAAGTTGTAAAAGCACTCTTACCAAACAGGAAAGGCCAGGCAAAGAGGGACTCACTGCCCTCTCAGGAGCAAGTCTCACAGAGATCCACTGAGTAAACCATTGAAGTTGCGCTGTTAAATAGTGCGCTTCAAAGTCGGGAACACCCAAGCCTCCCTTCTCCCATAGGATGCTGCATTGTGGACAACGCCACTCGCCTGTGGCCCGTACCCCACAGGAAGCCTGTGATTAGTGTGTCAACTTCACTGAACAGTGCTTGGGGGATCCAGACTGGCAACACTACAAACAAATACAACAGGCGGGGTAGGACTATCATCTTTAATAAAGCCACTCGTCCTGCCACTGATAAGGGAAGCATTTTCCAGAAATCAATACTGGAGTGGAGCACCCGGACACCCCCCCCACATTACCCTCCAGTAGATCCACTGGAACATGGTAAATCTGAACCCCAAGATAGGGCAAGCATCTGGATTCCCATTGGAGCTCACCTATGGCTGCAGGCGTATCTCTAAGTGTGGCTGTTGGGAAAACATATGATTTCTGCCAGCTAACACGTAGTCCAGACAGAGAGCCAAAGCGCTCCAGCAATTCTTGAGCACCCTCTAGGGTGTCCCTCGCACCTCGGAGGAAAAGCAGAAGATCATCTGCGTATAAAGCAATATGATGCACCTGGGGACCAATCTGGATACCTCTATAAGCATTCCCTGCCCTGGCATTGCAAGCCAACGGCTCCATTGTCAGGGCGAAAAGGAGCGGAGACAGGGGACAACCCTGCCTAGTGCCTCACTCCCCTGTATACCTTTCTGATATCATTTGACCTGTCTTCATTCTAGCTGAGGGAACTGAATACAGCAATCTTGTCCAATTCACAAAGCCCTGTCCCAAGCCAAAATGAGTCAGCACCTCGTAGAGGTAGTGGCACTCCAAACTATCGAAATCTTTTTCGATGTCCACCACGAAAATCGCCGCTTGGGTCTTATCATAGGAATCTGCCTCCAATAGGGTGAGGAGTCTGCAGATATTGAGTACCGTGTTCCGGCCCGGAATAAACCCCACTTGATCGGCATGTATCAGAGTAGACATGTGGGGCAGTAGGTGGGTAGCCAGAATCCTACTCAGTATTCTACAATCTAAATTTAGCATAGATAACGGCCTATAAGCTTTCTTATTGCACACCGGTTTCCGGGGCTTCAGTAGTAGAGCTCCCTGAGTAGAAGAAGGGAGCAACCCTACAGTCTTGGTGGATTTGTACAGGTCTATCAACCTAGGGGCAAGAATATCTATATAAGTAGAGTAAAATTCAACTGGCAATCCATCCGTGCCTGGTGTTTTATTTCGAGCCATGGATTTTATAGCAGCACGGACCTCTGGGGAAGTGATGTCTCCTCCAAAGAACATAAACAATCAAGTACCTCCCACTAGACCAACTCTAACTATCCATTGGCTATGATAAGCTCGATTGGGCTATCCCTATGCTTGGAAATATCAAGAACAATCTACAGAAGAATATACATCAATTCACATTTTATTTATTATTTTCTTTTATAAATTCTTTCTGTCATCTTTTTTTTGGATTATAAATAAAAGAAAATGATATATAAGTTACCATAATTTTCTCTGTAGCCATATATACAATACAAATAATGCAACATTGATACAGTACTATTAAATGTGCAAATTTGGCATAACTTGCGCAAGAAAAACATACAATATAACAATATTAAATTTATCCCCATATCATTATCGCATTGATACAAACCTCACATCCAATCATAACATACCAAACATTCTCATTCACACATCACATCACATTCATTGTTTTCCAGCTTAAAAATGGCTTGCTACAGAAAAAACTCATGGTGAACATTCTTCTTTAGTATCCACGGTAATGCCGCCAGCTGCAAAGAGGAACAGGCCGACGCACGTTTCAGTGGATACCTATCATTCAATCCACCTTCTTCAGGACCGCTTGCTTTCTTAAAGTTAATGCAGCGGAGGTTGATTGGGGAATCAATTGATATGTATCTAGGTGATTTCCTTTGCTCAAAAGCAGGCCCATATATCCTTCAGACGTGTCCCATTTGACATAGGGTGTCAATCTGTTGTTTGTTCTAGAAATTTATCTGTTCTCTTGTGTTTTCTTTAATTTCTTTAGTTTTGTTTAACGTCACATTAATTATATGGGCAGTGGATGCAGCTATACGGAATCCATGTATGTCATTTGGCTGTTATTTTTGCGCTTCTTTGAATAGCATGTAATGTTATCCGGACTCCCGACCACCACAGACCCGCTAGATGAAATCCAAGCATAGGGATAGCCCAATCGAGCTTAACATAGCCAATGGATAGTTAGAGTTGGTCGAGTGGGAGGTACTTGATTGTTTATGTTCTTGGGAGGAGACATCACTTCCCCAGAGGTCCGTGCTGCTATAAAATCCATGGCTCGAAATGTTTTCCCTTTTTCTCCCAGACCACATAAGTAAATACTAAGGGGTACCTTTTTCCTTGAATGTCTCCTCCCAAGGCCTCTGCCACTTCGGTTGATACAATAGGAAGTTGAAAGGCTGCTAGGAAGTTCGTAATGGCTGCTAGCGAGCCACCAGTCGCACTATGATACAGAGCTGAATAGTAATCATAAAACCCCTGGTTAATTGCATCTTGTCTATATAGTTTAGAGCCATCAGCAGCGGTAAGCTCCACAATGACCGAGCCCCGTTTAGACAGGTTTGCCAGCCAGGCTAGCAGTGATCCTGTGCGGTCTCTCTCAGCATGCGCTCTTATCATATACTGCTTATAATCAAAGCACCTTACCCACTCCACTTGTTCCGCCACCTTTTCTCTGGCCGCGAGGATTTTGGGTTGTAAGTTAGGGTGCTCTGGGCGACGCCGCTCAAGGAGTCTCAACTCCTCTTCAGAGGACGAGACCTCAGATTAGAGTATCCGTCGGACACCCACTGACCCAGAAAGGCAAGTGCCACGTATCACCACTTTAAACTCGTCCCACTCTGCCAGAGGGGACGACCCAGAGCCTTTGTTTTTGTCAAAATAACTACGTATGGCAGACCCAATCATATCATGGAATACCGGGTCTTCTAAGGACTCCGGTTTCAACCTCCATGTTGGAATGCAAGGTCTACGCCTTTACCCAAAGGAGTCCCAATAGGAGAGGATTGTCATCAGAGGTAGTTCGGTATAGGTATTCTGTAGTGCGAGCCATCTCGTGCATGTCCAGCGAGCACAGAAAGTGCATCTAGACGCAAGTGCAAGTAGTGTAGGCTTGAGAAAAAGGAATAGTCCCATTCTCCTACATGCTGTAACCGCCAGGAGTCCACCATCCCCCACTCTCTCTGCCAAGCGGTGAAAACGCAGGCTACTCGATGGTTTGGAGACTCTTGCAGCGGCGGGTGGGATCTATCTAGTACAGCATCTGTCAGACAGTTAAAATCCCCTCCCAAAATAAACGAGCCCATCAGGTGGGGACCAATACTCGAGAAAGGTCATCAGGGAACATTGCCTGGTCCACATTGAGGCCGTAGATCCCCTATAGGGACATGATGCCCATCGAGACGACCCGTAAGCAGGACATAACTGCCAATAGGAGACCCAACACCTGTGCATTGAAAGGGGACCCCCGGGCGCACCCATACCATGACCACCCTTGCATAGGCTGAATAAGTGGTAAAGTAGGCCTGTCCCCTCCACCTGCGCAGTAATGCTGCACCCAGATGGGTCTCCTGGAGAAGCGCTATTTTTACCCCCCATCTGTTAAGACAGGAAAAAAGTTGATATAGTTTCATCGGGTATGCATTAGGCCAGGGCGGAAAACTAAGCTACGCTCGCGTAGTTTGCGTAGTTTGCGCAACCACGCGCTACGCGAATTGCACATAGCACAGTGCAAAAACGCGTAGCGGGCATTTTGCTTGCTCGCGGTCCTCAACGTCAAGTTGGCGACCGCGAGCGAGCAAAATGACATCCCGGCGAGACTTTTCTCGTTCGCGATCAGCAACATCAAGTTGCCGATCGCGAGCGTGGAAAATAAACCTCCCGGCGAGATTCTCAACGCGGGGAGGTCAGGTTTCTCATTGCGAGTGGTCGCGTATGCTCGCGACCGCTCGCGATGAGAAACTACCAATCCGCGTTGAGAAAACTGCCGCTCGAGTACAAATCTACTCGAGCGGCAGAAAACAACCGCTTGCACTGTGCAAGATGCCGTTTGCAATGATTGCACAGTGCGGACAAGCATCCGGCACTGTGCAATCATTGCGAACAGCATTTCCTACCGCACTATGCAGTTCGCGTAGTGCTACGCGTAGCTCGCGTAGTGCGAAGTGCACTTCGCGTAGCTACGCGTAGCGCTACTACGCGAACCACGCCCAGGGTTAGTATGCATCCCTCTAATATTCCAAGATAAATTTACAGATTTACGTGGTCAAGAATATCGATTTTAGGTAAGTAATATCGATGTTAAAAATATCGAAGTGTTTAATATCGTTTGCAAAAATATAGTTGTTAAAAATATCATTTGTTTATTAATGTTATGTATTTTAGTATATATTTTATATGTACGTGTTGTATGTTTTTTTATATAAGAATTGTTTGTATTTTTAATATGTGTTACATTTTTAGTAGTTATTCATTTTCTTTTTATTTGAATTTTGTGTTTTTAGGGGCTCATTATGATGGCGGGAGGATCGCCACCGCCGGGCCGGCGGTGGCGATCCTTCCACCATCACAATGTGATTCACCCACTGCCAAATTAGGATGGCGGTGGGAATCACATTGGTACCGCAGCGGACAGAAGGTCCATCGGCCATGGTCCCGCAAGGCGGTCCTTTTCCGCCCGCCTTGCGGAACCCAGAACCAGGGCATCATTGCGGCGGTGCCGAGCAGGCACCGCCGTAGTGATTAGGATGAGCCCTTTCGCCTGTCTTTGTGCGGCGGATATCCCGCCGCAAAAGGACAGGTGGAGACTGGCTTTGGGGGCCCGTTGCGGGCCCCTTCTGTGGGGGGGCAGTTGTGCACTGGGGGGTACCCATGGTACCCCCCTCCATTTCCATGCACAAGGTGGCAGGCACCGCGTGGTGCCTGACACGTTGTGCATGGAAATGCACAACATGGCCATTTGACATTGCGGCAGGTGCTGCAGCCAGCAGCTCCCGCTGCAATGTTAAATTGCCAGCTGCGACCGCCGCGGTGGCGGTCACATCATAATTAGGGGTGCAGGACCGCCGCATGAGAGGCGGGCAGTCCCGTTACTGCTGGTATGGCGGGCGGACTCAAGTCCGCCTGCCATCCTAATGACCCCCTTAATTCCGTAGCGGGTTGTGGGTTTATAGGGGAATAGGGTGGGAAGTATTTAATTATATTAAATGTATTGATTATTTTTTATTTATTAATATTTGTTTAATTGAGATGTTATTGTGGTAAATGTGTAAAGCAATTTATTATTAATTAATTAATAATTCGGTGTTAATTAATTTAAATTAATTAATTGGTAATTAAATATGGTAATTGTGTAATTAATTTTAGGTGTGTGTTGTGGGGTTTATAGGTGTTGTAGGGTGGGAAGTAATTTGATTTTAATTGATGAATTAATAATTGGATGTTAAATAATTTTAATTAATTAACTGGTAATTAATTATGGTAATTGTGTCATTAATTTTAGGTGTGTGTTTTGGTGTTTATAGGAGTAAAGGGTGGGAAGTAATTTGTATTTAATTCATTAATATATAGTTGTTAATTAATGTTAATTATTTGATATGTATTTTGGGTAATTGTTTAATTTTTTGTCTTTTGTTTTTACTTTTAAAGGGGTAAAGGGTGGGTATTAAATACATTTTAATTACTTTATTATTAGTTGTTAATAGTAATAGTTTTTAATTTATAAATAAGTTTTAATTGTGTTTTATTATTTTAGACTTTAATTTAGGTGTGTGTTGTGGATATCATAGTGTTAAAGTGTGTGTAGTCAATTAATGTTTATTAGTTTTCTTTATTGATAATTTTGTTTTAATTGATTATTAATTATGTCAATTTTGGAAAAAATTCAATTAAAAATGTTGAAGTGTTTTGTTATTTGTGTGGTGTTATAGGGTAGGAAATACAATAAACACATTTCTGTATTAATTAATTTATTTGTTTGTAAATATTTTCAAGTTTAAAAGAATTTTATTTTAAAAATGTATTTATTATTTTATATTATATATTATTAGTAGGTTTTTTATATGTAATTAATATTAAAATATTTGTTTTATATATTTAATATATTTGATTTTTCATTTCTAAATATTGTTTATTTATTTTTATGATTTCTTATTATTTTTTATGTTTTTTATTTTGTTTTAACTGTTTGAGTGTGAATAGTAATTTTGGTCTCTTTGCTATCCAACACTTTCCCTACTGTTGCACTCACTGGAGTGGGAGTAGTAATTTTACCCCTCCGCTATCCAACACTTTCTTTACTGTTGCACTGATTGGAGTGGGAATAGTAATTTTTACCCCTCCGCTATCCAACACTTTCCCTACTGTTGCACTCACTGGAGAGGGAATAGTAATTTTTACCCCTCCGCTATCCAACACTTTCCTTACTGTTGCACTGATTGGAGTGGGAATAGTAACTTTTACACCTCCGCTATCCAACACTTTCCCAACTGTTGCACTCACTGGAGTGGGAGTAGTTATTTTTACCCCTCCGCTATCCAACACTTTCCTTACTGTTGCACCGATTGGAGTGGTAATAGTACATTTTACCCCTCCGCTATCCAACACTTTCCCTACTGTTGCACACACTGGAGTGGGAATAGTAATTTTTACCCCTCCGCTATCCAACACTTTCCTTACTATTACACTGATTGGAGTGGGAATAGTAATTTTTATCCCTCCGCTATCCAACACTTTCATTTGTACCCCTCCGCTATCCAACACTTTCCCTACTGTTGCACTCACTGGAGTTGGAATAGTAATTTTTACACCTCCGGTATCCAACACTTGCTCTACTGTTGCACTCACTGGAGTGCGAATAGTAATTTTTACCCCTCCGCTATCCAACACTTTCCCTACTGTTGCACTCACTGGAGTGGGAATAGTAATTTTTACCTCTCCGCTATCCAACACTTTCCCTACTGTTGCATTCACTTGAGTGGGAATACTTTTTTTTACCCCTCTGCTATCCATAAGTTATTCTACTGTTACCTTCAGGGGAGTGGGAATAGTAATTTTTATCCCTCCGCTAACCAAGACTTTCCCTACTGTTGCACTCTTTGGAGTGGAAACAGTAATTTTTTCCCCTCCGCTATCCAACAGTTTCCATACTGTTTCAGTGTTTGGAGTGGGAATCGTAATTTTTACCCCTCCGCTATCCAACACTTTCCCTATTGTTGCACTCTTTGGAGTGGGAATAGTAATTTTTCCCCTCCTCTATCCAACACTTTCCCTACTGTTGCACTCACTGGAGTTGGAATAGTAAATTTAATTATTTTGCTATCCAACACTTTCGCTACTGTTGCACTGATTGTATTGGGAAATCTAAGTTTAATTATTTTTTAATAGTTTAATGTTTTAAATTATTATAGATTTTTTTTTTATATTTTAAATTATTGAGATATATATATTTTATTTTTATATAGTTTTAAGCTTTAAAAAAACTTAAGGATAATAGTTTATTAACTATTTTAAAGTAAATATATATATATATATATATATATATGTATAAATTATCTTTGTGTGTTTTTAATTAAGTTTATTTGTTATATTTTGTTAAAATGTATATTAAATTTAATTTATTTTGTTAAAATTAATATTAATATTTAATATATATTATTTTATTTTATATATAAATTTAAATTGAAATTTTTTACATCTATATTTTTTACATCGATATTTTTCATTCAATATTTTTGTACTTACCTGTGTAGGTATGGGAGTCAATATTTTTGTATTGTATATTTTTTTTCGATATTTTTAACATCAATGTTTTTGTCATCGATATTCTATCAGTGAACCCTCTCGGCCACTCAGCGCTGCTGCCACTTCCACTGCTCTCTGTTGTTCCCGCTGGGCCTCCTCCTCTGACGGAGCCACCCCATGTGGCACCCCAACTCGCCATCTCGATCGCCTCTTTCTATGTGGTTGATCCGGTGACTCTCTGCCAGTCGCGGTCTGTGGATGCGCCTCAAGCCAATCCCACACTTCCTGTGGGGAACAGAAGAATTGTACCCCCTCCGAAGTCACCACCCTCAGCCAGGCGGGGAATAGCATGGCATAGTTCAGCCCCAATCTGCGCAGTCGCCGCTTGGCCTGCATGAATGTAGACTGCTGCCTCTGCATCTCCTTAGTGAAATAAGGGAAGATCATCACCTTGCTATTCCCCACTTTAATATCACCTTTTTCTCTGGCCTGTGCAAGGACATGCTCACGGTCTCTATAATACAGAAGCCTGGCAATCACCGGTCTAGGCGGGGCACCCGATAGGGGCTGCCGGGCAGAAACTCTGTGTGCCCACTCTAGAGTGTAAATGGAGGAAAGGCCTTCCAGTGCCATTTTCTCATGCAGCCATTGCTCCAGAAAGGCCACCATGTTCATACCTTCAGTGCGTTCGGAGAGTCCTATGACATGGAAATTATTCCTCCGTGACATATTTTCACTGTCTTTGGCCCTGACTTCCAAGATGCATAGTTTGTTCTCCATTTGTGTCATCCGCTCCCGAATCGACACCATGTCCTTAGGGAAGCCACCCATGTCACTCTCCATTGTCGTGGCCCTGTCGGCCAGTCGGTTGTGATCATCTTAGAGTAAGCTGAAGTCTGATCTCAGGCAGTCAAACTTCGACTCCAGTGCTTCCCTGGATGCAGCAATGGCATGCAAGATATCCAACAGTGTGGGCTCACCTTGTGAGCCCTCTGAAGGCGGTGGCTTCATAGTTCCCACCACATTGCCCGTCGTCGCAGTTTCAGCCTGATCACCAGTGCACAATGGTGCTTTCTGGAGGTCTTGCCCATGACTGAGAGGGAGCAATAGTTAGTTAGTAGGCCCCACAGCTGGTCATACAATCCAAATGATCCCTAGTGCATGTAAGCCCCCTTAAAGGTGTGAGAAGAAGTCGCAGTGGAGCTGGTCAAGAAGTTCAGCAACAGAGGACCCACCGTGAGTTGCCCCTGTAGGTGCACAGGACTCCTCTGGAAAGCACTTAGGTCCCAATCGCATCCATGCATGTCACAGAGCAGGGCGGCTGCCAATGAATAACAACAAGTAATGGCAGGGAAGAGAGGCAGACCACTCCTCAGTTCAACAGGGCACTACAATGGGCCCAATCATAGGGGTACAAAAGGGGATGATGGACGGAACGTTTGAGCCAATCAAACACTCACCCCCAGTCAACTGATCTGGGTTTAATCCATCATCATTCTTTAGCTCACTCCACCACCCCAGTTCAGACATGGCCATATGCAAATCAGTCTGACCCTGTGCCTCATGGGAACAGTCCAGCCCGAACTGCCAAGACATGTCTTCCCTGGACCGGAAACAAGCATCCTAGGACCGGTTTCTGGCATTCCAGCCGTCATCAGCCAGGCTTGCTTGAATCCAGTGGCAAAGTGAGCAAGGGACCCACGTCTGGGCATACCCCCGCCAACTTAGGGCGAACAAAGCGATACAAAAGGGGATGATGGACGGAACGTTTGAGCCAATCAAACACTCACCCCCAGTCAACTGATCTGGGTTTAATCCATCATCATTCTTTAGCTCACTCCACCACCCCAGTTCAGACATGGCCATATGCAAATCAGTCTGACCCTGTGCCTCATGGGAACAGTCCAGCCCGAACTGCCAAGACATGTCTTCCCTGGACCGGAAACAAGCATCCTAGGGCCGGTTTCTGGCATTCCAGCCGTCATCAGCCAGGCTTGCTTGAATCCAGTGGCAAAGTGAGCAAGGGACCCACGTCTGGGCATACCCCCGCCAACTTAGGGCGAACAAAGCGATACAAAAGGGGATGATGGACGGAACGCTTGAGCCAATCAAACACTCACCCCCAGTCAACTGATCTGGGTTTAATCCATCATCATTCTTTAGCTCACTCCACCACCCCAGTTCAGACATGGCCATATGCAAATCAGTCTGACCCTGTGCCTCATGGGAACAGTCCAGCCCGAACTGCCAAGACATGTCTTCCCTGGACCGGAAACAAGCATCCTAGGACCGGTTTCTGGCATTCCAGCGTCATCAGCCAGGCTTGCTTGAATCCAGTGGCAAAGTGAGCAAGGGACCCACGTCTGGGCATACCCCCGCCAACTTAGGGCGAACAAAGCGATACAAAAGGGGATGATGGACGGAACGTTTGAGCCAATCAAACACTCACCCCCAGTCAACTGATCTGGGTTTAATCCATCATCATTCTTTAGCTCACTCCACCACCCCAGTTCAGACATGGTCATATGCAAATCAGTCTGACCCTGTGCCTCATGGGAACAGTCCAGCCCGAACTGCCAAGACATGTCTTCCCTGGACCGGAAACAAGCATCCTAGGACCGGTTTCTGGCATTCCAGCCGTCATCAGCCAGGCTTGCTTGAATCCAGTGGCAAAGTGAGCAAGGGACCCACGTCTGGGCATACCCCCGCCAACTTAGGGCGAACAAAGCGATACAAAAGGGGATGATGGACGGAACGTTTGAGCCAATCAAACACTCACCCCCAGTCAACTGATCTGGGTTTAATCCATCATCATTCTTTAGCTCACTCCACCACCCCAGTTCAGACATGGCCATATGCAAATCAGTCTGACCCTGTGCCTCATGGGAACAGTCCAGCCCGAACTGCCAAGACATGTCTTCCCTGGACCGGAAACAAGTATCCTAGGACCGGTTTCTGGCATTCCAGCCGTCATCAGCCAGGCTTGCTTGAATCCAGTGGCAAAGTGAGCAAGGGACCCACGTCTGGGCATACCCCCGCCAACTTAGGGCGAACAAAGCGATACAAAAGGGGATGATGGACGGAACGTTTGAGCCAATCAAACACTCACCCCCAGTCAACTGATCTGGGTTTAATCCATCATCATTCTTTAGCTCACTCCACCACCCCAGTTCAGACATGGCCATATGCAAATCAGTCTGACCCTGTGCCTCATGGGAACAGTCCAGCCGAACTGCCAAGACATGTCTTCCCTGGACCGGAAACAAGCATCCTAGGGCCGGTTTCTGGCATTCCAGCCGTCATCAGCCAGGCTTGCTTGAATCCAGTGGCAAAGTGAGCAAGGGACCCACGTCTGGGCATACCCCCGCCAACTTAGGGCGAACAAAGCGATACAAAAGGGGATGATGGACGGAACGTTTGAGCCAATCAAACACTCACCCCCAGTCAACTGATCTGGGTTTAATCCATCATCATTCTTTAGCTCACTCCACCACCCCAGTTCAGACATGGCCATATGCAAATCAGTCTGACCCTGTGCCTCATGGGAACAGTCCAGCCCGAACTGCCAAGACATGTCTTCCCTGGACCGGAAACAAGCATCCTAGGACCGGTTTCTGGCATTCCAGCCGTCATCAGCCAGGCTTGCTTGAATCCAGTGGCAAAGTGAGCAAGGGACCCACGTCTGGGCATACCCCCGCCAACTTAGGGCGAACAAAGCGATACAAAGGGGATGATGGACGGAACGTTTGAGCCAATCAAACACTCACCCCCAGTCAACTGATCTGGGTTTAATCCATCATCATTCTTTAGCTCACTCCACCACCCCAGTTCAGACATGGCCATATGCAAATCAGTCTGACCCTGTGCCTCATGGGAACAGTCCAGCCCGAACTGCCAAGACATGTCTTCCCTGGACCGGAAACAAGCATCCTAGGACCGATTTCTGGCATTCCAGCCGTCATCAGCCAGGCTTGCTTGAATCCAGTGGCAAAGTGAGCAAGGGACCCACGTCTGGGCATACCCCCGCCAACTTAGGGCGAACAAAGCGATACAAAAGGGGATGATGGACGGAACGCTTGAGCCAATCAAACACTCACCCCCAGTCAACTGATCTGGGTTTAATCCATCATCATTCTTTAGCCCACTCCACCACCCCAGTTCAGACATGGCCATATGCAAATCAGTCTGACCCTGTGCCTCATGGGAACAGTCCAGCCCGAACTGCCAAGACATGTCTTCCCTGGACCGGAAACAAGCATTCTAGGACCGGTTTCTGGCATTCCAGCCGTCATCAGCCAGGCTTGCTTGAATCCAGTGGCAAAGTGAGCAAGGGACCCACGTCTGGGCATACCCCCGCCAACTTAGGGCGAACAAAGCGATACAAAAGGGGATGATGGACGGAACGTTTGAGCCAATCAAACACTCACCCCCAGTCAACTGATCTGGGTTTAATCCATCATCATTCTTTAGCTCACTCCACCACCCCAGTTCAGACATGGCCATATGCAAATCAGTCTGACCCTGTGCCTCATGGGAACAGTCCAGCCCGAACTGCCAAGACATGTCTTCCCTGGACCGGAAACAAGCATCCTAGGACCGGTTTCTGGCATTCCAGCCGTCATCAGCCAGGCTTGCTTGAATCCAGTGGCAAAGTGAGCAAGGGACCCATCATCCCCTTTTGTATCAATCATAGGGGGTCATTAGGATGGCGGACGGACTTGAGTCCGTCCGCCATCCTGGTGTAAACCGGGACCATCCGCCATGCATGTGGCGGTCCCGCACCCCCAATCACGATGCGACTGCCACCATTGCGGTCGGATCTTGATCATTAACATTGCGGCGGGTGCTGCTGAAAGCAGCACCCGCCACAATGTCAATGTGCCATGCACTGCATTTCACAGCACTACGTGGCAGGCACCACGCTGTGCCTGCCACATAGTGCTGTGAAATGTAGGGGGGTACCATGGGTACCCCCAAGTGCACCCTCCCCTCCCCAACACAAGGGGGGCCCGCAACGGGCCCTCGTCAATGATCCCCACCAGCCTTTATATGGCGGCATTGCCGCCATAGAAATGCCGGATCTAGCCAGCATCGTGATTTGGTGGACGGTGCCTGCTAGGCACCGCCACCTTTTCTGGCTATGGGGACCATCCGCCAGGCAATCTGTAGGATTACTTTTGGAGGACCCGTGGCGGATGGTCTTTGCGTCCGCCACGGTCCGAGTGCGATTCCCTCCGCCATCGTAATGTGGCAGGGAAAAAGAGCGGTACGATTGCAGAAGGACTGCCACTGCATGGCTGGCGGTGACGGGCCGTCCGCAATCGTAATCGGCCCCTCAGTATGTCCTAGGCCCCCAGGTAGAGCTCCAGAGCTCAGGTACAATCTGCCAGGAGTCGCAGAAAAGGGTCAGTGGACCAGGAACAGGGTCCCAGGTGTGAATGAGCCACAACTGAAATCAAGCCAATGTCAGTAGGGCCTCAGCTGCACGTCGCAGACCCCAGCTCAGCCAAAGCGTTAAGGTGCAGGGGGAATCAGCTGGCCTTCCACTCCCCACCCAGCCCTCGCTCTCGGTGTCAGTCTGGATGGGTGGGATGCATCACACAGCGGCCGGATCAGAAGGAGTAGCAGCGGTCCCAGGAGCCACCGGCCGTGAGCTCCACCCACAGGAGGCAGGGCCCCCTGGACGGATCACACCACAGAGGAAGGGCGCCACCGGCAGAGCCCAGCACAGCAATGCTCACGCATAGCCTCCTACCTGCTCTGCAGCTCTCTCCTCGACCTAGAGGTCGTCATTGAGCCCACGATCGACTGGGGCAGGCCGCCACAACTCCAATCGCGGCCAGATGAAGGCCGGGGTCAAACAGCCACAATACAGCTTGGTGCTCTACCCATCGCCCATCCGGTGTATCACTGCCCGCATAGCGTCGGAGCACCAATTTACAGCAGCAGGTAACGCTGCTCCCCCGTCACAGCGAGGCTGCCACCACCTTGGATCATGGCCTCGCTGCGCAGTGCCGTCTCGGGGGAAATCAGCAATGGTAGGCTGTTCGGCCAAGGTGTTCTGTCCTCACTGGGTGCCCCCGTGAGAGGGAGTAAGAATAGGGGGTCCGGGTGGCCTCTGGATGGGGTACTTCTGTCAGGGTACTACCATATGGGGTATGGCCGAGCGGAGCTCGGAGGAGTGTGTCTCACTCCATCGGCTTCAAGCCACGCCCTACTGTCTGCTATGCACCATGTCATGTATGGCACACGGTACATGTGCCCCCAGGGCCACTTCTCAGTGGCCTACAATGGCAGGGAGCCCTGTTTGGGGCCCAATATCCGTTTCCGACAGCCTTTTCATGGTGTGATTCCCGCAATGAAAAGGCTGTCAGAAAGGGATATTGTAATCTCTACGGTGGTGCCTGCTTTGGCACTGCTGCCATTCAAGGACGCTGCTCTGACCGCCGGCACATCGGGATCTATGATCCTGGAGGAGCCAGCAGTCTTGAATCCAACAGAATAGGGTCCGACCGCCAGTATCAAAATACGGCAGTCGGACCGCCACTGACGACCTGTCGGTGATCAGACCACCTGACATCCTAATCAGGCCCTAAGAGAAATCCTGAGAGGTAGTGGGTAAGTAAATACCTGTATCCGAGAGCATATTATGCTCTGAGCACCTCTAACCCCTTGGCACTATTTGGCAGATGTTGGTTTCCTGCCATTGTGTGGGATATCCAATGCCAGGAAATCTGCTTCTGGGGCTTGCTGGGTGAGCTAACTTTTGCATCGGGTAAAAACTGGCAAAGTACAGGATCTGCCCGTCTTCACAAGAGGCAATGTTTTCGAACCTTGCCCAACTTCGCAGTTGAAGTATTTAGTACTGCCCACCCCTAAAAATAGACAGAACAGCATCTACTTAGAGTGTTCTGATACCATGCCATTAGCAGTAAGTATCCTAAACTAAACATAAATTATCACTCATTGTGAGCTTTAAATAGATTTTAGAAAAGTGCCTAGTATTTACTTCCCAACTATGAACCGATAATTTTCTGAAACCGCACTCTATTTTCTAGCAAACACCAGCTTTTTAGTTTTAGTAAAAACATTGATGTCCCCCATTGATGTCCTCCACATCAATAAATGGTATTTCCCCACAGTGAAAATACACATAAGCCCCGATTCCAAGTTTAACGCAATGAAGGTGCTATTTATTCCACCTTATAAATATTGATATCCTAGGGTACGTTATTTGTCGGGTGCAATAAATAACATCTTTTCAAGTTTTTGGGTACTAACATTCAGATATTGTTGTTTACCACACCAAAATCCGGATGTTATGGTAAATACCGTACACTTGTCCCTTGTGAAATTCTGGTGGGTTTCAGCTGCTGAAACTTACATGGGGGTGAGATATGTAACGCACCCGATAATTACTAGATGGAATAAATACTTTCCAACTTGGAATTCCAATCGGGATTTTACGCAGGGGTCGGAAAAAAAAAAAACAATTCACAATTGGTCCCATAGTGTCAGAACTACAAGCTCATACTAACCTGTGTATCCAGACCTCTTGATGGGGTGATGAATGCCCCACCCTGCCCACACTCTTTAGCATACCTGATGGGATAAGGAGAAAGCGAGAGAGACAACCAGCCACCATTTGACATATTTTACACAATGGGACTTTTGTTTTATCTAATGTATTCAATTTTCTACTGAGGACTTTAGTATGACCATATTGTGTGTTCTTGGGAATTACTTATTTTCCCTGTGCTTCAGTGCCATAATCTGAAAAACAACTGAAGCCACTAGCCAGAAGGTCTTACACACATAACCTAATGTCTAAATAATCAAGCAGCTGATCTTGGCTGTGATGCCAACTTTATGTCAGAGTGGTTACCAGATAATAACCATGCCCACTATTTACCAGGGATGGCTACCAGATGTCAGGTGCAAAGGGTGGCACTAATAAACAGAGCTGGCCTCTAGATGTCAAGTGTGTTCGCATTATGTTGTGATTGTCAACCAGAGAACCTAGGCCAGAGAAGACGCTAGGTGAGGTAGTTACTCGTCCTACAGCAACACACGCAAGGCACAAAATCGCACTCGACTTTGGGGCTGATTACGATGGCGGAACGATCGCCACCGCCGGGAAGGCGGTGAGGTCCGCCGGCCCTGCGGACCACGATTCTCCTACCGCCACATTACGATGGCGGTGGGATCCAGACCGCGGCGGAGGCAAAGCCCGTACGCCACGGATCCGCCACATGCAATCGTTACGATTGCGTGGCGGAGCGGTCAGCATGCTCACAATGGTGGCGGAGCCAAGCAGGCTCCGTCTGCCGAATTACGATGCAGGCGGAAGCCAGCCTTTCCGTGGTCGGTGAACCGCCATTGAAAGGCTGGCGGTGATTGGTTTCGGGAGCCCGTTGTGGGCCCCCTTGTGTTGGGGGGAGGTGTGGGTGCACTGGGGGGGTACTGCACCATGTGGCAGGCTCAGTGCAGTGCCTGCCATGTAGTGCAGTGAAATGCACACCATGCTCTTTTCGACATCGCGGCAGTGCTGCTGTCAGCAGCCACCGCCGCAATGTTAGCGGTGCGGAATCTGACAGCAGCGGTCGCGTTCCCATCCTAATCGGGTGGGCGGGACCGCCGCATGCATGGCGGACGGTCCCAAACACCGCTACGATGGCGGGCGGATCAAGTCCGCCCGCCATCGTAATCAGCCCCTAAGTTTGGGAAACAGCTGAAGGATTGTGCCATGTGTCGCACAAAAAGGGGGAATGGTCGCACAGCTAATCAGGGCTCCCATAGCTGTATACTCCAATGATAAACTGTACCTTATCATCTGGCTGGTAGTTTCCCTATCTGACCTCGAGCTCCCTCAATGGACTGCCAGCGCAGCGGCCATCTATGCAGCATTACAGGGCTACATGCAGTAAGAGCAATTGAACATCATGAAGTTGATGTTAAAGCATGCATCCATTTAAGCACCGACACGGGAGAGTAAATAAGGACAGATGCGTAGAGCTCTGCGTTCAGTTCATCTGCTGCCATTTTGGGCGAGTGATTTGCATGCATGGCCCGTGCATGAACCATGAACCCGCAACTTAAATAAAGTGAAGGGGTGGGTGACTCTTGCACTGTGGCCCGCTCTCGTTAAGAAATACAATCTCCCCACCAACCAACCCCCATCGATTCTGCACCATTTGGTGTTCTGAATGGCTGAATTCGCTTTATGGCCTGTTTATGCATCTTGACATCCAATAGAAATACAGGGTTGGGGGGTGACAATAGACACCAAATTGTTTTTCACAACAACCAATAGCGAGTGGTGCTGAATCATTTCCATTCCATTACTTTCACCACAGATTCCTGTCAAATGCAGTAAAGCGCCTTATGTATCATGTTCTGCTTGGCGGTTCTTCTGGAAAAGAATTTGGGAATTTATGGGCTTTAAAATGATTATAACTTCATTCTGTGAGGGTGAGTTAAACATGAAGGGCACGCATTCTGTTGGTGACTTTTTTGTCTTCGATGTCAAAAGTATCTTAATGTATTTGGGCCCTTTGTGTAATTCCAGCCAGTGAGCACGTGTGGTTTCAATCAATACTCAACAGGACACAAAATATGACTATTTTAAAAGTAGTGTTGATGTACTTTTATTCAGTCACTTTATGAATGGTAAATCTGTGAAGAGCTCTATTACCGAACATGTTACCAAATCGCAATTTGTGTTAAGCGATTCAGTATTTGGAAGGGGCGTGTTATGGGCGTCCCTTCCAAAAACAGAATCACAGTGGTATGTGTAAATGTTTTGCGACTGATTTATGGTTGCAAAACATTCATTTTTTACCAACACCTCAAAGGAGGAGGTAACCATTCGCAAACCTCTTCTTCTTTGTTCATGTTGACACAAATATTTTTCTAGAGCAGGCAGTGGTCCCACTGCCTACTCTTAAAAAATGAAACTTAATTGCTTAATTTTCTTTTTTTTTAACGCATCCCATTTCTCTTTAAGGCAAATGGGCTGCATTTAAAAAAAAGTATTGCTTTATTAAAAAGCAATCACAGACATGGTGGTTTGCTGACCTCAGTAGGCCACAATCTGTGTGATGTCTGAGAATCCTAATGGGTCACAAATTGCAGCCTACCTTATTAATATTCATGCGGTAGGTCTATTTCCAAACCCAGTAGGAATCGCTAGTTTGGAAATCTTTTTTTTGTACATTAGGAAATTGCAATACTTATTTTCTGCACCTATGGCCCCTAGTTTTTCTCAGTTTGCATAAATGCATACTTTTACAATCTTACCATAAAAGTAATTTTTTTAATTTTGCACTGAAATTGGATTATTAATAGACACATTGTAAAATTTGTAGAAAATGCTAAGACACATTGCAAATTAAAAATAATTATTTAACCAGATCTCTTTTGCCCCATATGTTAAGTAATCAGGACAATAGTCTCTGGTCATCTTATGCTCACTGCCAATTAGGTAGATGAGAACATATTCCATTAGTGGGAGAAAGTGTGGTGCATTTGTATTGGTTGACAGAGCTTGTCAGGGATTGGCTGTGAAAATGTTTAACAGTTCCTCATTGACTGTGGTGTCAGAGATAGATATTCTGGCTCTTTAATTCGAGTCTGTCTGTATCTGCTTCTTGAAGCAGCTGAATGCCCCGTTTACATTTTAGTGAGATTGCTGGTAGCGATTTCTTTCTGTCCCCAAGCTGGCCTAAGTCTCACTGGACTCTACACTCACATATTCAGTGGTAAAATCAGTGCTTAAAAGAATTCTGCTTGCATCTCAACCTTAATGCAAAACTTCCTGTGGCTCTTTTTAGGTTGAAGCCTAACAAACAGTGCAGCTGTCGGGTTGCTAAAGACTTCTTGGGGACATTCTGAAAGCCGACCTAGGAGTTCATTCCTCCCATTGCTTACCATTGGCTTTGTGTCTTGTAACTCACATTTGCTTGCTTTCTATTTTCTGGCTTCATTTGTTTTAAGTTGTTCAGCATGTCTTTGTCCCTCCTGTGAAGCATAGTCTGTTTACCACCTTTCTGACTCACTCCTTGTATTCTTCCAAGAGTGCTCTCTTTTTGTAAACAGGCCTTTAAATGTTATTCTTATCACATTTGCTGTGCATTCAAAGACAGAGGTCAAATGTCAGGCTTTGTCTTCTGAGGGAGCTTGGTGTTCACTTTTCTTTTTCTGACTTCAAAGTGAGAGGATTTATGTGACAATCTGAGGGCGTGAAAGGAAAGGCTTTTTCTAGCACAGAACAAAATGTACATGTCTGTAAATGAACTGTGCAACTATTTCAGAATATCTCAGAATTAGGAAAGCACATATGAAGCACGTGTTTTTGTAATTCTGTGAGGTGGAAACAGACCACCATGTCTGTAATTGCTTTAAAATAAAGAAATCTTTTTTTTTTTAATGCAGAGCGTTTTCCTTAAAGGAAATGGGATGTGTTTCAAAAACAAAAAATGAAACATTTAACTTTCATTTTTTAAGAGTGGGCACTGGTTTGTGCAACCACTGCCTGCTCTTGAAAAAACATTTTCAATGGGAAAGGGGGTCCTAGGAGGGCCTCAAATGGTTCGATTCTGTAAATTGGGCTGTTTGAAAACTCAAAATGCTTTGTACATCTAGCCCTTAGTGCCAGATGTACAAAAAGTAGCAATTGCGATTCTTACCAAATTGCAATTTTGGAAATCGCAATTCCTAATGCAAGAAAACTTACAACTATTAAATAGTGATTCCTAATGGGTCACAAATCAACCTATCTCATGATTAGTAATGAGGCAGTTCACAGTTTGCTACCCATTAGGAATAATGGCCATCACAGAGATGGTGACCTGCTGGGGTCAGCAGACCATTATGTCTGTGTTTGATTTTCTATGAAGCAATCTTTTTTTTCTTTTTAAATACAGCCAGTTTTCCTTGAGGGAAAAAAGAAAATGAAATGTTTAAGTTTAATTTTTTAAGAGCTGGCAGTGTTCCATTGGACCACTGCCAGCTCTCAAGAAATATTTATTTTAACATTCCGAATTTGGAGGGAACACCCTAAGCATGCCCCTTCTGAATACCTAATCAGTATGCATTGACAATTCCAAATTGCCACTCAATAACGTGCTACCAAATCACAATTTGGGATTCATACATACCAAAATGCTTTTTTCCAGTTCCCAACTGGGCAGATTCTGTGAATCGACCCATTTGCGACTGCAAAATAGTCTTGTACATCCAGCCCTATGGGCCTCATTACGATGGCGGCCAGACGAGCGTCTGACCGCCATTGATGCGGGTTTGAGACCGCACGGCAAGTAGTCGGTGGCCCCACCCGCTGTAATTTTTTTAAGACTGCCATGTAGGCAGTCGGAAACAGAATTTTTCTACTGTGGTTTGTGCTGCAGCCCAGAAAAGTTCTGCAGCACAGGCCGCAGTAGAAAAAGGCACGTTTTCAAACATCCATGCACTGTGTGTCAGGCACCATGTTTGGGGGCACCACATGTGCCCCCCGGCTACTTAGCAGTCCTTTTCCAACAGCCTTTTCATTGTGGTGGGACTGCCATGAAAAGGCTATGGGATGGCTATCCTAATCCCTACAGCGATGCCTGTGCAAGCACTGCCTCCATTGTAGGTTTTAGTGTCGTTTCGCCGCCCTCTAGGAGGCAGCGGTCTGTCCCCCACACCGTTGCGGTGCGACCCTCTGCATCGTTATGAGGCAATTGGAGTGATGGCCTGGATGTCGGTGGCAGTCCCACCGACATCCTGTCGGTGGCGGTCCCACTGACATCAAAATGAGGTCCTTAGTTCTTTAAAATACTGTTCAACTAAGCTACACAGTGCTAATCCCAAAACATTGAAAAATTTGCCCTTCACCTCAGCCGAAAGCCTTTCACCTCATCTGCAAGCTAGTTAGGTGCAAAAAAGTGTACATCTAAATTAGTGCGGTATTGGCACAAAATAGCAAGTTAAAATATCGAGTTGCAGAAATATATAGTTTTTAATATTGTGACACTGAAATATCATGTGCAAAAATATCGTTGACATAAATATCGATTTTTTAAGGTAAGAAATATCTTTTTTCAAGTTTCTTTATGTGTTTAAATTGTATTTTAATTGTATATGTTTTATATTGTTCCTATAATTGTTGTTAATGTTTTTAAATATAGTTTGTAATTTTAAGTTGTTTATATTTTCAATTTAATTGTAAAACAGTAATTTATAGTATCATAGCTTGTTGTGAGGTTTGTAGGTGTACAGGGTAGGAAGTTAACTAAGCATAATCAATGTATATTTTTTTAATGATTAATATTCAATATTTATTTGATTATTAATTATGTAATTTGTGTAAATAATATTTTTTTAAGTTATATTTTAGGTGCGGGTAGTTGTGTTTGTATTTTGATAAGGCGGGCAGAAACAGTATTTTTCTACTGCGGCTTATGCTGTTGCCCGGAAAAAGGCCGCAGCACAAGTCGCAGTAGAGAAAGGCATGTTTTCAAACATCCATGGACTGAATGCCAAGCACCACTTAGAAGCGGCCCACGGGAGACAAGGGCCCTACTTGGGGTCCCCAAAGTCAGTGCCCGACAGCCTTTTCATGGCGGTGGGACTGCCGTGAGAAGGCTGTGGGAAATGGACATCCTAATTCCTACGGCATGCCTACACTGGCTTCGCCTCCATTGTAGGGATGTGTTTCGACCGCCACCCTGTTGGAGGCGGCGATCTGTCCCCCAGACTGCTGCGGTCCAACCTTACACATCGCAATGCGGCAGTCGGACCAATGGCCTGGATGTCGGTGGGACTGCCACTGACGGTCTGTCGGTGACGGTCTCACCCACATCAAAATGAGACCCTTAAGTCTTTAAAATACTGTTCGACTAAGCTACACAGTGCTAAACCCTAAACATTGAAAGAATTTGGCCTTCATTTTAGATAAAAAGCCTTTCACCTCATCAGCAAGCTAGTTAGGTGTAAAAAAAAGTGTACATCTAAATTAGGGTGGTACTTGTACAAAATATCAAGTTAAAATATCGAGTTGCAGAAATATTTAGTTTTCAATATTGTGACACAGAAATATTGTGTTCAAAAATATTGTTGACAAAAATATCGATTTTTTAAGGTACGAAATATCTTTTTTAAGTTTCTTTGTGTTTAAATTATATTTTAATTGTATATGTTTTGTATTGTTTCTGTAAATGTTCATGTTTTTAAATATAGTTTGTAATTTTAAGTTATTTATATTTTTAATTTAATTGTAAAACAGTAATTTATAGTGTTATAGTGGGTTGTGGGGTTTGTAGGGGTACAGGGTAGGAAGGTAATTATGTATAATACATTTATATTTTTTTATTACTATTAATTATTTTTTTTGATTATTAAATATGTAATTTGTGTAAATGTGTTTTTTAAGTTATATTTTCAGTGTAGTTTGTAGGGTTTGTAGGGGTATAGGGTGGGAAATTAATTAAATGATAATTGATTAGTTATTACTTATTGATAAATTATTAAATAATGAATTTTTAATTAGTTATGTAAATTGTGTAGTTATTATATTTTTCTCATTTTAATTATAGGTGCAGGTTGTTGGGTTTGTAGGGGTGGAGGGTGGGATGTTGATAAATTATTAATTAATTAATTGTGTAAATTGTGTAATTATTTCAATTGTTTAATTTACATTTTAGAAATTGGTTATTGGGTTTGTAGGGGTATAGGATGGCAACTTAATTAAATGCTAACTGACTAATTACAAATTATTTATTTATTACTAAATATTTAATTGGTAATTAATTATGTAAATTGTGTAACTATTATAAAAAAATTATTTATATATATGTTAAATGTGCATTGCTAGGTGTGCAGGACTATAGTCTGGGAATTTAATAAAATAATTATTAAATAAAAAAAATTTCTTATATTAATTGTTTAGAAAAATATAATTTTTTAATTGTTTCATTGTTTTTTTAATGTATATATTTAATTTTAAGGTAATAGTTTTATGATTTTATGAAATATACTTGTATTAAAATAAGATATGTGTTTGAAGGGAAGTACTTTCCTTCCTGTTGCACAGATTGGAGTGGGAATAGTACATTTTACCCCTTCTGAGTCCAACGCTTTCCATATTGTTGCACAGACTGGAGTGGGAATAGTAAATTTTACCTCTCCTGAGTCCAACACTTTACCTACTGTTGCACCGACTGGAGTGGATATAGTAAATTTACTAGACTCCACCACATCGACGTCCAGGATGACGCCCTCAAATGGATCGCCTCCTTCCTCACCGGACACACTCATGGAATCCGGCAACTGCCCTACACCTCCAAGCCCAAGAGTATCATATGCGGAGTCCCCCGAGTCTCCTCCTTCAGCTTCACCGTGTTCAATATCTACATGACCCCGCTGGCCAACGTCATATGCTCCCATGGACTCAACATCATCTCCTATGTCGACGCCACCCAGCTCATCCTCTCGCTCACAGAAGACCCGGCCACCACCTGAACCAACTTCTACAACACCATGGCAAAAGTCACAGACTGGATGAGGGTCAACTGCCTAAATCTGAACTCAGACAAGATGGAGGTGCTCATCTTCGGGAGGAACACCTGACTGCTGGACGACACCTGGTGGCCCATCGAACTCGGACCCACAGCCACCAGACTCATCCTCCCCAAATGGACCAGCATCACCCCCACCTCAGAAGCCTCCACTGGCTGCTCGTCCAGAAGAGATGTCTGCTCAAAATGCCACGCCTTCAAAGCCCTCCATGACCAAGGACCTGCCTACCTCAACCACTGCCTGAACTTTCACCAACCCTCCAGACAGCTGCACTCTGCCTCCCTCACTCTCACCCACATCCTTGACATCCACAGAAGCCTCAGTGGTGGTCGTTCCTTCTCTTACCTCCCTGTCAAGTCCTGGAAAGACTCCCTCTTCCATCTCTGACCACACCTTCACTATCGGACTTCAGAAAGAGACTCAAGGCCTGGCTTTTTGACTAAGACCCACGAGACATCAGCACCTGGATAACCCCCGGGTGATTAGCCACACTTTACAAATACTGTTTGATTGATTGATTGATTTTGATTTTGAGAACTGAGGTTGGGCAGGGAAATCTCTTCAGTCTAATGTGCTCTCCATCACTCTGCTTTCAGACTTTTTATGGAAATAAAGACAACAATATGGTCCCCAACATTTTTTTCAGCATGAAAATTGTTCATGTATCCTAATAATAGCAAGTGTCCACAACTGTGCACATTGTGATTTGTTAACATAACATCAAGCCCAGGCCTGTAAAAAATAATATCATCCTCAAAAGGTTAATGTAAGTTAACAAACTCTTGTCATTAAATTTCAAACTATATCAAAATTTCAAAAGAAGGTGTAACATAAAGGTAAACAGTGCACATATATACAATGCAACCGAAGAAGATACGGATGGATGCAAATTAAGAGCATTATCAGAGGTAATTTGCTATTTGTTCTAATGGAATAATAGTGTCCAATATCCAGTTCAGTACTGAGTGTCGACATTTCAACCCTAAGCATTTAATGTGTTCAAGGGCTTCATCAGCACACAAACAACGCTTATGTCAGTCATCACATGTCTGGAAAACCTCAGAAAAAGCATCTCAAAAAGTCACATAATTTATTAAGAGGCTCATATTAAATGCACAGTAGCACCAGTGAGCGAAGAACATCTCCAGAAAATGGTCCTCCTCCATGGCGGAAGGAAGAAATCAGTCCACAGTGGCTGGCTTCATGTGATTTGAATGCCTTTAGGAGTAATACAATCATAGGCAAACTGCCCATCACTTTTTCATAGCTGCTAAATGGTGCACTGCTTGTCCACTTCTGGATGTATAGCCACCAATATTGTGGTTCTGTCACTTTGACACTTATTTTACTTCCATAAGTGTGGGTTTAAGCATGTAAAGTTCTAGCTGCCAGGTGCAGCCATATCATGCGTGACACGTCAGTAAAGCCTGCCTTTTTTCCCCAACATGCAATTTGCATGATGTGATTTGTAAGTTCATACTTAGACAGTACAAACAAAAATAAATGCCCCAAAATATACAGCGTGGTTGCCCAAGAAAGGCACTGATAGCTGAAAGTGCAACTCCTGACAATAAACCACTTGGCACAAGCAAGGCTTCCCAGCAAAGGTTGATTTGTACTAGACACGGAGAGGATTGAGGCACATTCTGTGAGGAAAGGAAGCCCTAGACTGTAGTCTAATAGTATTTACTACCCTATCATTTCCTGCACCACCAGACTCCATCAACCCCTTTGCCTATGTTGTCTATTGCACCTGACTAGGAGTAAAGTATGCCTTATAAATGTATTTACTCATTCACTTACTCAGACATCAATATTCCCCCATGTTAAGTGCGAACATCTCATGCTGCCATATTTTCTCGGTTGCCTTCTGTAACTTGTAGTTTTCCTTTTTCATCAATTGAAGACTACAAATGACAGAATGGAAAGAAAAACAAGCATCTGCAATGCAATAGGTCTCGCATTTAAGCAAGTTTGAGCAATTGGCATTGTAAATGACAATGCCTTTTATTCATGTTTTGTTTTTTAAACATAAATAAAAAGCATTGTCATTTACAATGCCAATAGCTTAAGCTATCGCAAATGCGAGACCTATTGCATTCCAAATTGCACATGCAAGCAGTAAAGAGGCCCTTCGGCGTACAGAGAATAACACGGGCATCTATTGTAGACTGTCGTGCCTACCTCTAACGCCATTTTTTCACTGCAGAGAAGAAACTAAATGTATATCACTGTTATGTTTCGTATATAGGCCCTAATGTAGACCCATTCATATATGCCATAATGTAGAAATACTCATATATGCCCTAGTATGGTCATACTCGTATATGCCCTATTATGGTCTTGCTCGTATATGCCCTATTATGGTCATACTCATATATGCCCTATTATAGTCATGGCTCCTAATATAGGCATGATCTTTCACCTACATTAGTTCCCTACAGTACACAACAAGCTCTGAGGGTTGAACGTTATCTAGTCTGTGGTTAGAACACTGCAAGGTCTTTCCAGAACACAGGCCTACAATGTACTCATAAATTATGCATGAGCATTCACCAGCTACATCTCCCGCATAATATGTATGTACAAAGTTCACCCCTGACGTCTTCCTCATGTCTAACAAAGACCAATACAAACTATACTGAGGGACAAGACACTTTAGGGTATAAATACACCACATCTTGCCACGGTAAGATAGAGGGAACCGAGACTTCCATGCTGACACACTGACCAGAGACGTTGAGGCTCCTGCATGCAGTTGCTCCAGCTGACAGCGGTCTAACACAGCCCCTACGGGGTGATGGAGCTAGGACTCAAAATGAGACTTGCTCGTAAGCAATCTTCTCATAGTATTAATTAATTAAACTTTGTAATGTCTTTACTAATAAATGCATACACGAACACAGTATCCAAGTGAAGCTTGCCTATGTGTTTAAACTAATAAGTAATGCTTGTCTAATCCAAAATGGCCGCTAAAGCACGGGAACTCCATTGCGCATGTGTCAACCATATCACATGGTATGACGTCTTTCTTTGCTTGGAGGGAAAACTTTGCTTCTGCGCAGTATGTGCTAAAATGGCTGCTTAATGTTCTCACGTGTTAAAGCTTGCGCATTTGTTGCAATTAAAACTGTGGTATTCTAATGCTACTAATGTGGGATAGATTTATTATTAAATGGGAATAGAGTAGAAATAGGGGGTATACAGTGAAGACATTTATTTGTGATTTTAATGTTTTTTCTTTGACTTTCTATTAGTTCGGAAAATGGGGCCTGGGTTAACGGAAATGACAGCCCGAGAACTATGGGATGTGCGCATGTGCAGAGAAAATCAAGGCACAGCGATGAAGTCAACTTGGACGACATCCAAGGCCGTGACCTTTGGCCAACTCCACTACATCCGCGATGTTCTCTCAAATGCAACATTTTATGTACATTTTGTATTAAACTTTGTCGTGAGACGGGTGGGAAATAAAGCAAATGTATTAATTGTGAGGGGCGGTATTTAATAACAATGGGCTTAAAGAAATTGAACTAAATTGACATGGTGTGAGGATCAACCCCTGTCCCCGTCCAATCAGAAGTAGTGGGCCCATAATTTTGAAACATTAATGGGAGGTACCTGGGTGTAGAAGGGTATAATAGATATAGAATTAGCTAATTAGTTAGCTCAGGAGCAGAGACGCATTAGGGCATTAGCGTTGGCGTTGAGGCTGTCAGCTTGAAAGACCACAGAACGAGCTGATCGATTGCTGACTGAATCGCTGTCCAGAGAGGTCTCGAGGTGGGGGCGGCGGATTCTATTAGAGGGAAGACAAGGAAGATATCGAGGAGGAGCGAAGTGACAGAGAGGGAAGCGACGCAGGCGTCGTTTGGTAGAGAGGTCACCTGTCCCGTCTTGAACCTGGTCCGGAGGTCTTGGTCTTCATCCTTCCTAGGACCCTTTCCAGCTCCTTGGCCAAGGGGTTTGGTTCTCACATCTTTAGGTAAATATAAATGCAAACCTTTAGCTGTGCTGCTGTCTCTATCTTCTTCTTTCTGAGGGACCGTCATTGATCGATAATTGATTATTAGTATGCTTCATCCTTGATATACGATTAAGTATTATGTGGTTTTGTAATTTACTCTGCTAAAACTTTAGATAAACATTTTAAAACTTCCTGACTCAGTGATTATTTTATAATTTATGAATTGTATTGAATGTCACTCATTTTAAACTTCCCAATTATCAAAGGGTCCATTGGTAAGTCATTACTCTTCAATCAGAAAGGTAATTGGTAGCAGGGATATTGATAAAGAGTACAACTGACCCACCAGCGGAAATTGCTAGCGTAGTATGAATGAATGGGCCCAGGTGAGTATCTGGTGTATGAATGCTTGTTGCTAGTAACTCGCTGGATCAGTTTTCTGGTTATCAGAGGATGGTTTGCACTTTGTTAATTGGGTAATGAGAATTTTTATTTTATAAAACTAACATCCGTTGTTTAAAAGTTTTGTTTTATGTTGTCTAGAATCCCTGGGGAAAACTGAATAGCGGATGGTAAGTGGAAGCCATACTGCAGTGAGGTTATCTGTCAGGCAGAAAATAGTACTGAAAAGTTAAGCAGGGCTATCAGTACTTGTTAGGGACTCTGTGTGTGAGTGACAGCAAAGGAATACGCTGATGAAAATTTGATGTTATATCACCTAGAAAGGGTAACATTGAAGGAGTAGCAGGTATTTCCGAAACTTACTTGAAGAGTAAACGGAAGGGTTTTACTCGTAGTGTATGTTTAGTAAACGGAAAGGCTTTACTAAGTGTGAGAGAAACTATCTTTTCCAATTTAGAGAAACTGGCACGATAGCGAATGTTTTTATGTTGTTACTGAATTTAAATAAAAAGTGTAGAGAAAATAAAGTTTTGCGTGCGATTTTGTAAAGGGAGGGTCAGCTGCCGGAGAGGAAGCTGACGTCACAAAACGCCGCGCTGGGATTGGTTGAAACAGCGGGCGTGGAACGACTCTTGTAAAGGAGGGGTCAGTAGTCAGGAGTAATACTGACGTCACAGGTGTCGCGCTGGGATTGGTTGAAACAGCGAGGGACAGAGAAGCGCAGATTGTAAAGGAGGGTTCGTCAGACAGACGTCACTGAAAAGCCGCGCTAGGATTGGTTCAGAGACAATTGTTAGCTGGAATTTAATTGGTTGTCAGCATAGAAGTCGAAATCTTAGTGGATAGTGTAGATTGTATGTGGAAACGCGATCCGACTTTGACAGGAACCCGTCCAGACAGAAGATTCCTAGGTTTTGCAGAATATAATTCGATACATAGATATTTACCTAAAATGTATGGAGAAAAGAGAAAAATGTCATTTTTACAAAAGATTAAGAATTATTTTAAGAAGGATAAACCCATCAAAACTAGAGAAGGAATTATCATTCCACCAGCAAAAACGCCTGCCTCATTCATGATGATGGAGAGAGGTTATCATACTTGTGTTTGGTTAGAAAATTGGATAGAATATACAAAAAATGACGGAATATTAGCATTCCCAGAGAATGGTACTTTCAATGGGAGAATTCTACAAAATTTAAGAATGAGAATTAATGACTTAGAACCCAGACCAAGATTAACGCAATACGAAGCCCTAGAAGAGTGGGAAACAGAGGCATTTGAACGTGACCGACCAAGAAGCAATAGGGGTTATAGGGGATTTTTTCCTAGACACCAAAATCAGTCAAGAGACAGTCAGATGAAACAGTGGAGAAGAGCGATGCTTACCGAGGGTTTGTATCCAGTTTTCATGACAGAAGAATCGTTAGGGAGCAAATGCACAGAAAAGACAAAACACTTGACAGGGTTTGGAGATTCCGAAGATGAATTTATGGAAGAAATATTAAAGAATCCGCCACCATATCAGGAAGGGACAAGTGGATGTACCCCAAGCGCACCAATTTTAAGAACACCGTTGGTACCGCAGGTATTGCATAATCCACCAGTTAATAGGGTACTTCAGGATAAGGAAAAAGAGGCTATAGACAGAAACAGAGCAGAATTGATACACAAAATAACACAGCTGAATGTGCATCCTGATTTCCTGACCATACCTGTAACAATTGGTCCAGTAGTTCCCTTATATGGTGACAAGGTAAATTACCCGAAACCTCTAGTCATACCTACACCTGTAGATATTCCCAAACCTGAAACTGTAATAATTGATGACCATATCAGTGATTGTGAATCTATGATTTCCCTAATGGATTTACCTATTCGAGGATCTGTAAATAGCACTCCTAGAAGAATAACACCTGGATGCTACAAAGATGTAAATTTAGTAACTTCATCCGGAACTAAAAGTGCCACTGTAGTAACGCCAGAAGACTTAGAAAGGTGGGCACAGGGATCAGACAGACAGAGTTCACCCCCAAAGATCATGGACATTTTCAAATTAAAAGTCGAGTTAGAAGAAATGATAGTAGGAAATGTAGGAGTGGATCGTCTGAATACCTACAATGAAGAAGAACTATTGTTCGTATGCAGGAGCATAACCAGAAATGTAAAGATATTTCATGAGAAATTATCAGATTTGGCCTTACAAATGGGGATTGAAATAGGAAAGTCAAAGGTCTTGCAGAGACCATATAGAGCTGAATTCAGTGAAAAAGACTTGGAAAATATGAATGCCTCTGGTAGAAAACTACAAGTGAAAGAATTAATGTCAGTATTACAGAAATGGGGAGATCTAGATAAATGGAAAGCTAGATGGACAAAGAAAAAGGAAGAGGCACGGCACAGTAGATCGACTTCTGAATATTTATTGAAGGAAACAGGGAAAGTAGATCAGATGTACCCAATGCGGGAAGTTCCCGGAGGAGGTTACGTTCATGTCCCATGGAGTAGACAAGATATTTTGTCATTTACAAATGATTTTCCAAAGTTGAGAGAAAAGCCAATTGAATGGTACAAGCAGGTTGAGAGGTTTGTGAAAGTGTCAAAGGTATTGTTAAAGGACTTGGATGGTCTGTTTGACATAGTGGTACCTGCCGATTTGTGGACGGATTGTAAAATTACAGTTGACTGGCCCAGTGAAGAGTATGCTAGAGATGCAAAGACAGGTGCCCCATCGAGTGATGTAATGAAAAAGTATCACCAGGTGATAACTTATTTAAAAGGGAAAATACCACCAAAAGAAACAGATTGGGTGAAAATAGACAGGACTACCCAAGAAGCAAGTGAATCGGTACATGCCTATTATGAACGTCTATTACAGGTGTTCAAACAGTATAGTGGATTTGAGGACATTGGAGATAAAAATATGAGTCAGTTTGTCTACCAATTTGTTTATGGGTTTGAAAACGCCTAGTGGAAAGTATAGGATTGTTCAGGATTTACGAAAAATTAATAAAATTGTGGTACCTTGTTGTCCCATAGTGCCAAATCCTGCAGTAATCCTATACCAGATACCCTGGAGTGCAGAATGGTTTACAGTGATTGATCTATGCCAAGCATTCTTTTCAATACCATTGCACCCAGATAGCCAATATCTCTTTTCGTTTAAATTTGAAAATCATGTCTATGTATGGAATCGAGTTCCTCAAGGATACACATAAAGTCCCTCCATTTTTAATCAAATACTGAAAGGGTGTCTGGAGAAATTAGTGCTGCCCAGGAGTTCAGTCCTGGTGCAGTATATTGATGATTTACTAGTAGCATCCAACACTCATGATGATTGTGTTGAAGATTCAATTGCGTTACTCAACCATTTGGCTGAGGAAGGACACAAGGTGTCACCTGAAAAGCTGCAGTTTTGTACAACGGCAGTTAAATATTTGGGACATCAAATTGAAAGAGGAACAAGAAGAATAACATCTGACAGAATAAAAATAATCAAGAAAATGAAAATGCCAGAAACACAAAGAGAAGTGAGAATGTTTCTTGGCAAAGTAGGATACTGCCGACAATGGATTATAGGGTTTTCACTACTAGCAAAGCCTTTAATTCAGCTAACCAAAAAGAAAGCCAAAGATCCAGTTGAATGGGATGATGAAAGTGCTGGTGCATTTGTAAAATTAAGAAATGCATTGTGTGAGGCACCTGCCTTGGGCATGCCTGACTATACAAGAGAATTTGCACTATTTTGCTATGAAAGAGAAAATTGTCCACTTTCAGTGTTAACTCAAAGACATGGAATAGACAGGCGTCCTATAGCATATTTTTCTGCTACATTGGACCCAGTGGCGGCAGCATTGCCAGGCTGTCTGAAAGCAGTCGCTGCTACCTGTATGAGCATTGAACAAAGTGAGTCAATAGTAATGGGATATCCTGTAACAGTGTTTGTCCCACATGCAGTTGTGATCTTGTTGACAAGAACTAGAACTCAGCATCTCACACCTAGTCGGATGACAAGGTATGAACAAATTATTCTTGGAGCTGAAAATGTGACCATAGTTAGGTGCACTGTTGTGAATCCTGCAACGTTATTGCCGGATCCAATTTTTGAAGAAGTTAAGGACGATCCCGAACATGATTGTCTAAAGGTCACAGAATTGTGTACAAAACCGAGACCTGACATACAGGAGACGCCCCTAAAAGATCCAGATAGGGAGCTGTTTATGGACGGCTCATGCTTAAGGCATGAGGATGGTAAATTGAGCGCAGCCTATGCTGTGTGTGAACTAACTGGAATAGTCGAAGCATCCTATTTACCAGGAGTCAAGTCTGCACAAGTAGCTGAATTAATTGCTCTGATCAAAGCTTCCAAAATTGGGAAAATTTAAGAGTAACCATATTTACGGACAGTCAATATGGGTACGGGGTTGTGCATGACTTTGGCCAACTGTGGATGCAGAGGGATTTCATGACTTCTTCAGGATCCCCAATCAAAAATGGACAGTTTGTAAAAGAATTATTGGAAGCAATACAATCACCAAAAGAATTGGCAGTGGTGAATGTAGCCGCACACCAGTCAGGAGATGACTGGGTGGTAGTCGGTAATAGATACGCAGATCTAGTGGCTCAACACTGTGCCAAAAACAGGTTGGCAGTAAACAAAAAGGTTGAAAGGATGGGAATCAGCTGCCAACTTATGCTATGTGCACCACCTGAAACATGGAATGATGTGAAGAGACTGCAAGACGATGCTGAGGAGAGTGAAAGAGATGTTTGGATTAAAATAGGATGTACCTGAAGAACAGATGATGATGTATGGGTATACACAGATGGCAGACCAGTCATGCCCGACTGTCTGATTTCACAAATGGCCAGAATGTATCATGGAGACACACATGTAGGGAGAGATGCCATGATTAGACTCTTCAGACAAAGTTGGTACAATCCAAAGTTTAGGGCTGCAGCAGAGAGTCTTTGCCAAAGGTGTTTAACTTGCCAAATGAATAATCCAGGAAGGAGAACAGTAATTGGTTTGGAAAAAATTGGAAAAGCTGAAGGTCCCTTTGTGAGATTGCAGCTAGATTTCATACAATTACCACCATATAAAGGACTGAAATATGTACTTGTCATAGTGTGTCTGTTTTCAAGGTGGGTGGTGGCTTACCCTACCAGAAGGAATGACAGCATTACAGTTGCAAAACTGTTGTTACGAGAACTCATTCCTAGGTTCGGTTTCCCAGTAACTTTGGAATCAGATAGAGAAAGTCACTTTAATAACGATGTAATCCGAATAATCTGTGAAGCATTCCAAATTGAACAGAAATTGCACTGTGCGTACTCACCCAGAGGCTTCTGGAGTGGTTGAACAAATGAATGGCACAATAAAATCAAGACTGTCAAAGATGTGTGCATCAACATCGCTAGATTGGCCAGATGCATTGCCTCTTGTTTTAATGGGACTCAGAAGCATTCCTGATAGAAATACAGGATTGAGTCCTCATGAAATAATCATGGGAAGAGCAATGAGACAAGCACATGTACCTACAAATAAACTGCTGAACATAACTGATGATATGGTTCTAGATTATTGCAAAGGATTGGCTGACCTAGTGCGTTCTGTCTCTCACCAGGTTGGAGAAGACGGAGTTTCCAGGCAGCCTGAACAAGAGCATGATCTGAACCTCGGAGATTGGGTGGTTGTGAAGCATCACACCAGAGAAATGTGTTTATCACCCAGTTGGGGCGAACCTTGTCAGGTTATATTAGTTACGAACACAGCAGTGAAATGTGCAGGATTACCTAATTGGATTCACGTAAGCCACACCAAAAGGGTGCCAGCTCCTGAAGGAAAGGATCCTCAGCCAGCATCAATAACTAAGGAAGCTGAAGGTTGGCCAGCTGAAGAATCCCAGGTGAGAGATTCGGGAGAAGCTAGCTGAAGAAGAACAACCGAGCACAAGTCAGGACTGGATACCAGTGGTCGACATACCAGAGGTTTATTACAAAACAAGAAGTCGAGCAAGATTAGAGGAAATTAGTGAGGATCAGATAGGTGAAGAAGAAGCAGCTCAGGATAGGGAGAACAAAACAATAAAAGAACCTGAGCAGGCCCAGATATGGAGAGGAAATTGGGCTCAAAGCGACAATGAAACAGCAAATTTTGAGCAGGGACAGACAGGTTTAGAAGAACTCGGTCAGGCTGCAGAAGTACAAAGTGCAATAAGCCCTGATCAGAACCAGTTAGAACAATAAAAATACGTTCAGGGAGAAGAAAACAAAGGAAACAACGAGCGGGAAAGTCTCAAGCATGAAGACGTCAATCCTGAACAGGGTCAGTTAATAGAAACTCACATTGGAGCAACTGAAGAAAAAGCAATAAGACCTGAAAAAGAACAAATAGAAGAAGAAACTGAAAACGAGGAAAAACAAATTGTGTCACACCTTGAAAATAAAAGTGTTTTTGAAAAAGACTCAGAAGGTGAAAATACAGTGCAAACAAAGAAAGCCAGAAAAGGTGATCATTGGCCTAGTGTCATCAAAAGAATAAAATACCATATAGAAACCAGAAGTGACGATCCAGAACAAGTAAATGAAGTAACAAGCCTAACAGGACAAACAAGTGGAACTGAAAAGCGAAAAAGCAAAAGACTGAAACTTGTGAACAATAAGTTTAAAGGTCCTGACTGGACTTATATAATCCTTGAAGACTACGAGAGTTCAGAGTCAAGTGAAAGTGGTGACGAAAGAACAAGTGCAGAACTAACTTATGAAAAAGAAGTAAAACCACCTTGATAACGTAAAAGTCTTGAAAGAAAAAGAAAAGAGAAATCTTCTTTGTCAAAATGCCTGACGACAGAGTTTCTGGGAGACCGAAACGGAAATGTTGTAAAAGATGCTGTGCTATATGCATATGTAGCCTGGTAGTGGTGCTTGTAGTGTGGGTAGTTGTGATTGTAGCAATTTCTTACCTTATGATAATGGATAAAAAGATTAACAACGAAACTAAGGGAAGGATAGATAACTTGAAAAGTGATAGCGTAAGAATAGAAGCAGAAGATGAACCAGAGTTTCATCATGTGGTAACAGATAACGATACTAGTTTAAATGTTTTCACTAAATTATTGTTTCAGTATGTAGATACAATGGAAGTTAGTGATTGTTATGTCTGTATGAAGTTACCAGAATCAGTTAGCAGAAGGGTTAACATATCATCATTTACCTTTAACTTATGGCATATCATGTAGTGTATTAACTAGTTTATTTTATAAAACAGGCAGACTTCAGTATTATTATTCAGATATAGATGTGATATTTTCTGAGGTTCCGATTCGAAAGAATATGAACCCAGTGCTTAGTAGTCAAGCTGCACAATTTATGGGAGAATTTTTCCTAACAATGAAATCGATAGATATTACACATGCACATAGAAGCAATCTAACATGTTCGTTACATGAAGAAGAAAAGATATTTTTGAACTTAGTAGAAAATAGAAGACAAGATTTTCAAAAGAAAGCGTCTGAGCATAAGGCTCATCTGCCACCTTGGGCTGAGAAAGAGGGTATTTACACACCTGGCAAGGCTCAAGCTGCTATGGCTCTGGATTTTATAAAGACAGGGAAAATTTGTCTACATAGGTTAAAGACTGATTATAACAATATTTTCATTGGTACCAGTGAATGTGAACATAATTTCTTAATTCTTGGAGGTTGGGGACTAAAAGGAGGAACAGATTCAGTTTTTCCTGGAATCTATTATGTGTGTGGGAATAAGGCTTACTTTAGGCTTCCTGCACGGTGGTATGGAAGTTGTTATTTTGGAATAGTTTTTCCAAAAGGATACCACGTAAAAAGAAACACTGGGAACAATGAAAATAATAATGAATTAACACGTAGTAAAAGAGCTAGTTTTTCTGAAATTGTAGGTGATATATTTGGTGCATTAATACCTTCAGTGGGAATAATTCTGAACTCAAGGAAAATATGTAAATTATCTATAGTGGTTGATCGTTTATCAACGGATACTGCTGGAGGATTTCTAATGATTAATGCGGAAATGGTTGCGATTAGATCAATGGTTATGCAAAACCGACTTGCTCTTGATATAATATTAGCAAAAGAGGGCGGAGTCTGTAAATTGTTGAAAACGAAACATTGTTGCACGTATATTCCTGACAAAAGTGCAGAAATTGGAACGTATATAAAGAATATAACAAAACTTGAGATGAACTAAAACCACTGGAAGTTGATAGTGTATGGGAAAGATTGACAAATAGCATTACGTCAATTGGTACCTGGTTTGCTAATGTAGATAAAGGACTTATAGGTCAAATATTAGTACCCTTAGTAGGGATAGCAATAATTGTATTGTCAATAATGATATGGTGCAAATGTTGTAGAAAGAATGAGACATATAGAGTGACAGGAAAAGGAAAGAAACGAAAGTTTGATGAAATAGAATTAGAAGATCTTAAAAGTGAATTATACAAGAAATTGAAAGGAGAAGATAAAAATAGAAAATGTAAAAATGAGACTGAGACAATAATATGCTAGAAAGTTGCCATCTGGTTGTGGGTAGTTATGATGGCTCAGAAACGCCATCAGAGAGGGGATTGATGGAGCAAGGACTCAAAATGAGACTTGCTCGTAAGCAATCTTCTCATAGTATTAATTAATTAAACTTTGTAATGTCTTTACTAATAAATGCATACACGAACACAGTATCCAAGTGAAGCTTGCCTAAGTGTTTAAACTAATAAGTAATGCTTGTCTAATCCAAAATGGCCGCTAAAGCGCGGGAACTCCTTTGCGCATGTGTCAACCATATCACATGGTATGACGTCTTTCTTTGCTTGGACGGAAAACTTTGCTTCTGCGCAGTATGTGATAAAATGGCTGCTTAATGTTCTCACGTGTTAAAGCTTGCGCATTTGTTGCAATTAAAACTGTGGTATTCTAATGCTACTAATGAGGGATAGATTTATTATTAAATGGGAATAGAGTAGAAATAGGGGGTATACAGTGAAGACATTTATTTGTGATTTTAATGTTTTTTTCTTTGACTTTCTATTAGTTCGTAAAATGGGGCCTGGGTTAACGGAAATGGCAGCCCGAGAACTATGGGATGTGCGCATGTGCAGAGAAAATCAAGGCACAGCGATGAAGTCAACTTGGACGACATCCAAGGCCGTGACCTGTTGGCCAACTCCACTACATCCGCGATGTTCTCTCAAATGCAACATTTTATGTACATTTTGAATTAAACTTTGTCGTGAGACGGGTGGGAAATAAAGCAAATGTATTAATTCTGAGGGGCGGTATTTAATAACAATGGGCTTAAAGAAATTGAACTAAATTGACATGGTGTGAGGATCAACCCCCTGTCCCCGTCCAATCAGAAGTAGTGGGCCCATAATTTTGAAACATTAATGGGAGGTACCTGGGTGTAGAAGGGTATAATAGATATATAATTAGCTAATTAGTTAGCTCAGGAGCAGAGACGCATGAGGGCATTAGCGTTGGTGTTGAGGCTGTCAGCTTGAAAGACCACAGAACGAGCTGATCGATTGCTGACTGAATCGCTGTCCAGAGAGGTCTCGAGGTGGGGGCGGCGGTTTCCATTAGAGGGAAGACACGGAAGATATCTAGGAGGAGCGAAGTGACAGAGAGGGAAGCGAGGCAGGCGTCGTTTGGTAGAGAGGTCACCTGTCCCGTCTTGAACCTGGTCCTGAGGTCTTGGTCTTCATCCTTCCTAGGACCCTTTCGAACTCCTTGGCCAAGGGGTTTGGTTCTCACATCTTTAGGTAAATATAAATGCAAACCTTTAGCTGTGCTGCTGTCTCTATCTTCTTCTTTCTGAGGGACCGTCATTGATCGATAATTGATTATTAGTATGCTTCATCCTTGATATACGATTAAGTATTATGTGGTTTTGTAATTTACTCTGCTAAAACTTTAGATAAACATTTTAAAACTTCCTGACTCAGTGATTATTTTATAATTTATGAATTGTATTGAATGTCACTCATTTTAAACTTCACAATTATCAAAGGGTCCATTGGTAAGTCATTACTCTTCAATCAGAAAGGTAATTGGTAGCAGGGATATTGATAAAGAGTACAACTGACCCACCAGCGGAAATTGCTAGCGTAGTATGAATGAATGGGCCCAGGTGAGTATCTGGTGTATGAATGCTTGTTGCTAGTAACTCGCTGGATCAGGGGTGTCCAACTCGAGACCAGGACGGGGTCCCACACTCTCTCTATTCAGGTATGGGGGTTCGACTAAATCCTAGAGTGATTCTTGGCTCTTAGGCTTTTAGACCTACACATATGCTAGGTACACTCAGGTACATCTAGTTAGGCATTGTAGGAGTACGCACACTTTTCATAATGCTTTTTATATTCATGTATCTATTCATGATTATTGCAATATGGTAGAACTGTTCTACCCCTTCACTTTTATCGTACTGCTGATAATCTATCTCTGCTATTGTCTGCTGGTTGCTGCAGCACATATATTTTACACTAGAATAACAACTGTTCAATAAATACTTATTGAAACGCCCAGACTGTTTATTCTGTGTAACTCTCTGAGACAAACCGAATAAGTAAGCACGGGTGACTGAGCGAAAAGTAGTATATTGTTTCCACGATTCTGAGGAATTAGGGTTGTCATGGTCTAAGGTTGCCAGGAACTAATCTCTCCCCGATAAGAGGAGATTCTAGTGGCACTGTGAGCTAGCTAATGCAAATCCGGCTAACATATGCGGTGGGGGTGCACAGAATCAGTCTGCCACCAAGCCCACAGTTTATGTTATCCAAACACACAGGTCCTGCATGGGTACTATAGGAACTACACGACATGGCGCCGCCAACGTTGGTTGGGTACTTATTTAACAGTAGAATCTGAGTAGTTCAGTCATGCTATTCTCAGATAACCTACTCACAAAACGCCAGAGACGTCTGGAGTGGGTGGGCACAAACTCCGCCACAGCTGAGTAGGCGAGATATTCTATTTATCGGCTGTTGGTTAATCAAGCTTGAAGGACATTTAGTTCCTAAATTGTGCATAACACCTCATCTTAGTTCCCTTTGAAAACGTCTTCCTCTAAACATGCCTGATTCCGAGGCAGGGGAAGAGAGAGTTGACCTGAATTTTTCAGAAGAAGGAGAAGATCCTGAAAATGCAATACAGATTGCACCAAAATTCAGAATGACAGTCACCCTAAGACTATTAGAAAATGGTTTACAAGCTAGGGGTGGCATGGTAGTTTTTGTGATAGAGGCACACGAATCAAACAAAACAGAGGTGTTCTATTCATGGGTTACATTCCCAGCAGCAAATTCCATAACAAAGACATTTCACTACTATATAAAAGGAGACGCACCAAGGGAATATGGTCCGTTTGAGGACATAGAGATTCCACTCACTTACCAGGAACATTATTACTGATTTAATGGCGCCCTACCCCACGTACGAGGAAGAGTATGTGTTAGAAGGTGGTTCTGACACTCTGAGCCACCCGGATGTTTCGCTTTTTGAGCACCTATTTGTTGAGCTTTTACTGTGGGAGAGCCTCATAAGTTGGGACTCACCCACAGTGAACTCATGATGAAAGAGACTGCATGTGGATTTTACTGGTGTCCCCCTAGCTTGACTAGGCCGCTGCGCAGCAGCTGGAGTAAGGGGCACCGGGCTGGTTACATGCAGACACATGTGTACATGCGTGTGCACACGTGTATGGGTTGCGCAGGGGAGATTCCTGGCGTGGCGCAGCCCAGAAGCAGCTACAAAGTGAATGGTGTGGCAGGACTTATGCAGAATTGGGTGGTGACATGGAATAGGCTTTATACAGTGGGAAGAAACATGCCAGGGAAAGTCAGTGTGCTTTAACAGTGTTTATTCCATTATTCTCTTATGAGGATAGGGAGCACATGGGTTAGTTTTACTTTCCTAGGGCCTACAAATTCCAGACACGCACCAAAGTCCACTGTAACCTATATGAGAAGAAGTATTCTGCAGAGTCCAAAGTCATATTTGTACTGCTTTTGGGTCATCCAGAAATGTTATATTTCTCTGAGTCTGCTCATAACCAGGGCCTGGCTGGGGGCTGACCCCAGCAGGCTGGATTAATGACCTTTCTTCCAAGAGCGAAGACCTCCTCTCCAAGAAGAGAAGATGGGTGGAGCTACAGGCTAATCCATCAGCAGCTGTCACCTGGTGCCAGGCACCCAGCTGAACAAGGGAGAAGGCAGCTCTGGGGGGAAAGGGCTTTCGGAGACCATGTGGCAGGAGACCCCTGGATGACGCCATCTTGAACCAACCCAGAGGCCTGGGCAGGAAGGAGGGAGCAGGGGCAGAGAAGTGATGTGTCACTGTGTGATAGGGCAAACATAGACTTCCTGCCAGCCCCCTCCCCAATTCTTTAAAAGTGTTTGCACAGGAAGAGAAGCTCTCTCTGGGGTGTGGTCTGCTGAGGCAGAGGGTGCTGGAGCCTGGCGCAATGGGCAGTTGGAAGGAGGAACCCCCTGACTGTCCCAGGATCCTGAACAGCGCCAGGAGAAGAGACCAGGAACAGTGCGCAGAAGCAGGGGCCTCTGCGCAAGGAGAAGAGAGGCCCAGGAAGAGAGCCAGGCAAAAGGCTGGCGCAGGGAGCAAGTGAAGGCAGCTCCCTGCTGAATCCAGCCTCTGTGAGACCCACAGGGCAAAGGAGAGTGCTCCCAGTGGCTGGGGAGCGCCACCAGGACCAGGAGGAGGCAAAAATGGCGCAGATCGGTACCCTGGGGGCTGAGATATGCCCCCCAGAAAGTAGGCGACCTTTGACCTCCAAGAAGACCAACGACGAAGCACGTGGGGCTCCGCCGCCGGTCTTGAATGTGCCCCGGGGTGGGTCAGGTCCCGGGGCTGCCCCCAACAGAAGCTAAGGCGGGGAGCGCCATCGCGCTCCCCGTGAAGGGGTGAAAAGGGGCCCGGGATCCCAACTCCGGGCCCCGCTGAAGGCGGGGGGTGCCGTCGCGCCCCCGTGAAGATGGAAATCGGGGAGCGCATTGTGCCCCCCGTGAAGGTGCCCCCGCGGGGTGCCAGGAGCCCACCCTGGCCCCCGCCGAAACTGAAACCGGGGAGTGCCGTCGCGCTCCCCGTAAAGATGTGGGAGGGGCCCGGGATCCCAACTCCGGGCCCCGTGCGAGGAGGAGCAGTCGGGGAGTGCCGTCGCGCCCCCGCGATGAGGTCTCTGGTGGCCCAGGACCCCATCTCTGGGCCCCAAAGTGAAGCCAGGGAGCGCCATCGCGCTCCCCTTGAAGAGGTGCCCGCGGGGTGCCAGGAGCCCACCCTGGCCCCCGCAGAAGAGGCAAGTCGGGGAGCGCCGGGACGCTCCCCGTGAAGCGGGTGAGGGGGCCCGGAACCCCATCCCTGGGCCCTGACGTGATGGAAGGTGGAGGGGGGAGTGCCACTGCCCTCCCCCGAGGCCAGCTGGAGAAGCGCTGGCCTCCGTGTCTGCACGCTGGAGCGGGCAGACCAGAACTGCGTGGCCGGCTCCCACGGCAGCATGCGAGGGTGCTGGCTGAGCGGGGAGCCGGCGGGGGCAGCCGGGGGTGGGCTCCCCAGGCTGCCCTCCAACAAAAGAGGCACAGCACCGCGGGGCCTGGGTGGGACCGGGCCCCCGAAAACCAGCAGAGCAGCTGGGGGTGGGCTCCCCGAGCTGCTCGAAGAACCACTCACCTGGCATGAGGGGTCTGGTGGGACCGGACCCCCAACGGCCTGAAGACACGGCGTGAGGCCGCCAGCGGTGCCATTGCGGCTCTCCTCAAGCAGCAGGGGAGCCGCTGCTATGTTATGCACGACAACGCGGATAATCGCCCCATAATGCCTTGCAGGCCTGGACCGGCCTGCAAGGGAAAAACAGCGTTTTCTCTACTCATGGGGGCCCCAGGAGGACGGGGTCTCCACTAAATGTGTGACAAGGTGCAGGGGGAGCTGCAGGAGCAACGCAGTTTCCCCCCGCACGAAGAAGAAAAGTCCCTCCCTAAGTCTCATGGGGACTTGTAAAGAACAACCCCTCAAGGGCTCAGGCATGCGTCATCAGCATCCCCATGCCTGGAACTTTTGTTCTGCAGCTGGGGGTGCTTAAAGGACTGCACCAGGACATGGAGATCTGAGTTGGGGATTCCTAGAAGGGCATCCCCTGGAGATGAAAGGTGTAAGTGCACCAGAAAGGCATTTACTAAAGTTATTCTTTTAGAGGGACTGAAAGTCACATGTGTAATGAGAAGTACCTGTGTAAGGTGTTGTCATAAGCAAAGTGGGGTTATGTTGCCAGACATTCCTGCTAGGGTGTCTGGCTGTATATGCTTAATCCTGTGATTCATCTGTGATGCCTTTAGGGGCTGTATTTGCAATGCATTATAATGATCAACCAAAGTGATGAGTACTGTCATTCTAAAGTGATGCTTAAACATGTATTCTTGCTGCTGCGCTTAGGTGAAGAACAATCCAGACTGTTAGCCCCTAAGATGTAGAGGTGTATCCTGTATGGTCAGTGGGAGATGCTCAGTCAGGGTTATGTGTCATTAGGGCAGGTGTGCCTATTTTAAATGCTTGTTGAGGTAATGGGGTGGGTCGCCACTGGGATGGTGCCAGTGCGGAGGGCCCTCGCTCCAGGTTATGTCCAACTAATTGCATTAGGGGGCAAGATGATGTGCATACGTGGGAGTGGTGGTACTAGACCCCACCCCCCGGCGGGAGGGGTGGAGATGTTATGCAATGTCACAAAGTAATTCTAACAGCTTATGTATATTTGTAAATTGGTGCATAGTATTGAGTAGTGTATGCATTTAATAAATGTACTCTTACTTTTATAAAGCAAAGTACAGACTGGACAACCCATTATTGAGTGTTATTTCTGCGCACCTGTAATGGTGATTACTAGCCCACACCACCTCCCTTGAGTAAGCCTGAGACTGCTCTGCAACGCTACCCTCTGAGAGTCAGGCGCTACAATTGGGTGTTTGTTCCCAGTGAAGGACAAATGTAGTCATGTTATTTGTGCAGGCCTCACAGATACTGCCTCGTTTTCCAACAGTAAGATTAGGCCCGCTCGGAGGAGACGGGGCCACATGGCCGATACTAGCGGCTTACACACCGCATCCTGACATTGGAACGATGCCACAGCCAGAATTACTCATACAACACAGAGATTTAATTAAAATCTACAGAAACCTGACACAATTCGTCATGAGGACTTTAACAATCCAACCTGCACCAGGTGCAGCAAATAGTACTCCAGCTCAGGGTTCAGGAAATAAAATTACTCCTCAAACATTACACGCGGTAATGGGCAAAATGTCCACAAAACGCAAACAAATACCATTCTGGATAGCTCAGAAAATAACTCAGCTTGAGGCAGTATTCCCGCATTCTACCACCTATGAAAAACACAGAATTCTAACAATCTGCTTGCCCATGGGAATCACACCACAAGTAGAGGACTGCACCTCTTGGGGTACAGTCTTTGCTGCAATATATACCAGAACACATGATATCCCGTCATTAGCAGTGGTACCTGACGTATTGAGACAGATAAAAATGAGTACGGAGCAGAACCTGCCCTAAACTTAGGGATGAAGTTACTAAAGAACTTTGACCAGGTATCAGCCATAATACTAGCTAACATTAAGGGGGAAGCAGCTTCAGTGGCGATCCACCAACGCCTAAGGGAGTTCAGTCCAGTGGATCAACAACACGAATTACCCAAAATAATTGAAACTGCATATGCAGAGTTAGGCAGAGACAGTCTAGGTGGGAAAGCATTAAAATCCCAACTGGTGGGCAGTTCTGAAAAGGACACTACAAAGCACCTACTTCTTCTAAAAAGAAGTGGGAAAATAAAAACAACAAAAGTCTAAAGACAGCAGATCTCAATCCAGAGGTAGGTCTCCTCAACAGGAGCCCTCTGAAAGGAGGTATAACCTCAGGAATAGGGATAATATTAAAAAACCTGACAGGTATCAGGATACTGATACTCGTTCCTCTCGTTCCTTTCAGGGTTCATCAAAAACCTCTGAGAGGGAAGGACGGTCAGAGGAGCGTACAAAGTCCAGAGACACACAACGCGCTGCGGACTATGCACCTAAAAAAGAAGATAAGCAAAAACAGAAACCTCAGTTCAAAAAGAAGAAGGTAGCAGGTCTCAAGATCAGACATGCCCAGAATTCTGAGGACACAGCTTCTGACGATGCTAGACAGCGCAGCAGAAGTAACAATAGCTCGCCAGAACCTGAAGGAATTTCTGGTGACAGCGGAGTTGAGTGAGTATATCACGGTGGAAACACCTGATACTCGGGTAAGTGTCCCACATAAGTTACATGAGATAACACTCCGGATGGAGGTGGACAAGCCCAGAAAAATTAAAGGTCTATTTTGGAAAAATCTGTCATCTGGATATGACATTCTATTAGCAGAGCAAGACTGGCCGCCAGCATTCGTCATGGAGTGCCCAAAGGGAGAAAAGGTAATTTTTCCAGCATTTTCTGACCTCGCTCCCATACATTTAAAACATGCATATGCGCAGGAGTGGGCGGTTGCCCTTGCTCCAGCATTGTACAAAAATCATGCTGGTTGGGATGAGGATTCAACCCACCACGTGATCCCGTTAAAAGTTTCCCCAAATGCTCAAAGGCAATACCCTATGAAGCAGGAAGCTAAAAAAAACAAGTCAGGGAGATCCTAGATCAATCTGAATACCAGGGGGTGATAGAAAATTGCACTTCACCTATGAACAATTCTTTGTTTCCCGTATCAAAACCTGACAACACATATAGTCTAGTTTTAGATTACAGACATTTAAACACTTGCACAAAGACATTTGCAGTTCAAAATGCACACAGTGCCGCATTAATGAATAACATTGTGCGACAAAAATACAAAACAACACTTGATATCTCAAATGGATTTTTCTGCCAAAATATAGCGCCTGAAAGCAGGTATCTGACCGCTTTCTCAGCGCTAGGGTCTCAACGGCAATTTTGTCATTTGCCCCAAGGGTATAAGAATAGCCCGGGGTTGTTTTCAGCAAGGGTAACAGAGTTGCTCCAAAATTTGGATGAAGAAGCATTGTCCTATGTGGATGATATTTATCTGACGGACGATGACTTACCGAGGCACTTGACCAGGGTGAGCAGCATTATTATGTGATTCGCCTCTGATGGCTATAAATTTAATTTAAAAAAATCAAAAATTGCCCATCTCAATGTCCTATTTTTGGGATATGAGCTGTCAAGTGAAGGAAAAAGCCTAGCAGCTAACTTTTTAGAAAAATGTGCACTGCTCCAACCTCCAAAATCATTAAAAAATTTACAATCAATACTGGGATTCCTAAATTTTGGTCGAACATACATTTTGGATTACGCAGAAAGAGTAAAACCTTTCTACGACTTAATAAAACCTGATTTTTCAGTCAGACAATGGACACAGGAACATACCAATATCCTGCGTTCCCTACAGGAAGACATGATAGCTTCAAAACATTTACAGACACGCGTAAACGTACACAACTTAGTGATCCGAGTAATAGCGGGTCAATGCGGGTACACTTATTTAACTTTCAATGAAGGCGAAACGGTACCAATCGCATATAAATCACACCTGTACACAAACGCAGAGATGCGTTTCACTTCAACAGAAAAAATCCTGACAGCAGTGCAGACCGCTGTAGCAAAAGAAAGAGCACTGGCTCAGGGAAAGCGCATAATAGTCGTGACCCCAGTACCAGCCTTAGAGGCTAGCATTCCAAATGCGAAAGCCTTACATCCCAGATGGATACAATGGGCTAATTCTCTTACTGCAACGGATGTTGAATACAGATTTGATCCAAGTTTAAAAACACAAGCATTTCTGCAATACGAACAAGAATATCCTCTTCCAAATGAGATTTTGCCTCTAGATCAGTATGAATACATTATTTACACTGACGGATCTGCTCAACCGGCCATAGGAAGTAAGCAAGCTTACAGCACGGCGTGTGCAATCGTTAAAGGTCGCATGCGCGATGGAAAGTTCCATCCAAGTAGCACTAAAACGCAATCTCTAGGAGACTGCACGGCTCAGTTAGCAGAATTAAAAGCACTGATACTGGCACTTGTAAATACGAACACGAATCCCCACACTAATTGTGTGTGATTCCTTTTACTGTGTACAGTCGTACAATGAATATTTACATCATTGGGAACAAAACGGGTTTAAAGACGCAAAAGGTGGCACAATTAAGCATAAAATGCTATGGGAACAGGAAGTGGAGTTGAGAAACGAACTACCAAGGGCTCACGTGATACATACACTGAGTCATCAGCGTGATGGCGTTCACGTTGAAGGGAATTCATTGGCTGATGAAGCCGCAAAGGGGGCTGTTCACACAGCTTCCGTAGCTGCAGTGAATCATTCAAAAACGAGAATAGACGGCGAGATTTTGGTAGCTGCCAATGCTTCACGCAAAGGCAGTACAGCAGTACCTAAAAAATTTCCACTCAAGTACTCCTACAAGTTAGATGCACAAAACATTCCATATGCTCAGATTCCTGGAGTGGGGGATAGAGTAATACCAAATATGGATCGTAGGCAAGGCTTAATTCTAGCAGCACACGAGGGTTTGGGTTCTGCGCATACAGGCGTTACAGCGACTATTTCTTTACTGAAACAGCGGTACTGGTGGCCGGGGTTAACAAAGCAGACCAAAGACTATGTCTTAAAGTGCGACATCTGCCAGCAGATGAAAGGCTCCACCGTAACACGCCCAGCGCAGACACCATTACTAAAATCAGACAAACCTCTTGCATGTGTGTATTTGGACCACTGCGGACCCCTACAATCTGATGGGGCCAAGAAATATATCATAGTTGCAGTGGATTCATGCTCTAGATTCCTATGGGTTTGGCCTCAGCGCTGTGCTGACGCTCGAACTGTTATAAAAGATTTGCGAGTCTTTATCGGCACATACGCAGTTGGCACGTTACATTCTGACCGTGGCCCGGCGTTTAGCTCTCGGGCTTACAAAGAGGCCATGGAAGGAATGGGCATAGCATTGCGGTACTCCTCTCCGTACCATCCTGAGGGAAATTCCGTTGTGGAGAGGAAAAACCGTGACTTAAAGCAATCTTTGACAGCAAGGGTATTAGGCAAGTGCGGTAGATGGGTCGATCACCTTTATGGGGTCCAACGAGCAATAAACAATCAGCCAAGAAGCTCTCTAGGGGGTGTCACTCCTTACGAGGTCCTATTTGGGACAAGAATGTGGGTACCTGATCTTGATTGTGAAGGCACAGTGGCGGATGAAATACCATTTGATATCCATGATCGTTTGGCTGTTTTACAGGATCTAAATGTATCCAGGACACAACAAAGCAACGTCCACTTAAAACAGACCGCCACTGAGGAAGTCAAGGCAGTAACGGCAAGACCTGTCTGGATCCCAAAAGTCGGGGATCTGGTCAGAGAGAAGATTGCAGACAAGAAAGAATTCGGACCATCCTACAGAACAGCTGTACCGGTCCTAGCAAACCAAGGCACAAGAACTGTACTTCTACCGCCTCTTGCCGGAAAAAAGGAGAAAAGATTTGTCTCAATCGACTTAATCAAACCACACTATGTGGCCGATACTAAACAGTAGGCCACGTGGACTCCACAGTAGCTGACACCCTCCTCTCGCTACAATCCAAGAGGTCCAAACAGAAAGACTCATCATGTTTGAAGAGCCACCTGTACGGAATGAAGGTCTAGGCAACAATGCTATGGAACTCGTTCCACTTCGACAAGAAGAAAATCAACTTGACAACCAAGTTGCAATCAGACCGACTACGGACGTCTACGTCAACATGCCTCGTCAAGAGCAAAATCCGATTTCAACAAATCCCGATGCAATTCCAACAATTGATTGAACTGCTTTTGGCTATTTCATGAACTTTGATACGTTTTCACTAGATCCAAGCGAGCCAGAAACGGCGCCAGCCAAAAAATCACTCCAACAGAAACTCAATGACTTTTTGAACTTTTTTAGAAAAACTTACCTGGTGTCACCTTGGATTGAACTATGGTATATCACTGGGATTCTATTTTTTCTTTTCTGGCTAGGTTTAATTATAACTTTTAGTATGCTTATTAATGAACGGTACCTCCAGCAGAGCTCGACAGCCTAAAGAGTCAATTTGATTTTAAAACCGCACCAATCTTCACATAGTGAACCAAGAGACTTGTCTTCAGTGAACATCACAGCAGTTCCTATACCGGACGGTATAGTATGGGACAAGATTGATTATGATATATTCGGTCCGACTAAACTTTTAAAGCTTAAACATGTATTTAAAATTTCTTTAAGTGATATCGTTAACTCCAGTACATTTTCTGATGATTGGGACACTGAAATTGTGAATGATTTAATTTCTGATTTAGAAAAAACAGCAGCATTTCCGAACAATGAAATGTTAGAAGGTACTTCAGACTATGATACATTGTACTGTTACCAACATTATGGTCATCATTTCTTGCACAAATCTATAACACCTAGAAATGTATTTGAATACCACCAGTGGGAACACTGCCCAACACCTCCAAAAGGTAGTTCGCAAACCTTTGCACAGAAATTCACATACTTTTCAGGGTTCAACACATCTGACCCGAAGTTATTTTATTACAAAGTGGCAACAACATTAGCACAGAAAATTATGTTGACTGTTAGACCTGGCATCCTTGGCATGGGTCTCCCTTCCATTTTTTTTTCATAATGCCTCCACTGTTGTCGATATGTTTTTGCTGGACTAGATGCTCATGGGCACTTTTCCACTGCTAATCAGTGCCAAAGTGCAAGTGCTCCCTATTGTAAATTGTGTTATGAATTAGGGACTCCATGTTTGGCTTATTTGAATTACTGTCAGACCCTAGTACAGTGCACTAATGGTGCCCAGGGCTTGTGAATCAAATGCTGCTGGTGGGCTTGCAGCACTGGTTGTGCCACCCACAGAAGCAGCTTGTAAAGTGTGTCTCAGGCCTGCCCTTGCAGAGCCTAGGTGCAGTCTGTGACTGCCATGTCGACTTGGTAAGTGCACCTACTTACCAGTCCCTAAACCTTCCCTTTTCTTCATATCAGACACCCCTATGGTAGGCCTACGGGCAGGGTGCATTGTAAGGATAAGGTGGGACATGCCTGGTGTGTGTGGCATGTCCTAATAGTGAATTACAGCCATTTTCGTTTTTCACTATTGCAAGGCTACCTGTTCCCCATAGGCCAGAATGGGCAGTTTGATTATAACATCTTATAATCCTAAACTGACTCAGGGAACTAGGTAGAAATTCGAGTTTAGTATGCCTGAACTCAGAATGATAAAATACATCTTTTAGTGAAGTTGATTTTAACATTCTGTGTTTGAAAATACCACTTTTAGAAAGTAGGTATTTTCTTGCCTAACTATCCAGCCTGCCTCTGCCAGCTTGTGTATTGTGTGTCTGGTTTGTGCGTGACAGGGGCTGGGGGTGGCTACAGGAGACAGGGTGAGGCAGCACAGGGCTGAATAGAGAGATCTGCATCCAGAGTGGAGGGAGGAGTTGCAGCTGGGTCTGAAAAGGGCTGTGCCTGCCTTCCACAATGCTGGCTCCACCTCCTGCCGGGCGTCTGAGTACCCTGCCCCACATTCTGAAAGGAAAAGAAGGAGACATGTACACAGAGTGCTTCAAAGCTGCACAGAACTGGTTTAAACTAAGCAAAGGCCTCTCTGCCTTCAGAGAACAAAGAGAAAAGGAGTATAAGTACTGGGGCCCAAACCCAGGAACTTTAGATCACTTTTGGGAACAAGAAGAAACCTTTGCTGAGGAGCAGAACCAAGAAGAAACTGAGGAGAGACTATCCCTAAGCTGAAGTGCTGCTTGGGAGATTGGCCTGCAGTGGTTTGCCTGACTGACAAAGAAAGGAGAAAGGAACTTTTGCTTTGCTGTGACTTTCATCAACTTGTGAAGTATCTCCAAGGGCTTGGAAGAGAGCTTGCACCCTGATCGAAGTCCCAGGACCATTGGACTTCACCCCCTTTGTGAATTGCTGCTGGAAACTCTGTTTCAGTGGCTACAGAGGTAGGGAGCTGTGACCGACTCTCCCGACTGGCTCGGTGTCCTGTTGGCACCGCATCGAGCAACGCCTGCATCTTGCAACGCACGGCCTTGGTCTCACCGACTCCGTCAACGAGCCGCTGCCTGCACCGTAACCTGTGAGCACCACACCTTGCAACGGCTCGCTACACCGAATCCATCTGGTCCGACCGACACGGTCACTGTTCCTGAGTTCGAGTCCTGTGACCGCACCGGAGTTGGGCACCGCTCACACGCTTCGCGACGCACCGCCCGACTCGCACCGCCGTCCGGACTGATCGACGCCAGCTCCTGAATCCGGCTTCGTCGCCGCACCGCAACCTGCCAGCACCGCATCGAAGCACCGTCTCGCCCTGCAACGCCCGGCCCTGGTCTCACCGACTCCGTCTCGACGACATCAACGAGCCGCTGCCTGCACCGCATCGAGGGACAACACGTCCTGCACCGCTTCCATTTTTGCATCGCGACCGCGACGAACGGCCATCCGGCTTGCACGCCCGTGCCTGCCGCTTCAAGTAAAAGGTACTGTGACCGAGTCTGTCTACGCTGTGTTGGCCCGTCTCGACGCGGTCAGCTGGATTTGTTAGACTCTGTTTGTTCTTGACATCGCAGTAGCCGGAGGAGGCTACCGACTCGCACAGAACCTTGATTTAAGCCTTTTTGATCAGAACTAAGCATTCTTGACAGTATTGTGGATTATTTTTGTCGTTTATGGTCTTGTGATAAATCTATATAAAGTATACCTATTTTTATAAATATATAACCTGTGTGGTGTCCATTTGTAGTGTTGTCACTTGATTACTGTATGTGTTCACAAATGCTTTACACACTGCCTCTGAACTAAGCCTGTCTGCTCGTGCTAAGCTACCAAGAGGGTGAGCAGGGGTTATTTCAGGAGTGTACCTACTTTCCCTGACTAGACTCAAGGGTCCCTATTTGGACAAAGGTACCTACCTCTGCCAACTAGAGACCCCCAAATCTAACATTGGTGGTCAGCGGTGAGGATTCTGGACTTGCATTTGTGACTCATGTACAGTGATTGGTGAACACTACTTAGTGAGTGCAGACCAAAACGCAACCACATACTTTTATAGCATTTTTTCTGGGATTTCCTATTTTTGCAACTGCCAAGTTTAATCACTATGGAGAAACCAGCATCAGTAGCCTCTGTTGAGTGTGATTGGGAAGAGGAGAGGCTAGAATGCTACACCCTCAAGCAGCTCAAGCATTTCTGCAGGAAGTTTAAAGTCTCCATGACCGGGCTCACCAAGAAGGATGAGCACCAAAAGGCGCTGAGGGCCTGGATGGAAGCAAGGAGCACCCCTATACCTATGGAAGGGGATGAGAATGCAGATGGGCAGCTAGAGGGGCTATTGGGTCCAGGGGGGAAGAAAGCAGTCTCCCCCGTAGGTAGCAGTGTTTCGGCCAGAGGACTCTCTCCAGAGGAGTTGGAGGACAGGAAAGAGAGTAGGATGCACGAAATGGAGCTGACCAAGCTCAGGCTGAATGGGCAGTTAGAATTTGAAATGCAAACTAGGAAATTAGCCCTAGAGGAAAAGAAAATGCAGTTTGAACATGAGAAAGTTTTGAGGGAGTTGGAATTGAAGGCCAAAAGCTTAGAGATTACTCCCTCTGGTGGCAGTGTGACCGCCTGTGCCTGTTGAAGCTAGGGTGTATATTCCCAAAGATGTGGTGAAGGAGTTTTTAAAAATGATGACATTGGGCAGTGGTTCAAAGCCTATGAGGTAGCCATGTCTTCCCACCGGGTCCCTGAGAAGGATTGGGGAGCGGGGTTGTGGGGGCGGTTCCTTAGTGAAGGGCGGGATACCTTGTTGGATTTGCCCTCTGAAGTCTATAATTCATACAGCCACATGAAAGATGCTTTAATGACTAGGTATGGTTTGACCCCTGAGCTTTATAGGCAGAGGTTCAGGAACTGTAAGAAGATTGAAGGCAGTACCTGGGTTGAATAAGTGACCTTCTTTGCAGAGCCTTGGATGGTTGGGTAAAGGGTAGCAAAGCGACTGATTTTCAGGCGCTCTTTGATTTGATTTCATGGGAGCACTTGTCCAGTAATTGCTTTCCTGAGCTACGCCAGCACCTGATTGATAGTAAGCTGACTAACCCTAGGCAGCTTGCTGAGGAGGCGGACCGCTGGGTGAGTACCCGGGTCCACAAGGGTCACGTGGGAGACTCCGCCAAGGGTGGGCAGGGTCCCCAGCAGAAGAGTGGGGGGACAAGGGCAAACAGAGGGAGTTCCATAAAGGGCCCCAAAGTAGACCCCAAGGGAACCAAGGGAAAGGTTCCCAGCCTCCCCTGAGAAGAAACCCGTGGCCCTGACAGGCCCCCTGTTCACCAGGGACCACTGGTATGTTACAAATGTGGCGCCCCTGGCCACAAGGCAAACGATCCTCGTTGCCCTTTGCATGGAAAACCAGCACCCACTGGTGCAGTCCCCCGGCAGTTGGCTAGTGTAGCCCTGGGGGAGGAGTTGGGTGTCCAAGGTGGGGGGATCCCACAGTGTTTTCCTTGTCTCATTAGGAGACTCTGAGATGGTCCCTAGGACCCAGCTGCCTGAGAACACTAAAATGTACAGGCAGTGGGTGACCATCAATGGCCATAGGGTGGAGGCTCTGAGAGACACAGGAGCCAGTGTGACAGCTGTCAAGTGTCACCTGGTGTCTAAAGAGCAGGTTGTCCCTGATGCATTCTATCCGGTTGTTGCCGCTGACAACACAGAGAGTCACTGCAAGGTGGCTCAGGTTCCCTTTGAGTGGGGGGTCTCGGGTACTCTTCAAGTAGCTGTGAGGCCAGCCATGCCTGTTGACTGTTTGTTAGGGAACGATTTGGAGAGCTCACCTTGGGCTAAGGTGGAGCGGAGTGCGCATTTAGAAATGTTGGGCTTGCCTGATTGGGCATGTGTGACCACCAGGTCAATGGCAGCTAAAGGTGTTCAAGAGGACCTGGAGCCTGAGAGGGAGGCCCAGGTGCCTGCCGGAGAGAGAGGAGGCAGGGGGCACGGGAAACCGGCCCCCGAAGTTCCCACGGTCCAGGAGGAGGCAGACCCTGAGGGGGATGCCCTGGAGCCTACAGGGGAACAGGTAGCTGAACTGGGGACCTACCTGAGCTGACCCATTGGCAGCAAGAAGGAGGACCCTCCAGGGAGGAGTTCTGCGAGGAGCAGAACACATGCCCTTCTCTCGTGGGTCTGAGGCAACAGGCCACAGACCAGGCAGCAGGTGATCAGTCTGGATCACATTGGATTTACTGGGAGAATGGTCTCCTGTATTCAGAGCCTAAGGTTGCTGAGCCTGGGTCAGCCCATGTGCTGGTGGTACCCCAGCGCTTCAGAGCCTTCCTACTGGGGTTGGCTCATGATGTACCGTTAGCAGGACATCTGGGGCAGGACAAGACCTTTGAAAGGCTTGTCACCCATTTCTATTGGCCCCAGATGCGCAGGAGTACCGCCACTCACTGCAGGACATGTCAGACTTGCCAGGCAAGTGGAAAGAGTGGGAGGAAGCACAAGGCTCCTCTCCAGCCATTCCCTGTGGTCAGCACCCCTTTGAACGGGTGGGTATTGACATTGTGGGGCCACTGGACCCCTAGACAGCCATGGGCAACAGGTTTATCCTGGTCTTGGTGGACCATGCCACCCGGTACCCTGAAGCCATCCCTCTGAGGACAGTGACGGCCCCCGTGGTGGGACGGGCACTGATGGGAATTTTCTCACGCGTAGGATTCCCTCAAGAGGTGGTGTCTGACAGAGGTACCAACTTCGTGTCCAAGTACATGAAGTCCCTGTGGCAGGAGTGCGGTGTAACTTACAAGTTCACCACTCCTTACCACCCTCAAGGAAATGGGCTGGTTGAGAGATTCAACCGGACCCTCAAGGGCATGATTATGGGTCTGGAAGAACCCATGAGGCGTAAATGGGACGTCCTCTTACCTTGCCTGTTGTTTGCATACCGGGAGGTGCCACAGAAGTCTCTAGGATTCAGCCCCTTTGAGCTCCTCTATGGACACCCGGTGCGAGGACCTCTGAGTTTGGTCAAGGAAGGCTGGGAGCAATCTCCCAGGAAACCTCCCCAGGATGTATACAGTTACATGCTGGCCTTCAGGAACCAGACTAGGCGTTTCAGAGAGCTTGCTGAGGCAAATCTGGAAGCCAGCCAGGAGGAGATGAAGCGGTGGTACGACCAGAATGCCACTCTGGTCGAGCTTCAGCCTGGTCAGAAAGTGTGGGTCATGGCCCCTGTGGAGCCCTGTGCGCTCCAGGACAGGTGGACCGGCCCTTTCACGGTGGTGGAGCGCAAGAGTCCAGTTACCTACTTGGTGGACTTGCAGTCTCCCAGGAACCCCTTGCGGGTCCTGCATGTGAACCGCTTAAAGCCCCACTTGGAGAGGTCCCAAGTGGGCATGCTCTTAGCTACAGATGATGGGATGGAGGAGGAGACCGAGCCTCTTCCTGACCTCCTGTCAGCCCGAGAGCAAGATGGATCCGTGGAGGGAGTAAACCTCTCTACCTCCCTCACACCTGAGCAGCAGGGAGACTGTCGCCAGCTGTTGGGACAGTTCCGTGACCTGTTCTCCCTGGTTCCCAGTGTCACTCATTGGTGCGTCCATGATGTGGACACTGGGGACAGTCTTCCTGTGAAGCACAAGGCTTACAGGGTGACTGACAGGGTCAGAGCCTGCATCAAGGAGGAGGTCTCCAAGATGTTTGCGCTAGGGGTGATTGAGTCCTCTAACAGCCCTTGGGCCAGCCCAGTGGTCTTGGTTCCAAAGGCTGCCGCACCTGGTGCCACACCAGAACTCCGGTTTTGTGTGGACTACAGGGGACTCAATTCCGTCACCAGGACTGACGCCCACCCCATCCCCAGAGCTGATGAGCTCATAGATCGGTTAGGGGCTGCGCGGTACCTCAGCACGTTTGACTTAACGTCTGGGTACTGGCAGATCGCCTTGACTGATGGGGCAAAGAGAGGTCAGCATTCTCCACACCAGATGGGCACTACCAGTTCCGGGTGATGCCCTTTGGGATGAAGAATGCCCCTGCCACCTTTCAGAGGTTGGTCAACCAGGTGTTGGTTGGACTGGAGGATTTCAGTGCCGCCTACCTGGATGACATCGCAGTGTTCAGTGCCAGTTGGGAAGAACATCTGCCCACCTCTGGGAAGTGTTGATGGCGCTGCGGAGGGCAGGCCTCACAATCAAGGCAAGTAAGTGCCAGATTGGGCAGGGTTCTGTGGTGTACTTGGGACACCAGGTTGGGAGCGGCCAGGTGGCGCCCCTCCAACCGAAAATTGATACCATTCTGGCTTGGGAGCCCCCAAGACCCAGACAGAGGTGAGAGCCTTCCTAGGACTCACCGGGTATTACAGGAGATTCGTCAAGGGGTATGGCAGCATTGTTGCCCCCTTGACAGAGCTGACTTCCACGAAGCAGCCCAGGAGAGTGATTTGGACTGACGCCTGTCAAAAAGCTTTTGACACCTTGAAGACTGCCATGTGCATGGCGCCTGTGCTCCAGGCACCCAACTTCTCCAATGAGTTCATTGTTCAGACGGATGCTTCAGAGCATGGTGTAGGGGCTGTTATATCACAGATCAATGAGGAGGGCCTAGACCAACCTGTAGCCTTCCTCAGTAGGAGGTTACTTCCCCGGGAACAGAGATGGAGTGCTATTGAGCGTGAGGCATTTGCTGTGGTCTGGGCACTGAAGAAGCTGAGACCATACCTGTTTGGGACTCACTTCCGGGTTCAGACAGACCACAGGCCCCTCAGATGGTTGATGCAGATGAGGGGTGAGAATCCAAAGCTGTTGAGGTGGACCATTTCCCTACAGGGAATGGACTTTACGGTGGAACACCGCCCTGGTACAGAACACGCCAATGCTGATGGTCTGTCCAGATTTTTCCGCCTTAGTGATGAGAACTCCCTAGGGGTAGGATAGTTCTCCCCACATTTCAGCTGGAGGGGACACGTGTTAGACCTGGCATCCTTGGCATGGGTCTCCCTTCCATTTTTTTTCATAATGCCTCCACTGTTGTCGATATGTTTTTGCTGGACTAGATGCTCATGGGCACTTTGCCACTGCTAATCAGTGCCAAAGTGCAAGTGCTCCCTATTGTAAATTGTGTTATGAATTAGGGACTCCATGTTTGGCTTATTTGAATTACTGTCAGACCCTAGTATAGTGCACTAAGTGTGCCCAGGGCTTGTGAATCAAATGCTGCTGGTGGGCTTGCAGCACTGGTTGTGCCACCCACAGAAGCAGCTTGTAAAGTGTGTCTCAGGCCTGCCCTTGCAGAGCCTACGTGCAGTCTGTGACTGCCATGTCGACTTGGTAAGTGCACCTACTTACCAGTCCCTAAACCTTCCCTTTTCTTCATATCAGACACCCCTATGGTAGGCCTACGGGCAGGGTGCATTGTAAGGATAAGGTGGGACATGCCTGGTGTGTGTGGCATGTCCTAATAGTGAATTACAGCCATTTTCGTTTTTCACTATTGCAAGGCTACCTGTTCCCCATAGGCCAGAATGGGCAGTTTGATTATAACATCTTATAATCCTAAACTGACTCAGGGAACTAGGTAGAAATTCGAGTTTAGTATGCCTGAACTCAGAATGATAAAATACATCTTTTAGTGAAGTTGATTTTAACATTCTGTGTTTGAAAATACCACTTTTAGAAAGTAGGTATTTTCTTGCCTAACTATCCAGCCTGCCTCTGCCAGCTTGTGTATTGTGTGTCTGGTTTGTGCGTGACAGGGGCTGGGGGTGGCTACAGGAGACAGGGTGAGGCAGCACAGGGCTGAATAGAGAGATCTGCATCCAGAGTGGAGGGAGGAGTTGCAGCTGGGTCTGAAAAGGGCTGTGCCTGCCTTCCACAATGCTGGCTCCACCTCCTGCCGGGCGTCTGAGTACCCTGCCCCACATTCTGATAGGAAAGGAAAAGAAGGAGACATGTACACAGAGTGCTCCAAAGCTGCACAGAACTGGTTTAAACTAAGCAAAGGCCTCTCTGCCTTCAGAGAACAAAGAGAAAAGGAGTATAAGTACTGGGGCCCAAACCCAGGAACTTTAGATCACTTTTGGGAACAAGAAGAAACCTTTGCTGAGGAGCGGAACCAAGAAGAAACTGAGGAGAGACTATCCCTAAGCTGAAGTGCTGCTTGGGGGATTGGCCTGCAGTGGTTTGCCTGACTGCCAAAGAAAGGAGAAAGGAACTTTTGCTTTGCTGTGACTTTCATCAACTTGTGAAGTATCTCCAAGGGCTTGGAAGAGAGATTGCCCCCTGATCGAAGTCCCAGGACCATTGGACTTCACCCCCTTTGTGAATTGCTGCTGGAAACTCTGTTTCAGTGGCTACAGAGGTAGGGAGCTGTGACCGACTCTCCCGACCGGCTCGGTGTCCTGTTGGCACCGCATCGAGCAACGCCTGCATCTTGCAACGCACGGCCTTGGTCTCACCGACTCCGTCAACGAGCCGCTGCCTGCACCGTAACCTGTGAGCACCGCACCTTGCAACGCCTCGCTACACCGAATCCATCTGGTCCGACCGACACGGTCACTGTTGCTGAGTTCGAGTCCTGTGACCGCACCGGAGTTGGGCACCGCTCGCACGCTCCGCGATGCACCGCCCGACTCGCACCGCCGTCCGGACTGATCGACGCCAGCTCCTGAATCCGGCTTCGTCGCCGCACCGCAACCTGCCAGCACCGCATCGAAGCACCGTCTCGCCCTGCAACGCCCGGCCCTGGTCTCACCGACTCCGTCTCGATGACGTCAACGAGCCGCTGCCTGCACCGCATCGAGGGACAACACGTCCTGCACCGCTTCCATTTTTGCATCGCGACCGCGACGAACGGCCATCCGGCTCGCACGCCTGTGCCTGCCGCTTCAAGTAAAAGGTACTGTGACCGAGTCTGTCTACGGTGTGTTGGCCCGTCTTGACGCGGTCAGCTGGATTTGTTAGACTCTGTTTGTTCTTGACATCGCCATAGCCGGAGGAGGCTACCGACTCGCACAGAACCTTGAATTAAGCCTTTTTGATCAGAACTAAGCATTCTTGACAGTATTGTGGATTATTTTTGTCGTTTATGGTCTTGTGATAAATCTATATAAAGTATACCTATTTTTATAAATATATAACCTGTGTGGTGTCCATTTGTAGTGTTGTCACTTGATTACTGTATGTGTTCACAAATGCTTTACACACTGCCTCTGAACTAAGCCTGTCTGCTCGTGCCAAGCTACCAAGAGGGTGAGTAGGGGTTATTTCAGGAGTGTACCTACTTTCCCTGACTAGACTCAAGGGTCCCTATTTGGACAAAGGTACCTACCTCTGCCAACTAGAGACCCCCAAATCTAACATTGACTAACACCAAACAGATTTACTCTGCTTCCTTTATGGCCCAGTTGTCTACACAGGGTTTCGATCTATGGAAGGACACTATAGATTTAAAATCAATCTGGGGTTCTAGGGACTGGCAAGTCCAGGGAACAGAAGCGCTTTTTAGAGCATGCCTCATTCGACAGCAGATGATATTTCTAAATGAAACTGTGCAACAGACATCCTGTCTTGGACTAGCCAAGAACAAGGAAATGAACACACCGGGGTTTCCAGCACCATCACAGATGGGTGGGGGCAGAATTCTACCACACAGGGGGTAGGATTAGATGACATTCTCCAGTACAACAGGTCAGATCCCAATTGGACAGAATGGCTGATTTGGCCCATTGACACAAATGCATGTCAACAAAGATTCCTAAGTATAGCCGAGGGGTTTAGTATCAGTAGGCCAGATACACGCTATGTACAGAGACAACACCCAGGGGTAGTGACATCCTATAGTGTTGGGAAGTTGTGCCTTGATTGGCTAGAGACCTCAACACTCACAGAAGTAAAACATCACTTGACCTTACTCACACCTGATGTGGACCTTAGGAATTTCTTGTCAGGCCCAAAGAAAACACGTCAGAAACGTTTCACATATGCTGGCATTTATGCCTATTATAATGAAAACTGGAAAATATCCCAACAAGAGGCCGCAGAAAGAATACGGGAAATAGACCGTATTAACCTAGAGAAGGCCTTAGCTGTAGTGGATAATGGGTTAACAACTTTGACCTCCAGGATTTACTCCTTAGGCAACATTGTGTCTTCGGCAATCGACATATTAGAACAAGATCTGGCCTTGTTACAACACGGGCAATCCCAATTACGTTCTATTGTGATGTTAAGCTGGACGCTGCAATCTCTGCGTGCAGGCTATGTGCCCTGGTGTTTTATAAACACCACGTCTCTGTTTTCAGAATACAATCTAACTGATAAACAGACAGAAATGGCACAAAGGGGAGCCAAATATACAATGCTGTGTATTGAGAAACTGGAAAGGTTACCATTCACTGTATCCGAATTACCATCAACTGAATGGCTACTTCATGGCCAAATAACTCTGCCGGTCACTACGTTTCAGTTTCAATATTGCCTTGAGCAAAGGCAGGCAGGCAAATATGAAAAATGGGTAAGGGTTACATTAAGGAAACTAGGAGTTACCATATAGATATCGATGCTGGAATGGGGATCGAGAAGTGTATCTGAGTGGTACAAACTGCAAGAACGCTTTAAGCGGTTCTCTCATGTGTCAGGATATTTCTCTGCACGGAGCATGTAGTGGTTCGGTAGCGAATCTATCTTGTCACATGTCAGGGACCCCAGCGGCCATGATCACGCCGGTTTTCCAGCTGCTCTCGAATGGGAGTTACTTGATGCTAAATGATCAAGGTTGCTGTGGGATGCTTCCGGGCGTCGCCTATCTGGTCACTGTTAACTCCAGGGTTACTTGCTGTATGCAAGTATTGTTTCCGCCACTGAACACAGTCAGGGAGGCGCCATTATGGCCTTCGTTGAATGTTTCCTTTATACAATTTGATACTTTGAGCAGACTGAAAGCCATGCTTTTAGAGCAACCCGTGCCCTTAACCTCCGCTCGAGAAATCTTTGAACTTCAAGTTGCAAGGACCTCGACTGAGATACAGGCGCTTATACGTACGAACTGCCCCTTTCATTTCGCAGAAATGGTGGGTCGTATCTTTAACATGTCTGATACGAACGGTATTGTACACCTATTTAAGACCATAGGGTCAGGACTATTAAGCACCTTTCAGACAGTCCTCGGAGTAATCCCAAATTTTATACACTCCGTACTGGGAAGCGTGTTTGGAGGTCTCCCGCTCATCCTGTTCCTAATTGCAGGAGTCCTGATTGTAATCTTACTGCTACGCAATGGACGGCCCAATTTCCGAGGAAATGGCGAACATACTCATGGAGCGGAAGTACCGTGAACACATGGTACAGCTTCTGAGAATACCTTGCCTAAGAGAACTGAATGCCTCTTGGTTTCTATCGTTTAGACCAGTCTGGGTGGACTGCATCTTACCTGTTCTTTGATGCCTGTTTTGCGGAGAAGAATGCACGTTGGAACTCTGTCTAACGTTTCCATCAGATACGCCTCCGGACATGGATGCTATGCTGGACCCCTAAAGGCCCATGCTCTGCGTTGTCCCCAGCGTCTTCCAATTCTGATGAATGCATTCCTTGAGAATCCACAGGTGCCGTTTGCTCCTGCCGGGTTAGGTGGCTCCTCCACAGGCACTCAGATAACAACTGCCGCACAAGCTGCCGCAGCACCGACTGTTGGCAGTGCTGAATTCCATCTATGTGCGATTGACGTTCTCTGTGAGGCGTTGGATTTGTCGTCTGCAGTAGCTAACACCGATAATTCTGTATCTCCCAGCCAGGACAAGAATTCGGCTTCTCCACTTCGTTTCATAAATAAACGAACGAAATTTCGAACATTTCCTAAATTGACACTTTCACTTGAGAAAGAATGGCCTTCTTCTGCTTCTAGTAATGCAACTTTTATGAATGAGACAGAATTGACTTTTTCAAGGGGCAACAAAAGAATAGCTGACTTTTAACAATTTAATCATTTTTAAATGTCTTTTTAAGACCAAGGGGCATATTAGCAAGACCGGCGATAAAATTATCGCCGTTTTAGCGGCAGAAAACTGCCGCTAAAACGGCGATAATGGGCTTGCTAATATGCGTTATAGAATTCAATAGAAGCCCAGGTTAGATGTCCTGCACATCTAACCTGGGCTTATTGAATTCTATAACGCATATTAGCAAGCCCATTATCGCCGTTTTAGCGGCAGTTTCCTGCCGCTAAAACGGCGATAATTTTATCGCCGGTCTTGCTAATATGCCCCCATGTTTTTAGCTGTTTTTAAGAAAAAAATTAATTTGTCCAGATTTTAAGTATGGTCATTGTCATCCAATTCAAAAGTGGAGTGGCTGTTATGTTTCGTATATAGGCCCTAATGTAGACCCATTCATATATGCCATAATGTAGAAATGCTCGTATATGCCCTATTATGGTCATACTCGAATATGCCCTATTATGGTCTTGCTCGTATATGCCCTATTATGGTCATACTTGTATATGCCCTATTATAGTCATGGCTCCTAATAAAGGCATGATCTTTCACCTACATTAGTTCCCTACAGTACACAACGAGCTCTGAGGGTTGAACGTTATCTAGTCTGTGGTTAGAACACTACAAGGTCTTTCCAGAACACAGGCCTACAATGTACTCATAAATTATGCATTAGCATTCACCAGCTACATCTCCCGCATAATATGTATGTACAAAGTTCAGCCCTAACGTCTTCCTCATGTCTAACAAAGACCAATACAAACTATACTGAGGGACGAGACACTTTAGGGTATAAATACACCACATCTTCCCACGGTAAGATAGAGGGAACCGAGACTTCAATGCTGACACACTGACCAGAGATGCTGAGGCTCCTGCATGCAGTCGCTCCAGCTGACAGCGGTCTAACACAGCCCTTGCGGGGTGTCCAACTCGAGACCAGGACTGGGTCCCACACTCTCTCTATTCAGGTATGGGGGTTCGACTAACTCCTAGAGGGATTCTTGGCTCTTAGGCTTTTAGACCTACACATATGCTAGGTACACTCAGGTACATCTAGTTAGGCATCGTAGGAGTACGCGCACTTTTCATAATGCTTTTTATATTCATGTATGTATTCATGATTATTGCAATATGGTAGAACTGTTCTACCCCTTCACTTTTATCGTACTGCTGATAATATATCTCTGCTATTGTCTGCTGGTTGCTGCAGCACATATATTTTACACTAGAATAACAACTGTTCAATAAATACTTATTGAAACGCCCAGACTGTTTATTCTGTGTAACTCTCTGAGACAAACCGAATAAGTAAGCACGGGTGACTGAGCGAAAAGTAGTATATTGTTTCCACGATTCTGAGGAATTACGGTTGTCATGGTCTATGGTTGCCAGGAACTAATCTCTCCCCGATAAGAAGAGATTCTAGTGGCACTGTGAGCTAGCTAATGCAAATCCGGCTAACATACGCGGTGGGGGTGCACAGAATCAGTCTGCCACCAAGCCCACAGTTTATGTTATCCAAACGTGCAGGTCCTGCATGGGTACTATAGGAACTACACAACATCACCTATATAAATATAAATAAATATTTCCAAAGTTGCGAACACAGACGGATGTTCTTATCATGAGACATTAAACAGACATTCTTCCTGATATCTGGCCACTGTGTGGCAAGTCTAAAGGACCACGGAATCCTGTTCTCACTTCAGAATATGTTCAGTTTATACAGTTCTGTGCTGTTTGCAAAACCTCTGGAGTGATATTTGGAGATTGTCGGAGGTACTTTGATGGGTTCAGACATCTTGCTGCTTCCGAGTGAACATAAAACCTGGCTGTAGCCTCCCAGAAAGGTTAACATGCAGAGATTTTCAGTCCATGATTTTTTCATGAGACATTAAACAGACATTCTTCTTGATGGGGGCTTGCTGATGTTGAGAACTAAAGCTCTCGTCATAAGTTTTGCGTCAGTCGATGGGACAGACTGCACGGCACCCATAAGGATGTGTTTCTCTATCACATCAATCACTGATTTCTCTCCTCTTCTCCTGTCCTTGCTGCTGCGCCATAATGTGGAAGTAAGCATCCTAATCCACCATAAAACTCCTTTCGATTTTACGAGGTCCACTGAGCTGCTGTGATGGTGGGAGGTGTGACTCGTTTACAGAGCATGTGTTGAATATTAGAAACTAATCAATATAAACAGCGCTGTAGTATCACTAAACAACATCCTCAATATTGAAAATACAAATTCACATTAAGTTTGCAAGAAGCTAGAGAAATACGAACATAAAAACAAGCAATAAACAGTAGCACTTTAAAACTGCTTTCCTCATTGTTCACTAAACAGGAAATAAACAAAGTAGTCCCTAAAGGACAAAATACAAACCTACAGCGAAATGAAACTGCAGTAGGACGGTGCTCCCGAGCAGAAAACGGAAGTGATGTCTCGGGAGCGCCAACCAATGAGGAGCCAGGAAAGAGGAGCGACGCAAGAGTGAACCTACAGATAGCAGCGGACGGGATTGCACTCAGTATGGTAAGTACAATAGGTCTTGCAGACAGCGCATGTGCGCTGGCGCTCGACCTAAAGAAACAGAACTCCGTAAACCCCTCACATCTGGTGTATGTCGCTTCTGAAATCCCCTCAGGGCATAATTATGAGTCTGGCGGGTTCGAGGACCACCAGACTCATGGTGGCGTGGCGGTGGTGGTCCAGCCACCCCCGCACCGGTGATTCGACCGCCCTATTACGAGTTGGGCGGTCGGACCATAATTGGACCGCCATGCATATAAAAGTTTCAGGGCTGCCAGCGTTTTCATGGAGGTCTTTCCTCCACGAAAAGTCCGGCAGTGCTGAAACTAAGGAGCCCCCTGTGGCCCCTTAGCCTTGGGATGCATGCAGGCGGTCACAACATGTGCCCCTCTGGGTGTATTCAACCCAGTTCCTGCACGGCATGGACATTATATTCCATGCAGTGCAGGAACCTCTGTGACTTTCCCATTGCGTAAAAGGCACCGTCGCCTTTGAAAGAGACACCAAGCCGCCCGCCCGCCAGACCACAAAATCACTTGTAATCTAGTGGGCTGCAGAGACTCTTGTCGCTGCGGGCACGGTGGTGGTGGGCCGCCATCACTGCCAAAAGTCGCAATCGGGCCATTAGTCCCTTGAGTCTACAGAGCAAAATATCCAAAGTTTGCAGGATGCTTCAGTTTTTAAAATGAGATAGCAGTGTGTGCACGCAGGATGTTCCCAAAGGTCCATCTGCTGAAGCAACCCTTCCTTCTAGTGGTTGACATCTTGGAAACTGATAATCCCCTTTATTTGCACCAGAGATTACAAGCAAATTGACAATTAGGAAAGCAGAGAGACACACTTTACCATAATGTCCATGTCACTACTATATACAGCCTGCTAAAAACAGCCACAGCAATGCAGGCCTTCTCCCAGTGCGGATCACTACTATTCATGTTACGGTCCTATCCCACATACAGGGCGTTTAGCCTTCTTTTTCTCCAACTTCAGTGTGAAAAGCTTGCTACTTTCTTTCAAAGCAAAGTGGAGTTAATCCACCGTCAATTAGCCACTGATGCTACTAAATTAGTGAGCTCAGTGTTTTCTGTAACCCAAACAGTTGGACACCAGGCTATAAACCCCTGGGATAATAAGCCTCAGCAATCTTCCAAAATTAGGCTATGGTCCCCTCTGGTCCTGGCGGCACTGCAATTAATACTGGGTTCTATTAACTCCGGCTCCCCCTTGATCCCCTTCCTCCTTCAAAACTCAGACTTTTAGATGACGCTGCCCTAACTGTGATTCTTAATCTCCTTAACACGTCCTTGAGGGCAGGGAATGTACCTCAGAACTGGAAACACTCTCTTGTCCTCCCCTTGTTAAAGAAGGATGATCTTGACCCGCTCTGTTGGTCAAATTTTCGTCTGATCTCCCTTCTTTCTGTTTTTTCTAAGATCTTGGAAAGGCATGTTAATACCCAACTCTCCTCATTTGTTGTGACCCGTAAGTGGCTGCACCCATCACAGTACGGTTTTAGGGCTGGTCATAGCACCGAGTCTGCTCTACTCTGGGTCACAGAATGTCTCAGGCAACAGCTCAATTCTGGCAGGACATCTGCTCTCACCCTGCTTTAATGCAGTGTGTCATTTGATAAGTGTCGCATTCCATCTTGATAGAGAGGCTTGAGGCTTTGGGCATTGAAGGCTGGGCCTTGAGGTGGGTGACCTCTTTTTTTAAAAGATCGCACCTTTCGAGTTTCCTTGGCCAATATAAGATCCAAGACCTTAGCTCTAACCTCTGGTGTTCCTCAGGGATGCATTCTGAGCCCATTTCTCTTCAATATCAACGTTTGTCCTGTGGCAGATGTAATTGAGAAGTCTGGACTTACCCTCTTCTCTTACGCTGATGATACTCAGATCATCTTCTCATCATCTGCTGCTCAGCATCCAGATCCCTCGTTACGCCAGCTTGGTCTGAGAAATGTCTCCCTCTGGATGAACAGAAATGCACTGGAGCTTAATGTCAATAAAACTGAGGTCCTGGTTTTGGGTAATAACCCCGATCTTTGGGGAGTCAGTCATTGGCCGGACTCCCTGAGTCCACTGCCTACCCCGGTAACTATGGTTAAGAATCTCGGCTTCATCATTGACAATAACCTCTCCCTCAAGCCTCAGGTATCCAAGGTCACGGCCATCTGTTTCTATGTTCTCAAATGGCTCAAGAAGATCTTCTGGCTAACTCCTCTGGCCGCCCAAAGAACAGTGATGCAGGCTTTGGTGACATGCAGATTGGACTATGGAAACATACTATACCTGGGTGCAGACAAATCCTCGATCCGTTGCTTACAGATCATTCAGAACGCAGCTGCTCACCTTCTTTTTCGGCTGCCTAGCTACGCCTCAGCTTCATCGTTGCTTCATAAACTACACTGGCTCAGAGTTGACAAGAGTAGTGAATTTAAGGCCTTATGTTATATGTTCCGGGCCAGACATGGCTTGGCCCCTTCTTACATTCAAAGCTTGGTGAAACCCTATGTTCCCATCCGGCAGCTGAGATCATCTAGCCTTTCATTGTTCGTAGTGCCCAGGTTTTGCCTTGCTCGCATGAAGGGTCACTCATTCTCCTACCTGGGCCCGAAACTCTGGAATTCTCTCCCGATCTCTCTTAGGAATTGTCACTCCCTGCCTATCTTTCGAAATAATCTGAAGACACTGCTTTTTAGCCGTAATGCCTGATTGTTTCTGCTCCCTGGGGTTGTTGTTAGCTGCCTGTAGTAACCTGTGTTGTATGTATCTGGTTGCTTACTCCCTAGCTGCTCAGCCAGTGTGAATGTGATGCATGGAATGTTGGTGTGAGAGTCTTGAATGGAATGTTTGGGTGCCTGGATGCTTGAGTGTGTCAGTTGGAGTATGGGCTGAGCAGCAGGCAGACTGCTCCTGGTGGGGCTGTATCTCTACTACTTATCTACATGTAACTGGTCTCAATAAATCCACTTGAAACTACATCTTGGCTGTGGACCTCGCCACTACACATTTTGGCGATGATCTGGAGACTAACTCACGCTCTACAAGTGGTCTTAAGGAAGTTAAAGATGACGTGTCAAGGAAGTCTTCATGTTGGAAGGAATCTACAGAAACTACAAGCGCAGACAGCACACGGTAGAGTTCTGAGAGGTAGTGGTTCACAAATGAGCACACAGACAGTGCTAGTACACTTCCAGGAGGAAGTGTTGAAACAAAAGAATCAAGAACCACAAAAAAAAGAGAAACTGGAGCAGCACGCCTCGTAGCCCCACCAGTGTCCTTCACACCAGACAGCCCCAGCTCAGGCGCGCTGTGCTCACCTACATCTCACAACATCAAGCTCATCAAAATACAATCTGTTGGTGTCACCCTGAGCATTTTTCAGACTTGCTGTCTAGGGATATTTCTCATCTATGGCTACAATGTTTTGTCATGTGACACTGCTCAACCATTAACAAGCTGATCAATTCAGGCATTCATCCTTTTCATCAACCACTCTGGCATCACCTTTTCTGCCCTTTCATTTGGGGACAGGATTTGCAACATTTACGCATGTTTACATATGCCGTCTAGGATACGTGTGTTACATATACAGGGAATGGTGTGACACTTTTTTGAACATCAGCCTTGGTACCAGCAGCCGGAGCGAGACGTCAGGAGTGAGACAATTTTGGACCTTCATTTGTTTATTTGCATGAGGCCTATTTGGAGTGTGGGCAGTTAAACCTCTCTGTTGCGGTTTAAAAATGGAGGCACGAGCCGGCTTGAGTGTGCATAGGCTTACCTGTTCCATGGATTCGCGCAGAGACTCACCTACAACGTTGCTATGCAGCTCTGCCAGCTGCTGAAGGACGCTTTGCTGCACGGAGGCGCCGTGAGCCACTCGGCGAGCGTCTTCGCTGCGTGCTGCCATCTTGGGTTTGGTGGCAGCACTCTACAAGCTTCGCGGCATCCTGAGCCTTTCGACCGATCTTCACTCTGGCATTCTGGCTTTGTTTTTTTTTCATTCAAGTAGATTTGCAATCTTCATTGGTACTTCGCTGTGTTTTCCAGCTGCCGCAGCCGTGGATCATCACGTGTTTTGTCATGGAGACTCTTCACAGGCAGTCGCTGTCACGGTGTACACTTTCTACCAGCAAGCGTTGCGGACACAGCGTGTGACTTTGCCTCAATTCAGCTATCTGGTGGAGATGAAGACAGGAGGTGGGTAAGGCAGTTCAATACCGGCTGCAGCGTCTTGTGAGACCGTTTTTCACGTACTATCGATTTGCAGATTTCTGCCAACGAGAGTTCCACTTTCATTCTCCTCCTCTTCACCTTGGAGAGTTGCCCTATTCACGCTTTGGTTGTTACTACGTAAGATGTGGACAGTGGGTCATCCGTTACTGCTCTGAGGCAAATGTATTTCTATTGTGAGGCTTTAGGGCCAAGTTAATCCTGGGGAGAAAAACTCTAGGTATGAGGTGCATGATAAAAGTGTTTATGCCTAGAATGTTGTTATTTAAGAAAAACTCATTTAATTTTGGTGACTAGTTACAGTTGTATGCCAGCATTTTTCTCACCTTTCTCTTTCTTGTCAGGCTGGCATTGGATCTTACATCTTATTCTTCATTTTTACATTGTACAATTCATGTCCTTCTTGGGATTGTTTTTGTGTTTTGTTAGCCCATTTCCTTATGTTGGGTGGGTGTATTCACCCTTACAAGAGGGTGGCCTTTTTGTTCTTTATTGGTGGTTTTGGCCTATTTTTCTTGTCAGTATCCCTTTCTTGAGGGATGAGAATGGGTTTTAGTCCCATGTCCACACTGTAAGCCACAGTACCCTTACAGGAGGGGTGGCTTAAGGGGTGTCTTTCCCTTTTACGCTAGGAATGGGTTTTAGTCCCATTTCCACTCAGTAGTTACATGACTCTTACAGGAGGGGTGTCTTAAGGGATGTTTTTCCCTTTTACGCAAGGAATGAGTTTTAGTCCCATTTCCACTCAGTAGTCACATGACCTTTACAGGAGGGGTGTCTTAAGGGGTGTCTTTCCCTTTTACGCAAGTAATGGGTGTTTGTTCCTTCTACAAAGTTTGCATTATGGGTCCAGTCCCATTTTTGCATGTTTTGTCCCTTACATGAGGGGTGGCAAGTTGGGTTTCAGTCCCTTCTTCACAATGTTTTGTTGTTGTTCCTTACATAAGGAGTAGATACATGGGTGCAGTCCACCCATAGTGTTAGAGTTCTGGGGGTGTGTTCCTCCCATGTTTCTCTTCAGAGTGTTAGAGTACTGGGGTGCATTTCTCTTCACAGTGCTTAGCTCTGCTTTGCAGTCCATGCTTGGATGCTTCTTTTGCATCTTTCATGAGTTTATGTTTCACGTGTCTTTTCATGTGGTGGTGTCTCACTTTGTTCGTGTGAGCTTATCGTTCTTGAATCATTTTGATGTTGTTTTAATATTAAAGGAGGAGGATGTGTGATATTTCGTGTGTATCTTTTCATTCTCCTTTCCTCCTTTGTTTAGTCCTTGTTCCATCTCGTGATGTGGTTTTTACCATTCATTTCTAATGTTTTCTCTAAAAATTAGGAGGAGGATGATGGGTGGGTAATATATGTTTTATGTATATTTATCTTTGCATCTCCTCCACATTGTTTATTTTTATTGCATGTACTTTTTGTACATCTCATGTATATTTTCACTGTATTCTCTTTCCTTTCTCTTGTACTTCGGTCTTAACCTGTTATTTTCTCTTTCTATTGTACTTACTCTTGTATACCTCTATTGTATTTTCTTCTGTGCTCACGCCTGATTTTCTTTGGTTTCTTTGCTATTATCCTTTCAAGCTTTGGGTTCACTTTCTTCTCGCTTTTTCTCTACTTTTCCATTTTCTATTTCTTGTGGTTCCCCTTGTTTGAACCTTCCTCTTCTTGGTGGTTGCTATTTTTGTTTTGTAGAAGAAGGGAAGGTATGTAGTAACCTGTGTTGTATGTATCTAGTTACTTACTCCCTAGCTGCTCAGCCAGTGTGAATGTGATGCATGGAATGTTGGTGTGAGAGTCTTGAATGGAATGTTTGGGTGCCTGGATGCTTGAGTGTGTCAGTTGGAGTATGGGCTGAGCAGCAGGCAGACTGCTCCTGGTGGGGCTGTATCTCTACTACTTATCTACATGTAACTGGTCTCAATAATCCACTTGAAACTACATCTTGGCTGTGGACCTCGTCACTACACTGCCGTTGCGACTGCTGCCACCTTTCGTCCAGCACCGGAAAACCCTTTTTGGGTAGCTCGCGCTTTACAAGTTCATAATAATAATGATAATAATGGTGGTACAGCTCCTGTTGGGAGGGAGGGGGGCAAGCCAAACTGAGACCAATTTTTTGTGTGTGTAAAAGGCCGCTTTATTGAAACAGGTGCATATCACAATGATCAACACTGGCAACTGCCTTACAAAACTAAAACCTCACTATACATAAATTACCTGACCCCCTGTCCCCCCCCACCCCTACGATCCCCACATCAAATCCCCCACCCTGCGGATAACAAAATAAACATTACATAACAACCATATTACCCAATATTGCATTTACAAATCCTGCCCTCCAATGACCCAAACCCCTACCTGCCTTTGTGCAACTGTAACTACCAAACATCTAGTCTAAACTTAGCCTACCTGCCTACCCTTTCCCTGCCCCTGCTCACAAACTACCAACACTTAACTAAAAACTTCAGCCAATCTTGGCCAACTTTTAACAACCCCGCCTGCACCTGTTCCAAGCGACGAATATACAATTAGCCAAAACCCCTATGCACCTGTCCCAAAAAACCATCCAGATAAAAACCCAAACCCCAAAATAAGCCAACCCAACCTCCGAAAAAGAGAGAGGGTGGGAGGGAAAAAACGCTAAACCCACCTACGCTCCCAGCCACCAGGTCACTAAACCTAAAATGGTGGCTGGGAGGGCGCGAAACACCATCTTAAACCCTTTGGGCTACTTTTTACTTTGGGCTACAATTGGGCTATTCCCAATTTTATTTGAGAAGTTTTATATAGCGCTGGCTAGACCCGGAGGTATCAGAGTGCTTTACATAAGGATTTGTGAGGTTACATGGTTACAAACAGTTACTGGAGCATGGCAATACATACTCAAAAAGACAAACAAACAGCAATGTTACATTGGTACATGATACAAGACGAATGTGGCATGGGAGGAAGAGGGGTGAGGTAAGGGATCAGAGGTAGGGGTAGAGGCGAGGAGAACTATGTCCAAAGTCCGGCTGGGTAGGTGACGGCCAAGGGGTGACCCAGAGTCGATCTCCTCTATAGCTGTCTAGGCAGCTCCACCGGATCATCGGCCATGTTGATCGGTCTCTTTGCGCTTAGGAGTTCGTGTAAAATTTAGTTTGTGGGGGAGGCTCAGGCTCACTCTTTTCATGCATTCTCTGCTGCTGCGATTGGGTAGTGATTTGATTATTTAAAGTTCGCCAAGGGCACTTAGCTGATCCCCATATTCGGTTAGACATGCACAGGGACTTCACACAAGACGTCTCTCGTCTCCTCCACTCCCTCACCCCTAGACCCTCTGCAGTCCTCCTGGCCCTTGCAGACCATTCACCTTTTACCCAAGCAGAGTGTTTTATTGATAACATATAGACCCAGCTGAAGCAAATCACCTTATTTACAAAGAGCTACATTTGTTTGATTCGTGTAAGGAGGAACAGGTTGAAGGTCTGAAGGAAGTTGCAAGAAGGCACTCAGGTGTTTTTTTTTGTTCTAGTGTCAGCTATCTGCACTGGCGCCATCAGCGGCCTCCTCTTCTCGATCCAGCCCCATTCCTCATCCCCTTGATGATCAGGATGGTGCCCACGAATACACCAATGATCCCCACGGCTAGACCCAGGGCGCACACCACAGTCTGTGCCTCTTCTGATGGTTGCTGGGGCACTTGGGCACATCTCTGCTTCTGCTGCATCGAGGCAGATCGATACGCCGGGGGGCAGTGCCTCGAAGACCCCCTCGTAAGCTCTCTGGATCGGCACCGTGCCGGCTGCCATGACAGGGTCAGGCACGTCAGGCAAATCCCCGCAGCGCTGCCAATCCCTGCTCGCAGCCCGGTCGCCCGGGGTCAGATGCTTCCCGCCGCTCCCCGGCACTGTTGGCCGTCATGCACGTTATCCCGCCTCACCAGCTGACCAGGCAATGTCCTCCTGCGCTGCCGGGGCTCTCCCCGGCGTTCCCCGGCTCCGCGCTCTCTTCTGCGGGAACCCGCGACCCGTTCACCACACCCGCAGGGTCTAGAAGCGGGGGCGGGCTCCCCTGCGGTCATCAGGCCACAACGGGAGGGCGCCCCGTCAATCGCGGGCTCTCGGCGCTCCGAGACTGGCGGCCGCCATTTTGTGCCGCTCTGAGGCCACGTTCCCGGACTCCGACAAGGCTCTGCCGATCTTTGTCTCGGACCGCAGAGCCTCCAGGCAGTCCCCACAGGTTCCGCAGCATTCTGGGTGCCCTGGAGCAGTTTTTGGCAACGATAAGTGGTGCTTAAGCGCTCGGGACTTTGGCGCAGACCGGGAGCCGAGACGGATCATGTCCACTCGGCCATCTTGCCCGGCGCCACAATTTTCAATGTAGCCCAACCACGAAATGGCCGCTAATCGGCTTGCCCCACCCCCTCCCAATCTGCCCGGGGGGCAGACCTCACCAGGTTCGGCTGCCCCCCAATCCCCCTTTGGGAGGGAGGGGGGCAAGCCAAACCGAGACCAATTTTTTGTGTGTGTAAAAGGCCGCTTTCTTGAAACAGGTGCATATCACAATGATCAACACTGGCAACTGCCTTACAAAACTAAAACCTCACTATACATAAATTACCTGACCCCCTGTTCCCCCCCCACCCCTACGATCCCCACATCAAATCCCCCACCCTGCCGATAACAAAATAAACATTACATAACAACCATATTACACAATATTGCATTTACAAATCCTGCCCTCCAATGACCCAAACCCTACCTGCCTTTGTGCAACTGTAACTACCAAACATCTAGTCTAAACTTAGCCTACCTGCCTACCCTTTCCCTGCCCCTGCTCACAAACTACCAACACTTAACTAAAAACTTCAGCCAATCTTGGCCAACTTTTAACAATCCCGCCACCCAGGAAAAGGCAGGAGAGTAGGCGGAAACGCCGCCTCCCCATTTTCCTGCCCCCCCTGACCTCATAGGTATGACACTTTAGCGCCGCTGAACATTCAACATCCTGGACAAAACCTCCCTGATTTCCAGCAGATACAAATCCATGCCCATCCGCGACAAGTGAACTCCATCACCCCTGAAAAACTCCGCTGTGTCATATCTGATGTCCCTCTGTGTGATCCTTGCAAAACCCAGATGCCTGCAAAAACGCACCATTTCGGTATTGAGTTTTCTCCGAGCCTTGTCTACTGCCCCAGGATTAACAGCTCCTCTCCAAACTCTACGGGGAACAAACTCCGTCCAAATGACAGAACAACCCGACCACTGCCGCTTTATCAAGGCCAGGTCCCGCTTCATACTTCTCATTAAACCTAACCCTGTTTCCCTGACCATGTCGTTCTCACCCAGATGGATCACCAAAATGTCGGGGCACCTACCCGCCGCCAACACGCCATTCAAAACCTGCACCAGCTCCTTCCAGCGCATGCCCCCCTTTCCCCTCCAGAAAACTTTAAACAAATCTTTATTAAAACCGAAATTTTCCCCAAACTAACTGGAGCGGGCCTGGACCTGTGCCCACTTCACAAATGAATGTCCCACTATCCATATCGACATCTCCCTGGCGAGGGGACCAAGCACGGAACCTGAAACGAGAAAATTGAAATGAGCAGGAGAAATAACAAAACCGCGCTACATCCCCCCTGCTGTGCTGCGAACATAACGCTGATAACACTCCGAGGACCATCTGCCCAACCTCATAATGTCCCCCGCCCCAACCCCTATTATTTGCCTCTGATGCTGCCCCAATCCTGAAGGAATGCGTCCCAAAACCCTTGCCGTCAATCCCCAACTCCGCAAGCGCTTTTCTCAAAACTGCCAATAGCTGCCATGCCGTAGCTCGACGCCCATTCACATGTACAAAAACTAAACCCGCCTGGCCGACCGCCAGAGCCCTCCACTTCGCTTCCCACCTGCAAGGGCAAGTCAACTGTGGCTCGGAAGCCTGAAGAGACACCCATTTCCCCACTCCCCTCTGATCCGTTTTAGATTTTCGCAGCCATGTGCAAACTCTATCCTGATAAGCTGCCACATCCCCCCATAGAATCCCGCCCCCCAATTTCGTACCAAACAATTCCGACACTCGAAAAGCAACAAAAAACATCCAAACCATCAGTGTGGAAAAACCGTCAGTACATAACCTTGGCAAAATCTGAAGCACCCTACCCAGCAAATTCCAAGACAAAGGGTTCCTCAACCTGCCTACCCGGCCTTGCTCCCGAGCCCACCCCTCCAACATCCGCAAACCGATTTCTCCTGCGGACGGCGCATAGCCCCACAACAGCTTTCCTACAAATGCAATTCCTGCTAGTTTACCCGCAATCGTCACCCTAGAAAGCCCCTTATCAATCAAATCCAGCATAAACTGTATCACATCCTCCCTTCTAATTTCCAGTGAAAACCGCCGCCTTGCTCCAGAGAGCAAAAATACCTCCCACGCTGTCCTGTACGCCGTCCTCGTGGATTGTGCCAGGGACCCTAAAACCAGCTGCAACATCCTGTGTTGCCTAGGTACCACAACTGCTGCGGCATGTGGGTCGGAGTCCTGTCTGCGTCCTTGGCTAGCCCACGGAATCTCCCCCACTGTGAACGAGACAAAGCATCCGCTATGTCATTGTCCACTCCAGGCACATGCAATGCTCTAAAAGCGATATCAAAACGTAAGCAACCCAAAACAAACACCCTCAATAACTTCAAAACCTGTTCATCCCTGGCAGACTGGCGGTTTACAATCTCAACAACCGCCATGTTGTCAATCCTGAAAGTCACCTTCCTGTGCGCCAAGTGTTCCCCCCAAAGTGTGACTGCCACCACCAGGGGGAAGAATTCAAAAAATGCAATACTCCTACCCTCCCCCAGCCCACTCTGCAGGCCACTGTTCAGCACACCATTTCCCTTGCCAATAGAGGCCAAAGCCCTTGCTGCCCGCTGCATTGGAAAAAATTTGGACATTCCACACCATGTCACCCTCCCGCATCAGAGGAATGCCGTTAAAATCTTGCAAGAAAAACTGCCACATTCGCAAGTCTTCCCTCACTCCCGCAGACAGCCGCACATGATGGTGTGGAGGTCTCTGTCCTGCAAGTGCCCTGCCCAGTTGTCTGCAAAACGTCCTCCCTACTCTCACTACTCTGCAAGCAAAATTGAGGTGACCCAGCAGCACCTGAATCTCCTTTACTGTGACCTTGCCTTTCGACAACATTGTCGCCAGCAGCCCCAACATTTGCTGCTTTTTGTCTTCCGGAAGGCGTGCCTCCATCAATTGAGAGTCCAACTCAATGCCCAAAAAAGAAAGAACCGTGCAGGGCCCCATTGTCTTTTCCGGTGCCAAAGGCACCCCAAGTTCCCTCATGATCTCTTGGAAGCTGTCCAGAGCTGCCTGGCAGTCCGTGGAGTCTGAGGTGCCCACAAAGAAAAAGTCATCCAGGTAGTGTGTTACCAGCTGGTGACCCGTCCGCTCCGAGAACAACCACTGAAGAAACGTGCTGAAGCACTCAAATAATGCGCAAGACATAGAACAGCCCATCGGTAATGCTTTGTCCACGTACCATTTACCATTGAAATGTATGCCCAGAAGATCCCAATCATCCGGGTGGACTGGAAGCAACCGGAAAGCTGACTTTATGTTGCATTTTGCCATCATCGCCGTTGCGCCCGCGGTCACTACCAGTGACATGGCCACATTAACTGACGAATAAGAAACAGTAGCCTCCCGTTCATCAATGAAATTGTTCACAGAACTCCCTTCCGGCCACGACAAATGCTGGATTAAACGGAATTGCCCTGGTTCCTTTTTTGGCACCACTCCTATGGGAGACACAATCAAATTTTCCAGTGGCCAATCCTCAAAGGGTCCCGCCATGCGGCCCTCGCGCACCTCTTTGTCCAATTTCTCTTGCACTATCTCCGGGTGTTCTCTTGCAGATTGTAAATTTCCGCCCACCTTCTCATCCTAGGTCCCCCATACCCTAGTCTAAAGCCCTCCTGAAACCCTGCCTGCAAACGTTCCGCAGCCTCCCGTTTGCCATAACCCTGTAAGGCTGCGATCACTTTGTCTGTTCTAACCGGCATACGAGCCCTTTGGCCCAGGCCCCTTAGCCCCTCGCCCGCCTGCGAAAGGCTGTTGCTGCTGTCCACCTGCCCAAAACCCCCCCGACTGCCACTGCTGACCCCCGTGTTGCTGCCTTTGCCCGCCCCCGAAGAAGTTAACCAAGGCGTGTCTGCCTCCACATTTCGAGCAGTCATGCCGAAATCTACAAAACTCCCGGGTGCACAGTCCCTTATTAAAATCCCAGCAGGCCCCCCCTGAGCCAGTCTGTCCTCTACCTGTGCCGCACACCCCTCCCCGGGTGGGTCGCCCCTGAAAGGGCCAATACACGAGCGGTAGCCCGCTGGCCGTGAAAATAGTCTTGCCCGCCCCGGACAGACCCATCGTGTGTTGCCACAGGTCTGTGTCCAATTTGCCCCATTTTGCCTCAGTGTCCCACGCCATGCGTGCCCTAAATTCCTCTTCATATTGAGCCCATGCATATCCACCCCCTGTGATCTGGGCCTTCCTGATCACATCCATGTACTTAAACAGCGCCACGCACCTCTCCGGATATTTTTCACAGTACACACTTGCATATATCAAAAAGGCCGCTGTCCAATTCTCGATTGTGAGAGGCACCTTCGGCCGCTTGGCCAATTCGTACTCCTCCTCTTTAGATCCCTCCTTCGCCCGTACTTCCCTATGCAGAAGTCTGAGCATCTCGACATATTCGCCCTTCCAGATCCGCTCCTTAGTAGCCAGCATTAAGTGCGCGCCCAAAGGCTTAGTTACCCCCATGTAAGGCAATCGTTTTATCTTTAACTCCTTACTCTCTAACTTGTTCTCGGGCTCCACTGCCGTTATTACCACTGCATCTTTTTTGGCCTTAAGATCGTCACCAGTGCTCCCGGACGCCTTACCTGCGTCCTCTGTGCCCACTCCCACGATCTCAACCTCGTCTCCCATGTTCCCGGACGCCTTACCTGCGTCGTCTGTGCCCACCCCCACATCCAAGACATACTTTCCCTTCCGCAGCATACCCCCCGCCCCTTCCTTGTCCCCCCCTCCAACCCCCACTGATACCATGATGGGCCGCAGTCCCCCAAACTGTTTACCTGGCTCTAAGGAGTATGCCCGTCGTCCTGCAGTCTGCCTTGCCAATGGAGCCGACCGTTCCTCCAACCTCGATGTCCGACCCATGGGCTCTGCCGGGCGTCGTGACAACTGTAACATACTAGACAAAGCATTACTCGGCCCCCCCACACCCTGGACCTCCATTTCCCGCAACTCGCCCTCCTCAAGGCTGTCCTCCTCGTAGTCTAGCTCTTCGTGCTCCCTGAAATCCCATGCCCTCTCAACCGGAGGTGCAAACTGCACCCTCCTAGCCCCACTTATATGTCGGTTATCCGAGCTCCTGCGTCCTCTATGCCCCGAGGACCGTTGGGGCCCATCGGGTGTTGAGGCCGGCGCGCCCGCCCGGGGCCTACTTATGCTCGCCGCGCCGTGATCCCAGGCCGGTACTGGGCACACTGCGCGAGGCTCCACCCTCCCTTCTCCTCAGCGCCTTTGAGCCGCTCCCAGCTCTGCCAAGTCTGGCGCCCGCTGTTGCTCCGCTGCCTGAAAGAACAAGCATTGGCATAGCCAATAGGTCTCGCTTTTGGGACCTTATAAGTATTTAGTTATGCAGCACAATATCCTTGGTGCAACAACATCAACCATTGCATGGCTAAACACTTATAAGGTCCCCAAGGCGAGACCTATTGGCTATGCCAATGCTTGTTATTTTAACCCGAGGGACCGTTGGAGGCAGAGAGAATAATATTAGCGTAATAAAAAACGCAAAATAAATTCAATTGTATGCACGGGAGGCAAGTGAAAAAATTATACGTGTGAAGTGGAGTGCTCGACCTAAAGTAACACATTTTGTGCTGTTTTGTGTAATTTTAGTCATTAAATCTTCTCATTTTGATTAAAAAAAAATAGTATGTAGCAAAAGTGAAAAAGGGCACGATGGATTAAGAGAGTCACAATCAAACTACTAGTGAATAGTTTCCAAGTAGGTTAAACACGATCTATTGTACTTGCAACAACAGTGATCAGAAACAATGTGCTCAAATATTTAAAGTGTCCAGACTAGGACCCCACGAACTCGAACAGCAGTTCGTCTGTCCTCCTATCAGCCTGCAAAAGGCCAGCAGAACTGCAACCCATGTGTATCTTGATGCCCACCCAGGGGCAAGCATTCTACCCCTGTGTAGTAAACAGATCCCAAACGGCAACATATCCATCTCATAGCTATGAAGCATGCGTGCCCTTTCAGCACATACAAAACCCTTGTTCTCCGAAAATGAGTACAGCGATGTGGTGGTTGGCGAACTATATGTCGGTAATACAGCTCCTTAAAAAGTGGTAAAACATTTACTTTTCGGAGCTGAGATACTCGCCACGCTCCGCGCTTTCGAAGAAAAAATCCAAAATGGCTGCGCTTACTTAGCTGAAGACGTGAAAGAAGTTGAAAATGAATGATTCATCAGATGAGCTGCGTGGGTGAGCGCATCTCGTGGGATGTGAAAGTGCTGGCATTCTTCTCTCTGCTCGTAATTTGTATTATGATTTTACCGGTTCGCTTTCTTTAATCACACAAAGCTCTGAACAACAAAAGTCAACAAGCCCTCACCCAAAGGAACAAAAGCGCGGCCAAGAAACGCGCTCTCTGGTGAGGGAGGGGGAGGAGGGGTGAGAAAAGGCAGATGGTGCATCGCCAGCGATGCGAGGAATGGCGCGTGCACGCTCGCTCCTGAACAACAAAAGTCAACAAGCCCTCACCCAAAGGAACAAGATGCGCGGCCAAGAAACGCGCTCTCTGGTGAGGGAGGGGGAGGAGGGGTGAGAAAAGGCAGATGGCGCCTCGCCAGCAATGCGAGGAATGGCGCGTGCACGTTCGCGTGAACGCAAGCTGGTCGCCAGCAAACTGCTGTTTGCACTTCCAAAACCCGCTTACTAAAACTCTCGCCAGAGCAGCGCATGCGCTGGCTCAGGCGAGACCTAAAAAGGAATGGTCTGGTGTGCTGGGCCTACCTACCCTCTCTCTCCCATCCCAGCTCCTCTTCCAGCCCGCCCCCAGCGTACTAGCCGCCCATGCCCGCCCTACCCTACTAAGATCCACCGCTTCCCCCCCGGCTACCTGTCCCTCCTCCTCATCATTCCATTCCAAGCCCCCCGCGCCCCGCACCCCGGCCCAACTGGGCCCAGCCTCCGCCCTCAACGACTCCCCACCCAACCCCCACCCTGCACCCCCGCTGGCCCCCACCCCTAATTGCCCATGCCCTCTACCCCCAAACCCCCCGACCCCCCCTGCGACTGGCACCCTTTCCTCCGTTCCACCCCCTCTACCCCCCGCACCTCCTCATTCCATGAGGTGAAAATATCCAGCCCCTCCCAGTCCCTGCTACTCCCTACCGACTCTAAGTCAATAGGCGAACCCTGCCCCTCATCTTCAACCACCCAAACACTACCCCCTCCCACCCCTTCCCCAACCTCTCCCTTCCCAGGACCAACCTCAACGCCCCCCCAAACCCCTCCAACTAAGGATGACCCCTCCTGCCCAGCAGGGTTAGGCTGGGCCATTATCTTCCTGCTCCCCCCTGTGCCTGACCTACCCTGCCTCTGATTGCCCTCATCCTCCAACACAATTGTGTCTACCAGGGCCTACCGGCCACCCACCTCTTGTGGAGCCAGGCCCTTCCCCCCCCTTCTTACTGTTCTTCCTGCCCTCCCGCTGCTCCCCCGCCCTCACGGGACTCAGAGCCACCCTCCTTCCCTTCCCCCGCCGCCTCTGTGATCGCGCCGCGCTCCGCGGGGAACGGCTCCCCCGGCGGGCCCCGCCCCTGCCACTTCTCGCTGGAGCCTCCACTAGAGAGGGAGGCTCCGGCACACTGCCCACACGCGGGGCCGCTCTCCTCACAGAGGAGCGGCCACGGACATTCGTAGACCCCGCTGGGGAGACGCGAGACGCGCTCCCCTGCCTGGCCCCTCCTCCCATTACTTCCGCCGCCACCTTCCCCCTCCCGCCTTCGTGCACATCAAGAACTCCTGAAGGGGCCGCGCCTTCGCCATATACGCGGCCCCCAGCACTCATCTGCCCTTTCATCGTCTTCCGGGGGGGCGAGCAGGCCACGACGGGGGTCGAGCAGGCCACGACGGCGGCCGCCACCCCCGCCGACGCACGCCTCACCGGGCGCGCGCTCCCCGAGGCCTCTGGCATTAAAAGGTCAAGCCGCCCGGCCTCGCTAAGCAGTCGAACCGCTTCCAGCACGCGGTAATCCTCTGCAGCCATAACAATATCGTCGCACTACAAAACACACAAGGCACTACCCTACCACTACAGCTACCACCACTACAGCTACCACCAACAAAAAACGCTAAACCCACCTACGCTCCCAGCCACCAGGTCACCAAACCTAAAATGGTGGCTGGGAGGGCGCGAAAGCCCATCTTAAATACTTTGGGCTACAATTGGGCTATTCCCAATGTAGCCAAACCACGAAATGGCCGCTAATCGGCTCGCCCTACCCCCTCCCAATCTGCCTGGGGGGGCAGACCTCACCGGGTTCGGCTGCTCCCCAAACCCCCCTTGCAGTGTGTCAGACAAGACACTTTATAGTGATTCGGGTCCTGTCACATTGTACGTGCCACTCTTGGACTACAACTCCCGGCAAACCATGGGTGTCAGTATCTGCATGGAGCTATGTTGCAAGCCACTATAAGCCATAAAGCTCTTGACTGGTCTTCCAGGCACTGTAGACAAATACGTTTCCAAATACCCTAGGGTGAATGACTCGGGTGGCGATTAGTGTTAGGGTGGTGGGTTCAGTTAGTGTGTGAGCAGTCGCGGTCCGTGTAGGAGTGCCGGCCGGGCGGTGACGTGGGGCGGGGGAGGGCAGGGTGGGGGTAGCAAAGTACGGATTACGGACCAATACAGGTAAATAAATATTTAAATCAATAAAACGAATTTCGTTGTGAGCGCTGCATCGCCAACTGCGATGCAGTGCGCGCAACGAAATTCGTTTTATTGATTTAAATATTTACTTACCTGTATTGGTCCGTAATCCGTACCTTGCACCCCCACCCTGCCCTCCCCGCCCCACGTCACCGCCCGGCCGGCACTCCTAGACGGACCGCGACTGTGTGTGAGTTTGAGCAGTAACTTTCACGACGGCTGACGTCCAGAGAGACGAAGTGAGGCTATTGCCTTTACTTGCATCAGGGCCCATGACAACCTTATGATGTCACTGCGGAAAATTAATAGTTTCCACTACATAGGTTTTTATCTTAAATGATACAAGTGGTGTAACATTGCAACAGTGAAAAAGTAAAAACAGATTTACTAAATAGTCTCCTTTCTGCAGAGACGCTTTGCAAGTGACGCAGGTAGAAATTTCGAAACATTCTTTTTAAATTATTCTTCACCAGTGCCGCTGACGTTCTCAAAAACTCACTCCATTACCTTCACTTCGTCTTCAGCTGCATGCGCCCCTAACTCCGAATCACGTTCTGGTATTCCCCGCTCTTACACCCTTCCAGTTACACCTTCTCAGATGTCAACACATTTTTTCTTGAAACCGGTTTTCTCAAAAGTAATTGACCTGTCTCTTTCAGCAGCGTCTGACCCCTTCGTATCCGCCGGGGACAGGTTCCCTGCGCCGCCATAAATGAAAGACTTGCAAACAGGCAGCAATGATGCACTGTGCACTTTATGGGACCATCCTGCTCATAAAGAAAACCTTCTACTTCAGTATGCTTCAAACATTTATAGCGTTTTCCACTCGTACCACACATTCCGTATGGTTCTTAATTACTTAACATGGAAGCTTTCTTCTGATCGAATTTCAAGCATTCATTTGACTTTTTCATACTCATTACAAGTTTTTAAGAACATTAGGCTTACAAAAACATGCAAACTGTTTTATACATCGTGAATTTCAATACACGAGTTTTTAAATTTTGGAAATTAAGAGTCCAGTGTGGAGGGAGCCCTTTGCTGTTTTAATTTCCTTTGGTATGTTAATGGCATTCGTATAGCGCATATTCTAGCGCTTTAAGCAATCTGATGGCTTTCCACATGGTTCCGGTGCCTTCACCGCAGGTCAGAGGCTCTTCAGCTTTTGATGATGTTTTACTGGTGTTGTGGTCTGGTCGCATTCTCCTTGGTTAGTTGGTGGTGTTTTCTGGTCGCCTTCTCAGTTAGATTGCTTACTTTTTTGTTGTTGTTTGTTTTGTTTTTTGCTGTTTTATCACCTGAGCTCGTCATGAGCATCGAAGAGGTTATATAGCGCGACCCGAAGGTATTGGACCAGTTTACATGAGCACCAGTTACTTTACACAAGGACACAGTCATTATTAGGTCTCGCCTACGCAGCGCGCATGCGCTGCATAGGAAAAAAGACCTTTTGCAATCGATTCACTTTTCACCCTAAAAACGTGCACGCGTTGCATTGCTTTCAATGGCAACGCGTGCACGTTTGGCGAATCCCTTGCGGGAGCGAGCAGCTGGCGCCATATGTTATCAATTATCGCGCCTTGCTGCTCGCTCCCGCAAGGGAATCGCGCAGGCCCCCTCCTTTCTCCCCTTGCTGCCGCGCGAGGCGTGCGCGCGCGCTTGTGCTTGTTTTCATTGACTGTAGTAGACATTTTATGACCATAACGTCGTCAGCCTAAGGGAAGAAGACTGTACATTTAAGACATTACAGCTTAATCACAGACTTTGTGCCAGTGGCAGTGTCGTTATTCTCAAGAACCTTAAAAACATTTGCCGTGACACTGTACCAGCTCTCCAATGACGCACAAAGATGTCCACAAAGCAAAAGGGGGGAAAGCGTTGCGTCGCTGGTCATGGAGGGGCTCAGCCTGGGATGATAAACAAGCCCCTGTCCACAACAACAGGCAGCAGATGGCATGCGTGTATGCACGGCCTCTCCTGAGCTCGCATTTCTGTCCGACTGACGCGCTTGAACATCTGTGCATTTGCATGCGCGCAGATTGAGCACGCAGCACATTCTTAAGAAATGGCGGGCACCGGGGCGCAGCCTCCGGGGTCACAGACTGGCCAAGGTCCAGGAACAAGCAAACGCAGCCAGAACGTTTCCGTCACCGGATGATCCGGGCTGGCCACGAGGTGACAGTTTCTATATTTATATAATTTCTATCAATAGTGCACCGTGCACGCATCCTCAAAGTGATACGTTTGTGAAGGAGGCTCAGCTTCCAATGAAACGACGCCCAGCGGGGTTGTCTGCACTGTCAAATATCTTAGCAATGTCGCCATGTACATTATCGAAAACAGGAGCCCAGTGCCCTCTTCAGATCCGTAGACGATGAGAGGTTGTTTTACAACCTGGCTGCTTCGCGGACTATATTGAGTCTCACAACGCTGACTGGACATGACAAGGGGGATTTAAGACCTTTCGCCTTGGTGTCAGGTGGCATATGTTTTCCACTCGAGAGCTGAGCACACACCTCCTTTCTAGAGGGTGTGCCATCAGCTTTGATCACACTATTAACAGCAAACGAAACTGTATACGAGCGTATAACGCCACTACGCTCCTTTCAGCTGACCCCTTGCTAGAAAAGAGAGTAAAACATGCAAGTCTACTGAAAATATAAAACCTCGCTCCGTGTCAGAGCCATGTGACTAGCACAAAGTTGCAGTCAGCTGGCCTAGAATAAAGTTGCAGGGACCATGATGTCTCCCTGGATACATAAGGCCCCACTCAAATATAATAGAGCTCTCTACCCGCAATGTTTAGAATGCCCTATACTGTGTGGAAAGCCTGTTTTAGTACACTGGGAAGAAATCCCAGTTCGAAAAGCCATCTTCCTCTGTTAGAGGCAAACGTTGTACTTTTCCAAGCGTACTGCACAATAACACCACATTAACAGGCACCCCGTATGAAAACACGTTGTGAGGGACTCCCTGTGCAATGTGTTAGGCACCTCTTAGTCATGTGCACACGATCTTTACGTCACTCAGGAGATGCTCTGAACTGAGGGGGTCCCTGCAATACAGGCAACGCAGGTGCTAGTATGCATCTGCATAGCTTTCCTGTCCAGACACTGACGACACTTATGGGGCCCTCTTGTACCTTACACTCCAATCTTTCGGTGATCAAAGGGCTTGACTAGTTGCATGTGTGTTCCAGATCTGAAGATGGTGCCTTCTTGTGAGCTTAAAGGGCTTTTCTGTCACAAAAATGGGGATTTTCACCTTGGGGAGACTTGGCTGTTTCCGCCATCTGTGGCAGTGAAAAAACCTTATCTATTTTATAGCCTTATTCAACTGGGTCCAACGAGTTCACCCTGGTCAACTTTTCCAACTCGTTCTCACTTTAGTGCCTAGCTCATCTGTCTCCTTGAAGGTTTCAAACTCTGAGCACCTCTACAAAGACACAGCATACAGCGTCCAACGACACTGCTGCCGAAGCTTACCAGCTTTTCGCATGAACTTCCTTTAAGGTAAGCAAGGGCTACCTGGTACTCCAAAATTAAATTAAGTGCACTTTGTTGACTGCACTTATCTACAAAGGGGAAAATGTAATTTGCAAACTAAGCACAATTTAAAACAAAATTGTGTTTAGAGGCAGAAAGTCTCCGTCACCCAAACAACCATATCAACAGAAACTATGAGGTCTTGCCTTGTGTTGCATGAACTGTCCTTTGTCGTTTGCTGAAAAAACGGAATCCCAAATCACGATGTTGAGGCCTTGAGTGATTTAGTCAACAAATATATTCCATACTAGTTTAGATAGACTGAAAACAGATTAAAGAATCTAAACATGTGAGGTGGCGGACCTCTGCTCGGCATCCTATAGCAGTATTGTTATTGAAAAACCCACAGTCGAGGATCACAACAAATTTTTTTAGAGAAAAACATGTCACACTTTGCCAGCCAAACTGTACATGGTGTATGTGTGACATGTGAATCTATAACCGATTCTTGCTGCAACCATGTGTTTCCTCTACTCAAAGGTATCGGATTCCACAGACCATCAGCCAGGCATTCACAGCCACCTTACCAGCTTTTGAAAAACAAGCATTGAAAATGCAATAGGTATCGCCTTTGATTAAGTTAAAGCCATTTGCTTTGCTAATGGTTTTGTATAGCAAAGCAAATGGCTTTAACTTAATGAAAGGCGAGACCTATTGCATTTGGCATAGCCAATAGGTCTCGCCTTTGGGACCTTATAAGTATTTAGTTATGCAGCAGGTCCCAAAGGCGAGACCTATTGGCTATGCCAATGCTTGTTTTTTGGTAGGCACGGGGAGTGATTTGCCCAGAATCACAGGATGTTGAGCCGACTCCGATATTAAAGTTTTTATCACTGCAGGATGTCATAAATGAAGTAAGCAGTCTTCTATAACCTGACAAAGTTTCCCTATTCTTTACAACAATCGCAGTACAGTGGAGTGTTTGTTCTCACACTGCAGCGCCATGCTTGTCCATAACATGACTAAGAAGATTAATCACTTAGCTGAAGGCCGGCGCTCAGCCGCTCCTGAAACATCCCCCAGGGCGCGCGCCATTGTTCCACTTGTCATCGGTTCCGCCTTTGCGTGGGAGGCGCTGGACTTATCCTCAAGTGCTCTTGTTCAGGTGTGATGTTGACAGACCAGTGTTTGCCAGGCTCGGATGGAGTACTTCCTAAGCGTCACGTGTGCGAGGAGCAAGCCGTAGTGCATATGAAACAACATCTGAATTGTGCATGCACACCTGCATAGTCTGCTTATGTATATTAGGCTAATTACTTTTGTTTGGAATTATGAAAACAGACAAATAATTGCGGTCACAGTCAACAGCCTGAAGTTCGAAAAATACAGTGGCTTTGAACATCCCATAGGTATGAACGGACCCCACTTGTTTGAAGCACACAGTAAGCAGCACAGCGCCGTTCTAACTATAAATAAGCTATGGCAAAGCCAACAGTCTTGGCTTTCATGTGGCAATGCGTGTAAATCGAGGCATTCACACATTAAAGAATGCCCTGTTGGGGAAAAACAGCTTTCTACATAGAATGCATAGAGGAGATTAAAAAAAAGCATCATGAGGGAGTACACTCTTCAGATGTAAAACAGTCCCTCAAGGCATTCCAGGGGAAGCCTGGAAGGCAGAATGATACACCAAATAGCCAATAGCACGAGATTAGAGGGTTAATACTCCTCTAGGTGGATGCAAAGACCTCACTATGTACATTTTAAATAATTAGTAGCATTACAGCTTGAAGGCAGGTGCTCTAATAACTAGCCTTCACATTGAGAGTTCACAGGTAGCTTCATGAGTTTTACCCTTGCTGGTGGCCTCTGTATTTAACCTGCACTTTGCAAGCAAGATTTCCAGCATGGCCTAGTTCATCAACCATAGTGCAGTCTCTCAACCACAATCAAGAATGATTAAGATTGCCAATGAGGATTTTTGCTCTTGTGGATTTTTCCTCTTAAGGAGGCACTTGAAACTTTTAACAAGTGTGTAAAGTGTATTACGGTGCAGCGTGGCACTGTGGCTACTGGAGGAGGGCCTATCTTGTTGGATAGTTAAGAAGGAAATCAAGGAGATCTTCTTCACATCTAGTTCTTGACAGATTGTGATACCAAAGACTCTATTGGCCAGCAATCGCGGTCCGTGTAGGAGTGCCGGCCGGGCGGTGACGTGGGGCGGGGGAGGGGCAGGGTGGGGGGTAGCAAAGTACGGATTACGGACCAATACAGGTAAGTAAATATTTAAATCAATAAAACGAATTTCGTTGTGAGCGCTGCATCGCCAACTGCGATGCAGTGCGCGCAACGAAATTCGTTTTATTGATTTAAATATTTACTTACCTGTATTGGTCCGTAATCCGTACCTTGCTACCCCCCACCCTGCCCCTCCCCCGCCCCACGTCACCGCCCGGCCGGCACTCCTAGACGGACCGCGACTGTTGGCCAGTCCTTATAATGAATCCTGTCCAGGATTTCGCTCAAGAGACACAGCTTAAAACAGACCTAAATTTTAAGGGCTACTGATATCCCAGTAGTCCGTTCAGCTGCCAACATTTTTTGGCTCTTGTTAGGTTATGTGAATGTTTAGATTCTCTAATGGTGTATTTTGCTTTTCGCCCAGCACAATTTATAGACGATCCAGCAAAGGTGAGGTTCCTAATCAGTTCTTTTACTGGACTTGCCCTGACTTGGGCTACTCCTTTTCTTACAACTTCTAATCCCTTGCTTGTATAATCATGATACCTTCATATTGTCTCTTTAAAAAATATTTGAACATCCCTATTTGGCGTATTCTGCTGATAACACTTTATGTGATATTCAGCAAAGTGGGATGGATGTTTTGGCATTTGTGACTTTTTTCGGCAATCCACAACAGAAACTTCTTGGATCGAGAGGAATCATGAGATTTTTATTTGGTTGAAGATCGAGAGGGGAAATTAAGGATCAATTAATCTAGACACATTGTCAAGCTTCCTTTTTGGAAATTATTGATACTGTAGTGTTAATTAAATACAGATGACTGGAAATACGTAAGGGAAGAAATATGTTTTCAGTTGATCCTTATGGGTCCTTCAGAATAAAACTCACTCACAGCACTAAAAGAAGTGGAGGTAAAACCAGAGGTTTGTTAACAAAGGTCAAGAAAGAATGTCAGTGGAAAGCGTGACTATGTTTATATTGTGATTCTGGGCAGATGATTTGCACAAGTCCAATTTCTCCATAGAGGGATTTGATTGAACATCCAATTTCTGAAAAAGAGAAAGGAATAGGTGTGCAATGCTTCCTTACGTTAGATCTTCAATGAATCACCATGACAGTCAGTTATTGTAGTTATCAATTGCCTTGAATGTGGAAGAGCCAGGACAATTAATGTTATATGGCTGCTGGCTAGTGAAACATGTGGAATGTTTATTGACTATGAGGGGGCCCGTAAAATAGTATTTTGAAAAGAATGAATGAGGTACCGGAAGTGGTCCGGACAGTGGATGATTTTCTGCTAAGGAGGATTCATTTTGGGATGCTGCCTAAGGTGCACCTACCATTTTGTTCTAGTCCCACATGACGCGCTACTCTGAGGCTCATGAGTTTGCATGTCTTCAGGAGTGGTGGAGGATGGATCGGTGCTCAGGATCTGTGCACTGCCTAGACAAAAGCCTTGTGTATTAATCGTACACGTCTCATGAAACATTTGAGTAAAGACAAAAAGGTCTACATAACCATGGACGTCGATTAATCAAAATCCCAGGGGTAGCGGAAGTGACACATATACCCTCTGACCTCAGTGATGTCACTAGAACTGACATCATGTGACCTTTGACCCTGAATCGTTCCAAGAAGAGATGTCACATGACCCTAATCCTGATGACATCACAATAATTAACATTACTGAAATTACATAATAATTGCACAAATAATATCCCATATTTTTCTAAGGGAGAACAGAGGGCGAGGTTTCTCTCCCCTGAGAACATTAAAAAAAAAAATTAGCTTTACTGGTGCATTTTAATGCACAATTTTCACATAAATGTGCTAAAAATCCATAGGCTCTGAAAAGACACTGACTAAATAATCAAGTCCTTTCATGGCGTGCTAAGCTAATTAAACCTGACAGTCCCAATGAGTTCACACAATTGTGTTTTTAAAAGGTCCAATGGTTGCCCCCTTATCTCAAAAATTACCTCCATTGTTAGGACCAGCATTTTGCCATGGTGGACCCTTTTGCCCAAACATTACATACAATATTCCAATGCCTGAATTTTCCTAAAACTGATTCTCTTGCACTATGGATGTCCCTTATGTCAAAGGTTATGTCTAATATGTCGGTGACTGCATTTTGTCATGGATGGCCTCATGATATTGGCACAGTTGTCTTCCCATATGCCAAGAATTTCCTCCAATGTGCCATCACCTGCAATTTGCCACAAGTGCAACCAATGCCAAGAATTTCCTCCGTAGGCTAGCACTGGCATTTGTTCACTGTTGCCCTGTGCCAAAATTTACCTACTGTATGCCAGCACTAGCATTTTGCTGAGGGTTTCCCATATGCAAGTATTGCCCCCAATACACCAGTGCCAACATTTTGCCAAGGGTGCTCCTATACGCCAAGAGGCATGCTAGGTCCAACAGCGGATTTGCAAGCATCAAAACACAGGCTCACTAACATTCACTTACTCACACTCATTCTCTCATTAGCACTCACTTGCACTCATTCATTTTCACCTAGTCACTTGCATTCACTCTCACCCTGAATCACTCATTCGCACTCTCTCACTCACTCTTACTTTGACGGGCGTATATTTGCTCACTCATTTTGACACACACACAACAACGATCTCAAATACAAACATACATGCTCACACATATACACGCTCTCACACAAACTCACACTCACCCAAATGCATGCACACAACATACATTTAAAGCCATTTTATTTTTCTTATCTAAGATGCCAGTGAAGGTCCAGATCTTGCTGCTCTCCACTTTTTATTACACTGATAGTGAAAATTAAACCATTATTCACTATTAATGTAATAAAAATGAGCAGAAAACAAGGTTAGAGCCTTAGTCTGATAATGTGAGACACCCTTGTGTTCTTGGCACTGATTTTGCCAACCCTGAGGACAGGGGTCGCATAGGCAGTGCTAGGGTAGCATGGAGCAAGTTGGGGGACACAACTCTAAACGACATCCATGTATATAATGCTTTGGAAAAGTGTCAGGATACACTCCAATTTCATTCCAGAAGTTTCAGTATTACTTTATGCACTAAGGTTATGATTCAGTGTGCAACCCCGGTATTGCGCTCTGTCCATGTGTGTGAGTATAAATTCAAAAAGAAGCTGGAACCTCATCAGGTTATCCAGGTCCAGGATGCACTACCATGAACACAAACTTTAGTCTGAATAAACCGTCTTTACCATCTTTTTAATCTTTTCATCTATAATTTTAATCCATTGTGTTCATGCAATTAATCTCCTCTTTGCAACCACAAATTCCATTTGTGGTTGGAAAGAGGCGATTAATTGCATGAACACAATGGATTAAAATTCTAGATGAAAAGGTTTAAAAGATGGTAATGAATAATTATCACCACACACCGCTCCCTTATCCACACCCAATCACCGTACTAAGGGTTAGTGGACCTACACTTCACTGGACATTGGTTTAATCTACACTTAGGCAGGTGCTATACAAGACGGAAATACCACCTGATAGCCTTGGTTTAGAATTGTAATCTTCTGAAAAATACTTCAACCCAGGAACTTGAATGCTTACAGATTAGTACCTACAGTCTGCAGAGACCATCTTTTCCTGTCCATGGATACACAACTACAATGTTCCTTGCTAGGCATACTCTATGGGATTACAAAGCGACAAGGCTACGCTTTAACTCTGCACCTGAGATGTTTACTACTAGTCACACAAGAACCCTGAAAACTCCATGTGGATGTGGATGAAATATGCGTTGGCTGTTGTCAATCAATCAATCAATCAATCACAGAATTTGTAGAGCGCACTACCTACCCGCGAGGGTCTCAAGGAGCTGGGGAGAGAGAAGGGGGGGGGTGCTGCTACTGGTCGAACAGCCAGGTCTTGAGTAGCCTCCTGAAGGTCAGCAGGTCTTGGGTCTGTCGTAGGCTTAGTGGAAGGGTGTTCCAGGTCTTGGCGGTGAGGTGTGAGAAGGATCTGCCGCCGGTGGTTGTTCTTCGAATGCGAGGGACGGTGGCGAGGGAGAGGTCGGCGGAGCGGAGCTGGCGGTTGGGGACGTAGAAGAAGAGTCGTCTGTTGAGGTAGGCTGGGCCAGTCTTGTGGAGTGCCTTGTGTGCGTGGATGAGGAGTTTGAAGGTGATCCTCCTGTCGACGGGGAGCCAGTGCAGGTTCCTCAGGTGGGGGGTGATGTGGCTGAGGCGTGATACGTTGAGGAACAGGCGTGCGGAGGCGTTTTGTATGCGTTGCAGTCGCTTGATGAGCTTGGCCGGGGCTCCCGCGTAGAGGGCGTTCCCATAGTCAAGTCTGCTACTGATGAGGGCCTGGGTGACTGTTCTTCTTGTGTCTGTCGGGATCCACCTGTAGATCTTGCGAAGCATGCAGAGGGTGTTGAAGCAGGAGGAGGAGACTGCGTTGACTTGCTTGGCCATGGAGAGCGTTGAGTCGAGGATGACTCCCAGGTTGCGTGCGTGGTCGGTGGGTGTCGGGGCTGCTCCCAGCGTCGTTGGCCACCAGGAGTCGTCCCAGGCTGAGGGGTTGGAGCCGAGGATGAGGACCTCCGTCTTGTCCGTGTTCAGCTTTAGTCGGCTGATCTTCATCCAATCGGCGACGGCCTTCATTCCTTCATGGAGATTGGCTTTGGCGGCGAGGGGTCCTTGGTGAGGGAGAGGATCAGTTGAGTGTCGTCGGCGTAGGAGATAATGTTGAGGGTCGTGCTGTCTGGCGATGCGTGCGAGCGGGGCCATGTAGATGTTGAACAGTGTTGGGCTGAGGAAGATCCCTGGGGTACGCCGCAGATGATCTCGGAGGCTTCGGATCGGAAAGGTGGGAGGCGGACTCTCTGGGTTCTGCCGTCGAGGAAGGAGGTGGTCCATTCCAGGGCCTTGTCTCGGATCCCTGCGTCGTGGAGGCTTGCGCGTAGAGTGCGGTGGCAGACAGTGTCGAAGGCGGCGGAGAGGTCCAGCAGGATGAGGGCTGCGGTCTCACCGTTGTCCAGCAGGGTCCTGATGTCGTCGGTGGCGGCGATGAGGGCAGTCTCAGTGCTGTGGTTGCTGCGGAACCCCGATTGGGATGGGTCCAGGATGCTGTTTTCTTCGAGGTATCGGGTTAGCTGTTTGTTGACGATCTTCTCGATGACCTTGGCTGGGAACGGAAGCAGGGAGATGGGCCGGAAGTTCTTGAGGTCTCTTGGGTCCGCCTTGGGTTTTTGAGTAGGGCGTTGATCTCTGCGTGTTTCCAGCTCTCTGGGAAGGTCGCGGTCTCGAAGGAGAGATTGATAACGTTGCACAGGTGGGGTGCGATGGAGCTGCTGGCTTTGTTGAAGATGTGGTGCGGGAAAGGGTCTGACGGGGAGCCGGAGTGTATTGTGCCCATGGTCTTGATGGTGTCATCGATGTTCACGCTGGCCCAGGCTGGCAAGGGGTCATGGTCGATGGTGTGCGGCGGGTCTGGTGTATCTATCTTGGTGGGGGCTGTCTGGGTGTTGAAGCTGTCGTGGATGTCGGCGATCTTGCGGTGGAAGAAGGTGGCGAGGGAATCGCACAGGGCTTGCGACGGCGGGATGTCGTTGGTGTTGGAGCGGGGGTTGGAGAGTTCCTTCACGATGTTGAAGAGCTCCTTGCTGTTGTGTGCGTTGTTGTCGAGGCGGTCTTTGAAGGAGATTCTCTTGGCAGACCTGATGAGGTGGTGGTGGTTACGGATGGCGTCTTTATGGGCTGCGTGGCTGTCCGGTGTCTTATCACTGTGCCATTTCTTCTCAAGTTTCCGGCAGGTACGCTTGGAAGCTAGGAGTTCCGGGTGAACCAGCTGGCTCTTTTGGTGGTGTCGCTGTAGGTGAGTTTTTTCAGTGGGGCGAGGGTGTTGGCACAGTCGTCTATCCATCGTCTGAGGTTGCAGGCAGCGTCGTCGGTGTTGGATGGGTCGGAGGAGGGCTGAGAGCGAGGTTTGCCCGTAGTTGGTCTTCGGTGACTTTGCTCCAGCAGCGGCGTGGGATCTGTTGGGTGCGGTGGTGTGTGGTGGGTTTCTGGAAGGTGAAGTGGATGCAGCGGTGGTCGGTCCAGAGGAGTTCCGTGGTGTGGCTGAAGGAGACGTGGGAGCTTGAGGAGAAGACGGGGTCGAGCGTGTGGCCGGCGGAATGTGTCGGTGTTGTGACGAGCTGTCTCAGTCCGAGGTTGGCGAGGTTGTCGATCAGGGTGGTGGAGTTGCTGTCGTTGTTGTTCTCCAGGTGAAAGTTCAGGTCTCCGAGGAGGATGTAGTCGGTAGAAGTCAGGGCGTGCGTGCTGATGAAGTCGGCGATGGAGTCGCTGAACTGGGGTCGGGGCCCAGGGGGTCTGTAGACAAGGGTGCCTCTGAGGGTGGTGTTGGGGTCCGTGTGGATCTGGAAGTGCATGTGTTCGGCGGTGCAGAGAACGTCGTCGGTGCTGGTCGAGACCCTGATGGAGTTCTTGTGGACGATGGCGATTCCTCCTCCTACTCCGTTGACGCGGTCTCTGCGGGTGATCTTATAGCCGTCTGGGAAGGCTATGGCGATGTCGGGTGCGGAGGAGTCGTTCATCCAGGTCTCTGTCAGGAAGGCGACGTCTGGTGATGATGAGTCGAGCAGGTCCCAGAGCTCGACGGCGTGTTTGCGTGCGGAGCGGGTGTTCAATAGGATGCATCGGAGGTGGTTGAGGTCCTTCTTGGCGGGCGCTTCGGTGGCTCTGAGGCTGGTGTAGCTGCAGTTCCGGCAGGTGAAGGGGCCATGTGTGCGTTTCGGGGCGGCCTTGAAGCAGTTGTGTCTTTGTCCGGGGTTGAGAGCGTGGAGTGTGGTGGCATCGTAATGGCGTCGGTCCTTGAGGCTGGAGCGGGGGGCGGCGCGGCCCAGGGGTTCTGGCGCTGGGCACGGTCCAGGCGCGGACGGGCGCAGACGGGCTTGCCTTAGGCGCGCCTTCGGCGCGCCGGCGGCGCGGCCGCACAGCGGCCGCCATATATGGGGAGCTGGGAGGGAGGAGCATCTGGGAGGCGGGAGGCAGGGGCAGCGAATGGGCAGTCAGGGGGGCGGGGATGCAGGGGACGCAGGGGAAGGCAAAGTTGGGCACAGCAAAAATGGGGGCACGAGGGGAAACAGAAGGCAAAGAGGACACAATCAATGGGGGCACGAGGGGAAACAGAAGGCAAAAGGACACAATCAATGGGGGCACGAGGGAAACAGAAGGCAAAAGGACACAATCAATGGGGGCACGAGGGAAACAGAAGGCAAAGAGGACACAATCAATGGGGGCACAAGGGGAAACAGAAGGCAAAAGGACACAATCAATGGGGGCACGAGGGGAACAGAGGCGAAACGGGCACAGAGGCAGCAGCGGAGGGGCGAGCTTACCAGCAGCAGCAGCGAGCAGGACAACACAGGCGGAGCTGTGTGGCGGGGGAGCGACCTACCTGGCAAGGTCAAGTTGTGGATGTAAATTTGCTGTAAAAAAGAAGATGATACAACCAGAATATCTTTATAGCAAATTTTTTCTTTTAACAAGTTGTCTGTTGCAGCTGACATTGCATCATTTGTTATAGGTATAATTAATAACAGGAGCACTTGGTGTCAACAGTGTGTTATTAGCGTTGCACCTTCATAAAAGCATACTTTGACTGTACTTATAACACCTGACAGTAATGCAGCCGCATTCGACTGTGTTGTTCATGACAAACTATGGTCTGTCATGACTTCAATGGGTATAGATGTCGCTATTATCAACTACCTCAGATATCTATACTCAACCGGTTCTGCTAAGGTCGGCTTTGGGATGAGTGGTGAATGCACACGATCTTTTGACATCAGAAAAAGGGTTCGTCAAGGATGCGTACTTGCTCCTTTTTTATTCAATCTATATATTAACAACTTGGGTAGCACCCTTGCGAATGCATGCACCGACCTGCCCCAAATTGGACATCGGCCTATACCGGTTCTACTCTACGCAGACGATGCGGTGCTTATGGCCTACACTCCACTGTCTTTACAGCGTCTTTTAGACAAATTTGTACATTTTATGGAGAATCTGGGGTTATTAATCAACATTAGTAAAACCTTTGTCATGAAAGCAGGCCGAAGACTATCCAAGGGGCGTAACATTTTAATAGGAAAAGCGATTTTAGCACAACCGCCCTCTTTTTCATACTTGGGGATTTTATTTGATGGTGCAGGGAATTGGAGAAGTGCAGTAAGCTCGAGAAGGGTGCAATTTCTTTGATCAATTACGGGCCTGTGCAATTTTTCGAGAAAAATTGGGATGTAAACCTCCTAAAGAAATGTTAACCATCTACAATGCCAAATGCCGACCAATTGCAATGTATGGTTCCGAGCTATGGGGGTATGTAAATGTGGACTCTTTACAGCTGCTAGAAAACTTTTTTTTTTTTAAATCTCCGTGGGCTCCCAAACAGCTGTTCGAACTCTGTATGCCACTCGGAACTAGGAGCAATTCCTTTAGCTGATTTGATAAAATTGCAGCCAGTGCTCCTCTGGCACAAGATTTGGACTTCTGATTATATGGATTTTAATCGTTCTATTGCACAGGACTGCTGTGATTCGGAGCTTGCTCTGAAAATTCCATGGTTACATTTTATCAAAAAACTTATGACTGACATTAGTCATTGTTAGAACTGGGGGTCTCTAGTTGGCAGAGGTAGGTACCTTTGTCCAAATAGGGACCCTTGCTTCTAGTCAGGGTAAGGGGGATACACTACTAAAATAACCCCTGCTCACCCCCTTGGTAGCTTGGCACGAGCAGGCAGGCTTATCTCAGAGGCAGTGTGTAAAGCATTTGTGAACACATACAGTAACACAGCGACAACACTACAGATGGACACCACACAGGTTGTATTATAAAAATAAGTATTTTTATATAGACTTAACACAAGACCCAAAACGACAAAAATCCACAATACACTATGAAAAAATATGACTGTCAATGGTAGAAAATAGTTCAGTTCAATAAAGATGGTAAATGCGATACTCAACGTTCAATGTACCTTTGGATGCGTAACGCGATATAAACAAAAGAGTTGCAGGGAAGGTGATGCGTCGGTTCCTTACACGCAAGAACAGTGATGCGTCGGTTCCTTGCTCCGGGGGAGGTGATGTGTCGGTTCCCTACTGCTGCGTAGGGGACAGTGATGCGTCGGTTCCTTACCGGAGAGGAGGTGATGCGTCGGTTCTTCACCGCGTGGGGAGGTGATGCGTTGGTTTCTTACTGCGCTTCTGTGGTGGTGCGACCCGCAGCGCCGCAATGCGATGACGACCCGGTGCAATGAAACAAAATGGTGTCTTCCTCTCGATGCGACACTCAGGGGGCGATGCGTGCACGCCCGACGGCCGTGCGGCGACTCGGTGAATCTTCTGAGCCGCGACAGGCCCTGCGACACGCTTCTCCGATGATGCGACGGCGTCTGATGCGACGGCGACACTCTTCTCCGGTGATGCGAGGCGCTTCGGTGATGCGATGGCGACAGTGGCAGCGGCGGCACGCTTTCTCGGCGATGCGACGACAACTGCAGCGGCGGCGACACGCTTCTTCCTCGTGAGTCGCGCTTCCAGCTCCCAGCGACACGCAGTCTCTCAGAAGGCCCAACACAACAGCAGACACTTCAAATTCCCAGCAAGGGAATTCAGGGGAGCTGGTTGGTGAAGTCTTGTATCCCTGAGACTTCAGCAGGAGGCAAGCTCAATCTTCAAGCCCTTGGAGATTTTCTGCAAGATGATGAAAGTAAGCACAAAGTTCCTTTCTCCTTTCTTTGGCAATCAGGCAACCACTGCAGGCCACTCCCTCAAACAGCACACAGCATAAGGATAGTCTCCTCCTTCAGCTTCTCTAGTTCCTCTCCTCAGCAAAGGTTTGTCTTGTTTGTTCCAGAAGTGATCTAAAATCTTGGGGTCTGGGTCCCAATATTTATACTAGCAAATCCTTTGTCCTCTGAAGGCAGAGGGTCCTGTACCTAGTCAAAACCAGTTCTGGGTGCATTCTGCCAGTGCACAACTTCTTCCTTTGTCAATGTGGGCCAGGGACATCAGACGCACCACAGGAGGTGGAGCCAGCATTGTGGAAGGCAGGCACAGCCCTATTCAGGCCCAGGTGCTACTCCTCCCACCACTCTACATGCAGATAGGTCTATTCAGCCCTGTGCTGACTCACCCTGTCTCCTGGAGTCCCCCAGCCCCTATCACTCACAAACCCAGACATACAATACACAAGCTAGCAGAGGCAGGCTGGATGGTTAGGCAAGAAAATACCCACTTTCTAAAAGTGGTATTTTCAAACACAGAATGTTAAAACCAACTTCACTAAAAGATGTATTTTATCATTCTGAGTTCAGGCATACTAAATTTGTTTTTCTACCATGTTCCCTGGGTCAGTTAGGATTATAAGATGTTATAATCAAACTGCCCATTCTGGGCGATGGGGACAGGTAGCGTTGCAATAGTGAAAAACGAAATTGGCTGTAATTCACTCTCAGGACATGCCACACACACCAGGGCATGTCCTACCTTACACATACATTGCACCCTGCCCTAGGGCCTACCTTAGGGGTGACTAATATGCAGGAAAGGGAAGGTTTGGGGACTGGTAAGTGGGTGCACTTACCAAGTCGACATGGCAGTACCAGACTGCACACAGGCTCTGCAATGGCAGGCCTGAGACACACTTTACAAGCTGCTCCTGTGGGTGGCACAACCAGTGCTGCAAGCCCACCAGCAGCATTTGATTTCCACGCCCTGGGCACACGCGGTGCACTGTACTAGGGTCTGACAGTGAATCAAATAGGCCAAACATGGAGTCACTAATCCATACATCAATTTATAACAGAGAGCATATGCACTTTAGCACTGATCAGCAGTGGTAAAGTGCCCAGAGTCATCAAACCAACAAAAACAGGTCAGAAAAAGTACAGGAGGAAGGCAAAAAGTTCAGGGATGACCCTACAAAAAGGGCCAAGTCCAACAGTCATCCTGAATATCATGATAACCTCGAAACCCTGAAGCACATCACAAGGAAATCACTAAAAACAGAGGGCCCGATTCTGATGCGGGTTGGAAAAGCTTCCCGACTGAGGGCCTGATTCTGATGCGGTTAGGAAGGCCTCCTAATGGCATTTGCTCCTTCCAAATCGGATCGGGAACGTGTCTTCCCGACCCAGGGCCCAATTATGATGCGGTTAGGAACATATGCTCCCATTGAAGTCAATGGGAGTCCAACCAAATCGTATCTGGAAGCATCCGGATGCATCGTACTCCGTCGGTCGGACTCTCCCGATCCGAGTGGGTCGGAAACCATTTCCAAACCGATTCGGTCGGGAAGCTTTCCAACCCGCATCAGAATCAGGCCCAGAATGTCTAAACCTACTGGAAGATGCAAGATTATCGGTGGAACTGGTCAAGCCAACTGTACAGCACAGCCAAATGATTTTGACCAGTTTCTCGATTCAACCATATTTAATTAGTGTTCTTAATTCCCAGCATAGGTTTGTCTTGCCGCGTTTCAGACTTGATATCTTTCACCGTTTGACAAGCTTCCCAACTACTAACAACTGGTCATGACAACTAATGTACTGCCCTTGTGACAAGATGTCTGAACAATCGACCATACATGTACTGTTTTTTTGTAAATTTTATAAGGATTTGAGGATTTCTTTTATCAAGCCTCTATTGAAATCACAAAATTTTAGATAATGTAGGCCGGCGTATTTATATTTACAATCAGTCCCAAATTTGTATTCATGTGTGGTATTAGCTAGATTCTTGAGGGCTGCTATTTTCTGAAGGAAGTCACTAACTGTGTATGCTAAGTTGCACATGCTTTTTATCTGTACTCGTATCTTTTAAAATACAATTTTGTAAAGTCTTATAAAATGTACTGTTATGCACACTTTTATGATTCATCACTCTGAATCGAATAAAGATGATTAACATATGAGTAAAGTAGCCACTGTTGCCTATGATTGTATTTTCCATACTCACTGGGCTCTAGGGTGAGAAATTGGTGGGTACAGGGTCAGGTCAAAATGTAAGCTCTCGACTTTGAAGATAGTGTGGGTGCAGGGTCTGGTCAAAGGCCACAACCTGTTCCCAGAGACCTCTATGCATAGCTGAAGGCTATATTATTTGTGTATTTATATTATAGCAGACTGGGTGTAAGACAATGGGATTGGGTGTAGGTCACAAGTAAGAATATTTGTTTTACTTTTCAACCAAATAGATGCTCCTACAAAGCACTTTTTAAAGTTCACTTCTTTCTTGGATATTTCTGAAAAAACGTCTGTTTTCTTTGTTTTTTAGATGAACTCCCATCTTTCTGAAAAAAGCATAGCATGTTAAATTGTAAGTTGCTATTGCACTTCAGTAGTTATGGGTTCAGAAGTACCCAGAAGTACCCTTACTCAAAACTTAAAGAGCTTTCTCATGGATGACCACTTTCACATTGTTTCTGAATAATGTTAGGAAGTACTATTGTAGAAAATGCCTACTGTTGAATGAAATTGTCAAAAGCGGATTTTATGTCAAATGCTAACTGGACTTGATTCACATATGCAAGACCTTTTCTACCACAATGAACAGCTACCCTGTTGGGGTGTGGACCCTGCTTATCTTCAGTCCACATTTGTTGGAATCAGATTCCCCTTTCTGTTATCTAATTAGGTCTTTTTTTAGATTAGATGGCGAAGAGAGATAAAGGTGAATTGGTTAGATATGTCTAACTCTCATAAAGAGCCATTAGTTGAATAACCAGATTAGCAATCTAGCTATTGCCTGCTGTGACATAGCAATAGTGGGAAACATTGTTAACTATTGTTACATCACATGGAAAATGTTCCTGTCCGAATTGTTTCTCCACCTTGCATGGGTCTCCAGAGACCAGAGGGAGGTGGCAGAACTGCAGCTGGCAGGGTTTCCCACCTTCTTGCACCCTTCTTGAGTCTCAACAGAAATGAGAAAAGTGGAAGAACGAGGGCAGCACACAACCTGCACCAATTGCCACATTCTCCTGCTAGCATGAGTCTCTGCAGATCCATGCTGCGGAAAAAACTGCTTCATCAAGCCTCTGGCAAGATGGCGCCGGCTCCTGGTTCATATGAAAGTGAAGAGCACTGCATTAGGTAGGAGGGGTGAAGGAAGGCACAAAGGGTTTGGTGGGTTGGTTGGCAGGAGACCAGGTATTAGATTTACAATTGGAAGAGTGAAGGAGGAAGGCTGAAGGGAGGGTGGCGGAGAACACCAGGACGCCTTCTATGTAATAGGCACACTGTCCTTGTTTGCCCATTGGCACACCTCTAAACAGCTGCGCCGGGCGCAATAAGGGACAGTGTGCCCTATTACAATCAAGACACTGCCCCCAAGGCAGCTCCAAATTCACGCCTGCCTTTGGTGCAGCACATTAGTTAAGGATGGAGCGGCTTCTTGGAGCAGCCTCTTCATCTTTCACTGTGTAGGCGGCACCCACCTGCACTTTAAAGGGGGTACAGAGATGTCCCTTCATGAGGGTGCAGGGTGATGTCTGGGAGATCCATTGGACCCATTTCGCACCTCCAAACCCCAGGGGGCTCACTGACTGTGTGCCACCTCTTTTTGACACACAGTCAGTGCACCTATTGATGGCATTTTTGCCTCTGTGCAATAATACATTGCAGGCACAGAGGCAAAGTGTTCCGTTCATTTACATGAAGACACCCCCCATGTAAATGAGGCCTCTATATGTGCATCTGCGCTATCTGTATTTCAGAAGGGGAGCTTATCACAACAGCAGTGCCCTGAGGCAGCAGAAAACAGACACACATTCCCGCACACCTCCAGGGCAATGTATGTAATATGGCCCTAGGTTGTTTTCAGTTTGGGAGGGGGCTAAATATAGAGGGCTATGGTTGGCTGGGGGCCAGATATTGTTATTATGTTACATTATGGAGGGGAAAGGGTGGCAGTGTTCTGTATGGCTTCTCCATTATCCTTGGGTTCTGCCTAGCTATTGAAACAATAGGCTGCAAACAGAGTTTTAAATTGTAGATGGTAAAATTTGAATAACATAGATGTTTTTCACCTTGGGGCTCTGAGTGATAATATAGACAACTTGAGCTTCACTCTTGTGGTCTATATGATGTCACTCAGGATCATTTGGTGAAAAAGGACTCTTTTAGTCACTGTTACCCATCTATAATTCTATATTTTCTCAATATACCCTGTTGACCGTTGTGACAAGTAAAATATAATTGTGTGCTTTTGAAGTGATTTAAAAAATGAGCTATTTACATAAACAAGTCAACCATTTTCTTAACTTGTTTTGACCTATAACATAACATGTGTATTTGTGAAGCGCTTGTTCACTCAGAAGGGTTTCCGGGTGCAGAAATGACAGATGTTTATTGCTACCCAACTCAAAGCTACTCATTTTATTGATCAGAAAGATGAAAGTTCAGTGGACCCAACCGGATCTGAACATGTGATCTTGAGGTAAAAGACATATCCATGCAGTGAATGCATTAGTCCACTTAGTCAACATAGCAGGCCTATAGCACCATTTACATCTTGCACTATGCAATAATCACATCTTGTTTCTTGAATATCATCTTTAGAACTTAAACTTGATGAACACATTCTTAATTTGACTGTAACGCACAGTTGCAATCCCGTTGAGACCAAGGGGCATGTTTACGAGAATTGTGGCGCAGGCTGCCCTGCCCTGCTTTACAGGAAAAGGGCAGGAATGCACCATATTTATCCAATACTGCGCATTATTGTCCTTTCCCCCTACACCGACACCTTTTTGGCAGCCTGTGTTGTAGGCAGGATTGTTTTTGTGCAGGAAGGAGCACCTTCCTGCACAAAAACATTCCATAGAGGTGCTTTCCTCTTTCTGTATTTGCTGCAGAATGCAGCACACACAGAAAGAGGAAAAAAACAAGGAGAAATAAAGATATTTCTTCTTGTTATCAGTGGCATAAAAAAGGCCCCCCACAGTCCCCGTGGTGCGGGCGGCCCCGAGCTCCACGGGGCCCCTTCAGCACAGAGCACTGGCCTGTGCGCTTCTGAGCAAGTCTGGAGGGGGGCTCCTCCATTTACTGTGCTGGGGGGGCCCCCTCAAGTTTTGTTACGCCACTACTTGTTATGCCTCACCTGGGGAAGCATAAGTTTTTGGGCGCATTCCAAGGTTTACCAGGTTTGGTAAATCTGGGAATGCGTAAAAAACCATGGGATCCATTTGGGAACATCCACTGCAATACCCATGGAACACCTCCCTTGCACAGAGTAATGCAACGCAGCGATTTGCGCTGCGTTGCATTACTCCATATTTATGAAGCCATTCAAAGACACGAAAAGTGGCTTTGCGTGGCTTCATCAATATTACTTAGACATTTGCATCGTGCATGTACCATGCTGCGTGGTGCAAGCATGGCACAATGCCCTCATAAATATGCCTCCTAGTGTATTTACTTGCACCAGTATTTGCATACCAGCATTTGGTTTGTGAAACTGCTAAATAGTGGTTTAAATGATTTAAGTCACATATATAGAGAATATACTATTAATGAATTTGTAGAAATCTGTATTCCTGTTGACAATCAAGTATCATTTATTAAAAGCATAACATATTCATAATGGAACGGAGAAAGAGGTCATTTGATATTCAGAACCAACAAATCAAAGGTCTACATTTGGTAGTCTGAAGATGGACATTCATGCTAGCTATGCTAAAATAACAGAGAGTGGGAAGGATCGAACTCAAAGTAAAGGATGCGATGGGGCACTGTATGAATCAATTTATTTGATCATTTAAATTGTAAATTAGACAGCTGTACAGTACCAATGCTACATTTTTATTGGTTCTTAGCTGGTCAATATCCACCCAGGAGATTCATAGCTGGTACATGATACAAGCTGCATTGCAGTATTAAACAACATATTCCTGTATCTTCTCCCTAGAACAGCTGTCTATGAAGATCACAGAGCTCTAATAAAGGGCTAGAATGTTCACCTAGCTCACAAACAGAGCCTGTGCTGGGACATATGCTACTGGAGAAAACAGCTTTAAAATCATTCAGATTCCTCTACAGGAAACAGAGGGGTCGATTCCGATTCGGGCCGGAAAAAGCACCGACCGACTCGGATCCGGAAAAAATACCGACCGACACGTACCCGTGGCGCACGACACGCCAAGTACGATGCAAGGCGCGAAAAATCCGACCGACACGTACCAAAACAAAGTCGACCGACCGAGCCGCACGGAAAGCAGCAATCCGGCTGGAAAAACACGCGAATCCAACCGACCGACACGCACCCGGAACAAATCCGACCGAAACGTACACGCGAACTCCAAACCGCAAAGTACGATGCAAGGCGCGAAAACCACGAGCGAGTCGGACGGAGGACAAGCCGTACGACCGACACGCATACAAAACCGAGCCGAAGCAACACAATACACCGCGACCGACGCGTACGCAGCATAGAAAACTGCACAAACACAGCGTGAACGAAACGGAGAACACCGTACGAGACCAATGCAGGGTCCGACTCGGTCACAAGAACGTTTCCAACATACACAGACAGTACAAAGGAAAATTCACCCAAAAAAGGCCAAACAAGCAATTACCAAGCCAATAAATACTGGGGGGTGGGGACAGAGAACAAAGACACACCCACAACTCCACCTATATAAAGGACACAAATCACTACCATGAGCCTTTGCAAATGCCATTCCACTGCCAGCACCCAAGAGAAAGCAACCACACACCCACAGCTCATCCCTCACACAAGCCACACACCATCAGCACACCAACAAATACCTACCTCACATACACCCAGCAAAACACACACTCACACACCCTCACCTGCACACCAACACACACATCACCCACCATCACCACCCATCACCATGCCCCCAAGAAGAATCCCAAGTTCCTAGATAGTGAATTGGAAGTCATGGTAGACGAGATCCTCAGGGTGGAGCCACAGCTGTTTGGCACACTGGTCCAACAGACCCCCATGTCGCAGAAAACCAAGATGTGGGAGAGGATCATCAACAGGGTGAACGCACAATCACCATGTCGGCGCACAAAGACGGACATCCAGAACAGGTGGTATGACGTGCGCAGGAGGGTACGGGACATGCTGAAGAAAGACTACACCAACAGCCCACACACCGGCAGTGGCCCTCCTGCCAAGCCAATATACCTCAGGCCCTGGGAGGAGAAGGAGCGGGCCATCCTTCCGCCAGTGAGCGTATATGGACTAGAGGACATCCCAGAGCCTGGTGAGTACACAACAAATGTACACAATATACTGCCACAAAACACACACACATCACTGTTAAGGGGAGAGTCAAACCATGCACTCATAGCAATTACACAGCAACCAGAACAGAATCATCCCAAAATGTGTATGTCAGTCAGATAAACACAACACATGCCATCAAAAAAGTCACATCCAACTGTGCCATCACATGTACAAACAACCACAACTACAGCTAGGCAGTGTCACAAATAGAACTAACAAACACATCCAGACATGTAGCCACCACAACAACACCAACACACAGTGAAGAACACTCAAAGGAAGGAATTCTGTGTATGCTGGCCAAGTCAGTGTAGCCAATAGCATCATGGGAGTCGCAGTCACACATATTGCCCCCCCCACAACTGTCCCATCAACACCACCATGAACCATGCGCACATCACAGGGAGTGGAGAAGGACTCACAAGATGGCTGACACTGGCAACTGCTGTGGGGAGCACAAGGCCCTGCTGGCAACTGTGCACCAACAAACAGCAGGACACCACTGACTGACATCCTGAGAGACAACTTCCACTCCCTGCAATGCAAGCACGTTCCATGGTGGGATATCTGGCTGGCTGGGTGGGAAGGGGACTTGCAGCACTGACTATAGTCACAAGCACCTCCCCTCACACCCCCCCCAACACAAACTCCACAGTACCCACCTGGTAGAATGCAATGCCCTCCATCCTAACACAAGATCCCACAAAGAACCACCACCCTGGATTATGTTGTGTGAAGCACAGGGACACTCTTGGGACTCTTAGCCAAACAACTGCCAGGACAACACTCCCAGCCATCCTGTCAGCACAGCCAGCCCACCCCACAGGGAAGCAGAGTCAAAAGGAAGGAAGCATGGGCATGCTGGGAAGGGGGTGGAGGCAATAGCATGATGGGAGTCGTAGTCACAGCTCTACATCCCCCACCACATGGCCCAGCAAGCTCACACTCACGCATGCACATCCCACAGAGAGTGGAAAGGCCCATCAAAGATGTCTGACACTGTTGCTGTGTCGTGGGGAGCACAAGGGCATGCTGGGTACTGCACACCAACCAACAGCAGGACACCACTGTCAGCCATCTTGCCATTGCTCTCACACCCACACACACTGAACCCCACACAAAAGCAAGTAAGTATGGGATTGCTGGGAAGTGGGGTGGAGGCAATGGCATGATGGGAGTCGTAGTCACAGACATAGCTCACCCCCACAACTGTCCCATCAACACCACCCTGAACCATGCTCACATCACAGGGAGTGGAGAAGGACTCACAAGATGGCTGACACTGGCTACTGCTGTGGGGAGCACAAGGCCCTGCTGGCAACTGTGCACCAACAAACAGCAGGACACCACTGACTGACATCCTGAGAGACAACTTCCACTCCCTGCAATGCAAGCACGTTCCATGGTGGGATATCTGGCTAGCTGGGTGGGAAGGAGGACTTGCAGCACTGACCATAGTCACAAGCACCTCCCCTCACACACACCCCAACACAAACTCCACAGAACCCACCTGGTAGAATGCAATGCCCCCATCCTAACACAAGATCCCACAAAGAACCACCACCCTGGGTTATGTTGTGTGAAGCACAGGGACACTCTTGGGACTTTTAGCCAAACAACTGCCAGGACAACACTCCCAGCCATCCTGTCAGCACAGCCAGCCCACCCCACAGGGAAGCAGAGTCAAAAGGAAGGAAGCATGGGCATGCTGGGAAGGGGGTGGAGGCAATAGCATGATGGGAGTCGTAGTCACTGATATTGGTCACCCCCACAACTGTCCCATCAACACCACCCTGAACCATGCTCACATCACAGGGAGTGGAGAAGGACTCACAAGATGGCTGACACTGGCTACTGCTGTGGGGAGCACAAGGCCCTGCTGCCAACTGTGCACCAACAAACAGCAGGACACCACTGACTGACATCCTGAGAGACAACTTCCACTCCCTGCAATGCAAGCACGTTCCATGGTGGGATAACTGACTGGCTGGGTGGGAAGGAGGACTTGCAGCACTGACCATAGTCACAAGCACCTCCCCTCACACACACCCCAACACAAACTCTACAGAACCCACCTGGTAGAATGCAATGCCCCCCATCCTAACACAAGATCCCACAAAGAACCACCACCCTGGGTTATGTTGTGTGAAGCACAGGGACACTCTTGGGACTTTTAGCCAAACAACTGCCAGGACAACACTCCCAGCCATCCTGTCAGCACAGCCAGCCCACCCCACAGGGAAGCAGAGTCAAAAGGAAGGAAGCATGGGCATGCTGGGAAGGGGGTGGAGGCAATAGCATGATGGGAGTCGTAGTCACTGATATTGGTCACCCCCACAACTGTCCCATCAACACCACCCTGAACCATGCTCACATCACAGGGAGTGGAGAAGGACTCACAAGATGGCTGACACTGGCTACTGCTGTGGGGAGCACAAGGCCCTGCTGCCAACTGTGCACCAACAAACAGCAGGACACCACTGACTGACATCCTGAGAGACAACTTACACTCCCTGCAACGCAAGCACGTTCCATGGTGGGATAACTGACTGGCTGGGTGGGTGGGAAGGAGGTCCGGCTGCCAACCAAACACAACCAATGCAGACCATGTTCACACCCCAGAAAATACATAGAAATGCCCAAATAATGCAGGACAATGTGCCACACCAATATCAACCCCTGACTGTGACGACTCAGGACAATGCAATGTACAGGTCCGCACCCAGAGGCACAGTCACAACTGTCATGTGTGTCAACCATTGATGCCTGCAGAAACATGACATACATTGTTTGTGTCTCCCAAAAACAGGTGATGATGGGGACACAGCAGCAGACGCTGAGGAGTCCCAGTCCCAGGCTCAAGAGGATGCCGAGCTCACTGGCGTCGTACAGCCTCTGTCCTCCTCGGACGATGAAGAACAACCTGGCACATCCGGTGCAAGTCAACATGCAGCACCAGCAGGACCACCAGCTGCAGCACCATCAGGACCACCAGCTGCACCCCCTGCACCCACCCCTCCAACGACTGTCACCACGAATACCATCCCTGCCGACATGGACAGAATAAGGAGCAACACCAGCACAGTGACCCTGGACCAACCTGGGGCCATGGACACCACCACCACCACCAACCCCCAAGGTGGACCAGGGTCAACTGTGCGTGCCACTGCACGCACTGCACATGTCAGCAGGGGTGGTGGGAGGGGTGGGAGACAGAGGTCGCTGCTTGCAGACGTTGCTGGTGTGCATGATGACCCACAACTGGTACGCATAGCTGATGCGTACCAGTCCAGCACCGGAGAGCTCAGCCAGGTAGTGGGGCTCCTCAGAGACATTAAACAGCTGCAGGCTGCCCATCATGCCCGCTTGGACTCCCACATGTCCCACGTGGAGTCACACATGTCCCGTGTGGACTCACACATGTCCCGCGTGGAGTCCAAGTGGGATGCACTGCATGAGATGACGGCGGTGCACAGGGACATTTTACAATGCCTCCGCCAGATGAACAGCAACCAGTCCACACCTCCCTGTGTGCCAACAACATCTGGTGCCGAACAAACTGCAACTGCCACAGGGAGGGAGGAGGACTCTGGCGGAGAGTCCCCTGCACCGCAGCAGCCTGCACTTGAGGGCCCCCCCCAAGAAGAGGGGTCGTCCGAGGAGGGAAAAGTGAGAGGCCGATGGCCAAGCGCAACTCCCAGGAAGCCTGAACCTGTTCTGGATGTTCGCCTTTGTGCACAGACTGTTCACCCTGTTGACGGCAACACTACTCTCACACATTGCATGGGGAGTACAAGTTGGACCAATGTGTCAGACAACTGTGGCCCCGATACTGGGGATCCTGTCTACCCGGACTTTCAATTCACCTAGGAACTTGGGATTGCAAGATTCATGTACAGCACAACCCATCCTATGCACTATTAACACAAATGTATCACAATAAACACACCAATACACCATACTTGCCTCTGTCGTGATTCCAACGTGGGTGCTGTTATGGGGATGATGAACTGCAAAATTACACTGTGTATGCAAACTGCAACAGCAAGGACAACACAGGCATGTGAGTACAGGCAACGTGACACACATGAGGGAGACACACCACCAGGGCTACACGACACATACACACCTAGGCCATCTGACTCATTGCCTACACTGATGTTGCCAGGGAAGACGGTGCAATGCACAGACACCACACCCATTCCCAGTTGTAGTCAAGTAGCCCACAGGTGCAGTAAGCAAATGGCAGTCAAATGTGTGACCACAGACAACGCACATCACAAAGTGAAGCACAGGTTTATTACACAGTTGCAACATGCCGTAACCACTACAGATGCAAGGTAACTCCACCTGGCAGCGGGCACACAGTCAACAACTGTAGACGGAAGGAAGTCCATGGGTGTGGCGCACATCACCTGTAGGGACACAACAGCTACCAGCCTGGATGTGCAATCACGTCGTCGGTGGACACAGTTGACCAAACGAATCTGAAAGTACCCTGTGAAGGACAGAAATGACACACAGTCAAAAGCAATGGAGTACAGGACAGAACAGCAAAACACATGCACAATACATGTTACAAGATACCCACCCAGAACCAAGTTAGCATGTCAACACTGTTGGGGAGTACAGCCCACCTGTCACCACACATCGCAACACACATCCAGTCAAGTGGCCCATGGACACACTCCCACAGCACCAGAGCACCACCCACACATCATGCCAACTCACATCATTGACATGACACCTCAGGATACTCACATTCAGCTGAAGAAGTTGGTGATGAGCTGTGTGCGGACATCACCATCACCATCATCATCATCATCGTCACTGGCATCGTGGTCCAGGCCAGGATCCTCCACAGGTGGCGGATGTTGGTCATTGTCATCCTGGATGAGAGGCAACTCCTTCCGCACTGCCAGGTTGTGGAGCATGCAGCAGACGATGATAATCTTGCACACTTTCGCAGGGGCATATGGGAGGGACCCTCCGGTCTTGTCCAGGCAGCGGAAGCGGCTCTTCAGGAGACCAAAGGTCCGCTCAATCACTCTCCTGGTCCGACCATGTGCCTCATTGTAGCGCATCTGGGCAGGTGTCACAGGGTTCCTGAGGGGTGTCAGCAACCACGGCATGTTGGGGTATCCCGAGTCACCTACGGACAGACAAGTGCACATTAGCTGACTTGGAAAAGTGGGCAGAATACTACAGATCAGATCACACACAATGGCACAAAGTCAGTACACACCGACAAGCCAGGCACGCTGGTTCTGCATCTGTGCCATCATCCTGGGGATGCGACTACTCCTCATCACAAAGGCATCGTGTGCTGAACCAGGGAAACGGGCACACACGTGTGTGATGGTCATGTCTGCAAGACACACCACCAGTGCATTGACCGAGTGGTAGTGCTTGCGGTTCCTGTAGGCCTGCTCCTGGGCCTGTGGTGGTACCAAAGCCACATGTGTCCCATCAATGGAGCCAATTACATGCGGCATCCTCCCCAGGGCATAAAAGTCACTCTTCACGTCAGTGAGTCATCGCAGTCTAGGGAAATAGATGTACCGGTTCAGGAAGAGCAACATTGCCGCCAAAACATCGCGGAGCACATGGCTGAACATGGTCTGTGACATCCCACCAGCAGTCGCCACAGTATGTTGGAAGGTACCAGTGGCAAAGAAGTGTAGGGCTGCCATCACCTTCACCTTGGGGGTCAGCGCTGTAGGATACGGCCGGCCAGGCTGCAAATGTGGGGACAACTGCACTGCCAAATCCTCAATCAGCTGCCTGGTGAAGCGGTACCGTCGGATGCTGTCCCGTTCCACCATCGTTGCCAGGTCTGGGAATGGCCAATGGACAGCAGGAGCCCTGCAGTGCAGAGGAGAAGTAAGCAAGATTGTCAGTCATCCCACATATGCGGCATTGAACACACTCAAGATCCCAACATACATCATTATGAGGCACAACTACATGAAGTGTGCAGTACCGGAAGGACATGTATGGTACATACATGGCCAACATCTGTCAACACGGTCCAACAGGTGGCATCAATTTGTCCCAGGTTGGCCCATTGGATATCATGAGGCCGTGTCACAGTTCCCATCTCCTGCTGCCGTGTCACAATAACCCCCACAGGGACATGTGAGGACAGATGTGCCCCAGGCACCACAGCTCAACGACAGGTACATTCCCAGGGACCCTGTAATGCCACATGGACACTGGCATTACATGGAGTATCATGTATACACCACAGCAAAACAACCATGACCCCCACAGGTAGTGGCCCCACTTGCCACGGCAGGACAGACATGGACGTCTGTGACACACACGCACAACATCAGAGTCCATGCACACACAACGTGGATGTGGAGACTGTCTCCCATTGTGCACATGAAATCAGAGACATTGTAAACACCACATGCACAAAGACTGTGGAGGACCATCACTATTGTGCCACTGGGACACCCTGGCTCAAACATACCGTCCCACATGGGACTCACGGGGTATGTGACATGACATACACATACACCACTGTGAAATGTGACCATGGCACATGCACAGATATGAACAGTTGCACATCACAGTGGTCACGTACACGTAACACCCAGGATCCTGTCCCCATGAACACGTGCACAGCCTGGGGGTGGCTGCCCACAGGTGACACCCACAGGACAACATGTACACCAACTTACACACAATAGGAAATGCAGCCTTACATGCCTTATGATAAAGTTTGGACAGGCTGTCGTGATGTAGGTGTGCCCCTCACTCCCTGGGAGCTATCTGTGGCTGGCATATGTCCATCTGAGACAGGCATGCTGACATATGCCAGTCACATGTACAGTGATGCGTTGAACAGCAATGGACCGATCGGTGTCTCCGGCCGGCCCATTGCTTTCAATGTGTGCGGGTACGCGTTGTACCCCTGTGCGCGTTGAACAGCAATGGACCGATCGGTGCCTCCGGCCGGCCCATTGCTTTCAATGTGTGCGGGTACGCGTTGTACCCCTGTGCGCGTTGAACAGCAATGGACCGATCGGTGCCTCCGGCCGGCCCATTGCTTTCAATGTGTGCGGGTACGCGTTGTACCCCTGTGCGCGTTGTACCGCAATGGACCGATCGGTGCACACCCATTGACAATGGGCTTGCCTGGCAACGGACGCGTTTTCGGATTTCGAACGAGTCGGTTGCTGGAAATTTAGTTGGTCACCCACAACAATGTTGCAAAATCATGTATGTCATGAAGTTGAAGATTTGAAGGATGCTGTGGGCGTGTTTTGGTGCTGCTATTCCATGGATTGGCCAGATTCAGAAGATGCAAACGACTTGGACCTATCACTTTGGACACAAGGGACAGTATCTGCCTCTCCAGCACATATATATTGCTGGCTGTTCCCCTGAGAGCCCACTTGCCTGCACTACATGCTCCAAGACGACATCTGCCACTGCACTGCTGCTGTCTCTGCCCCTCTGGACCCTGCAATGGCACGTACTGTGGAGAGAGCCCCAGCCTTCAGCCTTGAAGAGAACCAGGCCCTGCTGGACAGCCTACTTCCACAGTACAGCAAGCTGTATGGGACACCAGGGGAGCAGGTGAGTGTTCTGTGCACTGCCTTTCTGAATGTGCATTTTGTCTGACTAGCAAGGCTGAGAGTCTGCACGCCACTGGCTAGCAGGCTCACTGAGTAGTTGTCACCCCCATAGTGTGTAGTGACTTGCACTGGACAGGTATGGTGCAGTGACAGTGCATTTGAACATGGTTTTACTTCCCATGCAATGATACCATGTAGTGACGTCTGGCAAACTGTCCATGGTCAGCTTTGCACTGCCTGTGTACATCATGTGCCCCTGTGATTGAGACATGTATATACAACTGTGTCATGCACGGATATGTTGCATGTGTGGTAATGGCCTTTTCACTTTGTCATCCTGACAGGTTAATGCCCATCGGAAGCAGGAAATCTGGAAGGACATCGTCCGGGCTGTCCGGTCCGTGGGGGTCTACAAGCGCCGGATCTGCAACTGCCAGAAGAGGTGGCAGGACCTTCGGGGCTGGACCCGGAGGATTGCACGGGTCCAGCTGAAGCTGTCGCCTCCTCGCAGGAGGGGCGGAACACGGACCCTGACCCCCCACATGCTCCAGATCCTGGCGGTGGTCTTTCCAGACCTGGATGGGCAGCTGAAGGCCAGACAGCAGCAAGGAGGGGGTGAGTCAAAGACTGCACTGTGAACTCTGTATTACATGCTTTGTGCCCTCCTCTGGCCTGGTTCAACTGCCACAGTGCAGCAGTCATGTTGTCCAGGAGCCATGTCCCTCTATTGTGCACTGCCCACTGCTCATCTGATACCCAGGTGTGGCCCTTACAGTCAGGGAATTGTGTCACTTGGGACTGTGTCCTTGCAGTTTGCTTCACTAAAGGTGGGGGACAGCATCTGTTTCCCTAACTCTGTTGTGGGCATCATGGGTGGGTCCATTGTTCACACAACGCCTGGGTTTGGACATGTGATCTGCGTGTTGCTTTGATATGCGGTCCACTTGCTGAGCTGAGCCACCACATGTGCCTGGGGTATGTGGCACACGCCCATGCAGCGGGTGGGAACAATGTTTGTGCCCCAGGAGTGTGCAGATTACGTGTGTCACACATACATAGCCAGCTATCCACTGTCCAGGGCACATCCCTCATTCATGTGGAGCAGGACAGTCATGCCTACTCCAGGCCATGCAATGCACTCTGTACTCCCACTCCTGTGTATCAGCTGACACATTGTGCACAGTGATTTGACCCCTCCGGAGTCTGCCTCTGTGTCAGTGTGCTGTGGATTAGTTGCCAGGACTGCTGGGGTGTTTCTTGGTAGGGGCTCAGCATGCCCCTGGAGATGTGACCATAGGAGACGATACTTGTGTGTCACATAGGTGTTTGATCAGCTGCCCGTGCAGACTGGGGTATGCGAATGTGATGTTCAGGCAGCTGTTCCCCATTCACAGCAAATTGTGAGGGGCTCAGGTTCAGAGGGTAGTGTCACAGGTCTCCCATATGTCCAATAGGTGTGACCTGGACAGATGAGGGTTGAGATGATGTGTTGTGTGGGGGATGTACATGTGCACTTGTGCAGCTCCAGGACTTGCATTCCCCATGACCTACTATTGTGACACAGTGCATAGTGTTGTTGTCTGGCTGCCAAGTCATACATCACTGAGACAGTGATGTATGACTTAACAGTCATGCCTCTGCCATGGCATGTGTCAACTTATTTGTGGTCCTGCAGGGGAGTGACATGTGCTACATGCACACCATGGTGGCGCTGGCTAGCAGGACATGGGTGCATCATGGTGTCTGTCGCTGGTATGCATCACATGCATTTCCTATTTGACTCTGGGCATCCCTTTCATCCGGAAACCTGTACTCACTCAGTGGCAAGAGCTGTGATGTGTCCACACCGTGTCCTCTGCACTGTCCAACTACTGTGTACTTGGTGCAAGTGTCCACACTGGGGTGTTGCAATCCAACAGACACCAGACAGATGGGTGCAAGGCCATGTGGGATGTGAGTGCCATGCTTGGCATCAGACTGACAATTGGCTTCTCCTGTTCAGTTAGGGCACTTTTAGCAATGTACAACTAATGATGCCAGGGCTTGCTCTGTGATGTGCTGTGCTCACAGTGGTGTGTGCGTTTGGTGCAGGTGACTGATGTCTGTCTGTTTCCCCATTGTTTGCAGATACATCCACGGCCACGGAAGGGGACAGCTCCACGGACCAGGAGGAGCCAGAGAGCCAGACTGGGTCAGCAGCCGAGGAGTGGTCGGAGGGACCCAGTGGCACGGAGGGCGAGGGGAGCCACACCGAGGAATCCTCAGCACCATCCACCTCAGCTGAGGACCAGAGCAACTCGGAGGATGACTCCCTTGTGGAGGCGGGTGTCAGCAGCCACCACACCCCAGCTAGTGTTGCTGTCCCCGCCACCACCAGCACCACCACCGCCCTCCCATCGGCTCCCATTCCCAAGGTCCGTGGAGGCTCCCATGTTCGGGAGCGTGTCTCCTTTGGGCCAGGCACCGCACCCCCTGCCCCTGTGTCCCCTGCTGCCCTGAGTGAGGAGTCTGTGTACCTCCTTCGCCAGCTCCATGTAGGGCAGACAGCCATGCTGAGTGTCCTCCATGCGCACACCGCACTGTTGACTCAGCTGGTGTCGTTCATGGAGGGCATCTCATTGGGCATGTCTGACCTACAGAGGGGCAACAGGTCCATGGACTCCTCCCTGACGGCAGCAGTGTCCCTCCTCAGACAGTCCCTCACCCCTCCTGCCTCTGCTCCATCCACACTCCCCAGCACCTTGCCCGTCCCAAGCACACACACACGGCACAGGCACACACCAGCACACACACATCCAGCACACAGACACACACGCCACAAACTAAACGCACACGCACGCACAGTCAGGGGACTGAAACCAGACTCACAGGGGATGGGGCCCTGGTACACACACACGCATCCACGGGCACTGCGCAGTCCTCAGTTGCCTCTCCCTCCAAAGCACCCTCCCTTGCCTCACCTGCAACCCCAAAGACCCAGCGCCTCTTCCTCAGTGACCTCGGCCTCTTCCCCTCCGATCCAGCTGCCCCAGCATCCAGGGGAAGAGGAAGCCCCCACATGGAGCAGAGTGCCCCTCGCCCCCGGACACCCTCCCCCAGGCGCAGACAGACTGAGGCCCCCACCCGCAAGTCCCCCGGAGTGGTAAGAGCAAGACCCCGCCGCCGCCCTGCAGCTCAAGCACCAGGTCACCTTCCTCCATCCCTCAGGCCCCCACTCCACAGGTGCCCCCGCCACACCCTGCCCCAGGTTCCCCCACCCACAGATATACCATCCCCAAGAGGCTCCGGCCTTCTCCCCTGCCACTTGCTCTCCCGGCACCACACCCCCGCTGCGCTTGTCTGTGCCACTGATGTGGTGAGGGTGTCCTCCCCCTCTGTCCAGCCCACCTTGCCTGTTCCCCATTCTCCTCCCTGGTGGTAGGCACTGCAGTGGAGTCCACTACCACCCTGTCTGACTTGGGCACTGCAGTGGTGGACCTGTCCACTCCATCTGCAGGGTCCACTGCAGTCGTGCCGGCACCCACAACATCTGAGCCATGCCCCCCAGTTGTGCCGGCACACACCATGTCAGACACCTCCACTGCAGTTGTCAGTGGCTCTCCAGCACCCACCACCCCTTCCCTGCTTCCTCCTGGTGAGCCCTGATCCTGTCCCTGCGGTGCCTGGCCTACCCCCGGTTGCCCCTCCTAGTGGATTGTCCCTGGTTTTGTGCAGGCATGTGTAGGGTGGCATCTGCCACTGTCACCCACTTGTGACTTTGTTGATGGACTGGCCATTGGCCTTTGTTTATGTTCTACCGGACTTCTACTTTTAATGCCACATATGCTGAATAAAGCAACTTTCTGTTCTCTAGTGCTTTTGCTTCTGATGTACATGATGTTGATGATGCTAACCATGCCCTTGCTGCAGTGATGGTGATATTTGGTCTCATGATAATGAAGTGGTACTGTGCAGGAACCCATGTGGTCCAGGGGTTATGTGTCCTATCCTGTGGTGTATCCATGTCATCCATAGCAGCATCTGAGGGTGTCATGTGTTCAGTATTTGGCAATGAGATTTCCTACTTAGATTGGCAACTTCACATCTGTGGCTTCCACCCCTGCACATCTGTTGTGCCTGCCATTGTTCTATTCGTCTACTTCCCTGACCGTGTGGCCATCTCCAGTGAACATGCAGGTTTGGGCATCAATGGGGAAGGACTCATCTGTGTTGTCAGTGCAACATTGCTATACAAGTGTGTTGGATCTGTGCTGATGATTCCGTTGGCACTTCCATGACCAGGCTGATGGGACGGGAGCCCTCATTTGTTGCTAATTGTTGATTGTGTGTCCCATTGCTGCCATGGTATGGTATCTGTTCGCCTCACATCTGCAGTCTCCACAGGGTATCTGCATGTGTGTGCCCATTGGTGCAAATATGTGGGTCTGCATTCGGATGGTCACTTCTGTCATTCTGTCATTGTGTCATTGATGATTGTTGACGGTGTCAGCCCCCATGGGTGTTGTTTGTCTGCACATGGCCAAAGTTATGTCTTATTTGCACTGCAGGATTTGGCTCCCCCAATTTATGTTGCAATGGGACACATACACTACTTTGCCACTGATGTGTTTGTTGTTCTGTGACCAGGAATCATCCATGTAGTTTGGCAGTTGCACCTCTGACCCCATTGCCACAATGTTCGAAATGTGCTTCAGCTATGGACCCCACACTTACCTTTTGGTCACTGTGATGATGGGGGTTTGGACCCCATTGCCACAATGTTCGAAATGTGCTGCAGCTATGGACCCCACACTTACATTTTGGTCACTGTGATGATGGGGGTTTGGACCCCATTGCCACAATGGTCATGGCCTGCTTGCATTGTGGGTGCCACACACATATATGTGTGGCACATGTGCTAGGGGGTCACATTGTATGTTCAAAGTCATGTTCGGTTTTGTAGGCATTTGACACAGTCTACACACGCTTGTCATGGTGTTGGGGGGATGTCTTCTTCTTGCATTCCCTAGGTTGTGGTGTGCTGGTTGTGTCATGCATTGTCCATCCTATGAGTGGGGGTGGTAGTAGTGGTAGGCATCCTGCCCCCTGGGTGAGGGTGGTAGTAGTGGTGGGCATCCTGCCCCCTGGGTGAGGGTGGTAGTAGTGGTAGGCATCCTGCCCCCCTGGGTGAGGGTGGTAGTAGTGGTAAGCATCCTGCCCCCTGGCTAAGGGTGGTAGTAGTGGTAGGCATCCTGCCCCCTGGGTGAGGGTGGTAGTAGTGGTAGGCATCCTGCCCCCTGGGTAAGGGTGGTAGTAGTGGTAGGCATCCTGCCCCCCTGGCTAAGGGTGGTAGTAGTGGTAGGCATCCTGCCCCCCTGGGTGAGGGTGGTAGTAGTGGTAGGCATCCTGCCCCCTGGGTAAGGGTGGTAGTAGTGGTAGGCATCCTGCCCCCTGGCTAAGGGTGGTAGTAGTGGTAGGCATCCTGCCCCCTGGGTGAGGGTGTTAGTAGTGGTAAGCATCCTGCCCCCTGGCTAAGGGTGGTAGTAGTGGTAGGCATCCTGCCCCCCTGGGTGAGGGTGGTAGTAGTGGTAGGCATCCTGCCCCCTGGGTATGGGTGGTAGTAGTGGTAGGCATCCTGCCCCCTGGGTAAGGGTGGTAGTAGTGGTAGGCATCCTGCCCCCTGGCTAAGGGTGGTAGTAGTGGTAGGCATCCTGCCCCCGCTGGGTGAGGGTGGTAGTAGTGGTAGGCATCCTGCCCCCCTGGGTGAGGGTGGTAGTAGTGGTAGGCATCCTGCCCCCCTGGGTGAGGGTGGTAGTAGTGGTAGGCATCCTGCCCCCTGGGTAAGGGTGGTAGTAGTGGTAGGCATCCTGCCCCCCTGGGCAAGGGTGGTAGTAGTGGTAGGCATCCTGCCCCCTGGGTGAGGGTGGTAGTAGTGGTGGGCATCCTGCCCCCTGGGTGAGGGTGGTAGTAGTGGTGGGCATCCTGCCCCCTGGGTGAGGGTGGTAGTAGTGGTAGGCATCCTGCCCCCCTGGGTGAGGGTGGTAGTAGTGGTAAGCATCCTGCCCCCTGGGTGAGGGTGGTAGTAGTGGTAGGCATCCTGCCCCCCTGGGTGAGGGTGGTAGTAGTGGTAGGCATCCTGCCCCCTGGGTAAGGGTGGTAGTAGTGGTAGGCATCCTGCCCACCCTGGCTAAGGGTGGTAGTAGTGGTAGGCATCCTGCCCCCCCTGGGTGAGGGGGGTAGTAGTGGTAAGCATCCTGCCCCCGGGCTAAGGGTGGTAGTAGTGGTAGGCATCCTGCCCCCCCTGGGTGAGGGTGTTAGTGGTGGTAAGCATCCTGCCCCCCTGGCTAAGGGTGGTAGTGGTGGTAGGCATCCTGCCCCCCCTGGGTATGGGTGGTAGTAGTGGTAGGCATCATGCCACCCCTGGGTAGGGGTGGTGGTGCGCATTCAGGCCCCTGTGTGCATATGTGGCATTGGTGATGGGCATCCCGCCCCTATGGTGCTGCTGTTGCTGGTGTAAGTATATTCTGCATCCCTGTGTGGGTGTGTGATGTGTCGTGTACGTGTTGTATGTGTTTCGTGGTTGGTGTCTGGCTTACCTTCTGCGCCGTACGCGTCCGTGCCTGTTCCGGTAGTAAATGTAGAATATTGGTATGATCGGGACGAAGGGATTCATAGTTGGTTCGTGTCGTTCGTCCTTCTCGTTGCTTCGCGTCGTCCTCGTCGCTTCGCCTCGTCCTCATCGCTTCGCCTCGTCCTCGTCGCTTCGCCTCGTCCTCGTCGCTGCCGTGTTCGTCTCGGAGCCGTGGATCGTGTTGTGGCGCGAATCGGAGCTTATGTGCGCCTCTCCCGGATGCTTTGACGTGCCGTGCGTAGCGACGGGTTCGGCGCGTACGGAAAGCGCATCGTACTTGTCCGGCTGGACGGGGCTGCATTTTTCCTTCCGTGCGACTCGATTCGGCGTTTCCGGATTCGCCTCGGTCGGAGAACAGGACCTGGTTTGGGTGAGTACGGCTCGGCCGGATTCTTTGCTGTTGTACGCATCGTACTTGCTCGTTCGGTGTGCTGTACGGATCGGTCGGGAAACAGGCTTTCGCATGGCTTTTTTCCCGACCGAATGGTATTGGGTGCGCCTCCGACCGAGATCGGAATCGGCCCCAGAGTATACACATGAAAATATAAAAATTAAAAATCTACACGCATGCATTTAAATAGAAGATTAAGAAAAACACAATCTTTTCTATCAGACCCTGTTCTGGGGCCCATGTGGTAAACAGGGGCTGATAAGCCACAGCCGTGGGGTCTGGGGTCATTTGCCTCTGATTTCCCAGGGTCCATCCTACTATGGCTCTGCAAAACTAGTCCAAGTACAAACCTTTCAGCACTTGACTTTGACCGGTAGCAACGGCTAGCAACCACAGGCTTCACAGAGAGGCACTCCACAGACACCCAAAAGAGTGATAACTGATTGTCTAGCCCACTGCTTATCTCACTGTCATCTTAAGGAATATTGGAGCACTGGCAAGACATATAGTGGTGCCCCCTTTTCAGAACAACTTTCAATTAAATTACCCATCTTCTGCTAATTCAAGCTCGCTAAATGCCAAACAACATTGAATTGTACATTATACTTTCAGAAACGACATCTCACAAAAACGGCTGTAATATGTCTTGGCATGGTCCCCAAAATTCTTAAGATGACACTGAGAAGACAGATATCAGATTTTGAGGTAGAGGTAGGCAGAAAGCAGGGAAGAGGTTGAGACAGAGAAATAAAAGTGACATAGAGATAACATTCACTTTCTCATGGGGCCCCTTGAAAGATGGGGCCCCTGGCAAATGGCCTCCTTCACCCATGCCTTAAAATGTCTTTGGCCTTTGCCCAAGCCTTAAAATGTCTCTGGCTTATCTTTGTGAAAAGAAAAGTACTTTAATACACTGTAAAACGCAATACTACACGCTACACAAAAGTATAAGGTACCCCCTCGGCAAGGATGCCCCCTTCTGCCACCTTCCTTTAATCTACAGGTATACAGGTGTGGGCTTCAGTCCGGTGCAGGGACAGAATGTCGAGTAAAAAATATTGAATTGCACAAATATCGTGGCAAAAATATTGTGGGTCAGGAATATCGACAGACAAATTCTCGGGGTCAAGAATATCAATTTTAGGTAAGTTATATCGATTTAAAAATTATCGAAGTGTTTAATATCGTTTGCAATAATATAGTTGTTAAAATATCGATTTTTCATTAATGTTATTTATTTTAGTATATATTTTATATGTGTGCGATGTTTGTTTTTTTGTATAAGAATTGTTTGTATTTTTATTATATGCATTTAAATTTTAGTAGTTATTAATTTTTTTTATTTGAATTTTGCGTTTTTAGTTCCGTATTGGGTTGTGGGTTTATAGGGAAATAGGGTGGGAAGTAATTTAATTATATAACATTTATTGATTATTTTTAGTAGTTATTATTTTTTTATTTGAATTTTGCGTTTTTAGTTCCGTAGCGGGTTGTGGGTTTATAGGGAAATAGGGTGGGAAGTAATTTAATTATATACAATTTATTGATTATTTTTAGTTGGGGAATAGGGTGGGAAGTAATTTAATTATATTACATTTATTGAATTATTTTTATTTATTAATATTATATTTGTTTAATTGAGATGTTATAGTGTTAAATGTTTAAATTAATTTATTATTAATGATTTAATAATTATTTGTTAATTAATTTTAATTAATTAATTAGTAATTAATGATGGTAATTGTGTAATTAATTTTAGGTGTGTGTTGTGTTGTTTATAGGTGTGAATGGTGGCAAGGGTGGGAAGTAATTTAATTTTTATTGATGAATTATTAATTAGTTGTTAATGAATTTAAATTAATTAATTAGTAATTAATTATGATAATTGCGTAATTAATTTTAGGTGTGTGTTGTGGTGTTTATAGGTGTAAATGGTGGGAAGGGTGGGAAGTAATTGAATTTTCATTGATGACTTATTAATTAGTTGTTAATTAATTTAAATTAATTAATTATTAATTAATTATAGTAATTGTGTAAATAAATTTAGGTGTGTGTTGTGGTGTTTATAGTGTTAAAAAATGTGTACTCAATGAATGTTTATTATCTTTTTTATTAATAATATATTTTAAATTCATTATTAATTATGTTTATTATGGAAATAAATTTAAATAAAAATGTTGAAGTGTTTTTTTATTGGTGTGGTGTTATAGGGTAGGAAATAAAATAAATACATTTATGTTTTAAATAGTTTGTTTGTTTGTGAATACTCATTCCTTTTAAATAAATATTGTTTATAAATGTATTTATTAATTTATTTTATATAATATTTGTAGCTTTTTGTTATATGTAATTAATATTATAATATGTGTTCATTTTATATATTTAATATATTTAATCGTATATTTTTAAAATATTGTTTATTTATTTTTAAGATTATTAAAAAAAATTTCAATTGTTTAAATGTTATTAGTAATTTTTGTTTCTCTGCTATCCAACACTTTCCCTACTGTTGCACTCACTGGAGTTGGGAATAGTAATTTTTACCCCTCCGCTATCCAGCACTTTCCTACTGTTGCACTCACTGGAGTGGGAATAGTAATTTTTACCCATCTGCTATCCAATACTTACCCTACTGTTGCACTCACTGGAGTGGGAATAGTAATTTTTACCCCTCCGCTATCCAGCACTTTCCCTACTGTTGCACTCACTGGAGTGGAAATAATAATTTTTACCTCTCTGCTATCCAAAACTTTCCCTACTGTTGCACTCACTGGAGTGGAAATAGTAATTTTTACCCCTCTGCTATCCATAACTTTCCCTACTGTTGCACTCACTGGAGTGGGAATAGTAATTTTTACCCCTTCACTATCCAGCACTTTCCCTACTGTTGCAATCACTGGAGTGGGAATAGTAATTTTTACACCTCCGCTATCTAACACTTTCCCTATTGTTGCACTCTTTGGAGTGGGAATAGTAATTTTTGCCCCTCTGCTATCCAACACTTTCCCTACTGTTGCACTCACTGGAGTGGGAATAGTAGTTTTTACCCCTCCGCTATCCTACATTTTCCCTACTGTTGCACTCACTGGAGTTGGAATAGTAAATTTAATTCTTCTACTATCCAACATTTACCCTACTTTTGCAGTCAATGGAGTGGGAATAGTAAATTTTACCCCTCCGCTATCCAACACTTTCCCTACTGTTGCACTTATTGCAGTTGGAATAGTAAATTTAATTGTTTCGCTATCCAACCTTTTCCCTACTGTTGTATTTATTGTGTTGCGAAATGTACGTTATAATTTTGTTTTAATAGTTTAGGGGCCCATTACGATACCCGGCGTAAATAAATCCGCCAGGCATGGAAGCGGCAAAAATCCGCCCGCACACACCGTCTGAACACCGACCACGCCATTACGATGACACAAACCGAAAACCGCCATCGGCGAAAAATCACACAAAATACCGCCCGCCATCGTCCGAGTCGGAGTCAAACCGCCCGCCACGGACGGAAACACGCACGACAACACAAAACCGCCCGCCCTCACGGCCGACACACCGCACGTGAAATTACGATCGCACCGCCATGAGCGCGGGAAAACCACAAATATACCGCCCGCCAGCGCAAACAACGCCGATGAGAATCGACACGGCAGAAGCCATGGCGCCAACGTACCTGCACAGAAACCATCCGCACACAAAACCAATAGCACACAACATGGCCAACAAGTCCACACAGCAAGGCACGCACAAATACACAAGCACAGTACACATCCCGAAAACACCCCCCGGACAAACAAAAACTACAAAGGCCAGAACCCCAGACACAACACACCTGAAAACAACAGACCATGAGGACACACCCACATAGGTAAGTACAAAAGCAGCACTCCCACAGACCACAACCCCTTGCAACATTGCAAACCAGAGAGGAGAGGAGAGGACACAGTGACACAGCAAGGACAGCAGCACACCACAGAAACGCACACATCACAACCACCACCACCACCACCACCACCACCAAACACCTGCACCACAAACCCCCTGCACATTACACAACACACACCGCACCAGCACCACAAACACCATGGCACCACAAAGAATGCCCAAGTTCACGCCCATTGAGCTGACGGTCATGGTCGACGAGATCATCAAGGTGTACCCACAAATCTATGGGAACATGGTCCAGCACACACCACTAGCCACCAGAAACAGAATGTGGAACCGGATCGTAGACCAGGTCAATGCAGTCGGGACCCTGCCCAGGAACAGAGGAGAAATAAACAAACGTTGGAATGACGTCAAGAGCCTGGTCAAGAAGAAGGAGGGCAAAAACAGAGAGCTGGCTGCCGTCACTGGCGGAGGGAATCCCGCGCTCTTCAAGACCTTCAAAGCGTGGGAGGAGAAGGTGCGAGTCATAATACATCCGGAGATCCTCGCCGGATTAGCAGGGGGAGTGGAGGCTGGTAAGTACAAACTAATGTATACCAGCACACCGCTATGTACTCACATGCACTACCACCATGCCACAGCTCCCAGGGACAAACACCCCCATGTCCAGCACACAATACACAACACATCACACACACATGCAACAGACACCACCACACACAGCCCAAACCGAACAACTGCAAGATGCGTGGGGACATGTGTACACTCAGCCAGCCACGTAACCACCAACAGGTCCCCAAACATGCCAGAAGCGCCACAACGAGCACCCACCACACCCATGTGTCCGCCACAGCTGCACTAACCGACAAGTAACAGGTAAGTGGCAGGAACACAAAGTGCAGTGGGTGGGACGGTGGACAGCCCAAGTACAACACACACCAGGCCCCTAGTCCCACAGCACAGCAAGGAGGAGCATCCCCCACACCCCACAGCCACGTGTCAGCCACCGCAGTGCACAACGACAGCCGAAAGGCAGACATCACGGTCCACAGCAATCGGTGTCAGTGGGTGTCCAGCCACCCCCACGACCCACAACACCCCCCACCCCCACAGACCTGCAACATGGAGCACCCCCGCTTAGAGCCATGTGGCATCCAGTACAGTGCACGCACGAACAACTTGCAGGTGGGAAACTGGACAGGGCTGGATTACTGGAGGCATGAGGACCATAACACGACCAACACATGGGACATGTCACGTAGCAGACGAACACGCAGCACCGCCCACCGTCACGAACAAGTGAACAATGTGCACACGGACATGAACAACAGACTCACACCCCACATGACCCATCACAGACATAGCAACACCCAAGGAGCCACGTCTGCATGCACAAGCCACACTGAATATAGTACCACACGGCAGCCACTGTGCAACTCATCACACACAACCGAAACACCATTGAAGTCCTGTCCATGTAGCCCCTACTGCCTGTCAACCACACACCCCACAACTACGCCTATGTAAGACAAACAACACTAGACGCAACAGAGCGGAACAACATAAATGCACACGAACACCACTGAACCCATCAAACACACAGACACACCATGCACATACAACATACCATCCATCCCATCCATCAGCCCCAGTCTCATGAAAGGCATGTCATCCGCACAGCTGCCACACATACAGCAGTCACGCTAAGATACATGCCCATGACCAACCATGTGCCAGAAGTCAATGAAGCGCACGACACACTGTGAGCAACAACACACAACATGGGCCACACCCCCCGAGCACTGCAGTGATGCACATGGCACAGGGCAGCACGCACACCAAGGAGATGGGACAACTGCAATACGTTGGCTGGCACACAACCATCACTCACTCATAACGATGCGTCCAATGCCATGTCCAGTAATCACAACAGACAGCAAATATGCAGGCCATGTCAAGCATGCACACACCTCAAACCATGCACTGTCATGCTGCCACAACACATGTCACGTTCGGCACCCATGGCTCACAGCATGTACCCCAAAAGCATATCCCCTCCCAAATGCGAATCTGGGGCATGGCCCCCATGTTGCCATATGCGTTCCTAAGCGTTCCATTTGAACCCCAAAAGCATATTCCCTCCCAAATGCGAATCTGGGGCATGGCCCCCATGTTGCCATATGCGTTCCTAAGCGTTCCATTTGAACCCCAAAAGCATATTCCCTCCCAAATGCGAATCTGGGGCATGGCCCCCATGTTGCCATATGCGTTCCTAAGCGTTCCATTTGAACCCCAAAAGCATATTCCCTCCCAAATGCGAATCTGGGGCATGGCCCCCATGTTGCCATATGCGTTCCTAAGCATTCCATTTGAACCCCAAAAGCATATTCCCTCCCAAATGCGAATCTGGGGCATGGCCCCCATGTTGCCATATGCGTTCCTAAGCGTTCCATTTGAACCCCAAAAGCATATTCCCTCCCAAATACGAATCTGGGGCATGGCCCCCATGTTGCCATATGCGTTCCTAAGCGTTCCATTTGAACCCCAAAAGCATATTCCCTCCCAAATGCGAATCTGGGGCATGGCCCCCATGTTGCCATATGCGTTCCTAAGCGTTCCATTTGAACCCCAAAAGCATATTCCCTCCCAAATGCGAATCTGGGGCATGGCCCCCATGTTGCCATATGCGTTCCTAAGCGTTCCATTTGAACCCCAAAAGCATATTCCCTCCCAAATGCCAATCTGGGGCATGGCCCCCATGTTGCCATATGCGTTCCTAAGCGTCCCATCTGAACACCAAAAGCAAAGTACAAACCAGACCCAGGATGGGCCAGGAGCCCGCATACACCAGAGTCACAATAAGTAGGGGCACAGCAACACACCCATCGGCATGGCCAATCCGTCCCATGCCACATGTGCACAGCACACAGTCCCATTGCCAAGCACACACAACTACAAATGCTACAGCCACACACACGCCTCCGGGAAACCCATGTACGAGATTGCACGAACTGTTAATGTCAGACGACAACTACATACTTCGCCAGGTGCAACACAATAACAAATCTCATTCTCTCCACAGGTGACGAACTGCTGGATGCTGGGGATGGAGCCAGCAGCCAGCACAGCCAGCCTACAAGCCCCCAACGAGGACACACGGATCTGGAGGATCTGTCCTCCTCTTCGGACACGGACCACCAAGCAGGCCCATCTGGTGTGGCAGGGCCCAGCCGCTCCCCAGGACCCCTCCTACCCACCAACCCATCATCCAGGGCTGCTGAACATTCCCAGCCCCCTGCTGCCACTGTCGTTGCGGCCACACCCACGGTCATTGCGGCCACACCCACGGTCATTGCGGCCACTACCATTGCCGCAACCGCCACCATCGCCGCACCGACCACCACCGCCGCCACCACCACCACGTCTTCGCTGGCACCAGCCCCAGCGCAGGTGGTGGCCCGGCCGACTGGATCCACCCTGGGAGCCACAGCGAGGACCGTGGTGAGCAATGTGGCTAGTGGGCAGGCCGGTGGCAGCAGGACTGGTAGGAGGAGCAGGGTCAGGGAAACGCCAGCCTCCCCTGGGAGCCATGCCCTGCCTCAAATGGCCAGAGTCCTTGGGGCCTATGAAGAGGCCCAAGGACAATGGGTCCAGGTCTGCTTCAGACACGCGTGAGGTGCTGGGGGTGCTGAGGTCCATGGACGCCCGTATGGGCCAAATCGTGGACCTCATGGGCCAGCTGGTGGTGGCGGTGAGGTCACAGCCAGGGACAGCAGCTCCCCTCCGCCACCACCTGCCGGGGCGCAGGGTGGAGCAGCAGTGTCCAGTTCCCCTGCGTCCACAGCCAGTGAGCACACCTCAACCACCAGCATGTCGCAAGCAGGCACCCCCTCGCAAACGTGGAAGGGGCCGTCCGAAGTGGAAACAGATCTCCCGGGAGGACTTCGCACGCTCCAAACGCAAGTGAGGCAGCCAGCCAGCCTTCCGCCAGCCTTCCTTGACCAGCCACTGCATTGACTTGGACTACGATCCCACTCCACACAGCCATCTGGATGGCATGTGTGTGTTGGACTATGGACATAGAACCAGTGGGTACACCCTGATCATCACGCAGCCATGACCGACAGCTCATTGTCACTGCACGCACCACTTTTGTCATCACCTTACACACAATCACATGTCACAGTTTGTAATAAATGCACCTTTTACACTAACTGCTGTTTGTGCCCTGTGTTTTATTTGTACGGAATACAACGGCCACCTTGGGCGGAAAGGCACCTGATGCGTGGCATGGCAATTGAATCCGGAGGGCCTGTAGGGACCTAGGGGTGGGAGACAGAACAGGAGCACATTCAATGAGTGTGTCACACACCCATCACACAGTACATGTCAGTAACTACAAGCAATGTACACACATCGCACAGAGCAATAGGGCACAATGCCACAGCCACCAACAGTGGCATACTACCCTGGCCATGGAGCGTTGACACACAGCACGCAGTGAACAAACGGCCACCCTGACACAGCACACACACACCTGCACAGATACAGCCACATCAGCCGTCGTACATGGACACTCACCGTCAAGTGAAGTAGCGGGCGATGAGCTGCTGCCGCACATTACCAGCTTCCTCCTCTCCGCTGTCCTCCTCACTCGAGCTGTCCTGGTCTGCGGGCTGGGGCCCTGGTTGATCTCCGTCATCCACGATGAGGGGGATCTGCTTCCGAATGGCCAGATTGTGCAGCATGCAGCACGCCACCACTATCTGGCACACCTTCTGTGGGGAGTACGCCAGCGCACTCCCGGTGCGGTCCAGGCACCTGAACCTGGACTTGAGGAGGCCAAAGGTACGCTCGACCACACGTCTGGTCCTCCCATGTGCCTCATTGTAGCGATCGTCTGCTGGGGTGCGAGGATTCCTCAATGGACTGAGCAGCCATGCCCCATTCGGGTACGCAGAGTCACCTGGGTGTGAGGGACACAGAGAACCATTGCTAATCCAACTGGACAGGGGACAGCATCGCACAGCCAGCACGCTACACCACTCCACATACTCACCGACAATACAGGCACGATCCTGTTGCATATTGGACATCAGTCGTGGCAAGATGCTGTTGCGCATTATGTGTGCGTCATGGGCCGAGCCTGGGAACTTTGCACACACGTGGGTGATCACCATGTCCGCAAGGCACACCACTTGCACATTCAGGGAGTGCGTGTGCTTCCTGTTGCGGTACAGGTGCTCAGTGGCCTGTGGTGGAACAAGGCCGACATGTGTGCAGTCAATGGCTCCAACGACGTGTGGGATTCTGCCAAGGGCATAGAATGCACCCTTCACTGCCGCCAATTCACGAGCCCTGGGGAAGCGGATGTACCTGTTCCGGTACACCATCATGGCTGCCAGTACATCCCTCAGCACCTTGCTGAACATGGGCTGGGACATCCCTCCTCCAATGCCCAGTGTGTGCTGGAATGACCCAGTGGCGAAGAAATGCATGGCGGCCATCACCTTAGCCGTGGGGGTGACAGCAGTCGGATACACCCTGCGGGGACGGAGATGGGGTTCTAACATGGCACACAGTCGATGCAGGGTTGGCCTGTCCAGCCGAAACTTCCTAATAACCTCTGTATCGTCCATGTCCGCCAGCAATTGGTATGGGCGGTCAATGTTCGGTCTCCGCCTAGGGACAATGGCAGAGGACACATGTCAAAGCAACACGACACATAGCAATTTCGCATACACATCACTGACATGACTGAGCAAGCACATGAGCCACAGCCCAGCTGTCAAGCTGGGACGGCACGGCCACAATACACTTACACAGGTCTCCCAACAATGGCAATGGCTAGTGATACAAACCACTGCCATGTGCATGCACATGGGGATCTAGGCCCCAATGACTTGCGGGGCGTGCTGATGGGGACTGACTGCATATCCGTCAAGCGGCAACGCCACGGCAACATGAATGTCTGCTGAGCATGGAACTGCTTCCGCGGCTGGATGAGTATGGCACACGACGACAACGATGTGGGCACAGGCTGAGCGGCCAAAACAAGTGGGACCTGTGGCACGAGGGGATATGAGACAGTAGTAGGTGTCAGCACTGCACCCTATGTACAGCACTGTACGGATCACACCTCCCGAAACATTGACAGGTGTCCACATTGACAGCCCCATGCCAAGACGGCTGTGTGCTTGCAGTCACACGTCACAGGTGAGAGGTTACATTGCACGTGCCAGGTGGCAGACGTACATAGTGGGAGCTGGCATGTGTGTGCATGTGTCTCCTGTTCAGGATCCACCAGATGGGCGCTGACTCTGTACTGACCATTGGACACAGCATGTTCCGTGGAAGGCTTGTGTGTGTGGGATGGTGGCACTGGATGTGCCTCCGTTGGGTGGGGGGCCATGCACAGGGCGGGTACGTCGATGATTGCGCATTGTTGGTCACGGTGGGTGCACCAACTGAAGATGTGTTGCCCTGTGTTCAATTCCTATGTCCGCATGATGATGGACTGTAGATGTGGGCAGACTACACATTGGTCGATGTGCTGTCTATATGCATGTGCCTTCACACCAGGCACAGCTGCCCCTGCACATGTGACCCCTGCTGGACTCGCTGCTGGGTCTGTGGAGCTGATGCACCTTCTGCGCGTGGGGCGGACAGCTCTCCTCACTTCCCTCATTGCGCATGTCATGACTTTGCCGCAGGTGACATGGATCATGGAGGGCCCACATGTACGCGTGGGTAGGCTACACATGATTGTACACTGGTCGCCACCCCCAGTCAGTGTTTCGAATGGGAAGGTTGTCGTGCTGGTGGTATGTTCGATGTGGCGGATGGGCGGGCCTAGGTGCGGGCTTACATTCCGGACATGGGGGGTAGTTGGATTGGCGACTAGTTGCAGTACACACGGGACACGTCTCTTCCTTTCCACATCTGGGTCATCCCTTGTACTCACTGACAGTGATACAGTCATCTTCGCCCCAGCCCTCATGTCCTCCCCTCGCTCCCCCAATATGCATGCTGCACCTGCGAGGCTAGCGCTTGCACAGGCAGCCCCAAGCTCGCACCAGAGAGGGCAAGGAGTGTATGTGTGGGTCCAGTTGCACGAGTGGGCTGTCTCAGGGTATGATGTGTGGCGGGACGCCGTCCACCTGCGTGGTGCCCCAAATGGAGACCCGGCCTGCATGGACTATGCATCACAGTCTTCGCCTTCCGGATCCGCCACCTGCGACACCCAGTGGCTGTGGCTGCCCTTGCGGCCAGGCCGCATCCGTCTGTGGCTGATGGCCCACACATTCACTCTTTGGCCTCTCTGGGGAGGGCTCGGGGTGGTGGCGCACGCGCTTGCACTTAGTCGCAATGGCATGTGGCGTGGTTGGTATGATGGGCAATGGATGGGATGGTGCGAGCCACCTCCCGTGACGTCAGTGCTGCTCGTGCTGTGGTGCGTCCCCCCTACACTTCCATTTGACTTGTGCCATGCTAGACGTTGAGGTTCTATTGCCTGCGTGATATGAGCAGGAGGAGCGCGAGGAGACCTCTCACACACCATGCTCCACTGCCATGCCGTGCCCTGTATCGCCTGTGCGGATTGACTATGTTGGGGTTACACCTGGTCGACTGGGGCTGTGTGTGCCTTGTCAAGGGGCATGGCGGGCGCACAACAGGATCCAGCTTGTCCACAGAGGGTGGGCTGAGGTGCGCCTGGTACCGCTTTGTACGTGTGCCCGGCTGCTGTGCACACGTGTTCACTCCCCCCCCCGACAGGTGTCCTCTCACGATGCCCAGGGAAGCGGTGGTGTACTGTTCATGACCCCTCCCAACACGGCATGCTCCAACTTGGCATGTGCGCATCTACCCGTCGCACCCACCCACCTGAGCACTGCGTCCATACGACTTCACACGACACATGTGTGTCTTCCACAGTAGTGCTACTCATTTGCGTTGACATCCAATACCAGTGGACTACATGGTCATGTCACGACTGCCGTGTACTTCACATACTCTCATCCTCTCTCATTCGTACTTGTGAAATGAGTCAGCGGAGACAGTTTTGGTTTCAAACATTATATTGAGTCTTCTGTCCTCTGTGATGCAGTATAGTGGACACTACTGGCAGCGGAATACATGTTGAGGATATACTGAGCATGATTGCAAATGGGATAGGGTGTGGGGTTACATGTGATTGGCTGTTGCATGTGGGATGTGGGCTTCAGAGTGACATCTGCTTGGCCAAGGCTGTGCTAATGTACATTTACGTATAGCTGCGGAGCTGCGGACTTTGACACAGACGGTATACATGTAGCCTACCAGACCGCTTGGCATCATGGGCACAGTCCATCTCAGTTCCATGTGACAGGTTTGCTGCGGTTGTTCCTCATGCACGCGTGCATGTGAGATGACATCAGGGCATGTGCTTGCGTGCATGCAGCGGCGTGCCACTTGTTGTTGCACTGTGGTGGTTACTGGACATGTCACAGTCACTGGGGTCGTGTTGTTGTTGTATGCACTTGTCGTCCATGCAAAGGTCCTGGTATGGGATTCCCGGGGCGGGGGTAGGAGGGGTGCAGCACCCACAGACTCCAGGCGACCTATTCATGTCCACTGAGCGGTGTGTGTGTCCATGGGCGCTGGATCCATGTCGTGTCCTGGTTGTTCGTGCAGTTCCGTCCATGTGGGTGCGATACACAGAGCCCATGCCACTGCCTCCCACGATGCATGCGGTGTTCCTGGATGTGATGGGGAACAGTGTGCATGTCCCGGTCATATCCGATGTCATGGTGATGTCGTTGATGGTGTGGTTACAGTTGCCGGTCGTTTGGTATGGCTGTTGTGGTGGTGACTGGCCAGTCCGTGCGGAAGCTAAGCATGGGTGCGGGGTTGGACATCATAGGTCACTCGGGGAACCTGCGTTGTGGTCCGACGAATTGACAGGTTGTCAGGTATGCGATGCCGTCCAGCAGGGCTTCCATGTCATTGGTGGTGTACATGTTTGCCAGCCAATGTAGCGGATGGTGGCTGTCAAGGTGTTGTTCGTAAGTTGTCCCTTGGAGGACCATGATGGGGCATGCTGGGTGACATTCGATGTAGCTGTTCTCGATGATCCGTCGTGTGGAGGCACAGTGGTCCCATTTCAGTGCGGGTGCGATGTTGGCCACATACGCCATGCCCCCATAGGCAGAGCAGGCCCTGTCGTGTGCGTCCAGAGGGAGGAGTAGTGGTAGCAGGTCCGCCTTCAGACATGCCGGGTTGGAGAGGCATATCTCGACGGGATGCTGGTATGGACACCTCCGACAGTAGAAGACGGGCATGACGCAGCTGAACAATGTGATGCGGTAAGTCAGTCGGTAACTTACGTTCAGCAGGGACAGGAGATCGCATCCCAATGTATGGAACAGGTTGGTTTTGTACAGCTTGAGCTGTTCGGCGTAGTTGGGTAGGTGTGTTGCGGTTGCCATTTCCCAGCGGTGCGTTGTGGTGGCGTGCTCCGGCTGTGTGTGCAGTCTGCAATGTGCACGCTCCGAGGTTGCTGTGAGCTCTGTGTAGTCGTAGGGAGACAGGACTTGTGTTCTGTTTGCTTGTTTGGAGGACACGGGCCCTCTTCCCACATGCTTCTCAGACAGTTCAAGGTCAGTGATGTGTGACTCCTTCCAATTAACTTGCATGTGGCCGACATGGGGGAGTGTTTTCTTCTTTCTTCCCCGTCCGTTGTGTGCTTCTGTGATATGCGCTATCTGCCCTGTGGTCGGTCTCCTCGGCATGCCTGTGTTGGTCTATTCTTGGACAATGGCTGTATTCACCGGCTTCTGTCGTAGGGCTGTGGTTTCGGAGTTGGAATGGAAGGTCATTCAGTGCTGTCTGCTCTCCCTTGTGTGGGCGGCAGGCTGCCTTTCCGCTCTGCGTTGGGCCTTGTGTGTGAATGTTATTCTTGGGCCACCTGTTGTCGGTCCCCGGGCTCTTTGGTGTTCCGTTTTATATGTCTTGTTCATATGTGCAGGGTGGTATGGGTGTTTCTGTGTGGTACTGGCGTTCCTCTTCCCGAAGAGCCCTGCTTCTCCTAGTTGGTGTTGCCGCCGCTGTGTGCTTCGCCATGTTTGTTACACTGGGGTGTGTCCTGCTGTTGCGTGACTTCACTGACATGTGTGCGTCGGTTGTGTGGCGTTGGGTGTTGTCCGTGAATTGGGCGTTGGGGACATGTCTGTGGCAGGCCTGTCACGTGTCATGTGCGTTCGGGTGGGGCTGATGTGTGTGCTGCTTGGTTGTGTCCCTGTATCTGTGTGCGACGCATGCATGGCGCTGCGGTTGGCCTCTGCGTTGTGCGCATGTGTGGCGGCGTCATCGGCGCTTTGGGGCCGTGACGGGGTGGTTGGTTCCTAGTCCCAGGTGGTGTGTACACATGTGTTCCGCGATGTTACGATTTGGCCTGTGTGTCATATGTGGATGCAATGGTGGATGTGTTGTGTACACGCGCTGGTGGGGGTTGTCCGCTTTTTCCGCCCTTGCACTGTGTGCGCTGTTTGCGTGCACTTGTTGTGTGTGTGCCTACTTGCGTCTCCGCGGTACGTTGCGTCCTTGGTGGTGCATCAGCAGAAGCATGGGGAGGGCCTGCAGTGCTGGATTCATGCTCGGGGAGCCGCTTCTTCGTTGTCCGTGCTCGGCATCCGTGTTACCGCTTCGGTTTGTCGTACGGTATCTCTTGGCCGTGGGAGCCGTTTGTTTGCGGCATCGTAATTTATGCGCCCGGGCGGGACGTGTTTCGTCAGACGGTGTGTGTCAGTTGGGCTGCGCCGCTACGTGTACGGGCGCACTTTGATGGCGGACGGTGTTGCTGGCTTGCCGGCGGTGTTTGGCCTACTTTTCGCATCGTAATTGGGCGGGCGTGTGGACTGCTGCGTGCCGGCGGTAACTGGTGCTTTTTGCATCCGCCAGCACGGCGGTGGTGCTTCCGCCCGCCATCGTATTGTGCCCCTTAATGTGTTAATTAATTATAGAATGGTTTTTTAATTTTTAATTATTGATATATGTATATATTTTATTTTTATATAATTTAAAAGTTTCAAAATTAAATAAAGATAATAGTTAATTAATTATCTTAAAGTAAATATATGTATATGTATAAATTATTATGTTTGTGTGTTTATATTTTTTAAATTAAGTTTAATTTTTATATTTAGTTAAAATGTGTATTAAATTTAATTAATTTTGTTAAAGATAATATTAATATTTTATATTTTTAATATAAATTATTTTATGTTATTTATATTTTTAAATCGATATTTTTTACATCTATATTTTTAACTTCAATATTTTTGATTCAATATTTTTGTACTTACCTGTTTAAATATAGGGAGTCGATATTTTTATATCTATATTTTTTTCGATATTTTTACCATCGATGTTTTTATCATCGGCATTCTATCAGTGAACCGGCTTGAGGAACAAAAAAACGATGGATTTAGGCCCATATCCCTGTACTGGGGTGAATGTTTGACATTGTGCAGCATTCTGGCCATCAATTGTTCTTTTTACATTTTTCACCCCGAGTGGGACGGGTATGCCCAGACGTGGGTCCTGTGCTCTCCATGCCACTGGAGTCAAGCTAGCCTGGCTGATAAGGGGTGATGCTCTGAAACCGGTCCTAGGATGCTTGTTTCCAGTCCAGGGAGGACCTGGCCAGGCAGTTCAGGCTGGACTGTTCCCATAGGGAACAGGATCAAGACTGATTTACATATGGCTGGGTCTGAACTAGAATGGCATGGCATGGGGAACAAAAAAACAATGGATTTAGGCCCATATCCCTGTACTGGGGTGAATGTTTGACATTGTGCAACATTCTGGACATCAATTGTTCTTTTTGCATGCACCAATCAGTTTTTATGCAACACGCTGGATCAGTGTTGGGCTAGCCACTCAGGCAGGTCAGCAGTGAACCTGGGTTAGGCACCAAAGATTTGCAGGCTTCTTTTTCTTGGTCTGCAGGGACTGCTCAGGCATGGATCAGTTGGTGCCATTGTCGCAAACATAGGAACACAGCAAATGCTACATGGCACCATTGTTCTGTTCTTCAATCAGGCAGAAGATTGGGCAAAAATGAGCAAGTGTCACAACTGTGATGATGGGTTTGAGGACCGAGACAGTTTGGGAATGCTTTGGAAGTTACTCTGAGGAGTTCAGTCACCAATTGCCAGGCTAGAGCACGCTAGTCTCATGAGTAGTGACTCTCTGTACGATGGACCACAGCACCAGGGTCAACTAATTCTGTCTACATTACCATGCAGGTCCTAGTGTAGGGTTGGGCTGTCCTTTCTCGCTCAGGCAGTATTCCTGAGGCTTCAAGGGTCTTCCAGAACAACTTGTCACAACACTTAGAGGCCTATTCACAAATTGCATATTTTTATGTTTAGCAGTACTACAATAGTACTAATGACATACTAACATACTACAGAGGGGCCGATTCCGATTCGGGCCGGAAATCTCTCCAACCGAGCCGGACCCGGAGAGAATTCCGACCGAATCGGACCCTAGCAGTCCGACCGAACGAGTACGATGCGCACGCATGCTATCGGACTCGAGTCGGTCGGACTCCCATTGAAGTCAATGGGAGCCTGTCGTACAACGCGTACGCGGGCTCCCATTGACTCAATGGGTGCGAGGCGGACAAGGGCGCCCCCTACAGCGTGTACGCGTCCATGCGCATCGCGGCGTACATGCACAGGTAGGGGGACCCATGGGTCCCCCTGTGTGCGACTCGCGCGCCTACGCGTACAGGGGTCCGACGCGGACCCCCAAAGTCCGGCTCCGCCAGCTTTTTCGAGCCGGACGGCGCGAGTCGGTCGGACTGCTCGCGGCGCGCATCGTACTTACCCGGCCGGGAAACGTCTCCATAGCGCGGTGCGAGTCGTGTCCATGCGAGTCGGTCGGAGCGTGTTGAAGCCGCGTTCGAGTCGGTCGGCGATTTCGCGGGTGCTTGCATCGTACTCGCTCGGCCGGACCCGCGTACGATTCGGTCGGGAAACAGGGCTCCGAATCGGATCCGGTGAATCCGAATACGATTCGGAGCACTACCGGCCGAGATCGGAATCGGCCCCTAAGTGCTATTCACAAACTTACATGCAGAGGTTCTGCCTCTGCCTCTCTTATCTTTTTTTTTTGTAATTTTATTTATTGATTTTCAGTGACATAATACAGCAACAATAAGATCCAGCAGCTACAGACACATTAATGCAAGTTTACACACGGTAGCCTTTTCATACAGAAGCATTTCATGGTATAAAGAGATATCCACCCCATCAATGATGTTGTCTCTGAATCTCAACCCATGTATCAAGCTGTGCGGCCGCAAAGCACCATTTGCGGTTACAACCACGTGAGCACTGAGGGGACATGCTAGACTAACTTGTTTAAGATCCACAACCCAGTATCTCTACGTCGATAGTGCAACCTCTTTTGGGTATAGTGGGAAGAGGGATGGTGAAACGGTGACTTGGGATGTGTGAAGCAATCATCCTATGTACGCCGTACATTTAGATATCTATGGCGCCGGTACCTCCTCAGTGGCGGCAGGAGCTGTTAAGGGATGTGCTATAAGGTAGTGTTTCAGAGGGTCCCAGATATCTTTGGGTCGTGATGCCAAGGGGAGTAATTCTGCGTAAGTATTCAGTTGTTCCTGACAGTATACTAGGTCGGAGAGCCAATCTTTAAACTTCGGCGCTCTGCATCTGCCCCACCTGCAAGCGACGCAGCGTTTGGCCATTAACAGAGCGGTTGCAAGGAAGCGGCGGCAGGTCCTAATAATCAATTCAGTGTAGCCTAATAAAGCCACTAATGGGGTGCGCTCCAGGGAAAGTGTTGTCATCTGTTCCAAAGCATCAAAGACTTGCCCCCAATACTCATACACACCGGGACAGTCCCAGGCTAGGTGGAGGAAATCGGCCCCAACAGAGCCACATCGATCACAACGGTCCGAGTCTTTCAGCTTATACCTGTACATTTTGACTGGAGTGTAATATAGGCGATGCAAAAATTTAAAATGTGTAATGCGTAGTCTGCTGCTGGCTGAGATTTGTTCTGTTTGTAAACAGCAATATGTCCAATGTTTGTCTGTGAGCTCATAACCTAGCTCTGTACTCCAGTGCGCGCGAGCGGGGCATGGAGCCACCTCCTGCTGCGTGTGGATAGTGTGATAGAGTCTGGAAATAACATGTCCTGGGGAGGTAGTTTGTAAGATCAGGTGCAAGAGAGACAAAGTAGGGGGTTCCTGGGGGAACTCTGGGGTAATGCATCGCATGCCTTGTCGGAGCCGTACATAAAGGAATACATCTAGTGGGGAGGGCCGGACCTCCAGGAACATCTGTTCTAGCGACTGGAACGTCCCATTGTGATAAAGGTCAACCCAGGTTGTGATTTTCGTCCGCTCAAGGAGCCTAAGACACCCCGTTTCCTGTAGTAATTGCATGCGGGATGGTATAACAGTGGGAGCAATGGAGAGTAAAGCAATGGACCTCGTAGTAGTGTAAGTATGCGGTGCCAGGCATCAACCGTGCACGTAATCGTCGTGGGTGTTTTGTCCCTTGGCTGAGGGGTAGCACAAATTATGCCAGCAAGGGGGACGGGGTCTGCCAGCCATTGTTCAACTGCAACCTGTAGCATGTACGTGGGTGGGTGAAACCAATAATAAGCGTAATGCGCTTGGGCGCATGTGTAGTACAGTTCAAAGTTCGGGACATCGAATCCCCCCAGAGAATAAGGCCTGGTGAGTATATTCCATTGTAGTCGCGGTTGTTTGCCCCCCCATATTAATCTGATCATTTCTGAACGCAGTGCCTTAAAGAAGTGTCTACCAGGGTGATATGGAATGTTAAGGAATAAGTACAACAGTTGTGGGAGTACAACCATTTTAATTAGGGAGGCTCGTCCCGCCATGGAGAGCGGCAGGGAGATCCATCGAGTAACACAACTTGCAATGCGGGCTAGAGTCGCGCCATAGTTGAGGCGCATTAATTCCTCCCGATCTCTGGAGATGCGTATCCCCAAGTAGCGCATATCTGAGCCGCACCATTCCAGTGGGAAATCCATAGGGAACTGTGTGGCTGCAGGGGTAAGAGGGAATACCTGTGACTTCCCCCAATTGATGTGGATCCCAGATAATTTCCCAAAGACGATAAATTCTCGCAGGATCGGGTTAATATTATGTTGTGGGTCCCTAACATAAAGGGTGATATCGTCTGCGTAAAGGGATATAAGTATCTGGTGCAAGTTGCAGCGTAATGCCTTGTCCTGGTGATGTTGCTGTATCTTAGCCGCTAAGGGTTCGACCGCCAGGGCAAAGAGCAGGGGGGGAAGGGGGCACCCCTGTCTAGTGCCCCTAGCAATGGGGAAGGCTGGAGACAATCGGCCATTAATCAGGACTTAGGCTGTAGGGAGTCGATATAGCAAACCTATCCATGAGAGAAACAGTGGAGGGAAGCCCATGCGCTGTAGTATCCCTAGTAGGTAATCCCATTCAACCGAATCAAACGCCTTCGTGGCGTCTAAAAAGACCGCCGCCAGCACCAGATCGGGATCCATGTTGTGTAATATGGAGAAGAATGTACGCAGATTGTGTGTAGTCGCACGCCCAGGAATGAAGCCCGCTTGATCGGGAAGGACAAGCTTCTCCATTAGCAGGCTCAGTCTATTGGCCAGAACCTTGGCCAGAATTTTTGTATCGCAATTGATGAGTGACAGTGGTCTATGCGAGTCGCATTGAACTGCTGATTTCCCAGGTTTAAGGAGAGAGGTAATACGCGCCTCTCTCATGGTGGGTGGCAGTGTACCTGTCTCCAGAGCATCCTCATATACCTCTTTTAGAATGTGGGCTAACTGATCTATGTATGCTTTGTAAAATTCGATGGGTAGTCCATCAAGGCCAGGGGCTTTGCCGTACTTCATATGCATAATGGCTTCCCGTATCTCGTCCAATTCGAAGGGGGCACACAGGAACTCCCTCTGTGAGTCGCCCAACCATCCCAAAGCCACGTCGTCAAGGTAGCCGTCAATGTCGAGGGAGTCCCGCCTGCCTGAGGTATATAATAAAGAGTAGTGCGTAGCGAATGTGTTAAGTATATCAGCAGTGTCTCTATATAGCTCTTCCCCAGGACCCTCAACCTCCAAGACATAATTAGAGAAGCGAGGCTTCCGTATCGACTCTGCAAGAGCCTTCCCAGGGCGCCCGCCCTCGCCATACCTTCGGGCCACCCAATATTTTCCCCTGAATTTTGTCTCCCGGTCCACTGTGCTGGTGTAATCTGAGAGCTTTTCACGAAACTCGCGTTGGGTCTGTCCGTCAGCACCGCGAGGGAGCCTAGTCTCTAGTCCCTTGAGCTCAGCCTCCAGTTTCTGCAATGTCCGCTGGATGTCCCGTAGGACTCCAAAACTTTTCGAGATACAAAACCCCCGGATCGTGACCTTAAAGGCCTCCCAGATTGTTTCGACGCTATCTACAGAACCCCTGTTTCTCTGGAAGAATTCGGCAATTTCCTGTCCTAGTTCGTTGTGGAACACGTCATCAAGCAGCGTAAGGGGCGACATTCTCCAGATGCTGCGTGGGATGCCATATCCCTGGGGGGTGAGCGTTAGTTTTACAGGAGAGTGGTCAGAATATGTTCGCGCTAAATGCGTGACAGCTATTATCGACGGGCCCAGGCCACGGGAGAGAAGGCAGTAATTTAAGCGGGCCCAGGATGCAAACTGTGCAGTAAAGTGTGTGCCTTCATTAGCGTGAGGATGAACATGGCGCCATGTGTCCAACAATTCGTTGTCAGTCACTATATCATGAAGCACTTTTTGTGATCTATTGTAGTGGTGCGGCGTGGGATTGGACCTATCCTCAGCAGGATTGAGGGCGACATTGAAATCCCCCCCCATATGACATGGGTGGAGCCAACCTCCAAGATTTTCCCCCAAAGCATGGCAAAGAATTCTGGGGAGTCGACATTGAGGCCATAACAGCATTCTAAAGTGACCGATTCTGTGCCCAGTCTGCCCCACACAATGCAGTATCGCCCGTGCTTGTCCTGTACTGAACCAGCTACGGCAAAAGGAGTTTTTTTTTAATGAGTATAGCCGTTCCTCTAGAGTATGAGGAGTAGGAGGAAAGTATTCTGTGGTCTGCCCATTTGTGAGCGAAGGTGTTGTTGTGCTTGGGACTGAGGTGAGTCTCTTGGAGCATTGCGATATGTACTTGGTGATGATCTAAGTATGCTAAAACCTGACGTCTCTTCCTCGGATCTCCTAATCCCCTAACATTCCAGGTAAGGATATGTAGATTCTGGTGGGGTGATGGACTAGCCATATGGCATGGTGGTATCTAATGCATGGCACCGTGGCCCCACCACTTCTGTACAGAGGGTAGAAGACCAAAAGTGTGTCTGTCTTTCATGTTGCGTTGCGTGTGCTGAATGAACCTTCGTAAACAATCCCATTCCCACCCCCACCCACTGAAGCATCCCAAAAATGCCAGAAAAAACATTCCCCCCCCCCGGCAAACCCAACAATCCCAAGAACAGTCTGCATGCAGGTCTGCAGCAAGAAGCAAGGGGGGAGCACCCTCGGGGGGGAACTCCTAGACTCATGCACAGTCACTCCCTGCCCTCAGAGTATCGGAACGATGGAAAGACCACACTCATCGAGGGCGAGGGCGCTCGGTGCTAAGTGTCAGTTAGCCCCAGTGTTCCACTTATCTTGTTCGTAGTGACAGGTGTCCCAGTCTAACGGATCCGCGCATCAAGTTCATGTGGTGCTATGACGGTGTGGTGCTTCAAGTGTCACATGGGTTGCAATAGCATGTCGCAGGTACCAGTTATTTTGTGGCTGGAGAAATCGATCTCGGTGATGCATCCGGAGAGGCGGAGGAGTTGTTATGGCGTTTAAGGCGTTTCAGGAAGTCTTCCACCTGCTGTGGGTTAGTAAAGAAAGACTGCTTGCCCTGGTGCGTGACCCGCAGGCGGGCCGGGTATAGAAGAGCGTAATCAATTTGGGCTTGACGGAGCTCTTGCTTAGCAGGGATGAACTTGCACCGTTCCTCTTGCACCGTTGCCGTGAAATCTGGATAGAGAGTGAACTTGTTTCCTTCGAATGTGAGTTGGCGTTTCTCCCGAGCCATCTTGAGGGCAACGTCTCGGTCCCGGTAATTTAGGAGCCGAGCAATGATGGGGCACAGCGTGCTTCCTGGTGGTGGTCTGGGCCCGAGCGATCGGTACGCCCTCTCGACTATGAATTGGGAAGAAAAGGATGCAGCGCCGATTGTGTCCTGTAAAAGTCTTTCTATGTATTCTTCCATCCTGCCTGTGTTGGTGCTTTCGGGAATGCCAAGAACACGTATATTGTTCCTCCTACTGCGCGCTTCAAGATCTTCGTTTTTCGCAGCAATAATTTTAAGCAGTTTGTCCATTTGTGTCACATGCGTGTTATTGGAGGTGTTGTCTTCCACGTCTGAAATACGGCGTTCTGTTTCTTTGATGCGCTCGTCATGACCATCTAACTTGTGGACAATGGCATCCATCCAGTTGGTTATTGCGTCCATTTTTTCTGCGATAGCAGTTAGACTTTGCCGCATCTCTAGAAGAAGGGATTTCATGTCATCCCCCTGCGAGGGGGTCGTACCCGGTGCAGTTTCATCTCTAGCCTCCTCTGAACCCTCCTGTTGTAGGCGGCCACTCCTCTTGGTTTCGAAAGTCAGCCGGGTTTGTTTAATGTCTGCTTTCCCCATGTTGAGGATACGGTGACAGTGAAAGTGATGCCAGCTGATGCACAAGTGGCGGTGGGTCACCTAGTGCGGGGTGCGGGAAGCGCAAGCGTCCAACCCGGCAGTTCCAGGCAATGGAAGCAGGAAGGAGTGAAAAGCCTCACGACAGCCACAAGTCAGAGTGCGCCACAGCAAAGAAACAGTGCGAGGAAGGCATGCATCAGCGGGGTGCAGTCCCACTGTGGTGATGGACACAAATTATGCAAGCTACGGCGGCATCCGAGAGGTATTTAGCAAAATTAGCGGCGAAGTCATCCACGGAATGGCTGGGGCAGTTTCAGGGTCGCGAAGGCAGGCCCCCGCCGCCAGAGTCGATGTGAAGTGGCGCAGGGTGTCAGGTAGGCCGTGGTCGATGGGCGCCGCTGCTGCGCAATGTGGCAAGCTGTTGTGAGGCAGGATCACCTTCAGTCGGGCACCCGCTGTCTAATCAGGCCACTGAGGCACAGGCGGGACAAGTCCGAGATCAGTGGTAGCCAGTAGGGCCCGGAGCGGAGGGCAGCGCAGCGGAGAAGGTGGAGGAGGGGCCTCCTTGGGAGCCGAATGTGCAAGCGTGCACGTTTTCTTGGGGTCCCCAGTACTGCAGGCTGGGCAAGGAGCAACCGGCGCAGCCAGGCTGACCAAGTCTCCGCAGGTATCCACCCAGAGGTGAGTTGTACGGTTAGATGTAGGAGTGCCTACGCAGTAGAGGGCAGCTCTGCGTCATCGCCGGCACCCCCCGGAGCAATGTGGCAGCGTAGCAGCGAAGGGCTGCAGGATCCATAAGTGGCAGCGGAGTTGGCCACGTGTTGTGTCCGCCTGGGGCTCACCTCACTGCTCCGATCGATTGAGCACTGTCAGCGGGGTCAGCACGCCCGCGATCTTGCGGCAAATTGCAATGGCGGCTTACGGCGCACCGCGTTCCGATATCCGGAGCCCCAGTGTTGAATGGGAGGGTCATCCCAGCCGTCGTCTCTTCAGGCAGACAGGGGAAGGAATCTCCGAGCGCACGCTGGGAGCAAAGCAAGATGCACTCACCCCTGTTGTGGAAAGGCGGCAGGGATTCCAGCCGAGTCAGAAATAGGGCCCAGTTGCCACGTGGGCGCTGCGTCCCTCGCGTGCCGAGTTCCGCCCGTCAGAGGCTGCAGGCGAAGCAGTCTCCTCCCGCGGTGTCCACAGGGAGGTGTCGTGGAGGCAGTCAGCAATGCGCCACCCTCTTCAAACTTACACCGTCAGGTCTCTGGGACAAAGTCACCACAGCGATGCGGTAGGATGCATAGTAGGATCACTGGTGCAGGATAAATTAGCGGATAATTGTACCAAGCTGCAGGAGCCTCACACCAGTGCGGCCATACTGCTCGTGCACCACCTAGCGCCCCTCTGCCTCTCTTATCTTTATATGTGTGGAGATCTCCACCCAGAATGTAGAGTCTCTGCACACATAGGGCTACGTGTTGGTAGTAAATATGGGAGGAACGGGGAATGGCTAGAAAAGGGGGAATACTTACTACAAAATGAGAGGGGATTAGGAGGGAGGAATAAGGAGGGGTTTAGGGAAGGCTTTGCTAGGGGTCCAGGCAGAGACAAGCATCCACCCACAAAAGAGGAAATCTACTGCTATTCACAAACTGCACTTCTAAAGGTTACTGCAGCCAAACAGGGACCCAAAACAGTAGTAAACTACTCCAGCTCAGCTACTCTACTGGTATTGCAACATCCTGCCACACAAAATAATGGAAGTAGGGACTAACCCCCACAAGAAATAATGTTGAATTAAAAATATAATTAAATATAATTCAATGTTAAAAAATAGATATAAATAAAACATGTATTTTTTATTTTTTTATTGAGATCCAAAACAACAATAAAAACATTCAATCATAATATTCATACATCGCCATATAAATACATATACAAATCACTTTTCATCACAAAATAAATCCATTTAAAAAAAAAAGACAGCAATATTAAGACTCCAAATTCCATTAGTACCTACAATAAATTAAATCAGAGCACTGTACCAAAGCTACCCTGAGGCTTCTTCCATAAACTGCCCCCACATTTGATCAAACTTCCTAATCCCCCCCAGATTGCAGAGAATACAACCATTCCTTATTTCTTACATGCTTCATTTCTCCCATCCATTCACCTACTGTGGGGACAACCTGTGTTCACCACCTTTGTAATAATAAGGATCTGGCCACTGCCATTGCCACATATAATAATGTTATAAATTTGGGAGCTGATTGAGTAGCAGGATCGTATCCCAGAACTATCAACCATACACTAGGAGCTAAACTTGTCTGCCAAACCCTCTCAAGGTACTTAAATATATCTTGAATAGGGATACACAAACCAATTACATGTGACCAATTTGCGACAGCCCCCAAATTACATCGAAAACAGTGGCCAGACCTACTAGGGATATTCTGTGCAAAAAATTCTGGGGTTCAATAGAGTAACCACTTATTGTAAAATAAGATTCTACGCCAATTGCCACCTCTCAAAACCTTAAAATTCAATATATTAATTTCTTCCCACATCTTCTTTGATACTTCCAACTGTTTGTTCTTTCCCCACTTTTCCATAGCTTTTTGGTAGAGATCAGGGCCCTTCATGGAGGTAAGCATTATTTTCCATTCTCCCGGCTGCTTACGGTCAGGGGCTTCCATTAAAGCCGTTACAACTTTTTGACTGCCCCAGATCTGCCCACACTACAAATTTTTATGTACACTAATGGAAATTTTAAAGGAGCAGAAAGTCACCTTGAACTAGTTCACGCACTTGCAGCAGATATTTCCACCTTTCCCCAGTCCAAATGTCCGCTACCTTCCTTAACCCAGCACTCTCCAATTTTCGAACTATGTCAGGATCCAGGGTAGTGCCGGAAGCCCCAACTAATTCTGACAGAGGTGTAACAGCATTAATATAGGGGATAGCACATCTCCTATAGAGATCCTTACCCTTTTTAAAAAAACACCTCAAAATTTTGTGTCAAACTTTTTAGGTGACTTTGCTAGTCTCAACACATCGCGCATATTGTGTTCCCTCAAGAATAACTGGAACAAATAATTCTTAAAACTATCACAGAATCGGAGTCTTACATTAAATCTGGACAAATACTGTGCAAAATATGCAAAATAATAATCCTTCAAATTGGGGAGTGCCAAACCACCCTTCTCAGGTTCTTCATATAAAGTGCTTGGGGCTAATCTAGTGACTTTGCTTTGCCAAATAAATGACGTAAACATAGACTCCACTTTCTTAAAAAAAAATGCTGTTAAAACTCACGGAGTGACTGAAAAAAGAAAATTAAACAATGGGAGAATCGACATTTTAATCAAGGAGACCTGCCTTAAGATAGTAGAGGAGGCGAGTTCCACTGTGTAAACATAACTTGTATTTTTAAAAGTAAAGGGGCATAGATATGATCATATAAATCCTCGATCTTTGGAGAATATCTAATGCCCAAATATAGCTTCGGCTGGTCATTTACACAGGAAACCATACCTGGGAGTAATCCATTCGGATTACAACTACATAAAATTATTTCAGTTTTCTTTCTATTAATTTTATAACCCCTAACTTCTCGTACAGCGCAAAAGTCTCAACCGCTTTCTCCTTCGAGAGGTTATTAGAGTCAAGTATCAACATAATATCATTGGCATATAATTTCATCTTCCCCATTTGCACAATGGGAGGACAAATATCGCTGTTCGCTCTAATCGCAATTGCCAAAGGCTCTATAAAAGAGCAAACAAAATCAGTGATAAAGGGCACCGCTGCTGGGTGCCACGACTAACTTGTAAACTACCCGCCGCTGTAGCGTTAACTATTATGCTAGCATCAGCATTCAAAAATATCTTTGATATCATCCCCGTGATCTGCGAAGGGATCCTGAATTTGGCTAAAATACTAAAAACCGTTTCCCAGACCACAAGGTCAAATGCCTTCTCTGCATCTAGCAGGAGAACTATGGCCGATGTATTATTAACTGTAAAATACTCCAATGCCTCAGCTAAGTAGTGCGTATTTGTACCTAGCTGATGTCCAGCAATAAAACGATTGTGATCCGAGTGGATTAATTTTGCTGCTATTGAATTAAAACTATTAGCCAATCATTTTGTAATCTGAATTCAACAAAGTGATTGGGCAATAAGAATTTGGGTCTTCGCTGTCTTTTCCTTTTTTTAAAAACTAACTACATTCCCCATAATATATGATGCCGGTATAGGACCGCCCTCCAAAATTGTATTGGTGACCAATAAAAGATAGTCAGCCAGAATATGACACTTTACTCCGCCCGCGCTTACAACGCGTGCCATTACCCCGCATTTTTTACTCCGCAACAACTTTTACAACGCAGGGCTTCACACCGCAAGTCATTACAACGCATTGTCCATTACAACGCAATTCACTATTCTAACTCCACCGGGGCGTTGTAATGGGGATTGCGTTGTAATGGCTTGCGGTGTAAAGCCATGCGTTGTAAAAGTTGCTGCGGAGTAAAAAATGCGGGGTAGTGACATGCGTTGTAAAGGATGTTTACCAGTCAGCCAGTACATCTAGAAAAGATTTTTGAAATTCTGCCAAAAAGCCATCAGGGCCACAGACCTTACAATTAGGGAGGCTTTTAACTAATTCAACCAACTCCCCGTTTGAAAAAGGGCGGGTGATAGTTTCCACATCTTTCTTAGATAGAGTAGGAATATGTAGTCCAGCTAAAAAATTCTCTAGAGCTTCTTTATTAACCACTTGATTCTGACTATAAATATGTCTATAATGCTAAAGCATAATTTAACCCAGTTTCCTCTGCTTCTTACACCTAACCCCAGAAACTGGGTATTTCAAGGCATGTATCTTATTATTTGCAGCTTGTTCTCATGCCGGCCAGGCTAAAAATCTCCCTGTAAAATTACTCTCCCCATAAACCTTCTGCATATATGCGCAACTAAATGCACCCCTCTTAGTGTAATACAGATCACTAAGGGCCTTAATATGATGTCGGTCGGCGGTCCCGACACTGCAATTACAATGTGACCACACATGGTGCGGTCGCATACTCCCATTTCTCAACCGGCTGTAGCACAAGCTCCCATGGAGAAATGGGAGATTGTGTTTATCCCTGCACTGCATGGCAGGCACCACAAGGTGCCTGCCACACGGTGCAGGGATCAACAGGGGGGCACCTTAGGTGCGCCTAGCAGGCCCCACAAACTCGCTTTACGACAGGCTTTTCATGTCGGAAAACCAGGCATGGAAGCCTGTCGGATACCGAGCATCGTAATCTCAACGGCGGAAATGCCGTCCATTGGGATCACGGGCCAGTCTCCGACTGGCCAACGGGCTCCTTGAGCCTGTCGGAATCCAGCCAGAATGACCGGCCGGTTTCAATTCTGACCGCCTAGAATGTAATTAGGCGGTCGGAAGTGAAACCGATGTGAGTGTCGGAAAGCCTTCGACCTGAGGTCGGAGGCTTTCCAACACTCATCGTATTCGGCCCCTTAGGGGCCGATTCCGATCTCGGCCGGTAGGGCACCGAATCGGATTTAGCTTAACCGGATCCGATTCGGAGCCCTCTTTCCCAACCGATTCGTACGTGCGTCCGGCCGAGCGAGTACGATGCGCGCCGCGAGCAGCCCGACCGACTCGCGCCGTCCGGCTCGAAAGAGCAGTCGGAGCTGCACTTTGGGGGTCCGTGTCGGACCCCCCTGTACGCGTAGCCGCGCGAGTCGCACACAGGGGGGACCCATGGGTCCCCCCTACCTGTGCATGTACGCCGTGAGTCACCTCGAGGCGTACCCACTGTAGGGGGCACCCTTGTCGCCTCGCACCCATTGGGTCAATGTGAGCCCGCGTACGCGTTGTACGTCCGGCTCCCATTGACTCAATGGGAGTCCGACCGACTCGAGTCCGATTGCATGCGTGCGCATCGTACTCGTTCGGTCGGACTGCCAGAGTCCGATTCGGTCAGAAATCTCTCCGGGTCCGGCTCGGTCGGAGAGATTTCCGGCCTGAATCGGAATCGGCCCCTTAATGTCTGTTTACCCTGTCCAGCGCTTTCCGATTTATTCTTGATGGAAGCCTTAAAAATTGTTCTTGACTGTCCTGGACAGTCTTTTCCAAAATCAGCTTTTGTTGTCTGGCACATCTAAACTTCACTGCATCCTTTACTATCATGAGCCCCCTAGCGTATGCTTTTAAAGCATCCCCACTACACTTGAGGGGGGGCGGACCTATGATTCCTGATAAGAAATACCTTTATCTCCTCTTTCCATATCCAGACCCAGCTTTCCTCTTGTAAGTATTGTTTATTAAAAACCCATCTCCTAACTATTGGAGTGCCCTTTTCGATCACTAACTCCAGTGCAAGTATTGCATGATCTGAAAAACCATTAAGGAGTGGCCACTGAGACTTAAAAACCAGGGCTTCCGAGAGTAAGAAAAAATCAATACGCAAACAGCTATGAAATCGTCCGGAAAAACATGTATATTCTATTTTTGTCAGAAAGGCCTCCCTCCAGGGATCAATAAGTGCCAGAATTTTTAGATAATTCTGTAAAATCTTTGCAACTTTAGGCTTTAACTGCTTTTTACCTTTGACTGAGGAGTCTATTCTAGGATTCTGCAAAAAATTTAAATCCCCTCCCAAGATAATTTCCCTAGGGACCTGCAATGGTGACTGAAAAAGCTCCTCATAAGACCCAGGATTATCTTCCACTGGGGCATACAAGCTCACAAACGTAAGTCGCCTAGAAAGCACCAAGCAGCTCACCCAGCACCAACGTCCAGATTTATCACTAGCAAAATCCAGCACTTCAGCACCTAGCTTTTTGGCCCAAAAAAATGCAGTACCACGGTGTGCCGCATGGGCAAATGAGAAACCTTTATAATCAGCCCAGCTTTTAAACATAGAAAATTCCAAAAACTTTGTGGCCGGGATATGAGTTTCCTGCAGTAAAACTGCTGAGTGGTTCTCAACTATAACCCAGGCTTTTATCACGTGCAATTTCTTCATATTGTTAAGCCTGTTAACATTAAAAGAGACCACTTTCAATGTGTTATTAAACATCATCCTCGGCTTCTTATCCCAGGCGATCGACAAAAAACATCAAGAAAAAAAAGTGCATAAAGTGTCAAATACGCTAAAAGTGCCTAGTGCAAAAAAGTGGCAACATGCAGCAAGTGCCAGCGCTAAGGCAAATTTAAAGTGCAGCTGACTTCTAAAGTGCTACCTAAATTGTCAATTACCCTGAACCTCAATCTCCTATCCCAAATAAAGTGCATACGTGTCTGATCTAACCTACTATTTACAAACATTTAGAGTGCATGCACTTCCCCTACGCGCTTCACCTGCTATTACTCAGAGAAGGAGTCCACCTAGCAAAAACCTCCCCAGTTTTTTAATTCAACATTCTATGCATTTGTATGTTACAACAATTAGCCTTTGTACATCCCAGCAATTCACCTTTTTGGATCTCTTGCCATTTTGGATCTCTTTTTGCAAACCTATTGCACCCTCCACCGCCCCCCCCACCACCACCTGTCCCTCAAACCTGTCCCACCCCAAGCAGCGGTGGGTAGCATGCCTTACCAACCACACCCAGCATGTTGCCCTCCCCCCACTGGGACTATTGGCAGCATGTCGCTGTGCCAAGGCCACCAACCCCTCCTCTCCAACCCCACCCTTCACCCAAGTCCACATAAGTGCCACCTAACAACTAAGGGGCCGATTCCGATTCAGGCCGGAAAACGTACCTACCGACTCGGTTCGGGAATGTAGTCCGACCGACACGTACCGGTGCTGCCCGATCCGCGTAGTACGATGCAATGCATGTGAATTTCGACCGACTCGTACGGAACACAAGCCGAACGACCGAACCGCACGGAAACCAGCTATCCGGCCGGAAAACCACGCGAATCGAACCGACCGACACGCACCAGGAATGAACCCGACAGAAACGTACCCGCGAACTCCGACCCGCGCAGTAGGATGCAATGCGTGTAAAACCAGACCGAGTCGCACGGAGCTCAAGCCGTACGACCGACACGCATACAACACAGGGAGCCGAAGCAACCCAACACTCCGCGACCGACGCGTACGCCGCACATGAAACACAGCAGAAACGCAGCTTGAAAGACTCGGAGAAGCTCGCACGAGACAACTGCAGCGTCCTACTCGGTCAGAAGAACGTCTCCTACATGCCCAAAAACTACAAAGGAAAAAATACAAAAAAAAGGGCCAAACAAGCAATGACAAAGTCAATAAATACTGGGGGGGGAAAAAATGGAACAAAGACACACCCACAACTCCACCCATATAAAGGCCACAAATCCCTACCATGATCCTTTGCAAATTCAAATGACCTGCCAGCACAGAACACCATCAGACCTCAACCACAGACACACCCACAACTCAGCCATCACACAAGCCACACACCATTAGCACCTCCCAAATAGCACCCTCACATACACCCAGCAAAACCTACACACACACACCCTCACTTGCACACCCACACACACATTAATCCCCACCACCACCCATCACCATGCCCCCAAAGAAGAATCCAAAGTTCCTAGACAGTGAATTGGAAGTGCTGGTAGATGAAATCCTCAGGGTAGAGCCACACTTGTTTGGTACATTGGTCCAACAGACCCCCATGTCGCAGAAAACCAAGATGTGGGAGAGGATCGTCGACAGGGTGAACGCACAATCACTATGTTTGCGCACAAAGGAAGACATCCAGAACAGGTGGTATGATGTGCGCAGGAGGGTCAAGGCCCTACTCAAGAAGGATTACACCTTGAGCCATCGCACCGGCAGTGGCCCTCCTGCCAAACCACTATACCTCAGGCCCTGGGAGGAGAAGGTGCAGGCCATCCTACCACCAGAGAGCGTACATGGACTATCAAACATCCCAAAGCCTGGTGAGTACACAACCAATATACCCAATATCGTGTGACAATACACACACATCACTGTCAAGGGGATAGTGAAACCATGCACCGTTAGCAAAGCCACAGTAACCAAAACATAATCATTCCAAGATGTGTATGTTAGTTAGACAAACACAATACCTGCCATCTCATAGTGATATGTAACTGTGTCATGACATGTAAAAACCTAACAACAAATAGAGCAAGGCAGTGGCACAAATCTAACCAACAAACACTGTCAGACATTTTGCCACCACTAGAACACCACCTCACAGAGAATCTCACTGAAAGGAAGGAATTCTGTGTATGCTGGTGAAGTCCATGTAGCCAATAGCATGATGGGAGTTGTAGTCACAGATATTGGTCACCCTCACAATTGGCCCATCAACACCACTCTGAACCATGCTCACATCACAGGGAGTGGAAAAGAACTGACAAGATGGCTGACACTGGGTACTGCTGTGGGGAGCACAAGGCCCTGCTGGGAACTGGGCACCAACAAACAACAGGACACCACTGTCAGCCATCTTGCCATTGCTGTCACACTCACACACAGTGAATTCCACTCAAAAGGAAGGAAGTATGGGCATGCTGGGAAGGGGGGTGTAGGCAATAGCAAGATGGGAGTGGTAGTCACAGCTCAACATCCCCCACCCGCATGGCCCGGCAAGCTCACACTGAAGCATGCACACCTCACAGGGAGTGAAAAGCCACCTCAAAGATGTCTGACACTGGCCTCAGCTGTGGGGAGCACAAGGCCCTGCTGGGAACTGGGCACCAACAAACAACAGGACCACACTGTCAGCCATCTTGCCATTGCTGTCACACGCACACACAGTGAAGTCCACTCAAAAGGAAGGAAGTATGGGCATGCTGGGAAGGGGGGTGTAGGCAATAGCATGATGGGAGTGGTAGTCACAGATATTGCTCACCCTCACAATTGGCCCATCAACACCACTCTGAACCATGCTCACATCACAGCGAGTGGAAAAGAACTGACAAGATGGCTGACACTGGGTACTGCTGTGGGGAGCACAAGGCCCTACTGGGAACTGTGCACCAACCAACAGCAGGACACCACTGACTGACATCCTGAAAGCAAACTTGCACTCCCTGCAATGGAAGCACGTTCCATGGTGGGATATCTGGCTGGGTGGGAAGGAGGACTGACAGCACTGACCATAGTTACCAGCAGCTTTTCTCACACACACCCTTAACACAAACTCCACATAACTCACCTGGGAGAATGCATTGCCTCACACTCTAATTAAATATCCCACAAAGAACCACCACCCTGGGTTATGCTGTGTGAAGCACAGGGAGACTTTTGGGACTTGTAGCCAAACTAACGCCAGGACAACACTGTCAGCCATCCTGTCAGCACAGGCACACTACCCCACAGGGAAGCAGAGTCAAAAGGAAGGAAGTATGGGCAAGCTGGGAAGGGGGGTGTAGGCAATAGCATGATGGGAGTGGAAGTCACAGCCCAACATCCCCCACCCACATGGCCCAGCAAGCTCACACTGAAGCATGCACACCTCACAGGGAGTGAAAAGCCACTGCAAAGATGTCTGACAATGGTGCTCTGTTGTGGGGAGCACAAGGCCCTGCTGGGAACTGTGCACCAACCAACAGCAGGACACCACTGACTGACATCCTGAGAGTTAACCTGCACCCACTGCAAGGGTGGCATGCTTCATGGTGGGATAACTTGGCTGGGGGAGAAGGAGGGCCGGATGTCAACCAAATACCACCAATGCTGGTCATGCACACACCTCAACATTCACATTGAAATGCTTCAGGTTGGCAGGACAATATGCTACACCAATATCAACCTCTGACTGTGACAACTTAGGACAATGCAATGTACAGGCCCGCATCCAGAGGTACAGTCACAGCTGTCAGGTGTTTGAACCATTGATGCCTGTAGAAACATAACATACATTGTGTGTCTCTTCCAAAAACAGGTGATGATGGGGACACAGCAGCAGATGATGAGGAGTCCCTGTCCCAGGCTCCGGGGACCCTGAGCTCTCTGGTGTGGAACAGCCTCTGCCCTCCTCGGATGGCGAAGACCTACCTGGCCCCTCCGGTGTGAGTCATCATGCAGCACCAGCAGGACCACCATCTGCACCCCCTGCACCCACTCCTCCTACATCTGCCAACACACAGACCACCCCCGCCGACACGGACAGACCAAGGACTACCAATGACAACAGCACAGGGACCCCGGCCCACCGTGAAGCAACGGACAACAACCCCAGTACCAATCCCCAAGGGGGCCTAGGGTCACCTGTGCGTGACACCGCAGGTCCCGCACGTGTGGCCAGGGGTGGTGGGAGGGGTGGTAGGCAGAGGTCACTGTTTGCAGAGGGGTCTGGACTGCATGATGACCCACAACTGGTACGCATTGCTGATGCGTACCAGAATAGCACCGGAGAGGTCAGCCAGGTAGTGGGGATCCTCAAGGACATTCAACAGCAGCAGGCTGCCCATCATGCCCGCCTGGACTCCCACATGTCCCGTGTGGAGACACACATGTCTCCCATGGAGTCCAAGTGGGACACATTGGAAGAACTGACAGCGGTGCATAGGGACATATTGACATGCCTCCGCCAGATTAGCACCAACATGGCCACACCTCCCTGTGTGCCCACAACATCTGGTGCTGCAACAACTGCAACTGCCACAGGGAGGGAGGATGACTCTGGCGGAGAGTCCTCTGCACCGCAGCGGCCTGCACGTGAGGGTCCCCCCCGAAAGAAGAGGGGTCGTCCGAGGAAGGACAACTGAGAGGCAGATGGCCAAGTACATCACCCAGGAACCCAACACCTGTTCTGGAAATTCTCCTTTGTGTGCAAACTGTTCACCGTGTCGAATGCAACCCAACTCTCCCACATGACATGGGGAGTTTAAGTTGGACTAATGTATCAGATGACTGTGGACTTTACTCAGGACATTTCTGCTACCAACACTTCCAACTCATCTGGGAACTTTGGATTCCAATCCCAATGTACAGCACCCACCATCCTGTGCACTATCCTCACACATGTATGTAAATAAACTCACTAATACACCATACTTGCCTCTGTTGTGATTCCAACGTTGTTTTCGTCATGGAGATGATGATCTGCTAAATGACACTGTGCATGCTAACTGCTACAGCAAGTTCAACACCGTCATGTGAGTCATGGCGACGTGACACATATGAGGGAGACACACCACTAGGGCTACACAACACATACACACCAGGGCCATCTGACTCATCGCCTACACTGATGTTGCCAGGAAATACAGTGGAATGCACAGACACCACACCTATTCAGAGTATGTGTTAACTAGCCCACAGGTGCAGTAAGCAAATGTAGGTCAGATGTGTGACCACAGACAACGCACATCCCAAAGTGAAGCACAGGTTTATTACACATTTGCAACATGTTGTTTCCACTACAGATGCAAGGTAATCCCACGTGGCAGTGGCCACACAGTCACCAAGTGTAGAAAAATAAAGTCCAGGGGTGTGTGGCACATCACCTGTAGGGAAACGACTGCTTCCACCCTGGAAGTTGAATCATGGTGTCGGGGGATCCGAGTTGACCAAACAACTCTGAAAGTACCCTGTGAAGGACAGACATGACACACAGTCAAAAGCACTGAAGAACAGGACAGAACTGCAATACTCATGCCCAATACATGTCACAAGATACCTACACAAAACCAAGTTAGCATGTCAACACTGTTGGGGAGTACAGACTACTTGTAAGGACACATCGCTGCACGCATCCAGTCAAGTAGCACATGGCGACACTCAAACAGCAACAGAGCACCACCAACACATATCATGCAAACTCAAATCATTGACATACCAACTCTGTATACTCACATTCAGCTGAAGAAGTTGGTGATGAGCTGTGTACGGACATCCCCCTCATCATCATCATCATCACTGGCATCGTGGCCCAGGCCAGGATCCTCCACAGGTGGCGGATGTTGGTCATCGTCATCCAGGATGAGAGGCAACTCCTTCCGCACTGCCAGGTTGTGTAGCATGCAGCAGACGATAACAATCTTGCACACCTTTGCAGGGGCATATGGGAGGGCCCCTCCTGTCTTGTCCAGGCAGCGAAAGCGGCTCTTCAGGAGACCAAATGTCCGCTCGATCACTCTCCTGGTCCGACCATGTGCCTCATTGTAGCGCATCTGGGCTGGTGTCACAGGGTTCCTGAGGGGTGTCAGCAACCACGGCATGTTGGGGTATCCGGAGTCACCTACATACAGACAATTGCACATTAGCTGAGTTGGAAAAGAGGGTGGAATACAACATTGCAGAACACACACAATGGTACAAAGTCAGCACACACCGACAAGCCAGGCTTGCTGGTTCTGCATCTGTGACATCATCCTCGGGATGCGACTACTCCTCATTACGTAGGCATCGTGTGCAGAACCGGGGAAACGTGCACACACATGTGAGATGCTCATATCTGCAAGACATACCACCAGGGCATTGATAGAATGGTAATGTTTCCTGTTCCTGTATGACTGCTCATGTGCCTGTGGTGGTACCAAAGCCACATGTGTCCCATCAATGGAGCTGATGACATGTGGCATCCTCCCCAGGGCATAGACGTCACTCTTGACGTCAGTGAGTTGTTGACGTTTAGGGAAATAGATGTACTGGTTCAAGTATCTCAACATCGCCTCCAAAACATCGCGTAGCACACGGCTGAACATGGTCTGTGACATCCCACCAGCAGACGCCGCAGTGTGTTGAAAGGTACCGGTGGCAAAGAAGTGTAGGGCTGCCATCACCTTCACCTTGGGGGTCAGCGCTGCAGGGTATGGCCGGCCAGGTTGCAAATGTGGGGCCAACTGCCCCGCCAATTCCTCAATAAGCGGCCTGTTGAAGCGGTACCGTCAGATGCAGTCACGTTCAACCATGGTTGCAAGGTCAGGGAATGGTCTATGAACAGCTGGTGCCCTGCAGTGCATAGGTGAACAAAGAAAGATTGTCAGTCACCCCACATATGTGGCATTGACCATACTCAATATCACATGATACATCATTACGAGACACAAGTACTTGATGTGTGTGCCGTTCTGTATGGACATATATGGCACCTACATGGCCAACATCTAACATCTCAGTTCAACATGTGTTGGCAACAAGTTCCAAGTTGTGCTATGGGACATCATTCGGCTGTGTCACAGTACCCATGTACTGCTGTCACGTTCCAAACACACACCACAGTGACAAGTGAGGACAGATGTGCCCCAGGCATCACAGCTCTTTGACAGGTAGATTCCCAGGGACCCTGTATTGCCACATGGACACTGGCATGACATGGCGTATCATGTACATGCCAGCAAAACAACCATGACTCCCACAGGTAGTGGCCCCTGTTGCCTCTGCAGGACAGACATGGACGTCTGTGACACACACACGCACAACATCAAAGTCGATGCACAAACAACGTGGATGTGGAGACTGTCTCCCATTGTGCACATGGAATCCGAGACATCTGAAACACAACATGCACACAGACTGTGGAGGGCCATCACAATTGTGGCAATGGGTCACCCTGTGACGTACATACCATCCCACATGGGACTCAGGGTGAATGTGACATAACATACACATACACAACCTGGAGATGTGACCATGCCACATGCTCTGAACTGAATAGTTGCACATCACAGTGGTCATGTGCACAACACACAAAGGATTCTGTCCCCATGAACACGTGCACAGCCTGGGAGTGGCTGCCCCCAAGTGCCACCCAACAAACCACATGTTGACCCCCATACACACACAGGTAATGCAGCCTTACATGCCTTAGGATACAGTGTGGACAGGCTGTGGTGTTGTAGGTGTGCCCCTGAGTCCCTGGCAAGTAATTGTGGCTGGCATACGTTCACCAGTGACAACCATGGTGACATATGCGAGTGACTTGTACAGGGACGCGTCGTACAGCAATGGACCGATCGGTGCGCACGCATTGGCCATTGCATATGATGTGGACGGATGCGTGTCGTTTTCCGAAATACGCGTTGTACAGCAATGGACCGATCGGTGCGCACGCATTGGCCATTGCATATGATGTGGACGGATGCGTGTCGTTTTCCGAAATACGCGTTGTACAGCAATGGACCGATCGGTGCGCACGCATTGGCCATTGCATATGATGTGGACGGATGCGTGTTGTTTTTCGAAATACGCGTTGTACAGCAAAGGACCGATCGGTGCGCACGCATTGGCTATGGACTGACATGGTAACGGACGCGTTTTCGAAGCTTTTACGAGTCGGATACAGTGAATTCAGTTGGCCAGTCACAACAATGTTGCAAATTCATGGGTGTCATGGAGTTGAACTTTTGAAGGATGCTGTGGGCATGTATAAGTGGTGCAATTCCATGGATTGGCCAGATTCAGAAGATGCAAACGACTTGGACCTATCACTTTGGACACATGGGACAGTATCTGCCTCTGCAGCACACATATAATGCTGGCTGTTCCCCTGAGAGCTCACTTGCCTGCACTACATGCTCCAGGACGACATCTGCCACCACCACCGCTGCTGTCTCTGCATCCTCTGGCTACTGCAATGGCACGTACTGTGGAGAGAGCCCCAGCCTTCAGCACTGAGGAGAACCAGGCCCTGCTGGACAGCCTCCTTCCACAGTACAGCAAGCTGTATGGGAAACCAGGGGAGCAGGTGAGTGTGCTGTCCACTGCCTTACTAATTGTGCATGTTGTCTGACTAGCAAGACTTACAGTGTGTAACCAGTGGCTAGCATGCTCACTGAGTAGTTGTCACCCCCCAAAGTGTGTAGTTACATTCACTGAACAGGTATAGTGCAGTAATAGTGCATTCCAACAAGGTTTTACTTCCCAGGCAATGATACCATTTAGTAACTGCTGGACAACTGTTCATAACTATAGTTGCACTACCTGTGTACATCATATGCCCCTGTGATTGAGACATGTATATCCAACTGTGTGATACACGGATATGTTGCATGTGTAGTAATGGCCTTTTCACTTTGTCATCCTCACAGGTTGATGCCCACCAGAAGCAGGACATCTGGCTGACCATCGTCCGGGCAGTAAGATCTGTGGGGGTCTACAGGCGCAGGATCCGCAACTGCCAGAAGAGGTGGCAGGACCTTCGTGGCTGGACCCGGAGGATCGCAAGGGTCCAGCTGAAGCTGTCGCCTCCTCGCAGGAGGGGCGGACACCGGACCCTGACCCCCGACATGCTCCGGATTCTGGTGGTTGTCTTCCCTGACCTGGATGGGCAGCTGAAGGCCAGACAGCAGCAAGGAGGGGGTAAGTGCTAGCCTTTTCTGGGTACTATGACTAACATGCTCTATGCACTCCTTTAGCCTGGTTCCACTTCCACAGTACAACTGTCTTGTCATCCTGGACTCATGTCCCTCACTTGTGTCATGCCCCCTCCTCATCTGATACACAGGTGTGGCCCTTACAGTCTGTGACTTAGGTCACTTGGGTACTGTGTACTTGCAGTTACCTGTGGTTCAAGTTGGGGACAGCATCAGTTACAGGAACTTTGTTGTGGGCTGCATGGGTGGTACAATTGCTCACACAATGCCTGTGATCTGACATGTACTCTGGGTATGGCTTCACAATGTGTTCCAATTGCTTCTCTGACTCACCACATGTCTGGGGTATGTGCCACACACCCATGCTGCAGCAGAGACCAAGGGGGGAGCCCAGAAGTATGTCCATCATGTGTGTGACACATGCATAGCCACCTGCCTAGTGTTCAGGGTAATACCATGTTGCACATGGACCAGGACTGTAATGCCTACTCCGTACATCGAAGGCACTCTGTTCTCCCACTCCCGTGTGTCAGCATACATATTGGGCATTGTGAAGAGTGCACTCAGGTGTCTGCCTCTGTGTCACCGTGGTGTGGCCTTGCTTTTTTGACTCCTGGAGTGTTTAACAATTTGGGGTGGCCAGCCATCTGAGTTGTGACTATGGGATCTGCACATTGGTTAATGCATAGGTCTCTGATCCCTTGACTGTGCACAAAGGTGTATGAAACATTGAGGTGCAGGCAGCTTTGGTTCATTCTCATCAGACGGTGAAGTGCCCATGTGCATGGATTTGTGTTTGCAGTCACTCAAATGTTTCATTTGATTGACGTGGGATCATCTTAGTCCTCATGATGTGGGTGGCCAGGGGTGCACATGTGCACCTGTCAGCTACAGGGCTTGCATACCCAAAACGTCCATGATTGTGACACAGTGTAGACTGGTGTTGTGTGTATGCAATGCCCCTGTGACAGGAGACAGTTATGACTGACTTGCCAGACAGGCCTGTGCCATGACATTCAACTCGCAAAGGGTGATCCAGCAGTAGTGTGATATGTCCTGCAAGCACACCATTGTTGCATTGTCTATCAGGACATGAGGACATCATTGTGTCTGGTGATGGAAGCAAAACCCGCATATCGACAGAGACTCTGCCCGTCACTTTTCCTGACACATGTACTGAGTCAGTGGCAGGAGATGGCATGTGTTTGGAGTGACACATTTCCACATGTTCTCTTGGATGTCCAACAACTGTGTATGTGGTGCATGTGTGCACATATGATTAGTCGCATACAACAGGCACCAGACAGATGGGTGCATGGACAGGTAGGATATGTGTGGCATGAATGACTGTCAGGCAGACAATGGGCTTCTTCAAATCAGTGTCAGCACTTATTGCAATGTCTAGCAAATGATGGCAGGGCTTGCTCTGTGATGTGCTGTACTTACTGTGGCGTGTGTGGTCAGTACAGGTGACTAATGTTGCTCTGTTTATCCTGATTCTTTGCAGATACATCCACGGCCACAGGAGGAGACAGCTCCACGTACCAGGAGGAGCGGCAGAGCCAGACTGGGTCCACTGCAGGGGAGACCGAGGGACCCAGTGGCACGGAGGGTGAGGGGAGCCCCACTGAGGAGCCCTCAGCTATGACCACCTCGGCTGAGGACCACAGCACTTCAAGTGAGGACTCCCTTGTGGAGGCGGGTGTCAGCAGACCAGAGACAAAATCAAGCAAGTCTGCCCCCGCCACCACCACCATCTCCACCCTCCCATCTCCTCCCATCCCACCTGTCTGTGGAGGCTCCCGTGTAGGGGAGCGTGTCTCCTTCATGCCAGGCACCGCACCCCCTGCCTCTGTCTCCCCTGCTGCCCTGAGTGTGGAGTCTGTGGACTTGCTTAAACAGATCCATGTAGGGCAGACATCAGTGCTGAGTGTCCTCCATGCACACACCGGTCTGTTGACACAACTGGTGTCATTCATGGAGGGCATGTCATCTGGCATGTCTGCCCTACATCGGACCAATCAGTCCATGGCCTCCTCACTGACGGCAGCAGTGTCCCTCCTGCAACAGTCCCTCACCCCTCCTACCTCTGCCCCATCTACAATCCCCAGCACCCTGCCTGTCCCAAGCACACACACACCGGCACAGGCACCCACCAGCACAGACACAAGCAGCACACAGACACACACGCCAAAATCCAGACGCACACGCACACACAGTCAGGGGACTGATACCTCACTCACAGGGGATGGGGCCCAGGAACACACACACGCATCCACGAGCACTGCGCAGTCCTCAGATACCTCTCCCTCCAAAACCCCTTCCCTTGCCTCACCTGCAACCCCCCCTTCCTCTGTGAGCTTGGCCTCTTCCCCACAGATACATCTGACCCAACGCACAGGCGGAAGAGGCGACCACCATACACAGAGGGGAGTGCCCCTCACACCCGGACACCCTCCCCCAGGCACAGGCAGACTGAGGACCCCATTCGGAAGTCCCCCCGGACAAGGAAGGGCAAGACCCCACCACCACCAGCACGCAGCTCCACCACACAGTCTCTCTCCTCCATCCCCCAGGCCACCACTCCACAGGTTCCCCCGCCACACCCTGCCCCAGGTTTCCCCACACACCCATACCACATCCCCAAAATGCTTAGGCCCTCCCCCCCTACCACTTGCTCTTCCACCCCCAAGCCAGACGCTCGGCCTGTTTGTGCCACTGGTGTGGAGACCGGGTCCCCCCCTCTGTCCTGCCCACCTCATCTGCCCCCCTTCCACTCCCTTGGAGTTATGCACTGCAGTGGAGTCCACAACCACCCCGTCTGACTTGGGCACTGCAGTGGGGACCCAGTCCACTCCATCTGACCGGCCCACTGCAGTGGTGCCAGCACCCACACCATCTGACTTGTGCCCTACAGTGGTGCCAGCCCCCACTGAGTCAGACACCTCCACTGCAGTTGCCGGTGACACTCCTGCACCCACCACCCCTTCACTGCCTCCTTCTGGCATCCCCTGATCCTGTCCCTGCGGTGCCTGGCCTGCCCCTTGTATGCCCCTCCGAGGGGGATGGCCCCTGTCCGTACCAGTGCAGGCAAGCAATGGGTGACAAGTTGTCACATATCACCCTGTTTGGACTGTGATTGTGGACTGGCCATTGGCCTTAGTTTCTTTTGGACTTCAAATTTTTCTTTCACATTTGCTGAATAAAGCCTCTTTTTGTTTACTAGTGGTTTTTCTTTTGCTGTTCATGATGTAGATGAGTGTCATCATGCATTTGCTGTTGTAATAGTGTTCAGATCAGGTAAATGAAGTGTTGCTGTGATGGACTCCATGTGGTCCATGGGATATGTGTCCTAATCTAGTCTGGATCCATAGCATCCTTTGCTGCAGTCTGAGGGTGTAATGTTCTGCATTTGACACAGGGATGTACGTTTTGCATTTGTAAATTGACATATGTGGCTTACACTGATGCACATCTGGTGGGCTTACCACTGTTCAATGTTTCTATTTCCCTGACTGTGTGCCCATCTCCACTGGACATGCAGTTTAGCACATCAATGTTGCAGGACTCATCTGTGTATACAGTGCAACTTGCTTGACACGTGTTTTGGGTATATGCAGATGACTGACGTGACACTCCCATACCCAGGCTGATGTGAGCAGAGCCTTCAGTGTGTTGTAATTGTTGACTCACTGACCGAGTGTTTTGCTGAAATGTTTGAGTGGTGCACAGACAAGGTTTGGCACAGCGGACCTTCCACAGGAGTGGAGTGCCCCCATGGCAGTGTGTAATCCCGTGACATTGCCTGGGCCCGTGTTGTGTGTTGTGTAAGCATGTCTGTGTGTGTTCCCTTCCCTTTTCCTACACCGGCTGTGTCCCTACGGATTTTCCTGTTTGTGATGCTTGCTGAGTTGTCCTGTGTTCATCCAGCATCCTGTACCTGGTTTCTCTGTGATGTGGGTGCATGGCAAACTAATGTTCATCAGGTTGTCATCCCTAGTTGTCTTTGTTGTCAGGGCTGGGGATGTGGGCAAACACAGATGAGACACAGTCAGGATTCCCCTTGGCACTTGTTGGTTACACAAGTCATGTAATTTACAGTTTGTGGTAGCTTTCAGTGATTGTGACACGTTGTGTGTGTGACTGCTGCCACTCCTCAGGGTCAGAGCTGCAATGTTGGAAGTTGTCTACGTGTGTTCTTTGTGGGTGACCTTGGCTTCTTCATTGGTGTGTGACTGTGGCCGGGATCCCATTGATTGGGGTAGATTTCACATCATGCCCATGTACGGCGTACTGCGCAGTGTGTCAGACATTCACGAGTCTTGTTGACTGGCCAGGTGTGATGGGTTTCTACACCTTAGTTCCCACAACCACCCTTGGGATTGTCATGGGTGCATGTGCAATGTCACCTGTCCATGTGAGCTTCACTGCTGCACATTGGTGGAGATCAAGGTGTGTGGTGTTGAGTGTGTGCAAATGTGAGTTGTTGCACGGCTAGACCCCTACCTCCATATTGGCCTTGGCTGACAGGCCGTGCTGATTGATTTGTGCTTGTGTAGATGTGATGGTAAATTGTTACTCAGGAGACATGGCTGTGGTTCACAGTGTGAACGACATCTACCTTTGTCATCACAGTGGGATTATCATGCAGGCTAGTGTCACCACAATGTGGGGTCCCTGGGGGTAGTGCTGTGGTGGGTCTGTCTCTTGCTGTGTTAGTTGCTGTTCCTACAAGCTTGTGTGACATGTGTAATTTGGGCTCGCTCTCATCTAACAATGCCCACATAGGGGAATCCGATCCATGAGTTACTTTTGTATGGCACTGTATACACATCTGTGTAATTGGAATTCAGGCCTCCTCATGTGTTGTGTGGTTGGCTGGGGACACTGGCACACACCCCCATCACCTGTTGTGTTTGATATGCAGTGTGAGGCAGCCTGTTTGTGTTTGTGCATCTGCACCACTGCATTGGCATATCTTTGTTGTGCCATTGCCTGTATGTTGTTTGGAGGATTTCCCATGCTGTCCCTGGGACTCCTAGGTCATCAGTCAGCAGAATAATCATGGTTTGTATGTCCCATTGCTGCCATGGTATGGTATTTGTTCACCTCACATCTACAGTCTCCCCAGGATATCTACATTTGTGTGTCCATTAGTGCAGATATGTGTGTCTGCATTATGATGGTCACTTCTGGCATTGTGTAATTGATAAATGGAGACGATGTCAGTCCCCATGGGTGATGTTTGTCTGCACATGGCCAAAGGTATGTTTTTATTTGCACTGCACTGTTTGCCTCACCCAATCTATGTTGCTATGGGACACAACCACTACTTTGCCACTGATGTGTTTGTTGTTCTGTGACCAGGAATCATCCATGCTGTTTGGCAGTTGCAGCTTTTTCCATGACAACACTTACCTTTTGGTCACTGTGATGATGGGGGTTTGGACCCCATTGCCACAATGTTCAAAAGGTTCTTCAGCTATGGACCCCACACTTACCTTTTGGTAACTGTGATGATGGGGGTTTAGACCCCATTCCCACAGTGGTCATGGTCTGCTTCCATTGGGAAGGGCACACACATTTTTGTGTGACACATGTGATAGGGGGTCACATTGTATGTTCTATGTCATGTTCAGTGTTGTAGGCATTTGACACAGACTACACACTCTTGGCATGATGTTGGGGGGATGTCTTTTGCTGACATTCCTTATGTTGGAGTATGCTGGTTGTGTCATGCATTACCCATCCTATGAGTGGGGATGGTAGTTGGGGCAGGCATCCAGCCCCCCCTGAGTAGGAGTGGTGGTAGTGGTAGGCATCCAGCCCCCCTGAGTAGGGGTGGTGGTAGTGGTAGGCATTCAGCCCCCCCTGAGTAGAGGTGGTGGTAGTGACAGGCATCCAGCCCCCCATGAGTAGGGGTGGTGGTAGTGACAGGCATCCAGCCCCCCCTGAGTAGGGGTGGTGGTAGTGGTAGGCATCAATTCCCCTATGAGTGGGGATGGTAGTAGTGACAGGCATCCATCCCCCCATGAGTAGGGGTGGTGGTAGTGGTAGGCATCCAGGCCCCCATGAGTAGGGGTGGTGGTAGTGGTAGGCATCCAGCCCCCCTGAGTAGGGGTGGTGGTAGTGACAGGCATCCAGCCCCCGAGTAGGGGTGGTGGTAGTGGTAGGCATCCAGCCCCCCTGAGTAGGGGTGGTGGTAGTGGTAGGCATCCAGCCCCCTGAGTAGGGGTGGTGGTAGTGGTAGGCATCTAGCCCCCCATGAGTAGGGGTGGTGGTAGTGACAGGCATCCAGCCCCCCCTGAGTAGGGGTGTTGGTAGTGACAGGCATCCAGCCCCCCCTGAGTAGGGGTGGTGATAGTGGTAGGCATCCAGCCCCCCCTGAGTAGGGGTGGTGGTAGTGGTAGGCATCCATCCCCCCCTGAGTAGGGGTGGTGGTAGTGACAGGCATCCAGCCCCCCATGAGTAGGGGTGGTGGTAGTGGTAGGCATCCAGGCCCCCATGAGTAGGGGTGGTGGTAGTGGTAGGCATCCAGGCCCCTATGGGTGTGTATGGCATTGGTGATAGCCATCCCACCCCTATGGTTCTGCTGTTGCTAGTGTACGTCATTTCTGCATCTCTATGTGTGTGTGACATATGTCGGGTACGTGTTGTTTATTTGTGTAGTGGGTGTTTGACTTACCGTCTTGCCGTACGCGTCTGTACCGGTTCCGGTAATAGATGTAGAGTATTGGTAGGACCTGCGCGATGGGTTTCATGGTTGGTTCGTCTCGTTCGGGTTTTTCGTGGCTTCGACTCGTACTCGTAGCTGGCTTGTTCGTCTCGTAGCCGTGGATCGTCTTGTGGCGCCAATCGGAGCTTATGTGCGGCTCTCCCGGATGCTCTGACGTTCCGGACGTAGCGACCAGTTCGGCGCGTACGGATTGCGCATCGTACTTGTCCGGCCAGAAGGTGCTGTGTATTTACTTCCGTGCGACTCGAATCGGCGTTTCCGGATCCAGCTCGGTCGGGGAACTGGAGATGGAATGGGTACATACGGCTCGCTCGGAATTTTAGCAGTAATGCGCATCGTACTTGCTCGCTCGGACGACTGTTCGAATCGTTCGGGGAAAACGCGTTCGGCTCGTATTTTTTCCGAACGAATCGTATTCGGTGCGCTTCCGGCCGAGATCGGAATCGGCCCCTAAGACAGTGACTCTAGAAGTTTTGTAGCTTTCAACTTACTACCAAACACTTGGAAGGAACCCTTCTATAACACTTTAAGGTTTGAAAATGGAACTATTGAAGCTTGCCCCCCCTGCTGAATGAAACTTTGGAATCAAAGGGGCCTATTACGATGGCGGGCAGACTTTGTCCGTCCGCCACCGCAACGGAGCACGGGACCGACCGCCGATGTTGCGGCGGTCCCGCCATGCAAATTAGGATGCGCCCGCCACACTGGCGGGCGCATCCTGGGCCTTTTACATTGCGGGTGGATCTGCTGGCTGCAGCCCCGCTCGCAATCTAAAAGGATTGTGCACAGCATTGCCATGCACAACATGGCAGGCACCACGTGGTGCCTGCCACGTAGTGCATTGTAATGAGGGGGGTACCATAGGTAACCCCCATGTGCACCCCTCACCCCCCCAACACCCTGGGGGCCCGCAACAGGCCCCCAATGTCAATGACCGCATGCCTTTCCATGGCGGCATCGCCGCCATGGAAAGGTCAATCACCGCATACATCATAATATGAATGGCGGTGTCTTGCAGACACCGCCACCATATTGTGACCCTTTTCCGCCCGGTCGACAGTTCGACCGGCGGAATTGCGGCGGACGGTCTTTCCGTCCGCCGCGGTGCCCCCCGCCATACTAATATGGCAGGGGGAGAACCAGGGACATGTGGCGGGCGGATCGCCACCACCGGGCCGGCGGTGGACACCGCCGGCTCGGCGGTGGCGTTCCGCCCGCCATCATAATGACCCCCAAAGTTCTGAATTATTTTCACCTCAGGCTGACTCTACGGGCCTGATTCACAAAGGGCCTCCGCAGTTGTGGGGGAGTCTCCACACTGGGGGCGGTATCTCCGCAATGAGAATTCTCATTGCAGAGCCTACCCTATGACTACGAGTCCTCCGCTACGAGCACGGAGGCCCTTTATAAATCAGGTCCTACATATTTATTATTTAATTATAAAATATTTTCACAACTTTTGTGACTTTAAAATGTAATGTAACATACAATTTTAATGCAATCTAATTAAATTACTTTTGATGAATTCTATACATCACTTTTAATAATTATTAATGAATAAAATATTTTTTACTTTATGGGAATTTGTTTTTTAAGTTAAACATCAGCTAAATAATTTCTATTTAATACATTTACATTAAAAATGTTATCCCAGAATTAACTTTATTGTGTTGTAGACTTGTTTCTGTTTGTTTCACATTTAAAATAAATATATTCAATTAATTTACATTAATATTTAACATTAAAATATTTGTACTTTTTTTTAAGTCAAGTAACATTTTTTTACTATTCCCTATACTTCAACATAGGGAGACTCCGCAGTAGCAGCTTGAGAACTACAGCACAGTGAGCAAGGGACCCAGGTCTGGACATACCTGTCACACATACAGCGTTTACAGCAAAAAACAAAAAGGTGATGGAAAGAATGCTTGAATTAACGTCAGCCACTGGTGATGCCCTAACTTCCTTGCATTCAGGCTGCAGTGGCGGCCGCCGCCTATCAAAAGAGGTAGGGCGGCCGAAGGAGGTCTTTGGAGGGTTCGAGGGGGGGAGAAATGAAATTAAAACATACTTACAAGCCGCTTTGCTCTCTCTAACGCCGCCGGCTGCCTCGCTGCTCTTCTAGTCTGGCTAGAAGCATGAAAGCCGCGCCAGGATTGGTCTGAGCAGCCTCACTTTCCACTCAGACAGTGCATTGGAGCCTGTGGCTTTTCTCAAACCCAGCTGTGCAACACAGCCGGGTTGGAGAAATCTACGTGTGCATGTCATCGACATACGCAATTAAGAGTGCCCAAAGTTTCTCCTCAGTGCCAAGGCCCGGCCCGGCCCCACTCAATACTCATTGCGATGTCAGACAGCGATAAATAAAATGATAGTAATATAGTGTTATATCATTTTATTTATCATCTGCTGGCTTTGGGCAGTGGGGCGACGTTCCTCCACCATTATAGAGGAGCCGCCCTGTCAGGCTGGACAGTTCCGACGGAAGCAGGACCAAGGCTGAGTTGCATATGAGTGTTTCCTGTCTGATATGATATGTTGGGCAAATAAACGATGAACTTGATTGCAGCCACGTGATTACCAGTGGCTGAGATTAGGTAAAGCAATCCACCCATCATTTTTTGTTTTCCTCCTTACATCAGCTGCAGTGGTGGCTTCTCCGCTACGGCGGAGGAGCGTCACCCCACTGCTTTTAAGCAGTGCAACAAAGGAAACATAAAATGATAATAACTTTAAGTTATTATCATTTTATGTTTCTGTGCTGCTTACTTTGCGGAGGGGCGGGTGGGTGGGCGGGCTGCTCTGTTCTCGGAGCAGGGCAGGGGAGGAGTGGTTTGCCCACTGCTAAGGGCACAATGACTGTTTGGTTAGCCCTCCTGGGCCACCCAAACCAGTCATGCGCACTTTCCCCGTTCTCCATGCAGGCAGCATTACAGCCTGCATGGAGAACAAGCCCATGCCCCCATTCCCTGGTTGAGCGTCGAGCCAGAGCGCTCAAAACCAATCACAATGCTGCATTGCAGAGTTGTGATTGGTCAGGGGAGCCTGGCTGTTCTTCCTGTGCCTCCGTCTGACAACGATTTGCTTATAATTTTGACTGTAGTCTGGCAACTAGCATTATAAGCATATATGAATGATTGTATTACGTCAATATATAGCAATACATCTGAGCATCCTTGAAGTAGCTCTAGACTGATTTTTAGGTTCTGATAAAGTGCTGTGTAACTTTTGCTTTCACTTCTGGGTGATTGATAAAATGTTGTTTTAAAATAATTCACCATCATCAATTTTGTAGTTTTTGACAGTTTACGATCTTCACTTAAGATATGCATACTTAAAACTAGTAGTGCATCTGGTCTTTTAGAGTTCCTCTAAAGGCATAATTTGACAAAAGAAGTCTATGACAATCAGTATGCATATTGGCCTCAGTTGTTGTTTCGAAGGTTTCAGACAATTAGGTAAGTCACTCTGTGATTATTAGTTGCTGGATTGTGAAGATAATGATACAATTCTTCTACAGACAATCACTCCATCAGAAAAATTATCTTTCTTAGTCTGTGCCCTTCTGTGCAACATTTCGATGCACAGACTTGCTATTGTCACATTAAATCTTCACTAGTGTTACATTAGCCATGTTACTTGTACTTGCAACCAAATTAAAATGGAAAACATATGTATTTAGTATAAGCAATTTATTCAAAATATTCGTCATTAATATAGTATATATGTTTCATTTGTTACAAGGTCTGTCAGTGATATAGGGGATGAATACGCCGTCAACTGTGCTGTTTTATTAAAAGAACATAAAATAAACTGCCTCTCTCGCCACTTATATCTATCTGTGCTCATAGAACTTTTGCTGCATACCATGAGTTCATACAGTGCGCTATATAAAAGTTAGCGTATTTTTATGCTCCATAAACTTTGATCATATTTTCTAATTGGTGTTGCACTGCAATCCAGGAGTATAAAGTCAAGACCTCTCTATCACACTTATACATGTGCAAATCTTCATTCATTACTATTAGTCAGATGATGTTTGAATCACATGGAGAGTGGCTGTGTTACAAGCCCTGCATTGTCAATCACACTGTAGGGAGCGCTGACGTATAGCGAGCGATCTTCTGGAGAGCCAAGGTCTGCAGTTTCAGGCCCCAGCTATCTAACAGAGACCTGGTGCAGACAGACCAGATGTGCTCCCAGCATTCTGGATCAGAGACTCATATGGACCCAGAAAAGAACACGTTGGAGCATGGAAGCTTTGCAACAAGACCAATCTTGGCCCAATAACTACCACTACAGTTAGCAACCACGGTCAATCACAAACCCAGCTCAAGAATCGGCATGGATCCCATGCAGTCAGACCAAGGTTTAGAGCCAGCAATATAAATAGCCCAGAGGAGCACAGATAAGGTACATGGAAGAGGAAGAAGAAGGCTATGTAAGGAGAAGAAGTGCCGGAAATATGGGTCAGAGAGGATGCAGCCAATATGTTATAAAAAGAAGAAGAGAACATCCTGCCTAATGGTAGCCAGAAGAAATGAAAAACAGAAAAGGATTATGCCACAAGCTGCACAGAGGAAAAGCATCTCGTTCAGAAAAAAAGAAAAACGTTGGTCCAAAGGCAGCCGAGGAAAACGTACTTAGCCCAGAACAGGACTGAAAGAAAAACAGACTGGCCAAAGAATGCCTAGAGGAACAGACTACCTGGCGAATAGTGATCCAGAAAAGAAAAATAAAGCCCAGACGGAAAACGATGCCGAACACAAAAGTTGGCCAGAGGAAAAGTACGAAACCTGGGAGTAACTCAGAAGGAAAAAAGAATGCCCGCCCCAGGAGCAGCCAAGAAAAAGAGAATAAATGGCACACAGAAAAAGTAGTATCTGGTCCAAACACACCCGTATGAAAAAGAATACCTGGCCTAAAAGTGCCCAGAAGAAAAGATATATACCTGGGCCAAATGCCTTCCAAAAGAAAAGAAAGCCTGGCCGACACAGGGTCCACAAGAAGAGGAAAGGCTGCCTAGCCTGAGGGCACGCCTGGCAAAGCCCGTAAGACCAGAACTAGACAAGATCTGCAAGAAAGGACAAGGCCTGAGAGGGAAAACAAGGTCTACATAGCACAAAAAAGGAACCTGAAAACCACTGCAATTGTAACCCAGTGAAGTCAAAGAAAAACACGACCACTCAAGCAAAAATGATATCCACTCATCTTAATAATGAAACGTCGCCACCACTATCCGCAAAGAAGGAAAAGGTACATGGAACACCCACTTCCAAAAATTGCCAAATTGCCAAAAATTACATCCGGGGTCCTGCTTCTTCCATTAATGCAAGGCGGCACGGTAATTGCGTCTAAATACAAAAAAGTAATCTAGAGCAAGAGAAAACAAGGCAATTACAGCACCTGGCACCATCTAGTAGTAAGTCGCTGTTAGCTGACACTTCAATTAATGTAAAAACTGGTAGGCCTGCTTTATAAATGTATGTATTGTGCAGCAGGTGTGTGGGGCCCTGCCAAGGGAGTAGCCAGGAAAATAAAATACCCCCCACTTTGACCTTCATGATATTAAATAACGGTGCAAAGTGCGCGATCCCAAATTTTCCAATGAAAGTCAGTGAGAACTGTGGATCCACGAAGAATGTACAAAAAAAATGGTGCAATGCATTTTACAACATGATTTAAAGGAATTTGGGTAAAAACTGCATTTACCTTTATGAACTTCTTTCGTTCTTTCATTCTTTCTTTTGTTTTATTCTTCTATCATTGCTTCCTTCTTTCTTTCCATCTTTCTTTCCTGCTTTCCTTGCTTCTTTCCATTCTCCTTTCATTCCTCTTGCTGCCCTTTTCCATTCTTCTTTTATTTATTTCCTTCTTCCTTTCTTCCTCTCATTTTATTTCTTTCCATCTTCCTTTCCTTATTTCCATTTTTCTTTGTGCATTTTCCATCCTTCTTCCTTTTTGCTTTCCATCTTTCTCTCCTGATTTGCATTTTATTCTCCTTCCTTCGCACTTTTTTACTCTATTTGCCACCCATGTATTTTTTCTTTACCATTTAAACAATTTATCTTTCTGTCTGTCACTGTATTTTGCTTTTTTTGGACGCTTTGGCCCCTGCTCCACAGCTTGGTCATGCTAATTAGTCTTGCATCACTGCGAGCTACAGATCAAAGTTAGGAAGGGCCATAAAACTATTTATTCTGCCCCAGTGGCACACCCGCTTAAGCTGATGTAGTGGGTGCATCACTATGCCCTTGGACCCTGCAAATGTGCTGTGCTTTGAAAATAATGCTCCCTCTCCCCTACCCCACTCTTATAACAGCACTGTCGACATAAGAATGTCTGCCCATAACTGCATTGTGCTCATAGACCGCAAGAAAGTATGACATCAGGCTGTGAACCAGAACATACTTGGGTTAGATAAGAGATAGACTTGAACTAAGTAGTCAGTGTAAAGGAACAAACTGGAGACTCGCTGGTCCTCAGGTAGGAAGAGCCATGTTCTCACAAAGAAATGAGCAACACCATCCAACGAAAACCAAAAAACTGGCTACAGCAGTCTTCCACCAAAACTTGGGTGACTTTAGGTACTCATAGATGAGGTGGGATGTAGTTTAAATGAACCACGTCATGGTCCCTAATAAAGGGACATCCCATTATTTCAGGGGCACTCTCCGGTTTACTTATGGTTAGTCTGCCACACAATACTGTATTATACCAGAGGAGGACCACCCTACAGGACACTAAACCCAGAGGCATCTGCAGATCTGTGAAAGTGATGAGGCGTACTTATTACCCCAAATTCTAGTGAGCAAAGTGAGCCCAACCTCTTCTATGAGGTGTCAGGGATAATTCTTCTCCCCTACTCTGAGAAATTAAAAAAGAAAATTGCAGAAACTTGCTAAGAAGCCCTAGGCTCCTAAAGGGCATGTATCACTGGCAACTTACCACGGACCAGAAGTTGACCCATTTAAAAAAAAATTGGTATGGGTTACCCCTATATGTTAAGAATTACCTCCAAGGTGCCATTTCCATCATTTTGTCATATGTACTCCCTTATGCCAAGAATTATATAGAATATGCCAGTACCAGAATTTTGACATTGATGCCGAACCTATACCATGGATTACAAATATGTCTAAAGGTGCCTCAGCATGTCAGGGCTACCATTTTATCACCTCCTCCCCAACACACACCACCCCTAATATGCCAGGATTGCCCTCACTGAGGCCAAGAATTAACTCCAATAAGCCAGTGTCAGCATGTTGCAATAGGGGGTGTGCAACCTGAGTATCGACCCCGGAATATCGATGGGTCACAATATCTAGGACAAAATATTGAAAAAAAATATATCGACAGCTAAGTTTAGAATTTCTATACCTAACTCCACATCTATGTACCTATGTGGTGCATATATCTTCAAGGTAGTAAATCTGCACTTCACTATATGCTCTTAACTTTCGATATTTTGTCCCTCCAAATTCTGTCCTCAATATTCATGTATCACGATATTTTGGGGGTCGATATTCAGAAGTACAAATCAATGGGTGCCCCCATAAGCCAAGATTGCCCTTGAGTATGCCATGGCCAGCGACAGGCTCACAAACATAACATACTAACACACATACACGCTTACATTCACTCTAACTCACACACACTCCCTCATTCACTCTCACTCATACTCCCTTTCTCATTCAGTCTCAAGCCCCCTCACTGATTCTAACTCCCACACAAACATAGTCAACCATTCACTCACAACGATTCTCACTCTCACACACTCACAAACACACACAGTCAATCTTGGACACTCACTGGGTGGTGTAGCAAAGATGCCATGCGCTCTAGCGCAAGTAAGCAAAATAGGCCCGGTCCACTGATGTGGTAGTAAAATACAGCAATAGTACGGGCTCAGTGGGCCTCCTTGAGCCCTGGTGCAAATGCACCTAATGCACCATCAATAGCTAAGCCCAATTCATTCCTCCGCATCCATTCAAACCCATTTCCTCGCACTCACTTTCACTTACTCCCTCATTCTGACTCCCACTCACTCACTGATTCTCACTCACTTTCATTCTTACTGATGTTCACAAACACACATCTTCACTATTTCTCATTCACTTTCAATCACACGCATAAATACTCACAAACACTTACACACACTTTCTCACACGTGTTCAGAGAAACAACGCTAGACTTTTTGTTACTAACCCTCCGTCCTCTGCTGCAGACTCCTCCATGAGTCAGGCAGTCGCGGCTGCCATGACTCGCGGGTAGGGGGTCGCACGGGAAGGGGGTTTAATTAAAAAAAAAGATTTAAACTTACCTTGGCCTCCGGTCCTGCGTCGCATTGCGTCTCCTCTCTCTGCTTGTACAGGAAGCAGGCAGCCTCTCTCTCCTCCCCTAAGCTAATCACAATGCTGCAATGGCAGCGTTGTGATTGGCTAGGACGCCGACCCCACATGCATCTATGGGGAGGCCATTTTCTCTATGTAGGCTGCATTTTTCCGCCGCCGCTGCGTCACAAAAAGTGACGCAAGGGGCTTGTAAATCTGCCCCATAGTTTTCAGATATGAGGACACTAATAGATATACAAGCCTCTCCCCACGCACTGATAAATGCAGGTACTAAACGGGCTCTCTTCTACGCACAGCCACATGTAGACGTGGCAACTCGCAGGTACATTAATAGATATAGGATATAGGAAACTTTCTCTGAAACACGTCTGGAAACCCTAATGACAGACTTTTAAGGAACTTCTTACTCAGCACAAGTCTCCTAAACGGGATTTATTGGAGTCTCCAGGGGCAGATTTACAAGCCCCTGGCGTCATTTTTGTGCCGCCGTTGTGTCAATTTTTGTGACGCAGCGGCGGCGTAAAAATGCGGCCCATTTACAACGTGAGGCATCTAGGGAGATGCGTCACGTTGTAAAGCCCTGCGCCACATTATACCTGCATCAGGTATAATGTATGCAGGGTGGGCATTCCCACACCGGAAAGCCTCGTAAAAGTGAAGCAGTGAAATCTACAAGATTTCACTGCGCCACTTCTAGGACGCCACTGCGTCAAAGCCTTGCACCTGCTTGAAGCAGGTGTAAGGAGTGACGCAGCACAATGAGGCTAGGCCTCAACATGCATTGCTGGAGTTGCGTTGCGGTTGCGACACGACTCCAGCAATGCGTGACTTTTGCTCCAACAGATACATCAGAATTTCTGACGCATCTGTCAATCCTTGCGCCATGGTGCGCCGTATTGTAAATACGGCGCATCCATGGTGGCGCAAGGGTTTCTCATGGTGGCGCCGGGAAAGTGACGCATCTCTACAGATGCGTCGCTTTCTTGTAAATCTGCCCCTCCAGTTTCTTATCCTTCCTCCTGGTCTTCCTATAATATGGGTGAGAATTCAGACTCTTCACCCTTGCAATACCCCTGAGGGAAGTTAGTGGGTAAAGAGTTCTTCAATCCGATTCTGTTGTTCTTGAGGGAGAATTTGGTTCTGCCTTGGAAACTGGAAGAGGCTCTTTCCAATATTTTTGCCACTTTTTCCCAATTTCATCGGCCTTTTAAGGTTGCCACCTTTTCCGCAGAAAGATACCAGTCATGTGTTCACGTTTTAAGATACTGCAAAGGCCCAGACATGATATTCAATAGAACTTTATAGAAAAAAGTCTGTATTCATTTTCAACACTGCCTTTCTGTCTTAGTTTTCTTTAATTATCAGTCAGGGATCATTAAAGCTGCTCTAGTGCACATTTTAAAGAGCGTTCTTCTCATATTTACTGTATAAAGTATGTACTGATAAGGGGATATATACCGGCTTTAAGCAGTTTTCCTGACATTTGTACCAACAGGGATGTTAAAATACTGGTGATGTCGGTAAAAAAATGGCCAGGCGGCAACCCTACTCCTCTTAGATCCTTGCCTATGATTCCTCTTCTCAAGGATACCATTTTATAGGAGTGGAAAGAGATAGAGAAGGCTACTGTCCTGTGTTTCTTAACCAGAATTTATCTAATGGATAATTCAGACATCCTTCTTTCGGTGTCTGTGGATTCAGTGATTCTGAACCTGGTATTTAGTTCAATGGTGGTCACAAAGGACTCTGCTCTGATTGACGTGGTGGACAGGAAGGTGAATAGGTCCTACGTAAAGCCTAATTGGTACTTAACCAGTGCGTAGTGCATGGGATGGTGGTAACGCCCTGCTCCATGGCCTTCCACACTCCACATTGACACACCTTAAGTAGCACGTCTCATCCAGGGCCTGAGAAAATGTGATCACATCACCCCAATCATGATGGAACTCCCATTGGCTTCCCTTGCAGGCTTGCACCACCGTTAAAAACAACTGCATCATTTACAAAGTCATCACAACGGACATCCCCGCTTATCATGCAGACAGGCTCACCATCTTTTGGGGTTCTTGGCATGTTCACAGTGTTGGAATATAATGAAATGTCTTTGCTGTATTGCTATGTGTTGTTCAGCTTATGTTAGCATTTGCGGCACCATTTTACGTTTAGCCGCCATGTTGTGTTATGATCGGGATTTATGCTCTACTCAGCTCTGCTAGAAGCAGCCGTGATGTGTTCTTTTTCTCTCTCAAGGTTGGGCCTCGCTGTACTAATGAATATATTGTTATTGTTAGAGCATACCTTTCTCACAAGATAGAAGCCTGCTCCCACCAGCTAGGCTATGGGCGCAGGCAGAGTGACCTTGGCACACAGATAGTGTGTGCCCAGTCTCAGGATCGAAACTTCTTCTACTGTACCTTCATTGTGTAGCTGGTCCCAACTGGAAATTTCCAGTTTGGGCGTGTTTTACTGATTTTGAATCTTACATAATGTAATAGCATGAGTTCTGATGCCAGTTCCCTCTGCAGCACCCCAAGCGACTGGGCAGACGGGACTCCGCTATAGTGTACTGAATAAACATATACTTGGTTTGTATTCTCTACTGTCTGACCGACTCTTCATTTGTATGGAAGGCTGAGAGGTGGTTGAGAGTGACCCGGGTGACCCGAAACGGGTCACTTCCTTCAACAGCCAGGACACCAGCAGACTGTAGACTAAGGGGTCAATTCCGATCTCGGCCGGAAGCGCACCGAATACGATTCGTCTGGAAAAAATACGAGCCGAACGCGTTTTTCCCGAACGATTCGAACAGTCGTCCGAGCGAGCAAGTACGATGCGCATTACTGCTAAAATTCCGAGTGAGCCGTACGTACCCATTCCAGCTCCAGTTCCCCGACCGAGCTGGATCCGGAAACGCCGAATCGAGTCGCACGGAAGTAAATACACAGCACCTTCCGGCCGGACAAGTACGATGCGCACTCCGTACGCGCCGAACTGGTCGCTACGTCCGGCACGTCAGAGCATCCGGGAGAGCCGCACATAAGCTCCGATTGGCACCACAAGACGATCCACGGCTACGAGACGAACAAGCCAGCTACGAGTACGAGTCGAAGCCACGAGAAACCCGAACGAGACGAACCAACCATGAATCCCATTGCGCAGGTCCTACCAATACTGTACATCTATTACCGGAACCGGTACGGACGCGTACGGCGCAGACGGTAAGTCAAACACCCACTACACAAACAAACGACACGTACCCGACATATGTCACACACACATAGGGATGCAGAAATGACATACACTAGCAACAGCCGAACCATAGGGGCGGGATGGCTATCACCAATGCCATACACACCCATAGGGGCCTGATGACTACCACTACCACCACCCCCACTCATGGGGGGCTGGATGCCTACCACTACCACCACCCCTACTCATGGGGGCCTGGATGCCTACCACTACCACCACCCCTACTCATGGGGGGCTGGATGCCTACCACTACCA